>JAFBJR010000078.1:1149416-1856055 GCA_016785285.1 Brachirus orientalis | reverse complement strand
AAGGCAGTGACATATTTAACAATTTTAGCCAACTTTAAAACAAAAAATTGCAATATTTTTAAATCACCATCTACGTGAAACGTCCATGGGCTTCACCACTTTTGACAACATCAGCGCTAACATCGCAACCGCTGAAACTCTGAGCCTTCAAAAACGTTCCCTTTACAATGTCATGGATACGACATGATGGTAACCATGACCCCCATGTAAACGCACCATTATGCACTTTGCGCCCATACACTTAACTCTCTCGAAAATCTCTGCTCCCAGTTCCATTCTTTTGTCTCCTAATGTTTCCTTCACTTTGCCTGGTTTTCCATCCCTTCATACTCTTGCATATTTTCCACAGCTAAGTGTAGGGCAGGGAAGCCCTTGGCAGTGAATGCAGTGTATGTGGATGCTAACAGCCTTTGACAGGCCACATGATAGCAATTGCTCCTCAGGAGAGAGATGCTCAGCGCTCAGCTGTGCACATGACGGCTGAAAAATGTTTCACTCGCTGCTATTCGCCGTCTGTGCCGCTGCCACTGCAGCTGCTGCGGATTTTCATTGACATTAATTCACCAAATTGCAAAGTGTTCATTGCTTTAAGACTCTTTATTCTTCCAAACAAGGCATTGAAAAGCACATTAGTGTTGTTAGGAAGATAAATACAAAAGACTGTAGATTGTTTACAGCCTCGTGAGCAATTAATTGTATATGCCACCTTCAAAAATAGATAACATCCAGGGCTATTTTCTTCAGATGGCACACATGTGAGATTTCTTGTGTGCGCAACACTCTGTTTCCAAAGTTAGTTGAAACGGAAAACTCCTTTGATTAGCTGATGAAGTATTGGAGAAGGCACAGTTCATTTTCAAGCTTGTCTTGAGGACAAAGATAAATATGTGCAGTTTTCCAACAAATATTCTGCTTTCCTGAAATGAAACAAGCAACAGCTGACAGGGTAATAGTCACCTGGGATACACCAGGACTCTGGCAGTGTTATGCAACGGCAAATGTCACGTTGCCTAAAGTTAGTAAAGTGGTTTGTTTCTACTAGCTACTGATAAAACAACGTGACAACAAGATAGTGGAATTCAAACTGCTCCAAAACTCTGCTCCAATGTTTTACTGTTAATCGGGCATAACAGGCCAATCCTTATTTTCATCAATTCTCTATTTTCTCTTTGAATCATCAGGTGTTTTGCATTATTCTTGGAGAGTGGCTAAGATGCAAGTATCTCATTCGTAGCTCCAGATAAAACAAAGACTTTGGCCGGTTCCCTCTTCTTCCTCCTTGCTCTCACTTTCTAAAAAACTGGACTCCCTCCATGACTGATTGTATTGTCTACAGATGATCCTCTCCCCTCATCCCCTTCTATTTCATCTGTTGGCACTCAGTTCACTGCATGAGGTCCTGGTCTGGGAAGCCTCAGGTTGTTGTAATGACACTGTTTTCACTAAACTGTCCTCTCATGGCAGACACGGCCCATATCGGGTTTCATACCACGGTCCACTGTGACGGTGATTCGTCAGAGTTTCTGTGACTCCTTCGTTTTTTTCCCACTGTTCATTGCTACAATATGTGGTGAACCTGTGGCCAAAGAACATTGGACACAACCTCTGGAACGTGGATGCTCTTAAACTCAGATCATCATTAGAAAAGAAGATTACCAGTAATGGTAAATGTTCTGTACTCATACTGTACATCAGTTTCTTATTTCTTATTATATACTCCAAGTGCTTTTCACTTCATGCCATTCACACACTAATTCACACAGCAGATTTACAGTGTGGGCAGCAAGTTTTCTATCACATTGATAGTTAGGCTGAGTGTATTTTTGTCTCATCTTGCTGTGTCTCCCCACAAAATTAAAATCTCTGACAGAAAACACGGCATGTATTTGGTTCACTCAGACAAACAGAAAGAGAGAATCTGCCCTTACCCTTCCTTTATTTGTTGAATCATGCTGCACACAGCCAGACAAATAAACACACATATCGACAACTCCTGTGTTACAAGATGGATTTCAAGATTTTTGGACTTTCTTTCCTCCTCTTCTCTTTCAGAAATACCTTGATATATATAATTTACATTTTTGGCTGTAGTTGTAGCATCCACTTTCTTCACATTAAGCAGTTTTTAAAATACAGTTGTATAATATTTATGTTTTTTATGTATTCAAATTCAGCCTGTGGTTAGTACAAGTGCCTTTCTACATGGAGTTTGCATGTTCTCCCCGTGTTTCCACCGGCTTCTCCAGCTTCCTCCCACAGTCCAAAAACATGCAGATTTGGGGATTATAAATCACCTGTTGGGTGTGAATGTGAGAGTGGATGGTTGTTTGCCTCTATGTGGCCCTGTAATAGACTGGTGACTTGTCGAAGGTGTACCCGCCCCTGGGATTAAGCACCAGCACATCCTCACGTGGAGGATAAAGCGGTAGAAGATGAGGGAGTTTCAGTCCAGACACTAAAACTACAGTGAAAGGTGTCAGTTTTATACAAAATATTTGGTAGAATGTCAATATCATTATCAATGGATCTTTTTTTTTGCTGAAACCGTGTGAACGCTAAATGTCAAGAACAGGGTCTCAGGTCTCAGGTAACTCTCACATGTGCACCCTAATCTGTTAGAGGCAACAAAAATAAAAACACGATGAAACACAGCAGTGACGCTTTGAAACAGGTGTAAGGACCAAGGATCGAAGCCCTAACCTTGACTAGAAACCATCACTTTCCAATTTAATTATCATAATCGTTTTGTCTGCTGCACAATTCTGCTTGTTTGCAAAAAAGTGTACGTTTGTATGCAAGTTAGATAGGAAATTTAAACAAAAAAAGTGTTTATTGGGCGTGGAAACTGTGTCATTGACAGCGTCATTCACTCACAACCAACCATTCACTCTTTTAATGAGGAAAAATCTGTGTCATCCACCTCAGTAATATTCAGTGGTCAAAAGAGAAAAGCCTCCACATTTCTCTTCAGTGCGTCCGAGGGTTAAGATCGAAACACACACTCATAAATAGTGATCAAAAGACAACGGGGGGCAGTGAGAACATACTGCAGCTCACGCTCTGTGGGATCCCACATGTAGAAATCTCCTCTAACTCACACAGTGCTGCTGCTCTCTGTTGCCAGCAACTGTCACAGTGGCTTAAACTTTTAGCTGATTGGTCCAGCAGTCATTTCTGTGCAGGAACATCGTGGAGAGAACAAAGACTTCAAACATGAGTGATGGCCTAATGCACAGGATCATGACTGTGGCCTGAGAGTTGCTGGTTTGAATCCATGCTGAGAGAGAGACTCACATTTTCTTTAAACTGAATAAATGAGGGCTGACAAAAAAAGGAACATTGGTCATTTATCACTGCACTGGACCCAATCAAGGACGGAGGCTTTGGATGGACTTAAATATGTCGTAGTCATGAGTGTGCTCTCATAAGTTATTTTCCTACATGTCTGTCATTTCATTCATCCTCGTGAAAATCTAAGTAGAGTATAATGTAATGTATTTAAAATGTCTGTGTAGAAGGCGAGGCTCATGTCTTTGGCCTCACATTTTGGAGATCTGTCACTTTGTCCATCTATAAGGTCACACAGTTTCTGACCTGAACTAACCTTAATCTTTGGAAAATGAAGATAAGTGAGCGAAAGTAATTGTCAAAAACTTGACTATTTAATAATAGTTAAATGTCCAGCTCACTGTTAGAACTGTAACCCATGTTTTTTTATGAATACCTAAAATATTCTGACTAAATTAGATCATTCAACTGTGCTCTGGCTGGGGACTTTTATGCCTTCCAATGATATCCACCACTTGTGAACTCGATTATCTGATCAGCCAGTGACTCGGTGAATTTAATCATGTAGACATGGTCAAGATGACCTGCTGAAGTTCAAACTGAGCCTCAGTATGAGGAAGAAAGTGGATTTGGCATGATTGTTGGCGCCAGAGTATTTCAGAAACTGCTGATGAACTAGGATTTTCACACAAAATCACCTCTAGGTTTTTGTAAAGAAAAAAAAAAAAAAGAGAAAGTATCCAGTGAGTGGCAGCTCTCTTGTTGATGCCAGAGCTCTGAGAATAACAGTCAGACTGATTTGAAAGGATAGAACAGCAGCAGTAACTCACAACAGTTATTCAAATAACCACTGTTTACAACCAAAGCCTATAGAAGACCAACCCAGAAATGGGCTACAGCAGCAGAAGACCACACCACTTGCTATTTCTGCCACTTTATTAGGTTTCCTGTGTACCTAATAAAGTGGCAAGTGTACATTTGATATTAAATTTAACGCAGGAACACAGTATATGGGATTGAATCTGGACAATCTGAAAATATCCTTTAACTGACAAACTTCAGACCATCACCACCTACAGATTCCTCGACTTCGCTCTCTGAAATAATTCTCCTTGAGGTCTGAGCCAAAAAAGTGATGGTTACGGCTACGTTGTAGCCTCAGTCTCTCAAGGCCTATACTGCGCACCTATGTAAACAGCACCAGTGTATCCAGTTCAAGTTCACAGGACGACTTCCAGCTCTTCCCTTCCAAATCAAGCTCACTGATATCAGAGCCAGAACTGAATCAAAGACGATGGAGGAACATGATGATGAGAGCAGCAGGGGTGAGGATGAAGTCCCAATGTTTTCAAGACAAACAAAAAAGTGGCTGCAACAATAAAAGAAGAGGGATAGCGACTAAACAAGCTGTGAAAACTACTAATCTAAACTGACTGTACATCTTACTTTATCAATTTTTACATCACAACAATGCATATCCAGGCATTCAATGGAGAGAGAGAGAGAAAGCAAATTAAAAAAACAAAAAAAAAAACGCTTAATTCCAGCTGCTGCCACAGTTTGTGTATGCATTCATCTCCCATTCTGCTTCTCCACAAGATTTTGGTTTAAACTGCGGTGAAATAATCAACAGGACGAATTGGAGAAGGAGCAGAAACATTCTCAGACATAAGCAGAGAGAGTTATTGTGTTTATGCTGGCACATGCAGGATGTCAAAGCTCAGTGAACGAATAAAGTTCATCATCATCAACTTGCCTGTCTGATCCGTGCCACGACGCCCGGGCCAGATCGACAGTCAAGTTAATATTCAAAGCTGAAAAGGAGAACTTTTTTTTTTTTTTTTTTAGCTTAAAGTTGTTATTATGACACAAAAACTTACTGCAAGGTGTAATGACGATTAAAAAAACGACACCAACCACGTTTATATTGGTCCTCCATAAGCCGTGCTTTCACTGTGTTTTTCTTTTGGCTACCAGGAGGCACTTTTCACGGGAAAAATGCTGACTCAATTTACAGGCTGCTGGCCTTTTCTCCTGCTGCTTTATTCTCAACCCCCATTGTGGCATTGGTGCTTTTCACAGCAGGGGTGCTTATCATGGCACAACACCGGCTCCTGAGGAAAAAACACTGAAGTGTCCATACCAGCATCTTGCTGCATTCTGCATCTTCTAAACAGTGACCCAACAATACTATTGAATCTGTAGCTACTGGAGTTCAAGGATTCTTGAAAACATTTTCACCCGAGTGGCTTGTTCAGGTTGAAGAAAGCCCACCCTAACCCTAAATAAGGGGAGGTCAGTGAATATGTTTTAAATGATGCTGGGAGAAAAAAAAGTGTGTGAGTGTGACTAAAACTGGACTTTTAAAATCAATGAATAAAAATCAAATTGTGCAAAACTGAATTTATCAGTCAGATTAACAGATCCAGATAATGCGACTGGGAGTGAAATTACGACTGCATGTGGACATTCAACTGGACCCAAACTGGCCTTCTCTTCTGCACATGCTCCATTGTTCCCACCTATGGTGCTTTGGCCCAGAATTAGAGAAAAGGCTGGTACACAGAAGAAAACCATGAGAAAAACATGCCAAAATCCAGACCGGTCCATTTTTGGACCCAAAACCTCCTTAAAGAATGACATATTTTGGAAGTTACTGGATAGTAGAAAGCCATAGAACATGGTATCAAGTAGCCACCAGCTAGATTTGTCTTTGGTTAAAAGGAAAGGAAAGGAAAATGCCTAATATTAACATGAATAGTGGAGGTGGACAAACCAGCTAATGGCGTAGTCAAGCTACAAATGCCGCTCATCTCAACTGCTCATGGAAATGTACCGAATGACATTTGGAGAACCTTGACCTGAATGAATGAGAATCCACACAAAGACCCAACATTAAAACCACCTGGAACCGTTATAGGGCCATGAAAATTCTCTGCTGCCTCTTTAGAAAACCTGGGAAACAACACACATAATATCGTTACGGTTTCCTATGCAAAACCTTTTGGAGTGTTGCTGTTCTGCAGCCACAGACAGTGAGACACTTTTTGATAAGTCGCATAATTGTTTTTTGGTTGGGCCAATCCGACTGCAGACCTCAGCATTGCGAGGGTATGTCATAAAAAGTCTTCGTCACCTCATTTCAGATTTCCTCCGTTTCTGTTTTTTTGCCAACACGGTATCCCATAATGCACAGGAACTGCGGATATATATCTTGGCGACTTGCGGTTAGCGGGGGCATGAACCAGACAGACCTGTCTCTCTCTCTCTCTCTTTCTTTCTCAGCTGGTTTGTGTCTGGTTTTCACTGCACACAGACAGAGAGAGAGAGACACAGAAGACAGTTGAAGAATATGCAACTATGCCAATTAGTCCTTGGCAGTTTTATGTTCGACTGTAGAGAGAAAAGAAAGCCAGCAGAACAAGGCACAGACGAACATGACAACCCTGGGTCGTAAAACAAAGTGGGGGAGCCGCTGAGGTCGGCACACGCGCGTGTCCAGACGTCGCAGAGAGGTGTTACGGTGAAACATGTTCCTCAGTGTTTCCGCTTCATCTGTCAGGTTCAAGTTAGTTTTTAGAATTTACCTGAGGCTGACAAAGCTTGGAAGAAATGGTGGAAAGTAACACATTACATTTGCACATCTTACTCTAATGGATTTTTCTGTGTAGTTGTAATAATTGATTTTTCATTTTCATTTATGTACTTTTTGTTTGTGGCTTTCGGGGCATTGTACTTTGAAAAAAATATTCTGGACAAATTCCACAATTGAAGTCAACATGAATAGTTGTATTGTTTGAAAATGTTCCAAAAAATGTTTGAGTTAGACAAGTTATTCTAAGATATTTGGATATTTTCCCCTCCCACCCACACACACACACACAATCACAATAATGTGACAGGATGATTTACTGTTACTTTTACTATTAATCAAGGCAGTTGGAACTCTCACTGCGTAGCCCGTTGGTGATGCTGCCACTCATTGAGGTGAAGCTAAGATGAGTCCGCAGATTTGTTCATTACTTGCCATTTGAGCTGGAGAACCTGAAGTACTTCCACCTAAGAGGACGGTTTAGTTTTGTGTCCTCCATTTTCACGCCATCTTGTTTTTCTCACGAGGGCATTCAAAAAAGTGCAACCCCTGGTGGAAAACACAATAAACAAAATCTAAACTTTTGTCCCCAAGTTCAAATGTTTTATTTTGTTATTGAAGTTTAAACTCTAATGACGTTCTTTTAATTAAAAACCTACTAGTTTTCTAACCCTTAGTCTCTCATACACTATCTACTTTTTGCTTGAACTTTCTTGTACTTAATGAATATTTCATTGAGGTAATAGCACTCTTATTTAAAAAGGATTAAGCAGGAGTTCCATCCTAATTTAACAGCTTCAGTGTCATTGTGATGCTTAAATGTGTTGTTGTTCTGTCTCATAGCAGAGAGCCGACCTTCTGCTAAGAACCAGGGCTGCCGACCCAGAGTCACCGCTGGACAACACTAACTGTAGGGAGAGCTCCATGGAGAAAACGTCAAAAAAAAGCCTTGCAAAGTTTTGCTTTCAGTAGAATATTTCAGCACTCCGGTCCGATCCAAACGTTGATACTGCTTTTATTGATGATCCTAATTGAATCATGCAATATCACTTGTTTCACCGAGTCATTAAACCCTCCGGCCTGAAAGAAAACCCAGCTGAGACACACTTTCCCAATGCTTGGTCACCGACGTGGCCTTATACAGTAAAACATGTGCTGGCGCCAGTTTTCAACATGGACTTTTTCCTTCTGTTTTATGATGTTTTGAAAGCAGCGAGTGGACCTGTGGGACGTCTGACGGAGAGTGAACTGCGGGGAAAGTGTGGGCTCAGAGAAGTGGCAGTGAGGAGCCACTGACAGTTAACATGGCAACACGCAAACAAGCAGAATGGATGGGGAACAAAGGCCCAGCCAGATACAAAGTCAGTAAAATACGTACTCACATAAATGCAATCATATGGATCAATGCTAACATCCCTAAAGTAATTACACTATACTCAAAAAGCATTAAATCTGGTGTTGCAGATTGTTTACGATATAAAAAAGGAGCTGTTTTGAAAATAACTGTGACCCTAAGTTTCTTTTTTATAAAAAAAAAAAACAACCACCACTGCTGCTCACAAAACCTCGCAAGGTAGAACGTACAGTCTGTGTGGGCTGACAGTGAGGGAGGGAGGAAGGAACCGGAAAAGCAAACACATGTCCGCGTTTCCACTTGCATCTGTTGTTGTTGTTTGGACACCACCACCCACACTGTACGCGGGTCTGCATCATCCACGGAGAAAAGACTTCAGAGCCAACTCTTCACAATGGCCGCGGCTTGATTCGCAGGCTGTTTAAAGAAAGTTTACAAATCTGAAGCAACATCAGCTGAAGTGTAGGTGTGCGGTTACATTTTGCCACAATGTAAAGGTAATGATATGAACTGCACACATGACAAAAATACATTTACAAAAAAAAAAAAAAATATATATATATATATATATATACTTAAAAATATACCACGATACTTAAGAAAGTTTCATTTACACAAATGATCTTTAATACGACCGATTAAATGTTGCCCATTTCGGTTCACGGGTTTCAAAAATCCACTTTATCTTATCTAAATTGTAGCGCTAAAGGTCCAGCATGTAAGAATTCGAGACATCTAATGGTAAGATTCAGATTGTAACAAAATTGCATCAATAAACTGCTGCGAGCGCAACTATGTCTTTTGAGGCGACAAAAACCCCAGGATTTCTGTTCTAAAGCGATTAAACAACAACACAAAAATATTTACAAGTAGTATATTTCATTTCTGCCCACAAAAAAAAAAAAAAATATATATATATATATATATATACTTAAAAATATACCACGATACTTAAGAAAGTTTCATTTACACAAATGATCTTTAATACGACCGTTGTTGCCCATTTCGGTTCACGGGTTTCAAAAATCCACTTTATCATATCTAAATCGTAGCGCTAAAGGTCCAGCATGTAAGAATTCGAGACATCTAATGGTAAGATTCAGATTGTAACAAAATTGCATCAATAAACTGCTGCGAGCGCAAAATGGTTGCCTCCGCTAAGCAAGGCCTGAAGTGCATTTATATAAAAGGCGTCTTTTGAGGCGACAAAAACCCCAGGATTTCTGTTCTAAAGCGATTAAACAACAACACAAAAATATTTACAAGTAGTATATTTCATTTCTGCCCATATTCTCCCTATTAAATGTTGCAAACTGGACCCTTAATATTCAAGCTGCTTTTTGTCTGGACAGATTTTTTATAATATAATTATTTTATAAATCTGTTGTTATATATTTCATTTACTACACATTCTGGTCAAAATTCCTCAGCTCCACTCCAATCACATACCCTGGTATATAAAGTAGAAAAGCATTTCTGGTTTTCCTCCAAGTACCACTGGTGATACACGTACCACAGTTTGAAAACCACGGATCTATATCAAAACACATATAGGAAGCATTCCTTTTTTTTTTCAAAAAAAGAAAACATTTGTCTCAATTAAGACGACACTGACATGGACCTCGTGCTGCGTCACTTCACGTAAAGTTCGGCAGAGAAACCCCATCAAACTCCGTGGTCAAACCCATCAGCAGCGAGCGCCGCTCTCCACGCGGGGACGGCTCAGTGTACCTTGGCCGGGGAACTGTACTCGTAGCAACAATCTCGGTTTGAAATAAGCGTTGTCTGCACGCTGTTATTCTACATGAGCTCCAAGTTTGGGATCTGGTGAGAAGGCTGCGAGTCCGGCCTTCATCAATCACGGCCGCGACAGTGAATGGCAGGATAATATTGTTGCTGGTGGTTGATTGGGACGTCTCCCCTGAGACTGTGTCTCTGCATGAAGACAGAGAGGGAGTGTGAAAGTGTGTGTGTGAAAGTGTGTGTGTGAAAGTGTGAGTGTTCGGGAATAAAAGCTTTTTTTTGTTGTTCAAAATTGCCATTAAGTGGACTATTTTAAAAATAAATCTGAGGTCCTACCATGTTTTTCCTTCTGATTATTATTATTATTTTCATGTTTTACTTAAACATTTGATTGAGTGGCTTAAACACGCACAAAAGGCAGAAAATATTTACTTAATCAATTTCAATTTTTTTTTCAGTATTTCACTTTCAGAATGCGGCTCTAATGGGACTTTAATCTGAGAGTGCAACATTTATCTGTATTGTATTACAGCATTTAATTTCTACTTTAGCTATATTACTTTATAGCCTTTATTTTAATTTACTTATCAGTCTATTTCCACGTATTGTCTTTCCATTCCTTTTACCTCTTTGAACATATATTTTGTCCCCTTAAGGTTTTCGTTTCTTTCACACAGAAGCACATTTCTGCCGCCACGCCAGGAAAATAAAAATGAACCACCACATTTTAACTGTGACAGTGGCTTAACAAGATATTTTCACGTTATTATGACATTGTACGACATGTTATGTGTCAATGATCTCATTATAGCACGAAACATTTGTATCAATTTGAAAACATCTTTTGATAACTTTTCACGTTGTAACAAGATGCAGTCATATTGCTATGACGCACAACCTGAAACAAGAAAGTATAAATTACTATGAACTATTATAATATATTACATTACATTTACAGTATATATTGCTTTAACATTATAAACATTTCACCTTAGAATGATTTTTTTTTTTTTTTATTGTGAAAAGGATGTGAAAAGGTGACAGGAAATGTGAAAAATATTGCCATAATTAAGTAATATCTTATTATATATATATATATATATATATATATATATATATAAATAAATTTCACATGCTGTTGTGCACATTCAACTATGTAAAGAACAAAGTATTTAATAAGAATATTTCATTCATTCCGGATGTGAAAAGGTGACAGGAATTGCCATAATTAAGTAATATCTTATTATATATATATATATATATATATATATATATATATAAATAAATTTCACATGCTGTTGTGCACATTCAACTATGTAAAGAACAAAGTATTTAATAAGAATATTTCATTCATTCCGACCTAGGATGTGTTATTTTAGTGTTTCCTTTATTTTTTGAGCAGTGTACATAATATGATTATGATTATTATTCATTTTTTATTGTTCTGCTATGGCAGCGACGCACCTCAGGCTTTTTATGAATCTACCGTTGTGTGTGAAAAGTGCTTTACTAATAAAGAGGAAAAAAACCCCTCTGCATTGTTTGTATGTCGCAACGTGTGCCTCCATTTCTTAAAGAGGCGTCATGTGTGTTTGAGGGCAGCTCGATCATAATCATGAGGCGTGAGTTCACGTGCGCAGCTGACCTGAAACGTATCACACACTGTATACACACACGCACACACACACACAGTAGGTGTACTTTAACTCCTTGGCGCCTGGGTCTTCCTGTAGTGCTGGAGGTGGGCTGAGCGCCGCTGGACAGGCTCTTCCCGTTAAGGGCCCTGTGGTTACGGAGGGACCATGTGCCCATTCACCACTGTTTGTTTTCTATGTCATTATGAGTCCAGCACTCCTTCACTGACCGGCCCCATCGAAATAGTCTCCTTTGTTAGACACGCGCTCTCCCCCGTCATGGAACCATATAAAAACATTTGGCTAGATACACTTAGGTGTGCTTAGAGGTGCATGTCCAAATCGCACATACACAGTGTGTGTGTGTGTGTGTGTGTGTAGCATGCATGTGGATTAGTCCACGCACACACACACACACACACACACACACACACTGCTCCATTCAGCCTCCTCTCATAATGTTTCTTTACTTAATATTTAAAGTTCCTGAAATAGGAATGTTCCCAAATCAAAACTGCTCCTCGCTGAAAAGCCGATACCACTTTTCAGCCCGCAATGCATTCTGGGCTATTTGGTTTCGGCGGCCACAAGCCATCTCCTTTGCACAGTGAGTCATAAGCAGCAAAGCAGAAAATAATAATAATACTGTGATTTGATTAAAGTGTGGTGGTCGTTTATGCGGGAAGCACAGGACCGGAGGTTTTAAGTCTGTTTGGCTTCCAGGCAGAATCTCTTTTTTTTATTATTATTATTATTTTTTTTTTTTTCATCCTGCAGTGAAATCAGTCTTGTTGTTGAGTCTTGTTTTCCAGTGAAAACCGTTTCCAAGCCAGGAGGTAAATCTGTGCACATGTTGTGCTCAGGATATGAGAATGGGAGTTGAGGGATAGACACTGGTAATTACACAGATCCTGACAAATAGCAGGTAGGCGGAGGGACACTTGGGTTGGGGTTTGCAGGTGGAAATAGGCCATAATATCCTCTGAATCTGCAAATGGAAAACAAGCGTTCCTTCAATAACCCATCCTCTCTGGTCTAGACAAACCAACACATGCTGAGTGAAACTAAAGAGAGTAAAAATAAAGACGTGTCAAGTAGAACATGCAAGGACATATTTTAAGTGGAATTTAGAAAGCGAGCAGTGGGTAGAATATTTAAAGAAGCTATGTGGGTGAAAAAAAAAAAAAATTGCTTACTTTTCTTCTCTGTGTTTTGAAAAGATATAATGATGATTGTTATTATAACAGCTCCCACTATCGTTCCCTAATGCACTGCTGCATTAACACCATGAAACTGTTTTACCCCGAGGATAAATAATGTTTCCCTCTCACATTTAAATTCCACAATCTTGGTTACAGACAGACGAGAACTTGGTTATTAAATACATTCTGCAGAAATCAGTCCATGTTGCCTCAACCGCAAGTCTCTACTGTTGTTAAACAATGACATACTGTACAGTACTATTGAGAACATGATGAAATAAACTAGAGTAAGTCTATAATAAAACAAACCAAAAAAGATATATCTGACGTCTGTGCAGCTACTGTGATGAACGAAAGCCACTGGATTGTTCTGTGAAGAGACAGAAAACAGGTGCCGTTCTCTTATTTTTCCATTTGCGTTTGTTTGGTTTGTTTTGTTTGCTTTCGACAGAAGCAGGAGAAGTGACAGACTGAAGGTGAGCAGTTCCAAACATTGCTGTCGTCAAGACAGAGCTCGTTAGTCATCTGTTCTGTGCAGATGCTCCGGTATTCACTTCGGAACGTCACTGTGCATGCCGTGAACATGACAGCGGATTTACCAGTGCAGCTTCGGAAGCTGATGTCACACAGTCCCATCATGCAACACTTGGAATAAATACAACACCATTTTGGCAGAAAGTCATGCTGCCGAAATCCACAGTCATACAGTAAATATACCAGCCGACACGTGAACATGAAAAAGTGAAGATGATGGAGAGGACAAGCATTTTACAGGGTCACCATAGATCCCAAAATGTGGATCACCTCCATAAAACGCACTAAAATTGAAAATAGAAGACGGCGGAATAAGAAGCCACAGGCAACAGATTCCACTTCCTGTTACAGGTAAAGATTAGGTACAGAATCCGGGTCAAATTAAATTTGAATTCTGGTTTATTTTACACACTTTAATTGCGATTAAAGTGTTCTCCAGAGTTGGACAAGTGAACATTAATCAGACAGTGAAGATGTCAGGTTACTGCAGGTCTGGTTACAAGGCTTCTTCAGTAGAGAACCATCTTGAATGAGAGGATGAAACTTAACCTCAACAGATTTAGTTGTAAGAATGTGAAGCAGCTCAGAGGAGGTGTGGAAACGTCATGATGCTTCAAGGTTATTATGAAAACACAAAAACATTCTACCAAACACTTTCTATGGCAAAACCAAATTTTAATCTAGTATTTTATACTACTAACATATTTAAAACACTCCTACATCACAAAGTTAAAGTGACTAACTAACTGACGTCATAAATCAAGTGAGAAATAGAAGCCCAGTTTCATATAGACCAGTTACAATTTAGCTGGTTATGCAACAATATTGTTACTTCCAGGTTGGCTTTATTGGGAAAACCAGAAGACAACATCCACTTTTGGCACATGGTGTATGTTCTGGACTGCTGCTAATATGGAGCAAGGTTTAAAAAAACCTGTGTTTAAACATGGACATACAATAGAATCCACCCTGTTGATGCTCCATATAAAAATCAACATGTGTTCCAAAACATATGCAGACACACACACAACACACACACACAACACACACACTCTGGGGAGTTGCCTTTTCCAGCAACAACCACAGGCGCCCTGACCTGTCTGCCTCGTCACCGTTTGATGATATCATCCGGAAGGCTCCAGCTCAGCAGTCGCCACACAACAGCGAGGCTGGGGCGGAGGTAGAGGGCAGGTGCTCCACCTCATATTCACTCCACAAATACACACAAACACACTTAAAGAAACACAAACACGAGTTACGCTCGCAAGCAGACAGTGAGGCAGCGGCGGCGCTGTGGTCTGCGTGCGCACGGTGGACATAACGCACACACACGCACACACGCGCACACACACTGCTCCAGCCACAAGTGAGCACATGTATCAAACCCTGCTCCTCAGCCTCATTGTCTCTGGCAGCATTCACTCTTTCAAAGTAAAGTTTCACCGACCAAAAAAAAAATAAAAAAATCTGTGATATCCATCAATTACAAAAGCCACATAATTGTAATAATCACAGACTCTTGGGACCAATCAAGAGATCTGCAAATTAAAAACCCCAAAGAGTCCGTCTCAGTGACAAGAGTGAACCGCACTCCTGTGAGAAATCAATTAAAGGTCAATCAGGAGCAAAGAAACACTGAGGAGCCTCTGGGTTTTTTTAATATGTCACATCAAACCACAGCCAGAGGGACTGAGGGACTGAGGGACCGAGGGACCAGCCTGTGGTTCCTGTCAGTGTGCAACGGTGTGTGTGCGTGTGTGTGTGTCGCTAGTGTCACTCCGATTTAAATCTCCTTGTGTTTTCCACAGAGCTCAGCACATCAACTTGTCACACTGTAAATCAGGGGTGCTCAATATAGGGACCGCGGGCCACATTTGACCCGGGCTCCTTTTTTTTTTGGCCCACCTCATTTTTCCCATCTGTGCCAGCCACTGGGAATTTCTGTCCCACTGCATTAGCTGCAGTTCACTTTCTGACCACAGTTTTATCTGGGGGGACAAGGGAGGCGCTGTTGAGTTCCTGGCTCATGACAATTCTTTCAAACTGCTTACAAGGGCATGTGTTACTGCTCACTTTAGATTTTTAGTTCATTTTATGGTCTAATTTTATATTTGGTCTTCAATACATTCCTACTCGTTACACACGCTGGACCATAATTAACTGCTTTCAACTTTCTCGATCTACCAAAGAAACTTTATTCGCAGCGTCTGAAAGGTTGCTTTCCTTTCAAATGTGTTTCTACCTCTAAAAATGTGCCATGTGGACCTGTCATCTCAATAAATTAGTAAAGGTACTGTAAAAACATGCTTTAAACATTTACATTTGAGTTCAGTGATAATCTTATATAAAAATATGACACATTTCAATAAAATGTAAAGTGATGTAATGCGAACATTGTTTTGGCGCGCGGTCCATCCAAATATTTCAATTTTGACCCATTATAGGGAAGAAGTTGGGCATCTACTGTAGGAGGGTCACAGTTGTTATTTTTTTATTTTGCTGTTACTGTCCTTTGTTTTTACTTTTACACACTCAGGAAGACCTGTTTGAATCAGGATCATTTTTCCCAACTTCACTTTTATTTGACATGTAAAGCTATATGGCCCAACGTTACTTATGAGAGCAAAGTTTCATTTAGTCTTAGTTATAGTCTTATGACTCAAGTACCAATTTAGTTTTAGTCATATCTTAGTCATCCTCCTGATGTCATTTATGTGACCTTAATGGAGCCTAATATGACCAATACAGGAAATTATGACAAAAATAAAGATAGTTTAGGAGGTAAGTTTTCCTTAAAAAAGTCTGCTGTCCTGTTAAAATGTTCTTGCAACAATAGCAATGTGGCAAAGGAGCAGCAGCCCTGACACACACACACACACACACACACACACACACACCTCTGGATGCAATTAGAAATGTTTAGGGAGAAAATAAAAAACAAATTATGAACACTTGATGGTGGCTAATTTCTTCACCGGAGAAATATTTTCTCAAAAAATCACGCGGCCTCTCTGTGTTTGGTTTGCCGTGGTCGTGTTTACTCTGAAGAGGTCGGTAATAATTTCATTATTCCATGGAGCGACGCAAAATACAATTACTGTCATACTATATTTCCACGTGGTGTGACACTACAGCGCCGATGCTGAGGCTTCACCTCGGTGCTGCAAACACAGTCTAGAGTTGTTTACTTGTAAACAAAGCAGTGAAGTACACAACATAGTGCATAAACAAGCAGTGGAGGTGAATTTATGCTTGGGTTGTGTAATTAGGGTTAAAGATTTAAACAGGTCTGCCAGTTAACAGCCAAATCTTTACTGCTCTACTTGCTCTGCTCTGCAGACATTATTTATTACAAACCTGCCGAGCTGTAATTGGACCGTTTTAGTTCTTAATGAGGTGAATATCTAAGATTTTAATGCTTAAAATAAAAGTGCTCAGGCCAGAGATTATCATGTAATCTATCATGGAGAGGTAAAGTAATTCAATTTAAAATAATCTAATCTGGATACATTTTTATCTGTCTTTTATAGTCATTTTCTTGATGGTATCGCATCTTCATACATTAAGTGAATCTGCAGTTCAGTATTAATACATTTATATATTATATTTTCCTGTTATATTCATATGCTGCGAGTCTTGTAAACAACAATATGACTTTTTATGCACCAGATATTCAAGATACAGTAACATTTAGTTGCAAATATTTCCATTAAGCAGAAATTAAAGATGAAAGAAGATTAAATGATTGCACACACTTTTCGATGAGTGTATAATCATCTAATTGTATGAATTGGACCACAATGTTTTTACAGTAGCCCACAAGGAACAAAATAAGTGGCTTTTGAGATTTGATGCTATCTGAAGGCTGCATAGTTTGTCCAGCACACTTGGAAAGGAAGGGTGAAGTGAGATAGTGAGATATTCAGCTGTAACATGCAACTTCACCAATAAATGTTGCTAAATCTTGTACAGTTTACCTTTAAAGTTGATCTATATTTAACATATTGCCAATAAATCACAAAAATACTCCAATGCCAGTGTTGCTTTATTTAGTCCCGTGCAGGTTGTCTAAGTCAAAGCAAAATGTTCATTATTGTTTATTAATATATCATCCATTGAGATTTTTAACGGTAGTAGAAGCTGAGATACAAGTCAAAATTCTAGCTTGGACACACTGGATTTATCACTACCAAAAACAACAAGCAAACAATATCATCCGAATTAACTTTACCAAACACTTTATGGGTCTTACAGAGGTTAAACTAGAAGAACTGTATCTTTCAGAAACAATTAAATAAAGGAGCTAATCAAGTTCGAACCAAGGATATTTGCTGACATTTTAAAATTTAAAACCCTAAACCTGACAAAATCACTACATACTGTATGAAGAAGTGTTATTTTCCTCTTAAAGTGCAGCTCAGCAGTTGGCATGAGAGCCTCAGCACCTCGGTAACTAATCCTCCCGCCGACCCCAGAGTGCGCGCCACAGTCCTCACTAATCATTCCAACGTTTCCCTCTTATTAAGTAAGACAATACATTAATTGCAATGGCATGCTAAGGGCCTCCTTCTATGCAACGTTACACCTCTTGGGTTTGCCACCGAAAACCCCGCAGGCGCTTGGTTGAAGCCGGCAACGAAAGTTCACGGCTCCCGCTCTGCGTGGCGTGCAACTTTTCATCAGCCACTGGAGCAGATTAGAAACGTCCGCTGGACGGTTCTCGACTAATGATTAAATATCAGCATGTTTATTGTGAGTGTCACTGACTGTGGGTCTGAGATGTGGCTCTTAGTACATGAGATGCCCCTGTGGAGGTCTTTGGTCTCCCTTACCTAATTAAAAGATACTTCCAGAAAGTGATTTAGTGAGTGCAGGGAAACAGAGTATGTTGAAAGCTCATTTTTTAAATCTTTCTTTGCTGATGCCTGAAACTCGCTTCATGAATTCTCAAAGGTCAGTAGAATTATTTTATAACCCATCAGTCTCGGCAGACACTGGCTCAGAATAGTGTCTGATGGCTCTGCATGGAGACTCCCACAGACGTGCTACTGGCTGGCAAACCTCGCATAAATTATGGATCAGTTTGCTCATCCGAGGGCCAATTCTGTTGAAAATGTTTCAATTTCTATCGATGATTAAAAACCAAAACAAATGTTTAGGGCAATTTTCCACAAGAAAACAAACCTTAGCACATGAGAGCTAGTGTTCCTAATGCTGGGTCAACAGTGTGTTGAGTTTAGAGGGAAAGCTACAAGGTGCATTCAGTGACCCTCACAAATGTTAATACGTTTGCAAACACAAACCATTTTGGACTGGGGGGTTCTGGGGCAATCTGGGGCTTTTTATGCTTCAGACTATCATTATTTTACAAAAACTACTTTAACTGATGCTGTGACATTTTAGGGTCCAGTGTGTAAGAACATCTTATGGTGAAGCTGCAGAGTGCAACACATGGACTCTTTCCTTCATGCCCCCCCCCACACACACACACCTTTTTTTTTCCACCTGCCATTTCCTCCTTGAAGAAAAGTTATTCTTCATTTGTGATAAAAGTTTCCACTTCAAACAGTGAAACATATGTCTGTTCGGGCAGCTGTGGAAATGTGGTGGCACAAGATGGCCGTCTCTTAAAGCAAAGAAAACTTAAAGGCTCAAAAAAAAAAAAAAAAAATTATTTTACAGCGATTATACACCTATGTAAACATACTTACAGTCAGTATATACAATTTCTGCCGATAAATCCTCCTAAATGTTACACACTGGACCTTTAATGAAGGGTTTGCTTTTAATTCCATTGAAAAATAATGCCATGTACTGAATGTATTCAAAGTTTGGCTCTTTTGTTGAATAAGCAAATACACAGACATATAGGAGTGTTGTGCACAGGCCTGGTTTGTTTGATGTAACACCTAATTTAACTGCTGTTTTCACTACTTAACTAGCCCTGTGGACTTTTAGGATTTTAAATCACAGATTGTTACCTCCCACAGTTTGTGAACTCTTTCCACTTGACTGACAGAAGGTACAGTATCCCTTAAAACAATTTTTTTGAAATATATATTTACCCTAAAATCTTTTTTTTTCCCCCTCCCTCTCTCCTCAGCTTGTTTCTATATTGGCGGCAGTGCCAGACATATTTTGATTAAATGGTCCCCCCTGGCTCATAGTTTAGCCAGAGGTATTGGGTTTCACCTAAAATTAGCCATCAGACTCAATTTATTACCACAATTGAAAGGCTCGAAAAGTGCCCGTAACAGCGCCCCAGCTAACATGGACTAACCTTGGCCAAGACATATAATGTTGCATTTTAATTCTGCGACAGGAATCGTGAGCGAGACACGACCGTTGTTAAGTTACACCTTTTTTCTCCCTCTCGCTCTTTTCGAGGACCGCGCTCGATATTAAACGGGCAAGAGTGTTGGGCAAATACTGACGTCCAAGATTATTTTATTGAGGTACAAAAACAGTTGAACCTGTTTTACAGGGAGGCTGCAGTTACACACGCACTAACGCATTCAAATCTTTACAACCACAAACATGCAAACTATCCAATGCCACATATTATAAGGGTTTAAAGAACGCACGTGTTTTTGCACGGGTCATTGGGAACATCCGCACAGAAACACGTTAACATCTCTGTTACATCTCAGCAGCAGTTCCAATGATACGGACCACAGCAGCCTGAAGCCGAGTCAAACATGCAGAGACGTCAGGATTTAATCAAAGCTGCTCAGTTATGACGAAGCTCGCACATTCTGAAATATGCCTCTCACTTAATAAGTGGTAAGAAACGTCAATTCTGCTCCAATTTTCCATCTGCGTGTGATTTCAAAGCTAACCCCGAGCATTTGTCATGTGAGAAATTGTTCACACAGGACCGAAGCTCCAAAGGAATTCAGTCTCTCTGGACCACAAATCTCTGTACATCACTTTGAGATGTTTCAGTCTGAAATAACAGAATAGAACAGTACAAAAATGGCTTCCCCTGTGGATCCACACTGCCTTTACGCTTCGGACCATTTTGGACTTCTGTCAGAAAAAAATACAAGCTGCAAGAAATGGTCTGTGTGGACAAATATTATGACAGATATCGGGCAATGCGGAGAAGAACGAGAGCGAATGCACCTGCGCCTCCGCTCTACATTAGTGATAAAACCTAAAAAAATACATTGGATGCTGATGTTTTGTTTGTTTTATTCTTGTGGTTCTTTTCCAGCAGAGACAGAAAGATATAGAAAATAATAAAATAACACGGTTTGTGCACAAAAATGAGTAGATAGAGATCAACACAAGTTAAATGCTAATAACTGCACGAAAAACAGATTCAGCAAAAATTAAAAAGGGATGATGATGATGGGAGCTGCGGCATCACTGAATTAAACACATTTAGCTTCGAAAGAAAGTCAAAACAAAGACGATAAATTACCCGCACCTTTTTGCCCCCCCCCCCCCCCCCCCCCCCCCCCCCAGCTTTACTGTAGTGTGAAGAGGAAAAAAATAAAGAAAACTTTAAAGAGCACTTTGACCTGCTTCTTTGACCCACGTATCAAAAAGATGTGCTGAAAACACTCATTCCAACACATCACTGTGCGTCATTTGGCTGAGATACGCTCATTTTTGAAATCTTTTATTGTTTATGATTTCCCATGATGTGAACGCCACATATTGAGTGGAATTCTGTAAATATCTATTGAAGCATGCTTAGTTATACACAGGGCATGCGTTTGCAGTCATTTCAATGCATTGGAAAGAAGTTGAGTACTTCCTCCCATTTGTGAGAATAATGTATTTGGACACTTTAGATGAACAGCCTCTTTAAGTACGGTGTATCCACAGGGACATGTTTGTTGCCGCTGTCTATGCCTTCATGTCAGGTTAATGCACGTGGAGCCTGTTTGTGGCATCAGAAGTGATGAGGTGATACACTTTTTAATGAACTTATTCCTTCTTCATTTCAGTCAGTGGACCGTTACACCTGTGGATTTTAAGGAAATTTCACAATCGTGAAAAACATGTTTTATTCGCCAGCAGAAGTAATGAAGCAGCAGGAAGTTCTGTTTGCTGGAGGTGTTGATTTTATAACCTTCTCACGTGGTTTTCTCCTACCCCGCCTTCCTTTCCTTCTCTCCTCATTTCATCTCTTCGTTTCCCGCTATCTACACCACAATCATCCACAGGCACTTTGCTCTCTCCGGCCTATTCTTAGCTTAAGCTGTGGCCACTCCAGTAATATTTTTAAAGATTATTATAGTATTCACGAAACCTTTTTTCCCCCAAGGCGCCCGTCCAGAGTTTCTTTTCGTCCCTCCATCCTCTCGCCCCTCTCTTTCTCTTTGCTCCCCCTCTACCTTTCTCTCAACAGCGATCTATGGTTGTAAAATAATAGAGCATCAGCCAGCAATAATTTGCCATCTAAACAGAGTCGACGCTGGCTGACGTTTATTGAAACCTCATCCCCCCGCGAACCGCTTTCCCGTTCCCTCCCAACGCCGTCGCCGCATGTTTGTACAGACAGAGCCTGAGTGCTGGCCATTGCTTTTAATAATGAGGCCTACAGCCGGCCTTGGCTCTGGCTGCTGAAGGGGGGAGGAGGAGGAGGAGGAGGAGGAGGAGGGACTGCTTTCATTGGCTCTCATTAATCCTGAATAGCCGTCGACAGCGGAGGAGACGCCGTCAAACAGTCAGGTGGACTGTAATGACAGGCAGCCACACAGGTAATGAGGCTCTGAGCTTGATTCTGCACTGGTCTGATGGAAGATGAGCAACAGTCATTTATAGGGAGAGTTATAAAAGTGGACACTGGACACTGATTGTTTTGATTTGGGGCAACACAAATAAAACTTGACTGGACTTGATTTGATACTGATGATGATAATTGAGAACAACATTTATCTCATGTGGATCCTAGAATTGTCTTCAGAGGAGACAGAATTAGGTCATTTCATTATTTACAACCACTGTCGTGAAAAGTAAATGTTCTACGTTCGTAGCTGTTTCATTTTGCTTCATATATTGTCTTCCGCATTATCTTACATTATTATTACTTCTATTATTAAGAGGACACATAAGCAGTTGGATCCAGATGTCAGACTGCTGTAATAAAGTGCAATTCTTCTCACACTCACTTCACACTTTTGTTGCAGCAAACATTTTCGGGCTGCCTACAGCCAAGACTGAAGGGTTGCTGGTTCCAGTCCCTGCCAGGTCAAGGGCCAGAGTACCATGGAGCAAGGCACCCCATTCATACCTCATATTTACATCCACTTTAAGAGAGAAAGCATGTTATCGTAAGGTGTGAATAATACACACTGCAATTAGGACAATATTCACAGTGGTGAATATGATTCCTTGTCCATGTTTGAGGTTTGAGCATTCATTAAAAGTAAGAGAAGCTGCACGAAAGTACGTCAGCAGTGAAAAAGGCCGCTTGTTGGATTTTAGGGCCTGCCTGAGAGAAAGACTAAATTCAGGCAGACAGACAGACGGACAGGTGGTTACACGGTGAAATTAAGAACTTGTCCTCTCCCCAGTGTCTGAAGCCCCACTTACTGGAACTCCTGCGGATTCCTCTGGTCAGTGGTCAGGTAAGACAAACTAATCATCACTTTCTATGGGCCGAGGTCTGACCACAGCGCTGGCCAGGCCGAGGCCAGGCAGACTGAAAAACACCGAGGCCAGGTTGATTTTCCACTGTCGTCACCATCGCGAGCTGCGCCAGCGACGCCAAAACCCTCTTAAAAACATTAAATCAATAATAGAAGTTAAGCAATTAGCTCCTTTTCCTCCTCGCGATCTGAATGTACAAAACTGTTGCAAAAGCACCCAGTGAAGTGAAGTTTTAATTAAGTAATATTTGGCACGTTGTACAGGTTCCACCGCAGACAGGAAAGAAAAATCCATACGTTTCAGCAGACAAAAAGTAGTATACAGTGGAGGTGGGCTTGTGTTTCCCTCTACAGGGCTTCAGTGGCCAAAAACAATCTTGAGTAGCACAGCTGAATGTTTTCATTGTGTTTCTTGTGCTGAGTTGGGCACAAGAGTGGGTTTTCTGCTACTCAGCGCAGGCTGGTTCTCTGACTCACACCCACACACTTGATATATATGTGTTTTTATATATATACAGTATATATAAAGATATATATAAAGATGATACACTTAACCAGACCCCCACCTGCTAAGTGCTCCATGCCAGTGAAAATTGTTTTCAGTGGATAAATCAATATGGGTCAACTGGCTTATACGACTTAGTTACTTTTTAATTGGAGTGATTCGTTTGGTTTATGTGCAGCCACGTCCTCAAATGTAACGTTCACGTCAAAGAGGGTGGATCTGTTTTAATCAGGCGTTTGGGTAAATAGCGTTCATTTTTGATCTACGTGAACTGCAGAACACTTTGCAGAGGAAAACATTCAGTCTTCATTGCTAAAACATTCCTATTGACATTGGTCCTGGAATGACATTAAGCTCAATTTATGCAATTTTAAAAGCTGTAAACAACTATTTTTAATTTTTGTTGAGCTCAACATGGAGAAAAAAAGAAGCAAATAACAAAAACAGCTATTTGACAAGACGTACAGTATCTTATCATGTTTATAATACAATCAAATTGCATTTATTTCTTTATTTCAGTTGCAGGTGTGATATTGAGCCAGTATGTCCTACACCAGGAGGATGAAACTGAACCATCTAATTTAAACGTGTTACATTGCAGCTTCTCTCTCTCCAACTATTAAATCTATAAAATCTATTTTCAAATGACTTCAATTTTCTGCTGCTGACAAGTAAATGAGAATACTGTGTCCTCTCTCCTTCGCGTTTGTTGGTCTGTGACTGTGGAGCAGCTGTGGCAGACTTTCCCTGTGACCGCTCTCTGTCCTTCCTCCACCTCCTGACCATCAGAGGAACTAGGAAATTCGACGGGACACTTCATTAATGTGCAGAGATTAAAAGCTTCAGTGGATGTCAGACTGGTGTGATTGCAAAGCGCCAAGAAAATATCAGTCCTGGTCGTGTTTCATCTGTGTCTGGAGAGTGGGCTGTAATCTTCAGGGACGTCATGGATCCACACTCCTCATGTCACCTAACGCAGAACTGATAAACCCCCATAAACTCCCTGTGATGAGTGGATAATTAAATGGAGGGCGGAACGGTAGAAACGCTGAAGGTTACAACGTAGCAGGAGTGTTTTGGCTAAGAAGTCAAAGCCTGTGTTTTTCAAACTACAACTGGCAGCACTGACATGAAAGGTGAAATGAAACCTTCCTCTCTCTGCCCCTTTACTCTCTGTGCTGTTGTTCACCTTACTGGCGTGTTTGCTGCTCACACATGCAGCTGGTCATGAGGGAACATCTACATACCACTGACACAAAGGTTGGGCAGAGCTCCGTCCACGTTTATATGCTTTAGAACATCAAAATGAACACATTTTCATACATTAAAGGCGGAGCATCAGAAATATTTGAATAAAATTAGCTGCAACAGCGTTAACAAAAGTTGGTAACATGCAATGCGGTGTAAAAAGAACAACATTCGCAAAACGGCTAATACTGAATCTAAATTCAACAGTTATCCTGTTTTTGCACAATGTGATGCTTTTCTAATTTAATTATTTAACAGTCATTCACACGACAATTTTAGAGGTGGAGAGAGAAC
Source organism: Brachirus orientalis (assembly GCA_016785285.1). Classification (NCBI taxonomy): domain Eukaryota; kingdom Metazoa; phylum Chordata; class Actinopteri; order Pleuronectiformes; family Soleidae; genus Brachirus; species Brachirus orientalis. The sequence continues at coordinate 1,831,056 of JAFBJR010000078.1, read as the reverse complement.
GAGAGAGAGAGAAAGGCCAAGACTTTGGAAAGCAAAGCTAAGAAAGTTCAAATGTCGAAATTGGAATGTAGTAGCTGGCGTTTGACCAGAAAGAAAGGGAGCAGATACACCAGTTTTTATTGCAACATATATAATTTCAATTTTTTTTACACGTAACTGCAAATATTTGCACTCGGATTAAAAAATACCTAAATATTAGATACCCATATTGGTTTACACCTGGTGTAAAAAAGGTGGTTCAGTTACACTTTAAGTTGAAAGTGTTTAAAACACCAAGAGTCAAGACTCTTGCTTTAAGAAACATTTAAACCTTTGTTAGTGCCAAATTAATCTGCCTTGCAAAATAATCTATTTTGTCTGGACTGAATAACCTGTTCTCCTTCTGGTTCTACATGAATACAGCCACTGGGGAAGAATAAGTGGGAGGGTTTGAAAGATGGCGCGAGGACGTATTTAGATGCAAACAGAGAGAAGGAGGTAAAACAAGATGCAGTAGTGGAAGTTTAAGAAAAAAGTAGGCGGGGCTGAGAGGGAGCGAGATGGATGAACCCAATTATGCCCCTATTTTCCTTCCCGAAGCTGAACCTCAGTCACAGGAGAGAGCAGAAAGAGAGAGAGAAAATAATAGAAATGTGTCGAATGATGGAGGGAGATAATTAAAAAGGTCTGCATTTCTACACCCCGCTGATCCTGGTGTAATTAACCCATTACAGTTTCCCCCTTTTCTCTCTCTCTCTCTGTCTCTCTCGCTCTCTCCCTGAAATGATTGCAATAAGTGTGAGGGTGAAGGCTTTGGCAGGGCAGCGTTTACATGCACACTCCATTTGGTTCGCTCAGACATGTCGCAGCGCTCATTAATCATGGGCTGTTTTTTAACTTCCAAACGGTCCAGCGTGCAGGCCAAGGGTTTGGGCTTGTTAGCAGAGAGCAATAAAAAATTACCTGCCATTTCATGGTAATTTCAAGGTAGTAGGAACAACCACTGTAAGGTATACGAGTGTGAAGTTAGTGGCAGCAGCAGGGGACAGAGACTCAGGATGACTGAGAGACTGTGCGCTGATTTATTACCGCTGTATTAGCTGTTTTAGACACATACTGTAAATATTAGGCAGCAAATTTCATGCATTTTCCTGAAATGATCCTCGGGTTAAAAATTAAGAGTCTGTTAATCATTAGGAATAAATAATCTTTCTCAGTTCAGATTTGAAATGTTGTGCATAAGTTAATGTGACATTCCTGTAACAGACCATAAACAAAAATGACAGCCTAATAAAAACCATAAGAATCTTGCATGAAAATGCAGCTCATCATTTAAGGTCCAGTGCGTAAGAACGAGGGACATTTAGTGGTGAGACTGCAGACAACAGCAACAAGCAAGTACGTCAGGAAACTACGGTGGCCTTCACATAACAAGCGGAAGGAATGTCATTCTTCTTCTTCGCTTGCACAGTAAGCTGTTACGTCATAAAGTAGAAACTGGGCTGACGGCGGCCTCTTGTCATAGTATATACAAAATGCTTGTTTTAAAACTGTTATATACTCATGCAATCATACTTATGGGCTGTAAAATAAAGTTCTGTCACTGATATTAGGGGACATTAGGGCTGTTGGAAAGTGTTGGTCCACAAAGAGAAGCACCATGACTGTATGCTTCCACTCTTCTCCACTCTTCTTGATTAATTGATTAAAAGAAAAAAATAATCAGTTATATATTAAATGGCATTCTACCTGCAAACTGTGCATTATTGTTTAAATCCAGAATGAAGATTGAGTTTGAAAGAGTGACTGAAGTGAAAGAAACACAGCAGATTTTAGCACTGAAATAGTCGCTTTAACACCGAATACCAATAAGAACCAAATACACTCGTGAAAAGTGTAAAATTTATGCTAAATTTGATGCTAAAAGAGTTATTTTTTTTAACAATTTCTGAGTGTATTTCATGCTTTTAGTGTTACATTAATACTAAAACAGTTTAATTTAACACTAATCTATGGTGGATTTGCTCCTAATCTGACATAGTGTTAAACTGACTTACTTTTTACACATTTTTACTGCGTATAACTGTGCACCCACTATCACATTGTCTTTAGTTGTCATGGTGTTATACTATACTATACCAATATAACTCTCTAAGTATACAGTAGCTGCTGATGTTGAAGTAAAAGAAGGATTTGATACTTGTAACTGTCATTAATATTCTATTTCACCTGATATAATCTATGCACATTCCATGCATTTCAGGCAAAAGGGATCAGAGGAGCCTCACATTGAACCACACGGATCCTCTCCACCCAGCCACACAGCAGAAGGTCATCTGCTGAAGCAATGAACAGACAATGAGCACATTTTCTAGCTGCTACACATTAAACTCTCTGCAAAACCAATGGATTCAAAGAATAAAGTTTTTCTTGGAATTGAACGGTGTTTTCACAGAAATATTGTTGCAGTGCACTAATCTAAGGGACCCTCTCACAGCTGGGGGCCCCCCTGCTGCCGTCGCCTGCTTTGCCCACCCTGGTTGCCACAGCCCTGTTCCACAATACGAGTTTTACATACGCCTTTAAACAGTTGGCACCAAACAAACAAAAGCTTCTTTACTCCTCTCTTTCACTAAAGCCATTATCAGCCAACTTTAGTTACCGTAACCAGAAAACATTTTTATAGGTGGATAAACTTTCCAAACAAAAACTTTTAATCAACACTTCTTCGTTTGGAATTGTGATATCTGACCAGTGATTGCCTTACACATTCATTTGATGTGTCTGGCTCTTAAATGAAACTGGGACTGAGTTTGGAGGAAAACAGTCCAACTGTCAGCGAAACGTGTAAAAGATGGAAACCATTTCTCTCTGCTTTAAGTCGCCCTGTCATCGCCGACCGCCTTTGTTTTGCGAACATTAGTCACTGCCATTTGTCAGAGCTCACCGCGCAGTTGGAGCTTCTTATTTTTATATGATAACATTATTTTTCTTCATTAAACAAGCTGCAGCGTTGTACCTGCAACCCAACACCACGCTTTCAACCTCAATCAGCCCTCGGTGGCTAACAGGCGGGACAAACGCGGGCTTTTCCTCGAGCTTTATATAAAGAGACTAGAAATTAAACAGCCGGCTGACACGAACAAGCACGGCGTGATTTATTTCTGCCATTACACACCAGTGCTGATCTTCTCCCCGACTCCACGTCTGCACAATATGTTATCTTTCCACCGTCAATTTATTTTCTTACATTTTCACTCCTTCTGCACTTGTCATGGAGGCCAATTGTTCTTGGATTGAGGGATGTAAGGTGAAGAGATGGAGACGTAGGAGGAGGCAGACTGAAAATATTATTTAACATAATCCCCTTTTTTTTCCCCCCTGAAAACGGTGTGGTCAAAATGATGTACAGAGTCGGGAGCGGAGGCACAGGATGGCAGCCAGGTATTCAGGATGTAGGTTAGCATTAATCAAGACGAAAGGATATATAAGAAAGGAAAAGGAGGTGAAGAGAGGACAAAAGAAGCAAAGAAGAGGGAAGAAGATGCAAAGAGAGAATGGGACTCAGGGGGGGAAGCAGAGGAAGTCCACGGACAGCGTGTGTCCAACAGGACGACAAGACGCATTTGTGAGAGGAGACCTTTGCTGAGGTGCAGTGGAGAGAGTTCGAAGTCAGACCAGATTAATGGCTTCACCTGTTTTACAGATCCTACAGCACATGTGACAAGAGTAAAAGCATCTGAGGGCAACCCAGCCATCCATCAAGCACAATTTAATGGGACATACAGTACGTGGTTTGCAAATTTGGAGAGTGAAAAAAAAAAAAAAAACTTTTCTCAGGCCTGGTTCTAGAACAAATTGATTTCAGATGCACCTGAATTCAGGTGTGGACGCAAAAAAAAAAAAAAAAAAAAAAAATGATCTGCCAAAAATTGATTATTGTCAAGAGTATGTACATCTACTGCTGTTTTAATCTGAATTTAAAAAAAATATTAATGTGCAACACATATGTACAGTATGACATGTCGTGATATTCCCACACTGTGCACAGGAAGTGATTCATTTTATGAAACGACTGATGGCAAAAAGGAGGAGGCACAAGAGCAACACAGCTCCAGTAAAGCAAGATGGCTGGAATATGGCAAAAAAGGTCACGCAAAAAGGTTTAGAGCTGGTATTAACCACAATAAAATCTGACATTTCTGATATATATAATAATTATATATCCTATTCTTGTCCCTTTTTTGCATTTATCATTTGTCTACCTTTGACCATACTGTTGCTGTTGCTGTAACAAGTGAATTTCCCAAGTGGAGGCTCAATAAAGTTGACTTTTATCTGCATTAATATGGCATTTGATTTTATCTTGGCTGAAAGCACCAACATTTTATGTGCTAAAATAAGTGAGGGTGATTAGCTATTATACTGTCAGTATCTTGTATTGGTGGATTGAAATCCTCTTGGTGTGTGATGGAAATCATTCATCACGGAGCTCCAGAAAAAGTTTGGTCGAACCTGTCCGAGTTCAAAACGTGCAAGAATAAAGCTAATTTCTCAGATTTATCCCTAGATAGATTATATGGTTTAAAGGATGTAACACAAACACAACATCTTCCATACACATAATCAAAGTGTCAGTGTGAGTGGGAGAGAGCTCGTCCCGCAGAGCCCATTTAGTGGTAGTTATCGAGGGAGACAACTTCTCCGGGACAACAGTCACATGTGATTGTACTGATCAAACCCGGCCTCAAGTGCTGCTGTCGCCATTAACTGGACAGCCGTGATTAATGCCTGTGAACCTGCGACCTCAACCCCTGAGGTGTTTGCTTTATGACCTGTTCCCAGCCTTTATCATCCAGTCGTGGGTTTAAACGTTACAGTACTGTGCTCAGCCTCTTTTGTAATTTGGTCTTCCAAATGAGGAAGACGCTATAAAAAAGTTAAGTCAAGCTTTCTGTGCTAAACAAACTGGGAAATTACCATAGTTCACGTCACTTGCAGCTTAAACAGTCATTATTTTTAACATATGGCAATATGAATTAATGGAATACGGGTTCGATTCATATTAAAATATTTGCCTAAGTCTGGTTTTCCACACATGCATACCTGATTTCACGTTATGTCCTATACCAATTTAGGAGTATGTGAGGTCATGGTGTACAGTCTGTGGACAAAACTTTGGGACATCAGCAGACTAAAGGACACGGAAATGATGAACCAGCTTTTTAAGAGTAGGGCAACTTTACATCTTTGAACAAACTGCTGAGACACCAGCTCATCAGTTGTCGCGCTGGAGTTTTTCCTTGATCAATTAATGAAAGGAAATGCACAGTTGAAGAACTTGAATAAGCTCTTGCACGAAAGGCTTAAAACTATAGCCGGCAGTAGATTAGCCTAGCCTAGCATGGCATGTGGAAGCAAGGTGTTAAGTAAATTAGATACACTATGCAACTCCAAACATCACATATTGTTATTAATACTATTATTACAAGAATTAAAGATACAAACCATAATAAAGGAAGTTAGCTGTTCCTCTGACATCACTGACACCATCGCCGACTGTTAGCATCATGCTAAATACAGACACATGAGAGCATTAGATATATTACTGAATCTAGTGTGCAGGTTCCTGGAATAACAGGTTACATTTAACACGGTATTTAACATTGACTGTTTCATAAAACAACGGTTTCATTTAAACAGTGTTTAACTTGTCTTGTAAGTTATAAAACAGTGATCTGCAGTCTGTTGCTATTCTTTGTTTCATTTCTACAGATATCAATATATATATTTATGTATCTGTTTTTTCAAAACCTCTTTCCTTTCCTTTCCAGTCGAGGAAAATAGCTATTTTCCTTGACTAAGGTGGGATTCTTTGGATGGCGTGTGTGCCCCCTAAACCAAGCTGTTTATTTTGCCCTGAGTCAGTCCGCTTGGGAAAATATTTTCCCCCCCAATCTCCAAAATGGTATCTGCATTGCCTTGGACTGGAGGGAAGGGCCCAGCTGACAGAGTAAACATCAACACCCTGTGCTGTCGGCCTCGGCTGTTTGGCTTCGTGAGGGGGGAACCTGCAGGAGCTGCGTAGAGTGACGGGCAAACACTGGTAAACATTGACCCCCTTCCTGAGCGTTGACCCCAGGGACTCAGTCAAGTGTCCGTCAGGCTAAGTGAAGGTGAAGCACGTCACCAGCAGTTCCGCTCAAACACTGCCTTGTTTAGGGAGTTTCTGAAGCCTCATGGTTCATAAGTTCATTAGCCTTTTTAAAGAGTTTACAGACGTGTCTTTTTGATCTTGTGATGCTTTTGACAAAGACATGTTTTACATGAAGAACTTCCTACTGACTAATTATTTTCACAGAATTATTAGTATGCACCTCTACTACTTTGTGTTCATGTTTGTAAAACATTAACATATTGATAGTCTTTAGAAATCCAGTGTGGGTTTTCTTTCATGGTTGTAGGACTGACAACTTAGCTTTCAGTGATTTTATCAAAGGTTTCATCACCTTTCACCACCTTGTATTCACAAAAAATAGGATGCATAGTAAGAGGAAAATAACTAAAAAGAAACAGGAAAAGTTTGTCAACAATTAAAGAGACATGAAATGTGTGTTAATTTACTTTGCTGTAGAAGTTCTGCCTTGACAAATAAAAAAAGAGAGCACTAAATATAGTATTTAGAGGCTTCAAAGACGTCATATCATTATGTTAATACATGAACACTGTTTGTCCATCCATTAACATTGGTGGCAAAACCGTTATTCTGTGAATCTCCGACAATTATTGGCTGATACAGACACTTGTCGTCTCATAGAATCAAAAAAAAAAAAAGAATACAAAAACCAAGAGGAAGTCTGAATAGTTCAGCTGGTAGAGCTGACACTGTATGTATTGAGGCTACAGTTTGTACAACAACAACAAAATAAGCAACAGGAAAAATATTAAAACATAAAATTAAAGCACTGCAGCTGTATCATTAATTAAGAGTGACCTCCATCCTCCATTCCAGGGGCACAGACAGACTGGCACCATGCCCAGCAAAGACCCTCAAAAGTCCCTTTATGGGATATTTGGCATCTCACACTAAAATCAACAGTCCTGGCTCTTGACGGTGCAGAGTACAAAACGTGCACATGTACACACACACACACTGGAGCCAAGGCAGAATACAGCTCAGGAGCCATTTTCAAGGAAAGGCAATATCAAAATATTTGCGTGCAATAAAACGTTTTGCTCACGTCTTTAATTTCCAGGCGTATTATTGTTTCTCTGTGGATGTCGTTGCTGTCCAACTTCAGCCACTGAGGGATAAGAATAACACACTGTTTGAATCGATGAGTTTTCATGTACACAGCGGGGGCGTCGACTTGAATGCTTCCTATTCACTTTGAATGGAGCAGCATCATGCACCGCCGCACTGCATTGTGGGTCCATTGCGAGGTTGAGAAATGTTCAACTTTTAAAGCGGCAGCATGAGCCTCAGCCAATCAAATCACGTTATGCAAATAGCTCTAACGGCATTTTTTTCCCACTATACAGTCCTAGCACCACTCGGCACGGCATGGCTTGACTCTACAAGACTCTACATTGGCCAAGGTTGTTCACCCGGTTTCCAAAGTTGTACCGGACAAAGTGCATCCAACCATGGATGACACAGCAACCCTGAACTTGAACAAGATTTGCAACTCTTGTTGTGATGCCAGCCATGACAGACACTGGTCTGCTAACCACTTAGGTGTCTGTATTTAGGATGAACATATTCCAGTCTTAACATCAAAATATTGTAAACCATTACTCTTTGGACGTCTGTCAGAAAAGAGTCGGTACGTTATATACACTACAGTTTGTAAAATATTACAGGAACAGATCAATAACCTTTGTGCTTTGTTTTTTTTTTCTAAATGGTTATAAATTGTTTAGTAAAATAGTAAAAATGCCAAATGTCCTTTAATCATTTTCTCTGACCTCATCTCTTCCCTTTCATCCACCTCCACGCACTCCCACTTCAAGCAGCCTGTTTTTTATCAATGGACTCGCCTGCTCTTATGAATAGGAGTAGCTGTACAGCTTTTTGGCACTCACACTCACCAAGCCCTTTAAGAGTTTTACTTCTAAACACTCAACATCCATTTTGGAAGATTCATGCAACCCAAAATGCATCAGCAGATATTCAAATCAGTTACGTGGTTTTACTTTGAAATTCAACACGATGCTGTATGCAGTGGTCCTAGGATAATGAATTATTTCTGGGCTTCAACGTGCTCCTCATCATATAGATGGATGGGGTCAAGGGTTAGCATAACACACAAAACATAAAAGACCACATTTTAAGACTTTGTGTTTTTAGGTTAGGCACAATAAATCTGTACAAAATTTTAATGCAATGTATGGAAAATTAACCTTATGAACATGACCACTGTTTCACAGGTCTGTATTTCAGTGACAAAGAGCAATGGTGTCAAAAAGCTTCCATTAAGGGCAATCATTCCAGTAACAACAAATAATGAAACACTGCAAAATAGATCTTGCACTTAAGAAAAAGTTGGCATTTCAATTAAAGATAAATGCAATGAAGTACAATGTAAACAGATGCAGAAATCACGTGAATGAAACTACACTCTAGCATTTCAAAGACCCTGTATAACAAACGAACATAGTCTTCTCAGGTTCTCCTGAAGCCAACCAGAAAGTTAGAGTATACTGGATAGCCACTAGGGGGCATCTCTGCTGGCTGCAAAGAGAACTCTGTTTGAGCAAATGATTCTATGGGCAAATGAGCTCTTCTTTTAATAATTTACAGCAGGCTGCACAACACAGTTCATTTCAGTTCATTCAAAGAGAGTTCTCCTTGCAACCAGCAGTCGCCCCCTAGTGGCTAGTCAGTATAGTCTTATTTCCTGATTGGCCTCAGGAGGAACTTGCAAGACCAATGATACTATTGGCAGGTGGTATCTTCCAATGGGTGCCTAGTTGCAGGTAAACACATGCGAGCCTCTGTTTGCAAAACATTAACATGTCACCGACCAGATTGCGACTCAGAACAGTTCAGATTCTTACGGGGTGACATCTTCACTGTTTGTCACTAAATTTCACAGCACTGGAAAAGTAGCAGAAATCTGGGGACGGAAGGAAACATGACATTCCTCAAATTACTGCAAGAAGTAAATATTTCTGCTGTAGTAGAGGCAGTGACAAAAAAGCTTTTTCACTGTATACTTTCACTTTAGTGCCAGCCTCTGCTTATCTCAGTTAAGTAACTCTCAATACTTGTGAAAGTGGAGAACAGAAACACACAAATGCACATGTTCTTTTTTCCTTATTTTGAAAATTCTGTTTAACCCTGCTAATAACGACGCTAACAACAACCTGCAGGCGGGTACGACGGGCCTTTGTCAACGAGCTCCGTCCTTTGATGACGTGTTGCCATTTATATGATGTCATTAAAATTCCACGAGTCAAAAACTTTGCCTCGTGGAATTTTAATTATGAGAAAGAGAAAGTAAGTAACAATGAGAAAATAAATTAGAACAAGAACAACAGGGCTTCAAGCCCCACTACTGCTGCTTGGAGCCCCAGTAATAATGACAACGACAATGTTGAGGAAGACAATTATGACACTGATGGCATCAGCAGTATTTACTACAGTTATGATGCTCATGGCGACAATAATGATGAAGATGACTCCACCAATGTTAATGACAATGATGACGATGACAATGATGACGATGACGGCGACATTATTGACAATGATGGTAAGGACGACGATGACGAGAGCAACAACAATGATGGCGACAACGATGGTGTTGACGACGACGACCATGATGATGATGATGATGCATTTTGCTCTCCTGTGCCCACTTTATTTGTCCCGTCCAATCAATTTCTGGTATTCTGCGCCTTCACTCAAACAGGTAAATCCACCTGTTTTCCACTTTCTTTTGAATGCTGAGTCGGTGATTCCTAAATATTGTTTTCCGGTTACTTAGTCATGAATACTGAGTCAGTAATTCCAAACTACTGTACCCTCTGTAAAATTTCTCAGCCGATTTTTAAAAATCTTTACATCAGAATGTTTGGTGAGTTCAGAAAATTCTGGCTACATTCCTCCTCAGCATTTATAACTTTTGAAAATCCCCAATTTTTCCTCCCACAGTATGTGAATGGAGAAAGCAGATTAAAGGACAAAGCATGAATTGAATGGAAACTTCATGCAGTCAGCATAAAACTATGAAATGAATGGAAAGCAAAGGTGGAAGAGAAGCTGGAAAATGTGTTGGTAAGTGCTGACTTGGCATTCCAACTATTGAAGCTATCAACTAAAAATGGGTAATAAAGAGCATGAAGACAATCCAATGACGACCCTTTCAAAACCTAGATCGCAGTACTCAGTATTTCCACCTGTGTTTTCTCAAGACGTGCACTCACAGAAATATGTGAAGACAGCGAATCTGAGAAATAAAACCAAGAGAACTGACAAATAAATCCAATAGAACTTTAAAAGTGGAGTTTATTTGATTGTATAACTCAAGACTCGAGAAGGTTGATTCAAGCTGAGTTGAGAAGCCTGAACAAAATTACCAAGGCACTCGTATTGTAATTGATTTTGTACAAAAATGCCAAATCTTGAAAACTTGAAAATCTCAACAGGGTTTCGCATTAATAGTAATGCAGATGAAAGTTATCTTTTCCAGTAACAGGCAACAGAAGCCAATGGTCTTTGTTGTAAAGCACTTACACATGTGCCTGCCTTTACTTGACTTTTGTGCCCATGCATTTAAGCAGAGCTAGGACTTGACAAAGGACAGCAGCGCTGTCTGCTGCAGCTGGACCATCCATGATCGCAGACAGAGAGCTCTCAGAGTTCCTGTCATGCGCTGCCAACATCAACTCCATTACATCTCCCCAAACAGTGGCTCAGGGTTCACAAAGAGGGCAATGCCTGTGTCAGTTTGTGTGTGTGTGTGCTGTGAGGACACTTTTTGATTCGAGCATTTTTGACTGACAACTTTAAAGGCTATCTGAGGGTTAAGGCTTGGTTTTAATGTTAGGGTTAGAATTAGGTTTAGGTTAGGATTAGTTTACGGTTTGTGTGTATACTTAGGACCTTTTCTGAAATAACGCCTGACCTTTGCAGGACCAGTTTTCCTCATGGAGAACAAAACCTGACCCGAATCATCAAAACATCATTTCTGAGGAACTGGTTAGGTGAAAGGCTAAGATTTGGTTACGATTAGGCTTAAACTGGTTAGGGTTAATGCTTTGTTTTGATATAGGTCTATTTGTGAGCACCAAAAAACGTGAGGACATTTTGGCTGGTCCTCACATTCATTCCTCTTAGTAGTTGTGATGGCTAAGGTTGGGCTAAGTGGCTGGGGAATGCAATATGTGTATGAGTGTCCTCACAACGAATGCTATGCAAACATGTGTGTTACTTTAATGAAGTGATCGCAGATATAATAGATTCTGTGTATGTTCATGTATGCTGGGTTTTCAGTTTAGTTGAATGCCACGCAGCCAAGTCAAAGGTACAGCTAATTTTGTTTTGGAAGGTGATGTATGTTTACACTGGAAAAATGACACAATGACCAATGAAAAGTGCCTAAAAAATCCTAATAAAAAAAACCCAAAACAGATAATTCAAGCTCCGCTTACAAAAACAGTCACATTTTATTATATGTAATGAAATGTTTTAAAGGTCAAGGGGGTCACATCATACTCTCAATAATCTCATCTCTCATCGTGTGACGGAGGTGATATTCAATCCTGCCGGCGTCTAAAGGAAACGCAGCTTTCAGCATCAGAAGCCCGGTATGATATCATAGGGCCGGAGCTTGTTTGGCTGCAGTGTGCCGTACATGTTTGGTCTGTTGTCATGGCAACGGTGGAGACAGGAAGGAGGGATGCAGGAGCCAGGGTGAGGTGAGCTATAACAGGTGATCCCGCTGGACTGTGTTTGAATCCCTGCTCTCAGGTCGCTGCACTGGATGAAAGCTACTGTTGAACAGACACAGATGTTTACAGAAAAACAGCCTCACACACAAACTCACGGCTGTGGCTGCTGTTTGTGCAGTCAGCTAATTACACTCTGCCTTTCGGGGCAGATTTATTTTTTATTTCATGAGTTAATTATGATCTCAACTAATATTTGTAATGTTATTAAAGGGATAGTTTAGGGTTTTTTTTGACTAGTGGTTCTATGACATCTTGGCAGTGTATCAACACGCTGCCGTCTGCTGCCGTCAGAGACCGAAGGAAAAACACATTTTTAGCCACATGACAAAAGGCTCATCAACTAAAATCCACACCTGCTTGAGTCTTTGACATCGTAGGAGTATGTTTCTCACTGGTAGACAGCTGCTCTCTGGTAAACTGCTCACTCTCCCGTACAAAAGTCCATAAGGAAAATCAGCATTTTTAGTTTTCAGGGATACAAATGCTAGTGGTCTACAGCTGCCAAGTTTTATAAAATTGTGTCACTTAGATAAACCTGAGCAAATGACTTTTCAATGCTGAAGTCACAAAAGAACACATTTGAAGTTGCTGATGGAGGCAGTAGGGGAAAAACAAGTCCTGTCTTGTGTAATGTCAAATTGCCAATTTTTTATATGGACTTTGGTGCAGGGAGTGAGCGGTTTAAAACTTCAGTTTCCAACCACAAACTCAAACAACTAGACCTAAAAAACCTGGACTATCCCTTTAACTATCCGTCTCACAATAGGTTTAACAATAAATAATAAAGCCATGCTTTTGGTTCAGATGTGTGTGTTCAGCACCGCTGTCATCACGGACAGCGCTCTACTGTGTATTAAACAGCAGAAATGCTAATTTCAACTCCATACAAAATGCACAGCTGATGCATCATAAAATTATGAGTAATCATTGCACTTTAATTTCAAGTACAACCTACAGTAGTGAGTCAGTCTAAATGAACATAATTGGACAGAATTGAGAATGTGGTCAACTCCTTTTTTTTTTAGTTTGACCATGTTTTAAGTGTGTGCGTGTTCTTGTATTTGTTGCCTTTTCTGGCATAAACACTGACTTTGTCAGGACCAGTAATCCTCATGGAGACCAAAACCTGGTCCTAATGAGGCAGAACCTCATTTCTGAGCAACTGGTTAAGTTTCGGGCAAAGGGATTTGAACTGTGGTTAGGTTAGGGTTAGGTATTAACTAGTTATGTTAAAGAGTAGGGATCAGGCTTTGTTTAGGCTGTCCAAATGAATGGAAGTCAGATGCAGTGTCCTTAGACGAATAGCTACAGCTGTGTATGTGTCTGTCTACGTGCGTGTGTGTGTGTGTTTGTGTGCGAGCTGAGAAAAACCAGAAGCAGTGTCTGAGCAGTGTCTGTGACCAGTGTTTGAAATACAGTGTGGTTTTCTCGGAGCCATAACAAAAAAACATGAAGCTGATGGTCACATTTAACCTTAAATTGTGGAAATAAACAAATGAAAACAAAATCAAAAACAAAACATGACGACAACCTGCCCTGTTTATTTTTGGCATTTTGTTTCATTATAATTGTCATTATGAGTCTCCGGATATGAATACACTGTTTTCATTCACCATTTTAGTTGTATATTATATTATTCTTTTTGACATTTGAAGTGTTGATGGCAGTTTCACAGTTTTTGACGACTCCTCAAACTGAACTTCTGGGTGATCAAATGATCAATTTAATTGTTATTGCCTTCAGAGCCACTGTTAATATCTAAATTTAAAAATACAGTGAAAGTGCGTGTGTGTGTATATATGAGATAAGGCAGGTCAGAGATGAAACAAGCAGCACGCCGACAAATCACCCTCACCTGCTGCCATCCACTCTTCAACCCCTCACAATATCTTGTCATCCCCGCAGATTGCTCTGGCTTGTCTCAAATTCCCATTCCCACTGATCCTTCCAATTACAGAGCGTGTGTGCACACAGGGCAACGACCACACTGTACATCTCCTCACTCTAACTATGTTTTTACAGGGACCAGAAGCAGACGTTGAGGTATTTGGGTTATTCTTTTGGTCGGATCTGCACCGCGACTAAAAATCCCACAAAATCGAAGGCTAATCGAGCGTCGGATTTACTGTAGACTGAGGGCTGAAGAGGGGGTCTAGACTGGAGTGCACGACCATTCCCTCTCAACGCCAATGTACCGTGAAGTCATATTTGACACACTTACCCGGAGAGGGAGTGGAAACGCGAGTCGTTGTACACGTCTATGGCCTCATGTGAAAATAAAAGCCAGGATTTATTAGGAAACAAGAAGAGGAGAACAAAATCATGAAATAAATCCAAAAATGAGGCTTTAATGGTGGAGTAGTAGGACCATTTTCATCAAGACGCACAGCTCTGATTTCCCACAACACACTTTCATTATACTAACTGCGTCTTCTATACCCACAACTTCACTTTCCTTGCATTTTTCAAAGGTGTTTATGGAAAGCCTTCAGCCATTTTGACATGAGAAAAAATAGGACGGAGCAAAAAAAAGAGAGAGAAATCCGAAATGTAGAGTTGGTCCTAATCAGATGCGAGCAGCCAGAACGCTTAAACTGAACTGTTATTCTTAGTGGTTTTGAGGGCAGCGGGCTTGTCGCTGTTGCTGTTTATATTTCAGATTTTAAGCAATACATATATAACAAATTATGCACATCACCTTCTCATGTTAGACAGAGTCTGGACGCCGGCATGTAGCTGGAGTGGGTAAAGGTCTGCCAAGGCCAAAAACCACTGGAAAAAGTGTGTGGGCTGAGCCGTGGATTCAGTCAGGTCTTTGTAACATGTGCAGCAGATTTCTCTAGAACATGCCTCAAAGAATGCAGCTGCATAAAGTAGATTTACCAAAGGAGTAGCCTGTACCTGTCCAAGGAGCATTAATGAGGCTTGGAACAAAATTAAACCAACAATAACAAGTCATCACATTAAATTCTGCACCGTGGCGCGGGGCTTTCCCTCTTAAAACATTAACGTGTGATTTAAAGAAGTAAGCAGAGGCACCGAGTGTGCAGGAAAGTGAAGGATCCATGCAGGGACGCCCCAGCCGCAGATTATTGAGACATGACTAAAGTTTAGCTCTTCATGTGTTTCACATTTCCCATTCTGATTGAAGTGCAACAGTGCGTTTCCCCACATTTCCCCCAAAGTTTACTGAACGGTGGTCAGAATCTCTGCTGGTTTCTAAACAAGGTTAAGTGTCGCTGCTGAGAAAAGACACCAAAGTTAAATCAAAGGAGCAGCATTAAAATCCAGGGACTCTCTCACAACCACAGCTTTGACTTCAAAAGCACAGATCAAAAAAAGCCAGCGATAAAGTTGAGATCTGAACGCATCATGGTTGAGTACATTTGGTGCATCTTTAGAGAGCGGCTCGGGCTGTGACTGTGCCTGAGAGAGTATTGACCAAACCCAAGACTGTTAAGTCGTGTTTCCACTGAGTGGAACAGTTCAGTACAGTACAGTATAGATTGTTTTGTGGTTCCATTAGTAATAGTACCAAAATAACCAGTCCCAACTGTTCCATTTTTTTGGCACCCTTCCCTTGGGGTACCAGATTAAAATGGTACAGCAAGGTCAGAGTGGAGCACGACAGTCAGCTGACTGGAAGTTGAGGCAAACGGCCACAGTCTATTCTCATACAAAGCTTGACATCATGTTGAGACAAACAGCCACAAACTGAGCAGGGGAAAAACAAAAAAGCTGTTGGATGTCATCCATTGTTGTCTGTTGTGTCATGTTACTTTCATCACACCGGTATCACGTCACATCCAGTCATAGTTAAGTAAAGCAACACAATGTAGTTTTTGCTAAACATACGCCGTCGTAACGTGCATTTGTTGACAAACCAACGGTGCCGGAGAACGCAAGCTATGTCCTTAACAAACATGTTAGCCAGAAATTGCAGCTAGAGTTAAAAAAACTGCTCCACTATGTGAATAACTTGAACGGGGAACGTCATGACTTTAATAACACCACAGCAGCTCCAACGCACTATGTTTAGTTTGTACGCGAACAATGTCTTACTTACTAGTCCAACAGTAGAGCCAGGTCACTATCACCCTGACAAAACCCTTCCATTTTCAATGAAACAACTGCATAACTTTCACCCCCCAAACTTACGGCAGCTTCGTTCACTCGGAGCACTGTGACATTTGCAGTTGAAGCAGTGAAGTTGGTTTCACTTCCGTTCTTACTACATAGTGCCGACAGATCGCTGTTCAAACTGTTATAAGTAGAAAATGAGTCCAAAATATATTTGGAGGCATTATTCAAAGGTATGATATATTACAAGGTGTCGCTTTAAGTAGTTACTTTTAGCTGTAGTGGAGAACAAGGATAATATCTAGCCTGTGTGTCGCCATAAACTAGGTCATTTGCCTTGGATATTTGTCAGAACCCAGCCCTGGATCTGATATGCATCTGTTGTGTACATCTTTGAAAATTCCCACCATGTGTGTGCAGTGGTTTTTCTCAATCATTTTCTTACATTGGCAGACGATGAAATACATCCTTATACTTGCCCCTTGTCACAACTTTGTTAAAAGTCCAGTGTTTAAGATTTTGTGAGGTGTCTTGACAGAAAACTGAAAATACTACCCCATACCAATGTTTATATAAGGATAAACTTCAAAATAAAAATAAAAAAACCTTTTGTATGTACTTTTGTCAAGAGTCTTGCTTTTATGAAGGCTGCCATGTTTCTACGGCAGCCCAGAAGGACCAACCAACCAAAGTGTGCTTTAATATTTTTAAGCAGACATGTACTGATCAAATGTTTTGTCAACGTAACAGCTACACATTATCATCCTGTAGTTTGAAACGGATACATTCTGTGGCAAAGTACACATTACAGTTGAATCTAGCAACTCACACTAACGAATTATTGGTTTCAACAGTTAACTGTGCCTCTTTCCTAATGTATCCGAGTGAATTTGTCTCAGAAATGCCTCACTGCTACACCTGAATTTAAATATGAACACAGAACAGGGTTTGCACTTGTGGTGCTCAACAGAGCAAAGTGTGACTTCCATTATAAATAGACTGGACAGCCTTAATTGCATTTTATTGTAACATTTTCCTTTCTGACCCTCACACAGTGCTCACACCCTGTGCAATTTCCAGCAACAATAGTGTCAATTTCAGCCATTTTTAAGTTGTATAAGTCTATAAGTTTACATAATCCAGCTGATTAGCGTGCTCGGAAAAGTTGTTGCATACTTTCCTGTATTGATTGTGTTGACAAATTTAAGCCTTTAATAGATCAGCGATCAACACAATTGCCAGCTTTCCCCCTGAAGTTTCCCACCCGGTGGTCACGAAAGGTGTCAAAGTCAGTTTGGGAACACAACATAAACACAGAGATTGATGGGAAAAGTGCTTTGATTTATGTATATTAGACGTATTATGGCAGGATTTTCAGCCGGGGTGGGAAAGCTGGAAAATTCTGCTCATTCACACACAGACATCAAGGATAAAATAAATAAAATATGACGTTTGTGACCAGCAATAACCAAATGCAGAGAAAACCACAACTAGTCGTGGGCCTGTGTTGGGCAGTTTGGTGGGTAATTTCATAAAACAAGTTGTGCCTCTGGAGCCCGGTCTGTCTGTAGAGCGTCTGCTGGTGGAAATGTTAAACAAGCTGAGTCAACGGCAGTGGAGAACAAGAAAGAAAGATGTTATTCTCACCGTTTGATATGCATGGATAATCAACGTGATGTCTGAAATTGTGATTGGCTCTTTTTTTTTTTTTCGCCTGTGGCCCTCCATCATATGGCAGCGAGTTAAGTCAGCACTTGTCCAAGCCGGAGTTTCTCACAGACCAGTTCTACGTCAGTGGCACCGCTCCCAACCATAATTCCCACGAGAATTCATTTATTCCACTGTTCAGTATTGATCTGCGTTTTTGAGACATGTACCGCCTGGAAACTGTGTTTAGTGTGTAAACTACGGGGCAAACAAACCCAACCACATAACATGAAGCTCTTTAATGAGGCCTGGACTGTTCTGAGGGGCAACAGCCGATCCTATAATCTGTGTTAACTGTATGTCAAGCAGCGTCGGCATCAAAATTATCTGCAGAGCTCAGTGTATAATCATCATTTGCACTAACAGCGGGTTTGGGCTCATTTTTTATTTAGAAATTGCTCCATTTTAATTGTTTGAAACAGATTAAACAAACCGACTCTTGTACTATGATTATCCTGTAAGTTTACTCCTCCATTTTTTTTTTTGGCACCTTGTGGTTTTGGGTTTTATTTTCACGTGAAGTAGCACAAATAAACATAATTATTTTAAATATGTTTGTCTGTACTTTACATTTCTGTCGCTCTCTCTTTTCAGAATTGCTAACGTGATTGATGAGCATTTAATATTTGAATGTCTAAAGCAACTGCACTGGCATTAAAGTATACAGTGTTAAGTAGAGGATAGTTGCACTGCACAGATGAGCAACAATTGCGCCACATTTGCAAAACTCCCTGCAGTATCGTTCAGTTTGATTTGACATCTATATGGTTTGTGTTATTTTGCCTATTTTATTGTTTTCTGTGATGAGTTTATTATCTCAGGATAATCAGGATATCACTGGGCTCAAACTCTAAAGTCTCAAATTACTTTAAAAAAAGGAAATGTTTGACAAAATAACACCTAAATTGAATGAAGTAGTTCAAACTAAAAGTAAGGTATTTCTCTTCATATATTTTGGAAATTTTAGTTTTAATGCACTTAATTCATTTAGGTGTTTTTAATTTCTCAACCATTTTCTTTTACAGTGTAGAGTGGTAATATTTGTAAGACAGGGGTTTTCAAACTTATGATGAACTGCATTATGGAAATTATGAAACCTTGCACATGTTGACAAGAAAAAGTCAGGATGCATTTTCCTCTGCTGTGTTAATTGGCAATTTTCATCAAAATTCTCTTAACACTGGCTATATTATCATTTTTTGCTTATGTTTGAGGAAACCCAGCCAGTCGCCCACCCTGTCCTTATTTTCCTCCTGACACCACACACAGCTTCACTCCATCCATCCATCCATCTTACCTCCCTCCCTCTATCTCCTCCCCTCCCCACAGCTTGTCATCCCATCCTCGCACCAGCTCACCCCACCTGCCCCGCCCACCCACCACCTCAGTCCACCCTACCTAGTTTGGCTCCTTGCTCTTCCCCCTCCCCTCTTTCCTATACTGTAACCGGCCCTCACCTTACCCCGCCCATGGCTGCAGCTCGGCTGGGCCCGGTGCCCTGCGGTGCCCGGTGATAAATGAGAGCTTTCACACTCAACGTTTGTCCTGGCTGCTGGACCGGAGGGGGGCCTGGCTGCTGGACCGGGGGGGGGGGGGGGGGCAGTTGGCTCCGAAAAAGTCTTAATGAGCATTTGCAGAGTTGCAGCCACCTTAGATGAAGATGAGGAGGCTGGGAAGGAGGGATGGAGGAAGAAACGGTGGAAGGAGGAAAGAGCATATTTACAACTAGAACAGGAGACGTATTTGAACCTGCCTGCTGTGGGACACATCATCTGATCGCCAGGGAAACTGAATGTCTTCTGTCTTTTGATCTCTGCTTTCCATTCATTCCTACAGGATTTTTTTCCCGCCTTTTTTTCTGTAGTGACAGCATTACTTAGGAAAAAGACCAGTATACATTCGTTAGTTTCAAATTTTCTATGGAAGAGGAATGAAAATAAATTTCATGAATATTAGTAGTTCTGGGAATTATTACTTTTTTTATTATTTGAAATTTCACTGTGCAATTACATGCAGCATGTAGTACAGCCCTGCTTTACAATACAGTTTTGCCATTTTGCCCATTCACTCATACTTTCATTACACATCTTTATACTCAATCACACACTGCTGTCACAGCCGTCAGGAGCAACGTGGGGTTAAGTGTCATGCTCAAGGACACATCGGCGTGTAGACTAGCAGGGGCGGGAATCAAAACAGTTATTTTTTATCAACCAGTCCAATAGTAAGGACCAGTGGAAATGTATATTTTCACCCCTGCATGGACCACGGCAGGCCTCAGTGGACCGACGGACACTGTGAATTGACCTGGAGAAACTGTGAAAGTGTGACCGTTGTGGTCAGAGACAAAGCAGGAGTAAATCGAGACTTTGGTTTGGGAAAGCTTGGATGGCAGTGGGACACTGTGCAAACACAAGGAAGAAGAGAGAGACAGAGAGGCAGAAAGGCAGCAAATTGAGTTTTATGCGAGTTGGCTGTGTGTCTGCTCCATTTGTGGTTCTGTTCTACATTCCTCAAGAGACCGCGACAAGCCACATAAAGAACCGGGCCGTCCAGTCGCAGCAGAGAGCAGGTGTGTGTGTGTGTCTATGTGTATGAGTGCAATGAGCTTCATTCTAACACACTCGTGTCTGCTTCACACCGCCTGCAACCTGCATAAAGTATGAACGCAGATTTACAGATGCCCAACTTGTTCTTTTCCCCAACCGTCCATTTCAATTTCAGTGTGGATTCAAGGCACATCCCGAACAGAGGGTGGTTACAGTGGTCACACGGGGCTGCAGGTGCACATGCAGGGGAAAACCAAAAAGAAGTTCAAGTGTGGTTGCGTCGCGGCGTTATTCCTACTTTCAGCCGACGCGTCCGTCCGCCAACGAGTCAGGCCCGGTGCCAGTGTGGAAGCATGTGAGCGTGTGTTGGTTCAGTGTGTCACCAGTGTGATGCGATGGCGCTCTTTAAGCCGTCACCGCAAAGCCACCGCCCGAATGTCCCAGCACCAGACCGTGCCACAGATGACCACTGGCAAAGGAGTAACATAAACACGGAGTTTGTAATCAGGCCAGCAGTCTGGTGCAGAATCAGCATGCAGTATATACTGTACTGTAATGACTATGTGAACTATGGGAATAGATGGGTCTACATCTGGTTGCTATGGGAAACTATGACTTTCCACTACTATGGTGGCTTGGCAAGTGGCGTCTTGAAACTGGAAGGAAAATGGGACAGTGTGGGAATCGCAGCACTTGCATGGAAACACCCCATCTTATGACCCCAAAGCCGTGGGTGCAGATGTTTCATAATTCCAATAGTGACTACAATCATCACTATTCATTCACTTTTCTTCAATAAATACCGATTAACTCTATGTGGGATTGAAGTTACTCTTTTTTACAGTGACCAAAGAAAACCGTGTTCTCCATTTAGTTCCAGTGTGTATGTATCAGCAGCAGTTGAATACATTACCCATCAGTCTGTTTGTATGAACGTATAATTGCTTACAAATAAAAATCTTTTGGTTTTCGTAACTTTTACATGTAATTCAAAGCTCTTGCTTCATGCCGCCATCTTGCACCGACATGTTACTACAGATAAAGCAGCCAGAGCATGAAAAGCGGAAACTTACAAAACAAAGGCAGAAGAACAGCATTTCTGGTATATGAAGGCCACCGTAGTTCCCTATTGCCCTTGCAAAAGGGAGGAATGAGAAGAGGAATCCTCCATGTTACAATCTGCAGGCATTATCACATCGTTTTATTTTCAATGCACTGAGATATGTTTTTATTTTTTTTGGAAGTCACTGCAAAGATGTGAAAAGAGGGTAATTTGGATTAGATGCGTTGGGTGACATGAATCAAATTGAATGCGAGGAAATGTCTGGAAAACAGTTAGAATTGGGAAACTGTCGACAATTATCACCCTGTTCTCTTCCAGGAAAGGGAGTAAAGGAATTTGTTTCCTTACGTTTGTTGGAAATGCACCATTCAACCCTTAGATATAGTTTTTTAGTCATGGTCAGAGTAAATCTACAAGAGAAAAGAAGAAGAAAGAAACAGATAATTTGTCCACTGAAGTAACAATTTTTGTTCTACATTGTCGGTCTGATCTGGAAAAAGTAGAGAAGCAGAAAGCAAAGTGGTGAGTGATGGGAAAGTGTTTATACAGGAGATGATGAAGAAAGTATTCATATTATGCCAGAACCTGAAACACCATTAATAACATGATATATGTATCTGAACTTGAATGAAACAGTTTGTTACAAACACCACATTTCAATCACATCTGATGAGGGTTTTTTTTTCTTTTTTTTTTTTTTACAGTTTCGCCTACTATAACAGATATGGATTTCTTGAAGAATTTTAAGGGAACAAAGTTGGGTGATCACCTACCCATCACAAAATAATCTTATTGATTCCTCAAACACTGTAACCAGGAAGCTGCTAACAGAAGGACAAACACAGATAAACCCACGCAGACGTACGTACATGTTAAGGCCCCAGTGATTCCCTCTTTGTTGGCACTCGTGTGATTTACCAAGGACGTTGCAGGTGTTTGCAGCTCTGAGTTATTTTCCCACTTTTATTGCCGAGTTCAAGTTCACACTGCTGGAGCTGGAATTTCTTCCTCCCCTCCCCTCCTCATCCGTCCACCCGTCCCTGCTGCTGCTTTTCTTGTCCTGACCCCGGCACTTCCTGTTCCTCTCCTTCATCTCTGCACCGTCCTACACAGTGAAACCTCTGACCTCTCAGAGTTTGGTTTTGAACTGTGGGGGGCCATCGTCATTGGCCAGCTCATTCTGGGAGGGCCCAATAAAACACTGGCAGGCAGAGCGGATGAAAGAGGCCTTGTCGTGGGTGAAGATTAATCGAAGCAGCGAATGGGACAGGACCTCCCCCTCCCTTTGCCACCATTCTCTGGCAGAGTCACAGGTCGTCTTTAGATGTGTCGCTCTACAGAGTTAAATGGCTCCTCATTGGCCAGTAGCAGTGGAACATGTGTGGGGAGGAATTACAATTCTCATAACTCAATCGTTTGGAGGAGTCAGAGTGAGCAGCTCATTCATTCACAAGGAAATCGGCTGTTATTTAGACTGGAAATCTCTCGCACATTTGATGCCCACTGTGTCATTGTGTTTACGTCTGCGTATAATGGATTTCATTCTGTAATTCTGTTAATGTAATACATATTTAAACCAGCCTTGATGTTTTCAGGTTTTCTTTTCTACACTTAAATTTGTAAAAATGTTTCTAATTTCCCAGAGTTTTTGGGATCAATAAAGTAAAAATCAATCAATCAATCATGTACTGAAATTTGAAGGAATAATGAATGTTTGTTTGTTTTGTCTTTTTCAAAACATTTGTATTTTTCTTTATTAATAAGTTTAAATGTGAGCTTTTAACCACTAGGGACAATATGCACAATTTCATTAATTAAGGAGACTGTGGAATCCTTGCATGTCCATGCTCCTTAACTCAAAGTCAAATGCACAGTAAAAGGATTTTTCTGTCTTTACTGGTTGTTATCATTTGTTAATTGTATTACGGAATTGTTTTCAAGATACAAGACAGTTGCCTAATAATGAAAGTATTTGTCCTTAACGTAGTGTGTCGACACCAAACGGTTAGAGCCAGATTTGGATACATTTTCCAAACTTTATTAGGATTTGAGTTGAGTCTGGTTTGATTATACTGCGCATGCAGCTCTGAGTACACCTGTAATATATTTTACTTAAATCCAAAATCTGAGTATTGATGATTAATTAAACTGTACATGTCTGTCAAGGGTAATTATAAGCTAAAGGCATGCCACTTTCATTAAGTGCACTTACGTGCTCAGGTTGGATTCAAACACAAAAACAGAAGGATAAGGTCTAGGTTTGGACAGGAAGATGCCAACTGAGCTACTCTCTACAGCTTTTGATGAGAAAGTCAACATACTTGGTTGAAGGTTTGAATTTGGCAGTACCTGCTGGGTTCAGTCAGGTCAGGTTCAGGTCTCACTTCAGGACGCTGCAGAACTGACAGGAAAAAAAAAAAAAACATGCAGCTCTCCCACACACACTCGTCAACATGGTCTCCTTTTGTCTTTAACCATAATTTTTATTGCGAAACTTGAAAAGATCTGTCACTTGTGACTATCTAGAAGAAAAATATCCTCTGCTGTTTCACCCATTTGCTGCTAATTAGGCAACATGTGACTGATTCTGGCCCGTTGTAAACACCATCGCATCTGACTCTCATTACAAAGCAGAAATGAAATAAGCAAGGACCTGAGTGGGAAAACAGCAGTAGCAGCAGCAGTGGTCACACAGGCCCCCAACGCTCGCTTACAGCAGCGCAACACTGCGCTACATCATGAAGTACTTTACAGCCACTAATTAACGCTCGCAGATGCTTTGCTCGCTGCATCAGAAAATATACAAATTAGAAAAACATTTCCACTTGCACTGAGGCAAAGCTCGCCTGATGGGAACAGCCTCACAAATCATTTTTAGCGCCCACAGTGAGCATCCAGATCCAAAACATCACCGATTTTACACACACACAGGTTTATACAGCTATTCTTCTTAGGACACTGCATTGATTTGCAGTCATTCGGTCAGCCAAAACAAAGCCTTTAACTTTAATCTTAAATACAATTCAAATCTTGAAACACAATCAGTTCCTCAGAAATAAGGTTCTGCCTCATTAGGACCAGGTTTTGGTCTCCATGAGGACTACCGGTCCTCACAGGGCCAGTGTTTATGCCAGAAAAGGTCCTAAGGAGGTAACAAGTACACACAGACACATTCCCGGATCATCATCTTGAGGTAAACAACCAAATGGCAAACTGTGGTACTGTACTTCAGTCAGACACTGAACACTGCCATTCCCTCGACAACTCGACCGAAAACAAACGCCCTGGAAATGAAGCAGGCACACACATGACCCCACAATCTTTTTCACAGCCGCTCCAAACCCCAACACATTATTTATTCTCCGTTTTCAAGTCGGCCACCGAGCAGCTGTTATGAGTAACGCTACAAAACATGGAACTCCTTGCGGCAAAAAAAAAGAGAGAGAGAGAGAAAAGAAACCTCTACTGATTTAGCTAAATGTGCAAATGACTTATTAAAAACACAGTAGAGTGTGTGTAATTAATGAGTCCATTAGGTCTAGGTAATCTCTGGGATCCAGTATTAACAAACTATGAGAAGGCTGAGATGGAGGTGATTAACAGTGTGGTCACATCGGCTCTAATTAGCTACACAACCACAGTCACAACCAGATTCGGTGAGCATATGTCAGTGTTTTCTATTAGGGGGTCTCACGGTAGAATAAGTTGTTGCGCACTGTAAATGTGAGGCCTGCAAAAACAGTTTTGTATCTCCGATTGTAATAAATATACACACGTGTGGTGTTTTTCAATCACCAGAATATTCTTTATTCTTTGTCAAAAGACAGCAGAGGAAAATGCATGGCTTGAATGTCGAGTGTGTGTTGGGGTCACTTGTGTTTCCATTGATGTATTATCATCTAAACATAAGAGGTGTTGTGTTTTTGCTGCCTTTGAATGAGACATTTGCATTTATATTTCAAAGGGACCGGTTTTCTTCCATGTCAAGGATTTTGTTACAGTCTTTACATTGCAAGATTGTAATCTAACAGCAGATGATAATATCTGTCAAAATGAAAAATACAAAATGTGCCCGACGAGTTAAAGTTCTGGATTTGAAGGAGTTAACACTCATAATCTCCCAAGTCTGCCATTATACCATCATTTTTGTGGTAAGCACCATCACGCGTTGGGGAAATTTCTTCTCAACACAATAGTTTTAAATCACAATGTCAGTATTTGGCACATATCAATGAATCCCACTAGTCCAGATGACGATATATTGCTTTACTAATAGTTTGTCTAACACCTACAGCTGATGAAGTCAGTGATTTTAAGAAAAAGGAAACGACAAGTTAATGCACTCGAAAAAAAAAACAAAAAAAAAAAACAACAACTATCATATCATAGCATTGTAATTAAAACAGACTGTTGTACAGAACTGAGGATAAACAGCACCAGACATCCGTCAGCATGTGCTTTTTGCATTCACTCCCCACGGAGGTGCTTTCCCCCTTATCACAACCATCTGCCAGGTCTGCTCCTGTTTTGTCCACGGAGATTAGAAAGCAGATAGTGCTGGCCAACAACACTTCACAGTGCAAAGAAGTGTGCCTCCTGCTGCCTGGAGAGCTGCTTTCATCTCTGCTGCTCATTATACAGCACTTCTCTGGCCCAGGACCAATGCATGATGCAAAGACAGTGGGAAGGAGACTTAATAAATTCCTTTTGTTTACCTTGCATCAGTGTGAGCGTGTGTGTGTGTGTGTGTGTGTGTGTGTGTGTGTGTGTGTGTGTGCACGTGTGAGTGACTGTAGAAATGCATATATATATATTGTTGGTTGTTTGAGATGCTTGGCTCACTTTTTTCTGGTGCTTGAAAACAACCAATTTTGAATAAAAAAAAAAAAAACAATAATCTGTATTTGAATTGTGACCAACAACCTGCAGAAATAAAATGGCATATTCATAACAGCCAACTCACAGAGCCAACTAATGGAGGTCAGTAGAGTAGTATGTCATGGCTAACCACATTGCTAATGTTGCTAAGGTAGTGATGTTGGCCGTGTCTACAATTGTTGAGTACATTTGTGTGACAAAACACAACAGGGAGACAAAACTTGACTGCTTGAGCTGTGTGGTGTTTGACCTAAACAAATAAACCTTAAGTTCAACACCTCCGAAATTCTGATGCACAAAACAAAACCAAAACAAGGCCACAGGTGTTAGCAACGTTTGATGCCACTCCATTCAAAGTAAATGAGAAGCACGTCAGTTGACGCCACCGCATGTCAGCACACTAGCGTGCTAACATGCCAAAATAAAAGAAAAGAGCTCGGTTTAACACGTCTGCTAAGCATCATTTAACGTTTTCATAGTGAGTATTAGCATTTTAAGTACCATATAGCTTTTTTTGTCTTTGTGTGTATTTTATCATCAGTTTTTCAAAACTTGTGTCGGGACTTAAATCCGAGCTGAGCGGCACTTGTCCCGGGAACTTGTTCATTATAAGCTGCGGTACAAATGTCCTTGTCAAGAAGGAAACACAACAACTTGTGGGTGTTTTGCTGTAAAAGCCACAAGAACTCGCACCTCCCTTGGGAGGTGCATGTTTGTGTTGTTGCAGAGCATCAGCAGAGGAACCACTGTACCTGCAGGAATAATACAGGACAAACTCATGTAAGGGAACTTTCATAAACCCTCACGTGCTTCACAGTGTGTTCACATACACATGTATGTTTGCACATGCATCTCGTCCGTTTCCCCCATGGGAGACACATGGAGTGTCAGCCTACGAGGCTGTCAGTGCCTGCTCACCAACAGCCTATAAGTTCCCCTGGTTGCCTTGTGGAATAACAACCACCCCCTTATTGAATAACCTCTATTTCACCTAACCTCTCTGTGCACCCCTTGTTTCCATCTCTAAACTCAAATCTAAGCTCACTATGAGCTCTGCTAGCTCCCGTATTGATAAATCCATGTTTATCTCAGCTGCTACAAATGACTACATTATAGGGTTAACAGGTAGTTTTGGGAGGCTCTGACCTGAATCAAACGTGGGATACCTGGTTTGTTTTTGTCCATTTAGACAAGCCAAACAGTGGTGGAGACACTTGTTGCAGTAAGGAAAATAGATACGTACATGACCAAACACTGAGATGTGGGTTGAGAGGCATCATCTGCAGTCACAACTGATAAATCACTGACAATTGCAAGTCGACTGCAGTGTGGTTTGACCTCTGTTCACTAGTCACTTGCAAAATGCAGTTAGATATTGTTTCTGTTGCTACTGTATATGTACAAAGACACAGAAGTGATTGAAGCCTTGACTGTCAGAAGGCAGAAACAAAACCTAATCACTAAGACTCTTTCCATTGTGCATATATATAATCATACCATAAGATAAGGTAATAATAATGCATGTATAATGTAATGTTGTCAAAAATAATTATACACTTAATACCCTATACTCTAAATTATTATACCGTGAGCTTAAGCCTGATTTATTGTTCAATGTTCAATATGTATGTATATTTGTGCTACTGTTACCTCCTTTTATGTAATATTTTAGGATTTGATGACATTGCAGAGAAAAAAAACTAAAAAGAAAGAGATTTCAAACTTTTCCTAGCAAAAAAATGAGCATCCACTGAACCAATCGAGAGCGCAACAGGGAGAATATGTTTGGTCTAGCAGTTAAATATGAAACGTTTGAATGGAAAGTGACTACCAATAACAGCATGCAACAAAATACAATGGTTTAGAGACATTAGAACATTTTACAAATGCGTAACATGAAAGGTGCCCAAAATGCGTCATCCCTGTCACTGATCACATTTAAAAATGTTGCACAACGGAGTATAAATCAGGCATTTATCCCTAAATGCTCTCTTCTGACTCTTGTTGTAAGTTACTTTGCAATGTTGCTCAACTTACAAAACAATGAATAGTTGTAGCTCTTGGAACAGTCGGGTTACTTTAAATGTTTGAATTGACCACGTAAAAAAATGTAAATGTGCAAAGAAAAAAGTAAGTTGATTTGTCGACGTTTCCAGTAAAAAGGCATTATGGGAGCTGTTGCCGAGTGCAAGTGTGTGATAGAATCTCCTGATCAAAATCGACAACTCTGTTCCACTGTAATTCCATGGTTTCAAGCTTGTATAACTCAATCCAGTCTGGCTGCAGCCGTTTCACCTGAGGCTGAAAGCTGAGGTCAAAGTGATGAGTTTGCCAAAGTAATGTATCAGTAGCAGAATGATTTCTTGGCCATCAGCGCTGCAGTTTCCCACAGAACGATGGCAGTGAGGAAGTGAGCAGTAATTACTTTGACAAGAGTAGAGACAGATGGTTGGAAGAGTGGAGGGAAAAGAACAGCAGACAACACTTGAGTGATAAAGTCACTCAAAGTCTTACGAGTTCATCACAGTATTCCTTCTTTTTTCCCCTCTTTTCCCCCCTCCAACTTCTTAATTTACACCTGTACATGTAATTATGCAATGTTTTCCCCTCACAGTTTGGTAAAATTTGTCACCACTTCATACCTTCCTCCCGATTTCATACTAAGTCAAGCAAAGTGGCTTGAGTTTTCCATTTCACAACTCAAACATGAGCGGTGTCAGCTCTCTGAAAGTACGACAAGGAAGAGAGGAGGAGGAGAAGAAAGGAATTTGCCTACATTGTGACACTAAAATCACAATCCTCACTAACACCGATATTTCTTAAAAACAATCTTGGCAGAGTAAATTTCATCTTGTTTTAAAACCAGAATAACTGATTCAGAGTCAGGTAACATGACATGGCAGCTGTTGAAAATTTAATTATTTCTGAATATTATTATCCCTCATCTAGTGTAGTCATATAATTTGCAATTTGTTTGGGAGCAACTATTGCTGAAGCTTTTGAACGAAATTATTATTTTTTTAAATTATACATCGCAACATGCATATAAAATAAAAAAAGCACGGAAATGAAAATTAGTTATGTAAAATATAAGCATTAAAATACAAAGTGGAAAACCACAGGTGTCATCAACTTAAAAATAGTAACTCAACAGTGTCAGGGTATATGAGGTTAATCGCAAACACCTTTGCTTTTCCTGCTAAAACATGTAAAAATGGCCACCATTTGCTGTGAGACAATAGGTCACATGACAAGGTAGATGAAGCACTGAACTCAACAACATACATGCAGAATAAAAGACTCACTAAACCCCCGTGTTTGTCGCGGGTGGTAATAGTATTTTACACTGGTTTAGAAACAGTGAGTCACATGACATAGAAGCGTCTGAACAAAATACATACTGTATATGTTTTGAACACATAAAAACAAGTAGCCCTAAAATCAGCAATAAAATGTGTGCCGTCTATGTTCGTAACCCAATATGGCTCTCATGCCATAAAACCTGTAGAAAACTAGATACTTTTTAAATATTCCTATAAAATATGAGAAGGGTAGTAATGCGTGTGTGTGTGCTCTGCAGCGGGCGAAACATGAACACCTACCACACAGCATGTCAGGGGTCAAAGGGCAGCAGGTAGGAATGCAGCACCATGGGAGCAAACATAATGAAGTCATCACCCCGGTGAGTTATGGGGGTCTGTGAAGCTGATGGGTAAAATTATACGGTCATCACCGCAGACCTCGTGTCCGTTTTAATGACAATCACTGTCAAGTTCACCTACGTTGTCTGGCGTGTTAGTATTGATTTGTTCGTCTTTGGTATCTTTGCATGAAAATAGACTCATTGTGCTTCCTTTTAACAGCTGCTGCTCTCAGGGCATCATAACGCAATGACAATTGCTACATTTGCATTTGTAAAAACAGCCGCATGACGATTCTTACTGCAGTTAGCTGCTATTTTGTGAACGTGAGCTAGCCTTAGCTACTATGCAAATAATTGAATGAAACAATATAGCTGAGAGCATCTTACAAGAGCAAAGCACCAGTGTGGAGAAAAAAGCTAAGGTCAAAACTCTCTAAACTGTGAAAATGCGCACAATACAATCTATTAAAAGGATGAACAGAAGAGTAAAGAGGAAAATGTGGCTAGACATCTACAGTTTGCCAACTAGCCCTATGCTAGCAGCTATACAACTTTAAAGGTCCAGTTTTCTAACATTTAGGAGGGTTAATTGGCCAAAATCTAACACAGTACCCTATAGTTTAGTTTGTGCTAGTGTGAAATTGTTTCAAAATAAAAATAATTTGGATTCTTTCGCTTTAGACTCTGCATTTCATATAAACTGTAGACAAGCGCGTTGCTTTATGGAGGCCTCCATCTTGTGCCACCATGCTTACAAAGCAAACAAAGATGAATTACAATTTTTCTGGTATGCAAAGGCACCGTAGTTCTCTGACACTCTTGGATAGGGTAGGAGCTTGTTTGGCTACACTCACCAATTCTTACACAGCGGACCTTCAAAAATATAGAAGACGGCGAGGTTCACTCTCTGCTATGAGTGGGCCTTCCTGGCCAAAACATGTCCAACACACGTTGACTCACAACAATCACACATACTAAATAACGTGTCTAATGATGGTCAGAGGGACCGCGTCAGCATCTCCACTGCTGCCCAAATGTCCATTGACAGTTTATGGAGCAACCATTTCCTTTGAGGTGACGTTGCCCTGACTCAGGCCTCTGATGACTCAGCATACAATATGAAGGTCTCATTAATTTAAGCCACTTAAGGCGATTTTCCAGTTAGACTTGTTTTCTAATGAGGCAGGGCAGGGCAATTAGGTGATTAGGGTTATGGCAGCACCGTGCTTATTTAGGCATACAGGAGTGGGCAGAATCGTACCCACTGTCTAAACTGTGAAGGAGTCATTAGATAAATAGATGACAACAAACTGAATGGCGTCAAGAGCTGTGCACTCCGGAGGGATGGTTAATCTTTTATTTCTTCACACTCACTCTTGCTAACGTGTGGCCATGATCATCAATTGAATGATTCTTTAAGCTAACAAGGTGGAATGAGAACCTGTCAAACGTTAAACGTTGCCTCACTGAGACTGTTGAAAGGACGTGGAGAGCGGGTTGAGGTTGAGTTCCACGGGCTCCAAAGATGATTTGTGAAAGAATAGACAGGCAGTAATAAGTTTTCCTTCCAGTGTCTTAGCAACCTACAGAATATATGTTACTTTCCCCAGTGTAAACCTCACTTCTGGGGTCAGAGCGACCACTCACCTTACAGCCACACTCTACTACTTTTCAGCACCTTGCACGACAGTCTAGACCAAAAAGGTGTTACCACATGAGTTCAGTGAGTGAGTGTGTGTGTGTGCTTCTAGACAATGATTCATCCAGCCATTATTGTACCACATAGAATTATGGTGCTGAAAGGTGCTGGCTGGGTCTCGGGGCTGACAAATTCGACCCCAGAGCACTGAACTGAGGCTGAACCGGCAGCTACTTTCAGCTACTTTAAACCCGGTGGCATAACGAATGTGATCCAAGTCCGCTTCTTACCAGCACATCATATAGTTTGTGTTTGGCAGTTGACTGACAGCAACATTATCATATGATGAATTTGGGATTCAGTTCAGAACAGTTGCACCATTGCGAAAAAGTGCATGATGAACTAGCTGTAAAGCTGAGACTGTTTTGTCATTCACAAATTTTACATTGCCTACATCCCACAGGGCTCTTGCATATCCATGTATGAGTTACATGTTACATGAAAATAAGTGAGAAAAACAAACGGTGTTGCACTGCCACTTTCAGTTCGCCTTTCCATAAATGTGTTTGCCAGCTGTAGTTTTACCTATAAAGCACTTTTACTACACAAAAGGCTTTTTTTAAAAAAAAAAAACAACAAGATACAGAATCAGAACAGTAATCAATACAAAGTCAGAAAATATAATTCATAACAAAATATCATAAAAGGGATTAAAAGAGAAAACAGAAGTTGACAAAACCTTATTTACTGGTGTAATCATGCTCATTTTGAACACGTGTGTCATGGCAACAGATACTCAGTGTCAGAATTTGCAGTGGATGAATAAAACAAAAACAGATCACAAAACCCACAGCCGTGTTCACACATGGACCGTCACTGGCGCCAAGCAAGAGTGTTAAACAAAAATTACTTAATTAGAGAACGAAGCAAGCAGAATACACTAGTTATATACACTCACCAGCCCATAATACCAGGTACACCTGACCCGTTCCACTGTTTGATAATGCAAATGTCCAATCAGCCAATCACATGGCAGGAACATGGCATGTAGACATGGTCGTGATTAGCTGCTGACGTTGAAACTGAGCATTAGAATGGGAAAGAAAGGTGATTTAAGTGAAAGTGATGTTTCAGAAAGCTCTAATCTACCACGATTTACAAGAACAACCATCTCCAGAAAGGTCCAAAAAAGAAGAAAAATACCAATAGAGTGGCACTTCGAGATGATAGAAAGGAAACGGTAACTCAAATAATGTGTGCAGATGATCCTCATATGAACACACAGCACATCAAAGATTACAGATTACAACAGCCAAACACCACACTGGGACCAATGTCTGCCACTTAATGACCATATTAATAAAGTATTTGGTGAGTGTATATGATTTTACACACAATCAGATATAGACATATTGAAACTGACTGGCCAGCAACTTTCCCATATCCTGTCAAACTATCCTAAAGTATCTATCTAAAAGCAGCATCTATTCAGTGAAAGTAACCCTGAGAGTATATTTATATGGTACCTGTAACTGGAGTGTAAACCATTGTGGTTTCAGTAGTTGTATATATATATTTTCCAGGGCAAAGTGGTATAGTTTGACTTGGCATAGTGGACGGTGATGCCGTCAAACACCATAACACAGCTCTGCCCCTGATAGCTGTGGCGGAGTCGTTTTGTCTCACTGCGCCGTCACAGAAAATTCAGGTAAGGGGGATTTACTAAACAAAATAGTGTCTGAAAATGAGAACGAGGGGAAGAAAAGGGGAGTGAAAGAAACATTACGAGACCTCTCCCTGTGTTTACCTATGCAATTTTGTCCAATTTGTCTAAATTGCTTAGCTGACCTCTCAGAAAAAAAGCATATGCTTAATGTCAAAAAGCAGCAAAATATGACTGATCACCTTCATTTTGTCCATTTGGCTCCTTGGCACAAGACTCTAAATTGTGTATTCTTTCCATGGCGCCAAACCACCCGCCCTGCATTTAATTAATTTCCTCTTATTTATATGGCTAAAACTTTATAGCAATTTTTCTTCAGGTAAAGCGGACTTTCCTGTCGTTGGACGTCCCAGACTGGCAGAGCTTTGCTTAATAATCATTTACAATCTCTTAAATTATCTCATTTTGTCTGTCTCAGTTTTTGTCATGAAAAAAAATAGGTGAAATTAATTTGTCAGGATCAGATTGTTAGAAAATGAAATTACTGCCATCAGGACCAATCGCGGAGTAATGTCGCTGAACGTTTCTCATGGCAGCGTAATGAGCAAAATGGCTTTTGTGCTGCATTTGGGAGGGCAAAGATCTGGCCCAATTTCCCTGTTGGTTTGCCTTCCTATGGATCACAGCTTTGTAGGCCTAGTGGACAAAAATAGAGGCAGGACAGAGAAGGAGGGGGGAGGAAAAAAATGCCACCACTATCGAGCATCTGAGGTCATTTCTAAAAGCTAGCATTCATGTGCGAGGTGCTGCGTCAAGTGTACAAGCTGCAGATACAATCTTAATGTAATCCCCTAATTTGGAGGAGCAATTAGAAAACAACCAACCAAGTCACATTGACTTTATTTAGAAACAAGAGCTCGCCCGAGTCAAACCAGTGTGGACATGAAGTTTTCCAACACAGCATGTCGGCTTCTTCTTTTAATGCACACTGTATATAAACCACATTCCTGTCTCCTTTTTCCTTGGTTGTCGCCAAAATGTAGAACATGTTTTCCTTTTTCTACTCCATATTTAATACAGCTCTGCACTTGTTTACCTGAAGGCCCCGGCCTTTTCCCGTAAGTGAGCCGTCAATCCATCATCTCCATGGTGGGTAACCAGACCAGGCCTGTTTCCACTGGGGTGCAAGCCCCTCTGCAGAGGGACCTGGGTGGGCATGGAGTGCAGGGGCAGCGAGTGGATGTGTGCGACAGAGGGGAGGAAGGGCTGGGGGCTTAGCTACAGGTGGTCATGTGATTAGACAGCAGACATGTCTGGACTGTGTTAAAAGAAGGAGATTAGGTTGGAACTTTTTGGAGATCAGGATAATGGTCATCCACCCAAAATTAACTCTACATGTTCATGTGGAATAAGACCTTATAGCTAGAGTTGGGATTTTGATTTCAAAAAATGGATGTCTACTTGCTCAGTTTATATTGTTGAGGTTAATCCAAAGAAAATAACCTAGAGGTGCAGTAACTGTAGTGAAATTGTTTCAACCGGAGATTAAGTAGATGATCAAGAACACACTCTTGGACAGACATGGACATGGCGTTACACATTACCTACAGAAAAATTAATTTGAGCAGAAATATGCAGCTTTATGGTCTCCATCACTACAAAACTGCACGAGCGGTTAGTTAAGGCTCATTCTTACTCCTCCTCACTCCTGCTGAAGCATTTTGTTTCCTCATCTAAGCAGCCAATCACATGGCAGCAACTCCAAGCATTTGGCATGTAGACATGGCTTATCTGCTGATGTTCAAATTGAGAATCAGAATGAGAAAGAAAGGTGATTTTAGTAACATGTCTGTGAAGGTTCTCAGTCATCCAGGTCAAAGTCATCTTCAGTAGTTAGCTGTAGTTTAACTGGACTTGATGGTGATTATGGCAACTTTGAATGGGACATAATTGTTGATGCTCAATGGGCTGTTGTGAGTATTTCAGAAACTGATGACAATGGTCTAGAAAAGTGAGAATATCCAGTCAGCAAAAGTTCCCTGGACGAAAATGCCTTGTTGATGCCAGAGGTTGGAGGAGAACAGCTAGACTGGTTTGAATGGATGGAAAGGCAACACTGACTGGAATAATCATTTGCTACAACCAAGAATAAAATGCACAAAAGGTCAAACCGTGAAACAGTTGGGGTTCAGCAGCAAAAGACAAAAGACCCATGACCCATGGACCTCAAAGATCCAGTCCCTGGATACCTTAGGTTGTCACACATAACACCTTAAGAAGTGTAGTTTACACTGTCAGGGACAATAGCTTAAAAATATTGTGGATAAAAGAACATCTGTCTTTGGATGGACTGACAGCGTGTGACAAATGGACAGAAATCTGCAAAAACGTCCAACATTTCCAAATAAGCAGCATAGAGCGAGAGTACAGGACTTTATTAGGCAGACACGGATTTAATGCTGGAGCCTGAACCCGTCTTACCTGTCTGCCTGAGTGTCAGACTGTGACAGGAGGCAGAAACAAGCTCAGCACCACACGCAAGGAAACATCTGATCCCTGCCCCAGCTGTGCCTCCAGCCCTGTATTATTCCAGTGACACAACCTGAAATAGCACTGCTGTGGCAGTTCATTTATTATGGTCAAACCTCCTGTTTCTGTGTGTGTGTGTGACACATACAGACATGCGAGGAGGTGTTTCCCACCCCTTTAAATACAAACGCCAGGATTCCCAGTTCTATTTTAAGGCCGTGCTCTGACCCATCTGTTGTGTCCCTCCCCTCACAGGCCACAGATTTTTACTGGATGAGAGTGTAGTCTGGTTAATAAGTCATCCTCGTGTGAGGCTTTCCTGCAGTGTTTTGTGTTACTTCACCGCGTAGGAACACCAATTCTACTATCATCACTAAATATGACAAAAACATTTCTTCTTAATAGAAAGGGGAATGAGACCATATATGTATTGAGGATTTAAAGATCCAGTGTGTAACATTTAGTGGGGTTTATTGGAAGACATTGAATATACCATTAAATATAATAATAATAATAATAATAATAATAATATACTAAAATAACTTTAAAATAAAGAAAATTTGGTACTTAGACTGAATCATTTATATGCCCATGAGGCAAGGGCCTTGCTTTACAGCGGCTGCCATCTTGCACCGCCATGTTTCTACAGCAGCCTGTTGGACAAACCAGGCAGAACATGCATTTTGAGTTTTAAAGCAAAAGCTTATGATCCAAACAAAGAAGAATGACATCCTTTCTGGTGTGTGCAGGCCACCGTAGTTTCCCTGATGCACTTTGGGAAAGAGAGGGATGAGCGTTGGAGTTGTTTGTTTATTTGCAGGCTAAACATTAGATGTCACTAATTCTTACACCCTGGACCTTTGATAAAAAAGAGAATAGAATAGAATAGAATAGAATAGAATAGAATAGAATAGAATAGAATAGAATAGAATAGAATGTATTTAGCAAATCTCTTTCAGGCTGTTAAAATGGATCAGCAGTTAGAGACCAAATCTGGGTAGTTAACATCTTACATAACTGATCAAGAACTTAACAGTGTGTATATAAAATATCAAGAGGTTTATATAATCAAGAAATATATAAAATATCAGTATATTTTTCTGTTAAATAAGGAACATTTTCTTATTTGTGTATTGCTTTCACACTATTAACAACATTTTTAGGGGGAAAAAAGCTGTATAACACCATAACTACAATCCTATATCATAAACTATGAGAATAGAATGGAATAGAATAGAATAGAATAGAATAGAATAGAATAGAATAGAATAGAACAGAATAGAATCTCGACTGCAGTCAATATTGTGCATTGTTTTTTTTCCCCTAAAGGTTGTGGTCTGTTATACTTGATGTAATACTTTTGGAAAAAATACAATGTGCTAGTACTAACTAGCTATAGTATACTATAGTAATGACCACTTTTAGAACAAATTTTAAAGCAGTGCACGTGTCAATTATGTTCATACATAATCGATTAGTCCTAGTATTGATTATGTCCTGAAACAGAGAAAAGCAGCAGGTCTGTACAGTTTAGAATCTAAAAACAGAAGGTTTGCACTTTTGCTGCAAATATGATTGACAAAAATGATCACAATTATAACTGATTAACAATGTTTTAATTTATTTTAGCATTATTGATCCAAATATCATCCAATAAGCTGCATTCAGCACATGATTGTGTGTGTATTCTCCAAGCGAGGCAAAGAATATTACACAATTCTCCCTCCCTCCCTCCGTCGGGTACTGCAGTCCCGGCAGGCTCGTGGCCCATGATTTGTTTAATGAAGTGCCAAAGTGCAGTTGGTCATGCTTCCTCTCAGCACAGATACACAGTGACACACGGGATATGCTTGGGTTCATCTCAGGAGGGCCTGGACTGTGTGGAACCACTGCGGGAATAACAGCCCAGTTTCCCAGCAAAAACATTTACAGCACAACCGCACTGAATTCACAGAAAGCGTAATTATCCATATTGATGAGGGGCCGGCAGTGCGATGCATCATTTACCTGGCAACAGGTTTGCGTAACATCCGAGGCGAAAAAGAAAATATTCAAATGTACATTTTGTTTGCTTTTCTGACGAGGACGTTCAGGCCGTCCACGCGATACAGGACAGAACGCGAGTTTGTCCCTGTTGTTGATTAGATTTTTTTTCCCTGTGTGTAACTGGTGTTGTTTTATGACTCCCATATTGTGTGATAAATCACAGCATCAGAGTGGGGACAGTTTCATGACATCATTCACGCTACATTTCCAACAGTGAGCCAGTTTTTGATTGGGGCTGTAAATCTCTTTTACCTTTCTCTGTCTCCTAGTAACGCACACACTGTGACAAATGTTCATACGGCCAAAGCATGAATCTGTGTTCAGATCCGTATGTAAATGTCCTTAATGTGCGTGACTGAGTGCAGACTTCCAAGATTACGTTTTATTTAAAGTGAGTCTGCAGCGGTGACAAAGCAGCCATTTTCTCCTGACAAAGAGGCAAAACACAAGATTCATGATGAGGTGACCTGACACACAGTCAGTAACTCAAGACGACAAGAGGAAAACTTGTCACTGTTTGTCCTGATAAAGTGTGTGGGCTGTGAAATTCACTGGAATATGTGTGACAGCGCAAGCAACAATAAAGAAAAGACATAACCTGTAAGTTACCTGCCTCATTTAAACTGTGGGTCTCCTGGAAAATACATAACTGAACAGACCAGAGATGTAAGAACAGGTCGAGGTCAGAGGTTAATGTTCTGGGCATCACGGAAAATACAAAATACAAGATATGGTTTCTGCTCAGCAATATGAGCACTGTTTTTACTTTTTTTTTTTTTTTTTGGTAATATTTGACCACAAAAAAAATCAAAAGAACAGAGGTGTCTGGTTTGAAATTCATATTTGAGGCTGCATGTAATGCTATAGTGTTGCATTTTGACATGTCGGTGCGTAAATAAGTTTTCTGACCCAACACAAAATAAACAGAAAGGTCCAATCAATCCGATCAAATCACAAAATATTGAAAACACACTTCATTATAATAAAACTACACAAGCTACAGCTTCCACATCTTGTTTAGTTTAAATTCAGTGAGCATTATAAAAACTGACAAACTAGTGTCTACAAGTCAGTGCAGTTGAATAGTTGTATGATTTTTTTTGACTTAAGTGTTGGATGCAGTGAGTCCACATAAGGATGAACTTGATATCTGATTACACTGGTTACAGTGAAAGACAGACAATCTGTGGTGAAAATATCCAGAAATGGAAGAAGATTTTTTTTTTTTTAAAAAAAAAAAAGAAAATCTATTGTTTCTTTGAATAGATCATATTTGACATCACCGCATCTAAATTTAGGCCTATGTTGTTCTCAAGGCCAGCAGTGAAACTAACCACTGAAAGTAAAACACACCACAACAGCAGCCAAACCCAATGCTTAAGTCACCTTCTGGATGCAGAGCTTTAAACAGTAAGTGTACCAGACAGAGAAATTGAATTAAATCTGCAACAAAACTTCAGTTTCCTTCCAAACTGAGATTGCGGAGTCTGTAAACGCTGTTGTTTTATAACCGGGGGGGGATTATTTCCATAGCAGGTCAAGTCCGCGGCTCTGTTTGAGGCTCACTGAAAGCTCCATTAGATGAGAAAAAACAGGGAGTATGAGGAGTTTGAGTCATTTAGAGGGCGACACCATGGTGTCAGGGGATACGGGCGTATGAAATCATTTCATCATTACACTGTCAAAGGTGCGGTATTTTCACGCGTCCTTCATGTCAGAGAAGTGGAGGCATGAAGGACAGAGGAGAGCGAATTAACATCCAGCCCACATGAGACATTGGTATTTGGTTGAAATGTTGGTTGAAAAAAAAAAAATCTACACTTGTCACATTATCGCTACAACCACATAGAACACATTTGTGCTTTAACATTCATTAAAGGTTTCCACTGTGTTACGAAAATGACTGCGAAACTTATAATTCACCTAATTATGGTTATGCCTCCATATTACCCCTGCCCTGTTTTCTCCCATCTCTCATTACTCCTTTAAAAACACATAAATCAGGAAAGTATACACCGAACCCCTGGAACACAATGCACTGGGGGATACCCGCTTTAACTATCCTCACACATCTCAAATTCAAATTTCTACTGACATTCCAGTTCCCCAATCCTCAGCTCGGGTGTCAGAAAATAACAGCGAAGAACTCGCTCTCGCCCTGCATTATTCCCAGTTTTGAAAGGCAAACACAGCGAGGAGCAGGTGGTTGTGGGGGATTTTTGCCCGAGACTTCGATGTAATGTCTGGTGGCAATTAGGTGTAATACAGGATGTCAAAGCCCAGAGCCGCTAGCCTCAGATATCTGCTGCCTAATGTTAGCTTTACAGATTCACTCTGGCATATGGATTTGACTGCACAGCCCGAGGCCAAATTAGTGAAAGCTATTACCTCCTTTCCCTCTGTGGCAAAGGGCACAGCAAAGAAATAAACATGGTAAATCTCACTGAGGCCTGAATGTTAACCCTGCCTGACTCAGATGTAACAGTGGGAATCACTAGTTTGGTACAGCAATAGCGTTTTTGCTGCTCTTTGCTTTGAACAAAAACATACCTCTATGCATCAGGGATGGAGGCGTCTCTCTGAGGCCTTATCTTCAGGCCGGCGAGCCGAGCACAGAGATCTCCAGTGCAGGGAGTGGCGGTGCTTATGCAGTAACCGGATCCGTGATATCCTTAGGAAGGGTATGATAGTCCAGGCTTCAACGCGGCACAGATGGAAACGGGTGGAATCCACACAGAGACTGTCCTTGAAAAGTTGCCGAGGTGGACAACAAAGTGCTGAGAGTGAAGGGGAGAAAAACATGTTGGTATGTTGTACAGAGGAAGTCAAACGCGACAAGACGGCAAGCAAATTCCGGCGATACAGATACAGATTTATACGGGTTTGTAGATGTTGCTGAAGCACCAAAATACAAGCAAACTGGAGAACAATGGATGGAAGCCATTTAGATCGAGACTACTATGAAAACTATGTTTTGCCAAACTTTCTGCCATGACCCAAATCACAATATTAATCATGATATAATAATATTATCGCCATATCTGTCACAACTAATAGCGTAATTCGAGTTGGTACACTAATAAGTTCCATGAGATCGATGGCAAATGTATTTCAGAATCATTTTATGCATGTTATTTAAAACATCTGCACACAAATTTTAACTGAAAGGTTGGGAAAATTCAGAAAATATGTTTAGGAGCCGAAGAAAACATTTCCTGCGACCCATCTATGGGTCCTGACCCATAGATTGTCTTTGGGAAACTTTCCAGTACAGTGTTTGATTTATTTACTTTCCCTTCAACCCCAATAAATTAGACTGATGTTGTCTTTTGTTGTAAGTTGAGTAAATTATAAATAAAGGTGTTTCTTATAATTTCATATAACAGTTGTTTTTCGGGAAATGTATTTGAGTACTTGAGTAGCCTGAGCCTCAAGATGTTGAAGCTCTCACATCTGCAATCCCTCAATAAAGTTGATTAACAGCAGAAGGTACCACACGTTTGTTGGTTCTAATGACAGGAAATGTTTGCAGTTCAATGCAATGTTACTGTTTATATTGAATGGAAAAAAAAAACCCGCCATGTCTGAAAAATGAAGCCAATATGGAAGTGCATGAAGCCTGTACTCTCTTAAGTGGCCATTAGGGGGCGACTTCACAGGTAACAAAATAAGCCAGTTTGTAAATCCATGAGAAAATGACCCAGGAAATATTTGATTTACAGTCAATAAATCTTTTCCTGAAGGGTTTATACCATGATTATTAGTTTTACATTCTGCTCAATTGCGTATGATCGTCCAGTTTAGAGTATAACAAGTGATAAAAGAGGTCTTCCTTTTTATTTTGATAGAAAGAGGATGTTCCCGTCCATCCCTTAATTATTCCCCAGCTCACACACATACGGTCCACTCTGGTTTCCAGCCAAAATAAAAAATGTCATAACAAAAATTGAAATTGAGACTGTAGCTGTGAGTGTCAAGAGTGAATGGTTGTTAATCGCTGCATGTTTGCCCTGCTATGGTCTGGCTCCAGCGACCACATGACCCTCATGTGGAGGATAAAACAGAGACAATGAAAAGTAATGATTGGATTTTAAACACGTCCAATTACCTCCCACCATCCAAATCTGTATCAAGAAAGTATTTTACTTTCATCCATAAGTTTAGTCTGTTTTTTTGTGTAAACCTCAGCAACCGTCAAAGTGGGAGTCCTTGAAGATTCAGCCGCTCCGAGTGAAAGGGTGACAAAACTGCAGCTCCTGCACGTACAGTAGAACAGAATGAGTCACGGTTTGTGCACGCTCACCAAACCTGCCCTGTATAAACAAAGGAATTCGTGAAAAATCAACTAAACAAGCAATGAATCATAACGAAAC
Organism: Brachirus orientalis; assembly: GCA_016785285.1. Taxonomy (NCBI): domain Eukaryota; kingdom Metazoa; phylum Chordata; class Actinopteri; order Pleuronectiformes; family Soleidae; genus Brachirus; species Brachirus orientalis. The sequence continues at coordinate 1,788,952 of JAFBJR010000078.1, read as the reverse complement.
GCTCGTACCCTGCCTGCACCTACACTCTATCATTGAGAGATTATAAATAGTTTGACCACAAATTTCATCAATTTCCACAGGGTCTAAACCGCGGGTCACAGAGAAACAGTGGAGCATAGATGGTCCAGCAACACAGGACGTGTGGTAACATTAAATCTGACAGGCTGAGTTGCAGTCAACGTGTAATCCACATCCACACTCCCAGCGACATGTGAACAAACCTCTTCCCACACACAATTACGGATGAAAAAGTGAGTCAATGGCGTCCATTTACACTCACACACACCCACACACCTGAAATAAGAACATCTCTTCCCTTCTGTAGCTTAATCAGGACAGGCTGTGTGTCAATAATCACTTAATAATGACTAGACTTTGGGTTTCAATGAAGCTTATTAGCTATTAGTTAATTATTACTTCAGTGTACACCACAGAGGAACATTCAGAAAGTTTTGATATCCAAACATATAGTCCATTTGCTAAGATCAGTAAACTAGAAGCTACAAAGGACTGGATTTAGTTGTGTTTTTTTATTTATTTGTTTACAGTTTACCTTAAATCAATGATTTTTTTTCTTTGTCCAGATGTATGTTGATAAGGAAAAAATTCAGTTCAACTTCCTGATTATCATGAAAATACTGCATAGGGAAAAATAAAACACCTGTTATTTCTGATAAGTTTGTTGCGAGTATATCACACTGATGTTATCGCATTCACATATGTTGCAAAAGTTGCAGTTGGTGACGTAATAATTAGTTGCTGATTAACCAGTTTGAGTGATTTTGAAGATGTTGCCATTTTAATGGTTTAGAAAACAATGATAAAAATTTTGTTTTTGTTTTTTTACCGTTTTCTTGCATGCTCTCGTCAAAACAAACACATTGATTAATCAAGGAGATAATCAGCACATTTATCAAAAATATAATAATCATTAGTTGCATTCTTATTATGTACATATACAGTATGTTTGCAACTTTAATGTGAAATCCCTGTATGTCCCATATTGTTCCATGTATGTTGAACACATGGTTCTGATTTATTGTTCAAACAGCTTTGGGCTTTTGAAAAATAAATGTGTTTTAAATAGTTTGTACGCTAAATAAATGTGTTTTTCTTCATATAACACTGTTCTTTGTACATATATTGTATGGAAGCCACCATTCATGATTCATTCTGCTTTGAAATTATCTGTAATATTTTCCTCTGCAGTATAAATGACCAATATGTCACACAGGTTACACACAGGTTAACTGTGCGCATATAAGCATGACTTCCACACAAATCCACACTGTCTGCGTCTGCTGGTTGGGGTTTATAAAAGCTCCATGGCTCCAGACAGATAGCAATCTGATCTCATATAAACATGTCTGTAAATCCATTCAGACTCCGGCCACACAGTCACCAGCAGCACAACAAACCCACTCAGCCCAAACCTTCAGGAGCTCCAGTGAGAAATCCACCCAAACATCTGTGTGCCACTCAAAGCTAATGCAGAGACATTTGGGGAGCGATCCAAACCGCAGGGAGGAAGTTGCGTGTCCATGTTCTCCCATACGTGAAAATGCTGCAGCGTCTGCCAGGTGTCAGCACCAATCGTAGTGAACCGCGGCCGTGGAGCGTGGCCGCGTTGGTTTCGCATGACATGCCACGCCCCTTGAACCCGCCGCATGAAAGCGATTCGACACGCCGGCAGGTAGAAGGAAGGAAGGTCTGCACGAAGACTCACGCAAGCTCCCGACTGTGTGAAATCCACGAGTAGCAGTGTGGAGGTCACAAAGACGATAAGCATCAAATCCAAAAGAATCGGATCTGGGATTGGGATTGGTGCTAAAGCTGCTACTTTCACATTTGCCCTCACTAATACATGGGCGTGTGTTTAATACCTGCAAGGACGGACATGCAAGCGTACACACATTCGTGCAGAGGCAAGAAAACAGCAACAGGACATGATCTAACTTTAATCAGTCCTGAGTCCTGAGTCCTACAGCAGCTGTGACTCAGTTCGTTTATATGCACAGTCTGACCAAGCTGAGGCCATAGTCCGAGTAAGACGGGCAACCGGACCACTTGACGAGTCCGGTATACATGCAGAACGCCAAGTCTAACTCCAGTCCGACTAAGTGTATAGAGTAATCGGACTATGAATCGCATTATCCAGGTATGTTAGTCCATCTGAGACCAATTTCAGATGGACTAATGTGTTCATATGACCAAATTATTGTCTTAGTCTGTCTAAAATTGGACTTTTAACATGAATATAAACAAGTGTTTTTCTAACACCATCATTAGCATTAGCATTATTAATATTATCGTAGTTCATTGTCAAGTTTATGGATGTTAGAGGAACCAATGTGTTCCGTCAGCTTTATTGTCGAAAGCAATTATCTGTCAATGAACTGGGAATTTTTACTCCGCTTTTACTGGGATTTTTTTTTTTTTTTTTTTGCTGGCTACCATCTGGCTAGCATCTCTGCTTCACTGTTGCATCTGTGGCTCGTTACGAAGATTCCAGCCACTCACTCCATGCGATGAGAATGAAATGACTGGTGACTTTTTAATTACAGTTTTACACGGGCACTGACTTTTTCCCCCTTTCTTTCAGACGACTTTATAAGTGGGCAGGTAAAATTTTAATGTCCCCAAGGGAACAATTTGGTTTGCAGACGGTATAAAGTAAAAAACATACTAAATAGAATAAAATACAATACAAAATGCAGCCCACTCAACACAGTGTCCAGTATCACCCACTGTTAAACAAATAATGTAAAAAAGTGTTTCAGAAACTAATTACAGTGCCTAGTTTTAAAAGGCTGCTAACACTAATAACATTTCCTCAGGTTTTAGTGTCTCATGATGTTGTAAATGCTTTTCCAGAGCGTTTGACACAAGAGCAAAATCCAAAACCTTGAACTCACACTTTCATCTTTACCCACAGGCTTTAGTCTGTGCACACAAGTTTCATTTTGAAAAAGCACCAACTGGCTGGCACGGACTCAAACCCTATACGCAACTTAAATATACCTCTCTAGTAGACAAATTGTGTACCCTCGCTTAAAAATGGAAACAAATTGTACGCCTTCCCCCCCTCCTCAAAAAACCTGAGACAAATTGAGTGAAGGCAGAGCAGAGCGACTTTTACTGCTTTGTTTCTTTAAAACATATGGAGAGTGCCATTAATTCGAGACCGCATCATGAAAATGGATGGAATAGAAAAGGGTTTCTATGCCCACTTGCCCGAGTCTGTATTACGAGACCAGACAGAGGGTATTTCAAATAAATACAGGATGCCACAGAAATGTACACTTCCCTCTGGAGAACCAGGGGCCGGGTCTGGATCTGGGCACCTAAACACTATATTCATTATGCACCGGCCTCATAAAGTGATTACATTAGAGCTCGATGATTGGGACGAATTCACTGCCAGGTTGAACTTTCCAAACAGAAACAATTTCACCTTAATGGATCACCCGCTCTCTCTTTTTCTATTTTATCACCCTCAATCACCCAATTTCATTGTCAATGTTGCTCTTTTCTGTGAAACACTCACTCACTTTGCCTCCATTAACAAAGAGCCAAGGTGCAGCAGTCCAACATTTGCCCACACGTGACACACGAGTGTAGCTGCAAGAGGAAAAATTGTCCCTTACATGTGACTCTGATATTACTCCTTGTTAATCTGTGACGTTTGTAATAAAGTGCTGTAATTGACTTCTTTGGTGTTAGTCTGTGTAGCCACTTTCCGTCAGCTTCTGTTTACATTTCTCACGTCTGGGTGAGAGATTGCACGTATAACTTAAGCTCTGAAGAAGAATTGCTTGGAAAATGTGAAGTTTTGCTGTTAGTCGTTGGCGGTAACAAGGTGCATTTTGATTATAACGCTGCAGGAAAAGCATCTGGAGTTGTAAACATGAAGCAGGTGCACTGTAAGTGTTTGAAGAAATCTTAAAGCTGCTGCTACACATCACAAATGTGATCCCAGAGCTAATTCATTAAAGATTTTCACAAGAATTCAAATTTGATTCATTTTCCGGTGGTGGTGGTGGTGGTGGTGGTGGGGGGGGTTGCCACCCCTGCCCCTCCTTCCACAGAGTTCACTGATGATATCCAGACCTCAGCTGTAATGGCACTGCAGGACAGAACCCACACATGTAAAGTCATCATCATTAAGGGCTGAGGTTTTGTTTCTTGTGCCATCTCATCACAGCGAGTCTTAATGGACTCTGATTGAGTCTGTATTAAAATATACATGAGGGAGATGGGCCGTATATTTTATGCTACACTGATGAAAGGATGGAGTCCGTCTGCCATTGTGTGGATTTTCCTCTTTGTTCATGTGTGACCGCTGCTACCGACAATTTCTTAGTTTTTGCAAACTTGGTGAACTGAAGTAAAATAATAACAATGATGACAAAAGATGGTCTGCTCCAGGTGTTTCCAAATCGGTCATCTAAAGAATAAAATCAAGAAAGTGTTAAACCCATAGACTAAGACATAGAGTTTGAAAAAGAAACCTATAGGAAGAAGGTATGGAAGTGGCAGTTAACCACCAGGCGGCGACTCCACTGCTCACATGAAGAACTTAGTTTGAATAGAAGTCTATAAGAAAACTAGCTTCTACTACTCATTTGACTTATAAAGAGTTAACGGTCTCAAACTGCAAGTTTCAGAGCTTGATCAATAGAACATGATGTCAGTTTAATAAACTATGCTCCATTTAGATGAAAGTAAAAGTAAGTGAAATCTGTGAACTTCTGGTTTCAACAAAAGGTCATGTGCTGTAAAAACAACTGGGAGACTGCACATGAACAGTCTGTGCTTGGTGCAGAATCACACACGTTGGTGTTTGTCTTCTGCATATGACAAACTTAAATAATCCACACAAATAATCCTGTCTCTCAAGCGCCACTTAAGCCCCACCCCCTCCTTCTCACACACACACACACACACACATAAAGAGCTTGTTGAGTGGAGGTTCTGCTCTGATCCTCAGTGTCACAGCTACTTTGGTCTAACTTGACCTCCATCAATCTGTAGATCAGACAGAAATGTTTAAGTCATTGAATTACAGAAGCTGGATTCATTAATATTCATTTTTGTGTGTGCATTTATCTTGTATAGATTTGGGGAAAACTCTCCCACAGTTTCCACTAAAACAAACACGAGAACCACATTCTGAGACTTATCACAAGTTGTTTGGAGGCGGGCAGTTATCCTCCGTTGTCATGACAACCTCTCGTCTTGCCACATGGGAACGGAGCTTGAATAGGAGCGGCAGAGTGAATGCAGTGCAGCTGGGGCTCTGCTGAAGGACAGTGCCATCCTGCAGCCGGGATATAAGGCCATCTTTGTTCGCTGCAGGTGTCCACATGGACGGCCATACTCACACATGCATGTATGCATATATGGTAATGCACACACACACATTTGCACAAGACCCCCTGCATATACTGGATCTGCTGTTTAACTGCCGAGCAACAGGGAAAGTTATGACTAAGTAAACAAAGGTGTGGGAGAAGCAGGTTTGTAATAAGGTCAGGGCGTCCACTCGATATTGTCTTCTCATACTTTTAGATGTTAAAGTAGTAGACGTAGACGTTCAAGAAAGGAGAAAAGACATAAAAGTGGGGCAAAAAAAGAAAATTGCTGACTCGGTCATTTCCTACTGATTCCAAAAACGAGCAGGGGGTTCCAGAAAAATACAAATGTTTGCTGAAAACTTTTTTTCTGGGTTCCCTGTTTATGCTCTGTGGTCCTGAAAATCGAGCATCGTTTCAGTTTTGCTTGAGCCGCATGCCAGACCTGTCGCCACCCTCGGCCTTGAATGGCTTCTTTCATAGTGTAAGTGACTTGACCAGGGAGGTTCTGTTGAGTTTTAATCCCTTCGGATCCCCAGTGATTTTGAAAATTCATTTATGATAATGTCTGGCTCCGACCTCACAGCTCCTCTCCTTATGCACCCCTTACTTCTTGTCACTTATATCTCTGATGTGATACCTGCTTCCATTTGTCCACCTCAGAGTCATAGTCACATGGTCCCTGGTCCCTGGTCCAGAGCCAGGACGAAAAGGGTGTAGCATCCCTCTCCTCGGACAGGTTTGAATTTCAAACGAATGCCAGCACAGTCTTGATGCAAGGTAGGACCACAGTTGGACCACCAGGGCCCCAGCTAAAAGCCTCGTCTGTTTACCGAAGGAGGCGAGTGTGTGTGTATCGTGGGTGGTGCCGCCACTACTTGAGTTTATATTTAATTTGGGTTTTGATGCAGAATGCTATTTTGATCAGGAATGAGGATGGCTAATGAGGGATGTTCTCCTCTACTGGGATTTTGTTTTCCCGGTGTGACACACAGATTCTGAGCACCAGTGGCTCAAGGTGGTAAACGAAATGTGTTGAGCGGGAGAGCAGAAAACAAGAGGAGTTTTTGTTTGGTAATGGTAGAGGAGGTGGGGGGATGCAGGGGGTTGCGTCTCCGGGGTGGCCTGCGGATGGAATCAGAGTGGTCAGTTGATTTGTTGCCGCAAAAGTTTGTCAAAGTTTGCTGAAGGTGGAAGCAAATTTATTGCAATTTTTCATTGGGAAACACCAGTAATTACCGCAGCCCCTGCTGCCAAATACGACCACGGTTCCTTCAGATTCAAAGTCCGTGTAAATATGTCGTCTTTGGAGTCCTTAATTATGGTAAGTGTAAATCTCTGAAACCACAGTGTCTCTGAGGGCAGCAGTGAAACCCAGCAGGTTTGAACCAGTGATGCAGTGGGTGGAGGCAGGCAGCACAGGACCTAAAACTAAAAAAGGCCACATTCACTCAGGTAGCTTTCCTGTCCTGTTCTTAAACATACATGTCACCACACGTTCACTGTAACACAGTCCAAACAGGGCAGTAGCTGTTCAACATCCGAGGCGGCAACCCTGCTGTTGCTGGGGGAATCTGGTTAGAGCAGCACCAGCTACATCTATACATCTTTACCTGGTTGCCAGGCCAGGAAGAGTCACAGACCATTTAACTCCAGTATTAATGACCAACAACAGAATGCTGCTTCTAAAATGAGAGTATATGAACCTATGAAAGTACACACAGAGAGGGAGGAGGAGATGGGGGGTGGAGGAAAGCTCAGTGGGCGAGACGCCAAGGCAAAGAGAAATGAAGTGTGGGAAGGCAAACGAGAGGAAAAAACAAAGAGTTGAAAACAGGAGGAGCAGATGACGATTGAACGATTTGAAAGTGCATGGACTGTACAGCATCATGAGCCAAAGAAATAAACAAGTGTCAGAATCTCCACTCGCCAGCGATGGGAGGGGCGGTGCCACCGGGGGCAGGGAAGTATGAGTAAAAAAAAAAAAAAAAAGATGTACAACATAATTTATGCAAAGTCTACAAGGATCATTGCTCACTGGGCTTCAGCAAAGAGATGACGCAGTTCTGGCTTGATGTTTAAATTTAGAATCATTGCCTTTATTTCCACATTTGCAGTGAATACATCAGCAGAGGAGTTGGAGCTGGCGAGCAGGAACCCGTGACAGTGTTTGCCTGACGCTGAAGTGACCACAAGTGTCCAGCTCCCGTCTCATCTGTCAGACTCCGTCTCTTGATGTCCAGCTGAAAGGTCAGGATCAGAGAGGGAGATGAAGGCACAGTTTAATCGGTACCTCGCTGCAGGAGCACTGACTTCTAACCTCTGATCCCCACCGCATGACCCCACCCTCCAGCGGTCCCGCTGCTCACAGACAGACTCAAAGGGGCTGCCGGCCGGTCATCAGGGGCATCATTAGAAAGCTGAGGGGTCGACAGGAGCTGCTGGACACATCAGAGACATGACGGCCGCCTGCTGAGCAGAGCTCATCCCCCCAGGTGCAGCACAGACACGACCCTGCCCCCCCCCCCATTTCAACAACTGTGCGTTAAACATGTCAGATCTGCTCCCTGCTCACTGTAGTTATAAGCCAGATCGTTTAGAACTGAAGGGGACACCAAAATAGAGTTTTACCAGGAGGGAGACACAGTGGTTCAGGGGTTACCATTGGCACCTCACAGCAAGAAGGTGCTGCGTTCAAACCAGCTCTTCTATTATCTCTGTCTTCCTTCCACGTCTTTTATTGTCATTGTACAACAAATCAGGTGGCTGCCTGAACAAGTGCAAAAGAACAAAAATACACAGGCATGAAATATCTAAAAAAAAAGTCAACACAAAGATTAATTAACAAATTTCACTAATTTTGCAACCAAATAATGATACCTCATTAATTACAGACTCTAGATTGATAAATATGGAACAGAATTTCAATGTCAGATTTTCAAAAAAGAAATCAGGAAATTAATGAACCGGTTTTAAAAAAAAAAAAATCTTAATCCTAATCTTAATACCCACACAGATCAGCAGAAAGTTCCATGTAAAGTGCAATCTAAAAAAAAAATCTAATCCCAATAAGAAAGATGTATATATTTAAAACAAAGCCTATGTGAGCCATTCACAGTTTTTATTAAAAAAATGGTCAGGGAATGCTACACTACTTGAAAAAACCCTTGATTAGAAAATGTATAAGTGGAAATAATTTTTTATGATACCACAAAGTGGCTTCGACCTCTCAATACGAGTCTGTCACATTATTATCGGCTGCACTGTGAACACGCACCGAGTTTAAATATGCACACACACACACACTCGTACGTACGAATCCAGACATAAGGCCACACACACACTCAGGAGTTATGAGGACACACATGCACGTGCTCCTGCATATACTCAATCACAGCTTCCTGTTTTGCCTCCGAGCTGAAGCGGAGCCCCATCAGCTGTGATGTCACTGATGAGGTCACCGCTTAGGTCACCGGCAGCACTCTGACGCTCCCCGGAGAGTTGCTGGTAATTATGAAGTCATGGATCACACGCGCGCACACACACACACACACACACACACACCCAGACAAGACATGTGCACACACCTCATCTGTTCGCAGCTCCAGCTGCTTGATGTGTCAGCTTACAGAGCAGTGGTAGCCTGAGAAAACTTCACAGCGCGTCGCGTTCCTGCTGCGAGATGAACTGAAAGTGGATAGGATGAGGTGTCACATGCTAAAGCACCATGGACCGAATGAGTTTTTCCTGCTCGTCTTAAGGATGGAATGATCCCCAGATACAAAAATGTGTCCCTGCAGTCGCATCAAGACCTTTCCTTAAGCATGTAGTTGATCTACTTGGTGTAAATCAATCAGACAAATGACAGCAAATCAGTGTAACGATGGGAGCACATGACCAAAAAGAGACCTAATACAGAAAACCATCATAATCAGGACTTTAAGTCAGTTTATGCTGATGATATTTTGATTTACATTTTATTTTAACTTTAAGGTCGTTTCAAGATTCAGACACAAGAACTTTGTCTTTGTGGAAGCACGATAAAATAATGCATGTGTCGCTGACTAACTGAATTATGGCTGTTATAGGGTTTTTTTCCCAGCTCTTTAACAAGTTATAACTGCAAAATGTTATAACTGAGCTCGAGTTAAAATATGTAGTCCATTAAAGAGGCTCAAAAACTGCACAGGAATCATTTAACCTTGCAACAGAGTGTTAAAAAGTTAAGTTATGAACAGTTCTGACAGAAGCTAACATGTCTTCTTTTGTTGTCTCCATGAGCATATGATTTTGTAAGGTGTAAAGCTTCAGTCTAAAGCCTTTCTAATTTCCCAATGAGAATTCAGAGGATTTTTTTTCTATGTATGTTATTATGTTTCTTAAAAAAAAACGTTTTAATAAGTTAGCTTTCAAATAATTGTCCTGTATTTTAAACTTTTATGTCTGTAACTCTTTCACCATCACCAACCATGAGCTTTTGCTGCAACTGGGATTTAGTTGTAAAATGTGGCGACTGCATATTAAAACTGAGCTTCTAGATGACAAGGGCAACAAAAACATGAGAAAAATCACTCATGCCCTCAGTTGCTGACTTGATGACAAGTGTGAGGAACATCTGCCAATGTGGAAACTCCACATCTGCCGTTCTGTGGAGTAGAACCTCTGGATTCGACCCTTTAACATTTTGTTTTTCCTCTATCCAGCTGAGCGACACAGGACCACCAGTGTACGTGTGTCTGGCGGAAACAGGAGTCGCCCAGCAGCGGCAGCGGCAGCAGCAGCAGCGGCAGCAGCGGCAGCAGCAGCAGCAGTAGCAGCAGCAGCGGCAGCAGCGGCAGCAGCGGCAGCGTCATCCTCTGTGTGGCCAAGTGCAACCTGATGGAGCCACGGACGAAAAATGACCTCTGAATGCAATCAGCCTCCAATCTCGTGTAATGGCCTTTACATTAAGCCACCACACACTGCATCCTAATTGCATACAGGAAGAACGTGGACTGTGGGTGTGTTCCTTTACTGTATGTGCGTGCATGTGCGTGTGTTTGAGCATGACATCATGTCCCAACCACAGATTAGACTCCTCAGTGAGCGTGGAAGCACAGCACGCTCACATGCGCACAAAGGCTGGATTGTGACGAGGGAACACACGTTTGTGTGGCCCTGTTTCGTTGTGCTTGTCACACACACACACACACACAGCATTGTTAGTGAGGACACTCATAGACGTAATGTATTCACTAGGGCTTTAACCCAACCTTTCACAACAAGATTCCACTTACCTAAACCCAATTTTAACTGTAAACCCAAGTCTAAGCTGTCAACAAAAGCCCCTTAAATTTGTGAGGACCAGCCAAAATGTCCTCACAAGGATACGTTTTAAATCAACTGCCTCCTACTGAAAGCATGTACACGCACACGTACAATGGACCTCACCTTCCAGTTTGCTGTTGAATCAATTCTGGAAGAAAGAATATATTGAATAGCCACCAGGAGGCAACTCCACTGGTTGCAAAAATACATTTGAACGGAAGGCGTTAATCGTCTAAATCGCTTTTGTAAATGACGCTCCTGTTTAGAGGAAAACAGATGATTAAGCGCGTCACATACAGTATGAGTGAACACCAGTGTGATATGGTATCACCCAAGAAGAGTCTTTCGTTTGCAGAAACATGGCACAGACCAAAACGCAAATCTCAATTTCACATTCTTACAGGTGATTTACTACTTATTATACACAAACGCATGCCAACAATTCAGGCCAAGTTAGGTTAAACTTAGGTTAAACTTATAAACTTATGGATTTCTTGTAGATATTGATCTATAAAGGCAAGAAATGTGTCTGTTCCACGCATAACTGTCCAACAGGTCACATGACAGGCTGCAAACTTGGCAGATAACTCACCAAGGCCACCAGCTTGTGCGGAAACGACTGACGTCGTTTGAATAAGAAATGCAAGAGAACAGGTGTAGGTACGGCACCACTCTTTTGAGTCTACAACACCTTCCTGAAGGCAGCAGTTCACACGGTGAGTGTCATGGAGGAGACGGATCACTTCCTTCACGATCCTTATGTTGTTATTCGCAGCTATTCTCACCATCGTCAAGTGCAACTTCTATTTTTTCCCGCGCTTCAACTCACTCAAAAACCACAACACAAGGACGCACTTGTGTCCCTGCAGTATGTCCAATGTCCGTCCACCTGCACGTGTAGCTGTGTGTGTTCTGTGTGTGAGCAAAGTGGCTGTGGAGCCGATCTGGCAGCCGTCCCACTCAGGACATTTGACCTTGGAGAGATTTTTTTTTTTTTTTTACTTCTCCTCAAGTTTTTTCAGTCTGTCTCTCCTTTTCCCTTAGCAGAGGCTAAAAGGCTCAAAAGGGTGGAAAGCTAAATATTTTCTTTAGTCTCTTGGACGCCAGGTTGCATAAAAGGTTCCAAAGCCGTTTGCATCAAACCTCGACCGTCGAAACCACAAATTCTGCTTTTCTAGCCATAAAACTCCCTCCGCCATAAAGAGGAGGGGGTTAAAAAAAAAATAAAATAAAATAAAAAATAAATTTCTATTCAGTTGATTTTTATAAATTTCAATGAACTGAAAAAAATGATTAAAACATGTAATGTAGGTCGTGTCTGCATTTGTGAAACAGGAGATGACGTTTGCTTGTTTTGCTTGATCAATATGATTGATTCACACCTGATTATTTGATGGCCATCTCTCTAAACAACTGATCCATGTAGCTCTACTCCATTTAAAAACACACTTGAGCAGCAACACATGGAGACAGAAGAACAATCCATTTACAAAATATGATAAACTTTATTTATAAATAACTGGAGTTATATTGTACAGGGGATTTGTGACACAAGAATCTTTTTTCTTTAGTTGTGCAGTTTGTTTCTTGGTTTCTTCAGTGTTTGTGGTCTAATATGCCTGGTGTGTTTTAACTGCATTTCTAATAACATATGAACAGCGTACTGAATATGTGGGTGTGGTTGTTTATGGCAATGTTTCCCCTCTGATGAATGTAGGTAGTCTGATATTTCGATGCGACGCGCGCACATCATAACAACATTGCTCTCATTTGTGACTCAGATAGCAAGGAATGATGGCACTTGAGCGTCCTGCTCCTCTTGGCCAGATCTGGGCCACAAGCTGGTCATTGCATCACCACATATCAGCCAAAGGTGAACCAGAGAGAAGTGGCCCAGATAAATACCACATCTTTTCCCTAAGTGGCCTAATACAGTTTAACAATATTTGTTTAAAAAGTCATCAACAGGCACTTTGGATCCACATTTGTGTAAAGATATCCGGGCCATATTTATTTATTTATTTATTTATTTATGACATGGCACACTGTCGGGTGACATCCACACACTTCAGGCTCACGGCCGTTTTGTCTAGGCCACATGAAAGTGGGAGGACTGGGACTGAGGAGAGAGGAAAGGAGCATCAAGAGAGAGGAAGAAGAATCAAGAGAATGAGGGTGGGAATAAAGGAGAACTTATAGCTGCACTGAAGAACTTTGAAATGTGGTGAAGAACCGCATGAGGACAACAGTATGTCTGAAAGAACTTCAAAATGTGATTGAAAACTTCAAACTATGGAGGCAACATCACATAATAGTCCACTAGACTCAGTGCGATTGGGGACTTAGAACATTCCAAATTTGCTTCCACGCTGCACTTAAGTCAAACGAACAGAACCTTTTGAATAACGTATTCCCCTCCTCATCTGAGGTGGCGCTGCAAGAAGAAAAGTCGCTCATATATTGGTTAATGCAGGGTATTGTACCCACAATGCTTTGCGTTGTAGTCCGCTTCCTGCATTTAACTTACTTGAAGTGAACCAAGACCATCGTTTTTTAGGCGGATCAGAGTTCGCTTTTTTGTTGAGTTTGGTTGTGCATTCACACCTCCTTAAAAGGACCGAGCCTTCCGAGCAAACGGACTTGGGTTTGATTAAGAAGGGCTGGTGTGAATGCACCCTGAGTGTCCTGCCTCCTGGAACTTATTGGAAGAAGAAGATGATGATCAAGCACAATACAAAATAGAACAAGAACAAGAGGAGCCCCACATCCAGATGCTGTCGGAGGACATGCACTGTCTGTCGCTCCATAGCAAAGAATGCATTTGTGTTCAGATCTTTTTCCCTTGCTCCACCAGGAGGAACTTAATGACCTCACTGCCTCCATACAGTCCTGCCAGTCGACTGAAGTTTCAAACCACCACGTCGTTACTTTGTAACAATCAGTCTGTGTTTGTTATGTCGATATACTGTACAACAATAAGCAATAAGCTGCAAATGCACACACTTTGCATGGATGCCGTTTATGCGTGTATCATGTTGAACAGTCCCCAACACGGACGCGGTTACACAAGGACCACACATTAGTGAAGGACTTACTCCAAACCTGTGTGTGTGCGTGTTGATTCAAATGCAACACACACACACACACACCTATACCCACTGTACACACAGAAGCTGGAAAGCCACAGAAATGTACCTGGCAACAAGCTATATTTTGCATTAAGTGCCTCTCCCACCCATATAGTTTATGTTTGTCAATAGAAACTCTTCCAGCAAATATTCCCTGACGTTGGTTTTCACTGTGAGTGCTCAGAGACTTGTGGCCTCCAGGTATGTCGTGTGTTTCTAACTTAATGAATGCTGCTGGAAAATGTCCACCATCTTCAAACAAACTCAGTCATAAAACATAAACACCTTTTCTTTTAAATGAGGAAATATTTTAAATATTTTATTTAGGAGGTTTTCCAGGTTGTATATTTAAAGGCTGCACTTTTGCACTTTGCATAGGGGGCTAAGAAATAACACATGTGTACTGTGGATTAATTTATAAGGAAGGTAAATAACTGCAAAAGTGGAAAAATATTGGGTTTCTGGGGGGGGGGGGGGGGGGTTTCTGGGGGGGGGGGGGAGAGATGTCATGGATGAAGATGTGGGTTAGAACAGTGCAAACTCTTTCATTTAATTGCAAATTATCAATTATCAATTTTTCAATTAAAATTGAAACTTTTACTACAAAGTAAATTTTACATAAAGTAAATTATGTTGATCACTTCTCAAAACTATAACTATGAAGCTTACTTTAATATAAAAATATCACAAATATCACAAGTATAATTGCAATATATGTCAGAAAAAACTATTAGGGCCCTACTATAATTCATACATTTATATCCATCCAATCGGATCCCCAGAGAAGGTGATGAAAGCAGGTTTACATCACAGAACACATCGGGTCTGTGCACTCTGCCCTCTGACACTTTAATGGCGGTCAAGCTCTGACCTCTCTCTGTCGTCGCCCCCCCCCACCCCCCAACTCCCCGACCCATGAAATAAAAAGACACGATGACGGATGGAGCGAGGCGGTGGAGAGTTGGTCCGGGTGCTTGTTACACCCATGTGTTGACACTGAGGTGTTTTCAGGCCGACAGCTGCCGTTGTGATATTCGCCCTCCTGTGTGATACCACTGCACCGGTTTAACATGGAGGATCTCACACAGCGCTTCTGCTTTAAGAAAGCATCATATTTATGTTGTCAGTTTACGAGATACAGAGCATCCATCCTCCCCTCCCCTGCTTTAGTCTCCGTCTTATTTGGAGTTAATCGAAAGCAGGTTACTTTGACCCAGGAAGAATTAATTTAATTGGGTGTATTGAATTCCAGTAGGAGCAGCACAAAGACAAAAGGAGCAGGACAAAGACAGATTTTTGGAGAACAACTCCGCAAACTGGTCACAATATTGCTGAAATGAATAATATAAATAGTAATGACACTTATTCATAGTCTTGGCAAACATGACCCCAAATAGTCAGTGGTGCCAAGAAGAAACATGCACAATCCCAACCCCAGCCCCACTTTATATTCAGTTTGCTGTCAAATACAGCACTTTGGTCACCCCTTTTTTTTTTTTTAACGTGCTATTGGATTGAATTTGATTTGAATTACTGCCTGTTTGGCTCCACCCACAGAGGTTTCACCCAATGGGTGAGAAGATTTTGGTGTCAAACAAATGGCTGCATCTCAGAAAAGCTTTGCTGGGATTGACATGTTTAATACTGTACTGAAAACTCTATCCGTGGACCATTTAAAAGCTATTGGCCTAAATTCAATAGATACTATGTTATCAATCAAGACGTCAAGTATATACAGTTAACACTGGTGGAAGAACATGGCGATCTGCCAGTGGGAACCACATTGTTCAATGTACACTGTATGTTCTGCCTGACATAGTTAGTTAGTTAAGAGAGTTGAGAGAGCACATTTGCTCTGCACCCTCCAAGAACAGCAGCAACAAGCACCTGTTGGACTCACACGCGCCCCCTTTCAGTGCAGCAAGGCACTGTCTGCCTCACTTTGTGCTTTTTCACTGCGGTTTTATGTCCAATCAGTAAGACTAAACATGTCACACACACTCATTAGGGATAATAGCCAAACTGTGGAAAGTCCGGGGGTATAATAAACGTGTCTGCAAACATTATATTGGCGACACACAGAGAGACACACGAGGGACAGCACAGGCCGAGGTCAGGCTCGGCCGGACGCTGCTGCACTTTGCGTTTCTCTCCTGCATTTGAACAGGAAACGCACAAGTTCGTGAATTTTGATTCTAAAAATGAACAAAATTATTGGAATCATACAGAAAACGAATTTATTGTACAGACAAGTGGACCAATGTATTTTATGTTATCATTATTTCTATTTATCTTTTCATGGCGAGCCTCCCCCAACTGCACGTCCCAGACAGACAGGCAGACAGACAGACAGACAGAGTCAGCTGAAAGGCACTGAGCCCTTTAAAAAGAACACAAGACTTGAAAGACATTGTACAATAAAATGTATAATTTGTTTCAAATTATATTCAGTGCGTTATACGTTGTCATTAGTTCTCATGATACATACAATGAAAACTTCCTGTGTGTGGGTTGTATGCATATTTAAGTGGTGTGCATGCCCACACACACTTTAATCTGTGAATATTAATTCTTAACAAAAGTAAAGGACTTTTCTGTGTGTGTGTGTGTGTGTACTTAGCTGGAGGTGACTACACAGCCATTCACTGCCCTGTTTCCTGCTGTAACTATAGCTCAGCAACATGAACCTCCCCGCCCCCAACCCCCATTACCATAAAGCAACACAGCAAGCACAATTAAAGATAATTTAAGACTTAAGCAATTAAGGTCACATCTCCTCTGGAAACATGCACCCACGGAGGTCCTGGTAACTGTCGAGCACAGGATGGATTTGGACAGGTTCGGTAGTACGTGATCGTGATTGTGTGCGTGTGTCGCCGTGCGGCTCTGTAATTGCAGCCGAGACGTGGGGTCACGCAGGGTCTGCGGGGCGACTGTTTTTGACTGAATTGCCCGGGAGGAGATTAGGACAAAATGACACACACGCACACACACACACTCTGTGCCTACCTGTGCTCCAATTACAACTGAATAAACACACACGCATGGCCATGTATGCACAGAAAGAGGTTTTTAGAAGATACATGTCAGCAAATGTGGTTTGAATGCACTCACTGACTATTTTGCGATTAATTATGCAGCACAACTTCATGCCATTGAAGAATTCCATCTTGCAGTAAAAAGCCTGAAGGAGGAGTGGAAATTAGAGCAGGCTTTGCTCACGTTAGTTTTATCAGCGGCATTTCACTGAGTGGAAATCATGTGGGATTTTGTGAAGGATGAGATGAGTTCAAAACAGCCAACGTCCAAAGGTTACACAGAGGCTACATGCAAACCGGCAAAGTACGTTCTATATGCTGTTAGATGTTTAAAAGTCCCGCTGAGGACTGGCTGCTGATCATAGAGCCATCATTGTAAACCTACAAACACACTTAATCATACTCTCCCTGAACCACACACTGCTGATTCGACACATCCAGCAGCCATGAGGACAGAGTCATCACCACTCTGCTGTTTCCCCTCTTCTCCTTATCGTACCAGTTTCCATGTGTGGTCCACTGACACTGCAACCACCTGGGTGGGAAGTGTGTGTGCATGTGTGTGCGTGTGTGTGCGTGTGTGTGTGTGACAGAAAGTCTGTCATCCACCTGGAGAAAACAGATGAGGTGTCAAACAGCTGCTGGAGGAACCACGTGGGATGGCTTTTTTTTAAAGCACACTTGTTTTGTTTTTTTTTTCCATTTCAAGGTATTTATATCTGATTGCAATGAGGAATTACATAATGTGTAAAGTGTGAATTGATTAATGAAGTGGTTTTGCAAAGTGAACAGCTCAGTGGAACGGCTCCAGGAAAAGGTCTTAGGAAAAGATGATGAAACTGAACACTGTGTCCAAAATGTTGTGGATATTATGTTTAATAATGTGACGCTTCAACGAAGACACTTAAAGGAAAAAAAAAAGGGTTGGTTACTGTTGGAGTCTATAAACATGTTGATCTGTAGTTTCATGATAACAATTCAGGCATCATGAGGTAGAGATAGATAGCAGATAAGATAGAACGACACTTCTGAATCTCTGTTTACGGCCATTGCAACATCTTGCGAGATTTTAGCCAATCACAGAGCAGCGGAGGAAAACAGAGAGAGCTCCCATTGGTAAATCCACTACAAATACTCAAGCTACAGGTTAAAAACCTTCTTTAACAGTAATCTCAAAAAAAAGGAAGAATGCCAGAAGAGTAAGACCATAAACTCCATTAAACATGTCCATATCAGCTGATGGTGAGTTTCATCTGGGTGTATCTATCCATCATCATTTAATGAGAGAAGCTCAGGACAGAGTTAATAATCAGTGAATGAAACCCAATAATCAACAATTCTCTTAGGCTCCACTTACAATTTTCACCCTTATGTGAAGTGTGTAAGCAGCTGTACCTCACTATCATCGATTTGAAAGACAAAGCTCTTTTATTAATATATCCTTACAGAAAGGAACCATTACCTGGAAACAAAGCATTTCGGGTTGCACAAGTTCCAGTTTCTGAGCAGTGTGCAGTTTCCACAGCGGCCTTGTGTGCAGTGTTTTTGCATGAGGGAAGGGAGCAGCAGGGCAAAGTATTTGAAACACAACACGGTGTAAAAACAACCGGATAAAACCTGTTATCCAGCAGGAATGTGCATTGTCAGAAACAAAGAAATAATTCACAGCCAAAAACAGCAGTGAGACTATTTTGCTTTTTGGGTGGCTTTGAAATCACTACACATCGGCGTCCACGGCTTCAAGCCTCTGGACAAGGCGATTAAAACTTGGGGGGAGACACTCAGTTTTGATGTAGAATCAACCTACATGAAGTGAATTAGCACACGTCACCTGTATTTCATGTCACATCTTCGTATAAAGAAAGCCCGGGAGCCACAAATGCCACAGCCACCGTCTAAGTATAGCTGGCAGTGTGTGCAACTCCTCCTCAGCCTGTACACTCAAAACACAGTGGATTCTAAAAAGTCCAAAACAACCAAGTAGAAGAAAACTTTGCAGAGTATTTGTTTCAGTTCACCATCTCCACTGATATCTGAAGCCGGAGCGGAGTTCATATGGTGACCCCACAGTGGGTGGCTCACCATATGATGTTGTCAGCCTCCGAGATGTGACACTCAGGGCTCCTGTAGGTGTTGCAGAGTCTGTTAAAAATATCGAATACAAGACGCACTGGTGGGCTCAGCGTGTTTCAATCACCTGCAGAGGAGAACACAGCGGCTGAGCTTTGCACCTCAACTATATTCACTGAAAATAAGAGCTACTTGAATGCAGGTTAGTGTAAGTCACACATATTCTCAGATATTTACCTCGTTTGTGAAAACAAAGCAGCCTTTTCGAGGAAGCACATTACAGGATAGGGTTCCATTTCTCAATCTGTTCAAAATAACTTCCCTAAAATGAACAGTATTCTACGACAAAAGCAGTACTTCATGCAAATATCCATATTTAGGGTTTACTCTTAGTAAAACAGTAGATTATGGTATTATGTTCCGCCAGAATCTGACTTACCAGGCAAACTTGATTTAAAAAAAAAAAAAAAAAAAAAAAAAAAAATTAGTTATGTTGCAAGAGTTATTTTTGCAAGGACTGCAAAAATGGAAAAACAAGTGTAGCCACTGAAAAGTATTAAGGTTAAATGCTCACAAATACTTTTAAGATAAAATCATGAGGGAAAGAAGAGAAAGGACAAAAAGTTTCTGGAAAAACTTTAAATGGGGCGTCGACCGAGACGTTGATGTGTTTGTTCTGGATCCTTGTCTTGTCACTGAGTGTCTCAGTGACCTGTATCATATGGCAAATATGTATATAAGACAAACCAAGGGCTGTCAACTTACAATATTAACTTACACTTGTACTTGACAGTAGCTACATACTGTACATTGATGTTGACCTTGCCTCTTTTCCAGTTAACATTGTACATCAGTGGCCACAGAATCACTCATTTCCATGTACTACACTTGAACATCAGTGGCCTGTGACAGAAACACTCGTGTGCCGCGATAACAAGTTACCAACGCATTCCTCTTCATCATGTTTTTTTTTTTCCTTTCCTCCGTACAGTTCTCCCCGAGTGCGAGCCTGCTCACTGACCCCGAAGGCCCCACAGAATGAAACGTCGGACAGGCATGTTGTTCAGCTGAGTGAGGCTGAAAACAGCAGGGGGGCCACGTTGTCAGCGTAATTTAATCGCATCTGTTTTTTGACTTTAGGAATAAACAGCTTTTTCTTATCATCCAAACCGGCACTGCTGTCATTCCGCAGAGAGCGAAGGATGAAAAACCAAGAACTCTTAAGTTAATGGACGTATTCAACTGTCGGATTTTGGGAAGCACTGATTTCTGGGGATAGAAGAGAGATAAGAGTCTTATATTTTCCTGATTAATATAAGCCAATGAGCAGCTGGTTAGCGTAGCTTAGCAGAAAAATGGGGAAAAGTCAGTTTTTCTTGGTCAGGAATTTGACTGTCTTTATCTGCGTTCTCACACGTGCTCAGCACCAAAGTCTGTTGTTATGTGAAAGTCTGTTAGATGATGTTTCCAACCATATGATGAATGGAAATCCAGTATTCAGCCTTGTTTTTCCTCTATGTTTGGTCTCCACCACACTGTTTGATGTATAGCCACAGTAATACTGTATTAAACATAATAATGTATTTAAAATGAAACGTTAAGGAAAAAATGCAATTTTTATTTGTATGACGAGAAATAGTAAATCTGTGTTTATATTTCAACTGTATTCCAAAATTGTCTTCCTGACCATGAAATTAACATCAATCCAATATTCACCCATGTTTTTGCTCTATCTTTGGTCTCCACCACCTCCAGAGAAAACTATGTGGCAATTTATGTGGCATCACATTAACCCTATTGTTATTAATTTTGTCTGTTTGGTGCGCTAATTCCAGTGATATAGCGTTACTGAATTCAAACGCAAACATCAGTAATACACACTGGTTTTAGGGAATGACAACAAACAAGACACCATATATAACTAACTAACATATGAACTATGTTGGTAAACAATGGTATTTCTGACCACATGGTGCAAGTAATTTCAATATTCAGCCTTTTTTTTGCTCTAGGTTTGGTCTCCATCGCACTGCTTGGACCACTCTGCTCCAGGTTTGGTCCCCACCAGGTAGCTCTTTATGCCCCACCACATTCACCACATTGTCATGAATTAAGTTTGTTTGGTGTCCTGAGGGCAGCGTGAAAGTTACCAAAGTCAGTTTATACATCATTAATTTCAGATTACTGATTGCAGCTTTAAAATGACAGTCTGTTATGTTAAGTTGATTGCCAGTATAACTAAGTCTTACCAGTAGTCATTACAGGTCAGAAACACTATACTCTGCACATCCTCGGTCCACTGCAATTTTGTCCACACATTCTTTGCCTTTTGACACACGCACACGGAACATCTGTCAGACTCCTGACTGAGCTTTCCAACACCTTCACTCCTCTAGCCTCTTCATCACTTTCTTACTCTTTTTCTCCACTTAGCTGCTGACTCACACCTTCTCCCCGTTTCCTCCTCGCCATCCTATCCATCATCCATGCAGCTTGCGTGTTCTTGCTGAATCATGTCCACATCATTTTTCTTGCACTGGCCCTCTCAAGGTTCCTCAAGCAGAACTGCTGACATACATTTTCTTTTTTTTTCACATCTTCCACATTCCCTCACTCTCTGTTTCACTTATCTCACCATCCTGACCAGAACGTGTGGATGTAAGGAGTATCTGGGGGCCTTAAATGTTCAGGAGAGCAAAACATCCAGGCAGAATCTCCTCCTAAAGCTCAACCCGCAACCGCGGCCCAGAATTTCATCCAGCGAACCGGTCTGCGTATTTAATCCAGAGCCGGGCTCGATCGACCAGAGAGAAGCGACATGTCTGCAAGACCTGAAAAAAGCTGTGAAACCAGAGCCCAGACACCTGCTTTGGCACCAGCATCCCACAGAGCAAAGGGAGGAGGAGGAGGAGTCATTTCACTCAAGCTCCCATCACATGGTTTTGCGGAACACTCCAGATGACGACCCACAGACCGAGCCGAGCCGAGCCGAGCCATAACCACGCAGTTTTTGGACCGAAATGACTCATCACCTGTTTTTTTTTTTTGCAGCCATGAAAATGAACAACCAAAAAAAAGGTCTGGTACTTGAGACATCTGGTACTTGAGCTGCTCTGGTTTGTACTTCCCCTTTCATTTATTGGACAGACACAGAACCACACAAATGGCAGGAGCAGCTCCATAGCATATGCTCCTCACCGCAGGAGAGGAAAAATAAACGTACACCAAAAACACTAAAAAAACCTAAAACTAATGTCGGAACACTCTGAATACGAAATTGCCCATTCAGTAAATTCAAGCTGAATGCGTCCTAATGAATGTTAAATGTTATTTTTGTGGTAGTGAGGGAAAAGCAGAAGTTAACACATGAAGAAATGGGATATGTGTGTGTACAGGTATTAAACTTACATACCGTATCGGTGCAGGTAACGTGAAAATCTTTACCAAGTCAATGAGGAGCAGACGATAATGAGAGAAAGAAAAGCAGCCAGTGACAGAGTGACAGCAACGACTGTGTAATTTATTGCACAATGTGGAAACAATTGCCTCTTGGCAAAGAAAGGTTTGGCGCGGTGAAGCAGATCTGCTGTGTCCAGGATCATTACTGCTGCCTGTGCCTGCTGCTGTCTCCTCACACTCAACTCATATTCATTAGCACCAGCATTTAAAAGGGAAAAAAAAAGATGATTGGGAGGAAAAAAAAGGGGGGGGTGTTCTATCCTTTTATCTGCCTGGATGCTACTGACCCCATTGAAAGCATGATTGATTAAATGGGTCGTTTTTGTTTTTTGTTTTTTTTGTTTTTGTTTTCTTAATATTCATTCGAACTATGTGTTGAAGTCAATGTTTTAAAGCTGCAGTAAATACATTTGTAATGTCATCATTCTGCCTCCGTTTGACGTTTGTGAGCAGAAATAATGTGTTTACGGCTCCATCATCTGAAAACAGGCTCTGTCAACCACAACTGAGGGAGCGTTTGTGGGTATACAGCTGCATCGCAGGGGTGGGCGGGGACAACCTGATGAATGACCAGGTTTTGTGAGCAGGTGAACTCACTTGTCAAACTTTTAATAGATGATTCTGACACTCTGCTAGAGCAATGTTGTTGTTGTTGTTGTTGTTGCCTCCTTTTGTCTTAACATAAAACAGACAGACTTAATTAACAACGCATTTGATAATGATTTGAACGTAACAGACATTGGCTTGTAATTAAAAGTATTGCCCGTTTACTTTTCCAGCAGTTAACAATTTTTATATTCGAACAAATTTTTCATCTGAAGGTCATTTTAACTTACCTGTTGGGTAAAGTATGGGGACACTAAATGCAGATTAGATAAACTTGTATTTTATCAGATAGAAGGGGAAAAAGAATCTCATCACATTTGGCATCATGTATCACCTACTGGCTATTGACTTCTAACAATCGGCATTTGCCGAATATTTGTAGGGTGAACTTATTGAACGTGACTTTTAATCTGTCTGCTGCGTCGTCGTTTGTCATGGAGTATCATTTATGGATGAAATATACAGTTTTAAGCACAGCAGTGACGATACACCGCTGGTCTTTTATCAAAAACACTCCTTGATGCTCTAAACTCTCTTCACTCTTCCCCACAGCGTACATTTGCACTGTGTGACTACATTTGTCGCTATAGTTTTGAGTACATTTACTTAATTTAATAGAAAAATTGATAATTCCCTAAAAGTAAAAGTGTGCCACCGCGTCACGGTTTAGGAATCTTTGGCCACGATACAGTGACAGTTATTCTTAAGTGCAGTCTCTTCCCCCAACACAGCACTGGAACTGCCAACAGATAGACCACAACTACATCACTACCACCACTATTTCCTCTCCGGATATGATTTAGGACTCTGATTGGCTCAGGTCTCAGTCTGGCCCAGGATGAGAGAAATCCGACTGGCAGGGAGGCCTCAGTGCGATCGCTCTGCAGGGGGCAGTGCTGAGCACACAGCTCCTGTAGACACCCTCGCGCCTAAACAGGCACCCACATTCAGTGCCAATCGGTGCAGCACATACTGTCCTTCCAGATTCTGATCAAGTCTCCTGGGTCGGTTGCTTGGAGAGGCACAGCAGCATTTATTTTGATTTTATTTTACTTTTTTAAGGAAAGACTTGGCAAGTTCACATACACAAACACGCAGGGAGAGGGTGTAGCGTGACTCGCACGCAGCCGTTCTCCTCTAAAGGGAACATCAGCATCCAAAGTAGAAGCACAGAAGAATGGGTTTGCTTAAAGTTGTTTTTTTATCATTATTATTATTTAGCTTATTGAAGGGGCAAATCAAGTTTTTTTTTTTTTTTTTGTGAGGGGGTACAGCTTGGATCACTGAAACTTTCAAAACCAGTTAGCTTGACACTAAGTAACGGTTAACATGTGGATGTATTTTCGGAGACAATAAAGCTCCTAAAATTGGAGTTATGCAAACCAGTGACAAAAATCACACAGCGGAGCAGAGGAGGGAACGCAGAAGCGAGAGAAAATATATACCAAATGTCGTACGTCCTCTCGCTGGTGACAGTGAAAATGGAAAAATGTGTGTCCACTCACACGTCTACACATGATTATACGTCTGTGTGTCTTAATATCCGACCAGTTTTAGACGGCATGTTTCTTGTTCACGTACCACAGAAATTTTTGAAAGGAAAATAAACCCACTTTAAGTGCCTTGCACATTAACAGCGATGTGAATAAGTGGTTTTACTTAAAAACTAACCGGATATGGCCCACAGTGAAAAAGAGATGAGGGCTGGCAGGGTTCCGGACAGAATTTAGGATCTGTCAGGGTGTCAGTCCCAGCCGTGTACATTTGCTTATTTGAATACTTAGCAGCACACATTCTGATTGGATAAATGTGCATCAATACTGTTGCTGATATGAAAGCTGCACTGACTGGATTCAAGTCTGCTAATTATTATTAATATGCAAAGGCCTTTGTTTTAAAACTGCAATTTAAAGTATTTTAAGAAATTAATACTACAGCCTTAAAGATCTTGTGTTTTTCCAGGATTTGGTGTTCTTTCGAGCATGAGAATGAATTTAAACTGTATATATTACCTTTATGGTCATAAATTGATATAATGCCGTCTCAATCTTATTTTAATTTTTCAGGTTGACAGGTCAGGTTGTTGTTTGGCCGAGGTTACAGACTTTTAGAAGAGGTAAAAAAAAAAGTAAAAATCAGAAAAGAGTGTGCAAAACCAGCCTTGAAAAGCAATTAAGGTGAGCAACGCAAATGTTTTCGCGTTCCAATGAGCCTCACAGTTAGTGCGTGTTATGTTAATGTAACTTACCTTTCAGTCTGCATTCTTGTATGTGTTTATAGGATATTAGGGATTAACTCAAGATGCCAGCTGCATCTAAATCTTTTTTCCAGTAATGTTACATGACATTCTAGCTGTTTGTCTAACGCTGAGCCCAGACAGTGAACAGTATTTCATTAGACATGTGAGAGATTCCAGCTCCAGAAGCATCAGGCCGCTCTGCAGGAGAGCGCGGGCAGCAGAGTGAGCGAGTGAGCGAGAACGACGATGACTGCTGATACAGTTTAGACCCTAAATTAATATGCATTGTGTCAAAAGAGAACGTCTGAAACAAAACCAGGTGCCAACATATATACAGGGTCTTAGAAGATGCATGTATGTTGACAATGGTGTTCCAACTTTGCCATGGAGCTCATTTACTTTCTGAGAAAAAAAAAAACTGTACAGCAGCTCTAAAATATGCTTCTCCTACTAAAACTACAGACTGCTGACTCCTCCAGGTCAGAGGTGTAGCGTTACACTCTGGCTGTCAGACAAAACTGCTCAGACTGAAACAATAACGGCATGACGCAGCATGTGGATGGACGGAGGGATTTAGAAACACACTAAATGAGAGGAGGACCGAAAATGAGAGCAAAAAGGGGGAGAAGTGGTCAGAGTTTGGGATTATCAGAGTGGGATGGAAGCACGACGGGTGGACACAGGAGTGCAGAGAGACGGGTGCTATGTGGGATAACTTTCAGTGCGTTCACATGCACAGTCAGGTCAAACCAACTTTTATAGCTCAAGTACAGTCTTTCGTTGTCCTAGAATACAAGCAAAAGTGGGGAATAAATGTATTGAATAAAGTGTGTCCACTTCTAAGTGGTGATATACAGTATATTCAGCTTGTTAATATTGGGTGGTTTCCAGATCAGCTTGTGGCTAATTGTTAGTCTTCCTACCATCCATTGGACTTGACGGAGGCAGAGCAAAACCTTGGCCTTCTCATTAATCCAACAAATGTAAATGTTTTTCTACCTGTTCAACCTGGTTTTTTTTTTCCATGTAATGGCTCCTTCTTTTATTTCCAGGTCAAAGTCTGCAGCATGCACAGATGTTCCAGGCCAGCTTTGGCCCACTGACCATATGCATAAAGCATCCTTTACAACTTCTGCTAAAATATAATCCAGCTCCTTTATTTCCAGTCAGTTATCTGTGTTTAAGGTAATGCCAGTGACTCAAATATAATTATAGAGCTAAATCAGTGGTTCTCAAAATTTTTATACCAAGTACCACCTGAGAAAATAGAAAATTGTGCTCTCAAAGTAACGCCATTATTGGCCGAGCAAAGTCAGCTACGGACTTTTCAAAGGAGGCAGATTTATTCCCAGTCCTCCTCTTCCTCACACATACTTCAGACATTGGTATAGCCAAATTAAATGAAGAGATAAGGTGACTCATGATTATAATTTCATTTATTATTTTTTATTTGTTTAATTTTCTACGCACTCAAAATTCCTCAGCTCCACTCCAATCATATATTCTGGTTCATACAGTAGACCAGTATTTCTGATTTTTGCCCAAGTACCACCAGAGGAAGCTTGCGTACCACTGGTGGTACACATACCTCAGTTTGTGAACCATAGATCTAAAACCTTTACATTGCCTGTCAATATTTAGCTCTGAGGGATTCATAATAGCCTAAAATGAAATTCAAGTGTCATGAGGGGACAAAAGTGGAGCACTGCTGTCCACATCCTTCACTAAATTCTGTACTTCGTCTCTCAATGCTCTCAGTAACTTTTCAGATACAGAACATCTCTGCATCGTTTACCAGAAATAGATGATATGGCTTATTCAAAACCAGGAACAGACCGTGCATACAGTCAGCCGAACACACACATGCACTAGTAATTTGACTCCTAAACACATTATCTGCGTGTTTTAGTCCAACTTTGGGAAATTCATTTTAGTACAGTTTTAATTCCAACTTGCACAATTATTAGTTTATTTCTAAAGTTATGTAAATATAGCGACTGTTCTCCCTGTAGTAATTTATGTGCAGAGGAACAAAGTACATAGTAGCTCTTATGGGCACAGCTGAATTTGGAAGTCATGTTTTACACCATCCTCTCCTTCTCCCACTTGTTTTCCCACATATGGATGTGATTTCTTCATCATCTTTTAGGATTTGTGAGACGACAGCCAGACAGAGAGAGAGTCTGAGGAATTACATTTTGTTGCCAGAACATGACACTGGGGGTACGAGATGCTGTGGCTGACGAATTATGCACTGACAAACAAAATGACAACTCAAGCTTCCATGTTGCTTGTTTTAAACCCAGCTTAAGTTTTGTGAATTGTTGCCCTCGGTCAACATTCTGCCCAGCCTTTGTCTGCCTATTATTATTATCATTATTATTATTACTCTTTGAAAACTGAATGTCAATCAAAAGACAATAACCTTCAGTGGCGAGCTGGAATTGCCATTGGGGAAATTTAAGGATTGACGTTGGCTTCTTCCAGTTATGGTACTGTATAGTAGCCCAAAGGTGGAGTGTGAACCTGGACTAGGATGGAGGACAAGCAAGCTGGAAAAGCCCATGTACTGATGGTTTAAGGAAAAGAAAGAAGTAAATGTTCCGAAAATAAACCACAGAAATTATTGCAACCCCTGGGAAACATGTTAAAAGCTCATAAAAACTAAAGTCTGCTGTAATACATGAAGCTATAATGGGGATTCATTTCATAGATTTTTTATTTTTTTTTCGCTTGCAGAACATTTTTTCTTCACTTTTCAACAGGACCTGGCAAGTTAATGAGAGACTGGCAACCTCAAGTGTTACAATGTATGAATCCTAAAAGACAGATTGTACAATTACAGTCTTAACCATAGTTTTGACCTCTAGTAAAGCTCACACTGGCTGGACATATAGACTTTAGTGACTGTACATTGCAGCCATGCCAGAAATCTCACATACTACATTTACTCATAGAAAAAAAGAATATTTTATAAAATGTAACTGCTCCAAAGTGAAACTGTTACTTAATTGTTGGGAAGGAGCCCATGTGCAGCAGATGTCGCTGTATATCACATGAAATAATTTTAAGAGTCTGCAAGGATCTAATTCTCAGTATTGAGAAAACGAAATTCTTAGCAATAAACCAATAAACCACGTTTTAGCAAATATGACTTGGGAATATACATTGTCCAAGTCCTAACTCATTACTCTTGAGCAGAATGTAAGTTCTGACTAATTTTATGTCTTTGCTCAACTTCAGAACATAAACGTGTCAATAAGAGTAGGCTTTATATGGCATGTAGTTAGCATTAGCAAAAACCTTGTTTTTTTTATATTTGCAATACAACTGTTTTCCTGGTTTTTTCCTTGTGTTCTTCAATTTTGTTTTCTACCAAACACTTTTAGCTTTACATGATGACATTGGTTGAGTAAAACTACATGGTTATTCATCGGCTGTAATATGTTACAGTTATTTTCAGTTAAAATGCTACCAGTTGACAACAGCAGCCTCGGTAGCTTGACCCTATTTTCTTAAGATTTTGTTGTATTTCATAGTTAGCGTTAGCTTAATGCTAAGAATCATCTATAGCAGCCTAGTAGCTCGACCCTAGATTATGTGATATTTTATAGTTTACAGTGTTTGTTATAATTATAGTATGTTAGTACTTAAATTATACCAATAGGCTACGTACAGCAGCCTCGGTAGCTTGACCCTATTTTCTTGAGGGCATTTAGCAAATTTCAATATTTAGCCCTCAAGTTAACATCAAAACCCCTGTGATGTCACGACTGGACAATGGCATGTTGCACATTCTTCTCATTATTAATCAAACCAAGACTTTCCCTTTGTTGTTGACATCCACTGTGCTGACAATTCAGCATAAAAAAGGTACCACAAAAAAGTGCCTTGGCAGCACTTTAACTATGCAAAACTAGCATATCAGAAAACACCCACACACGTGCACACTGGCCCACGTCTGGTCAAACTGGAGCCCAGAACGGTCTGAGTCAGAGAGAGACAGGGGCAAGTTGGTCTCCGCGAGGTCTGCTCTACGTTCAGCCTAAGTGCTTCTGATAGACTTCGCTTGAAAAACGACATGGTGTTGAAGCAGTAGAAATCAAGACCCACTGGCACAAAGTGTTGTTTTAACTGCCGGGCAGGGGGAAGGAGCTCTGCAAGAGCAGGAACATTCCTCCTCCTCCTCCGCTCTGATAGATGGACGTTACCTCTTGCAATTCATCTAGCTCTTGTAAAACACTCGCAGAGACAAATTGGGGAGCGAGTGCTCTCATTTCAGAGCCAACAACAAATCCCTTCCAGTTCTGTCGTCTTCCTGAATTCTTCCTTGTTTCCCTTCCTCCAGCTTTCATCTATCTGCAACGCCACACACTTGACCCATGGAGGGAATACATGGATGTAATTTTCTATTTAACTGATTATTGGTAAAATATTTGTTGTTTGACGATGGCAATTTTGCACCAAGTCTTCTATGTACATTAGAAACATGTCAAATGTATAAGAATAACATGTCAGTGTCACCTTTCACTCTCTGTCCTGGAACCATTCCGCCCACATCTCTGTTTCTCTCTGACTCAAAGGTGATGAGAGCTGTGATTGATCAGCTTTTCCAGCAGGAAATGAGAGGGCATCTCTCAGAGGCCTGTTTAAACAGTGGGTTATACGGTTACAGCGTTGTTCCAGGACAGACTTTCACGTGACGGGCCGGCCCGCGTCGCTCACCCAGCCGACGTGAGTCATACTTCCCTACCAGGTCCTCGTCTCTGAGGTGTTCCTCGCATGCAAGCATGTGCGAAGAAACATTGCCGTTATTGGTGAATGTTTTCTTGCACTGCTGTGTTTGCATGGTCTTCGGTTTGCAATGGTGCACAAGCTGTATTTTCAAACTAATGTAAAAGTCTGATTTAGGTTCAGATTTTGGAGACATACTGTATGTCTATCTGTTTGTGGTACAAAAAACCTAAAAGCAACTTTTAAACCTAAAATAACATTTGCATTAACATTTGGTTGCTTCTGGGCAACTTAAACCATATATGAACATATACAGCATTTCAGATTACCACATTTGGAGCTGAATTAACAATTTTGAACAATTTTAGGTGCATATTTACAGCAAATATGAAACAAGATTAATGTGATTAATGCAATATTCAGAGAACTTTTAGCTCTGGTTTGGTTTCTCCCAATGATATACAGTAATGTAACATCATCATTACTGTGTATCTTAATATTGCTTTTGTTCCATTTTCTTGTGTTGTTCAGTTCCAGAGCAGGTACATTACAACATGTTTAAAGCTGCCCACTTAGACCAGTAACAAAGATGTGAGCTACAGTAGCATGTTAAAATCAAAGATCAAGCACAATTTCATGTTGCGTCGTGCTACTTTGTTAATTTAATTAATTTAATTATTGTCTTTCACATCAACATCAACAAGAACAACAAGAAATCTTCACAAGAGTTTAAATATTTCAAGTCCAGAAAAGTCCATGACAACGTGAGCTCCATGTCTCTTGCAAGAATTACATGACATATAGTATAAACGCCCCAACTAAACAGTGAAACTGTAAAATCTCAACTAACCAGATAACAGTGACAGCAACTAGCAGCTTCAAACCACAATACAAATCTGAACTGCTCATTTTTATCAAGGTCTCTGCATCATCTACATATTATACCTTGCTTCAACTTCAGATTCCCCATAAGTGTGAAACAGCATCATCAACAGCGGGATCAATGGACAGTAAAACTCTCCACTAAGGATGATTTTCATCGTCCCTGACTCATTCTGACAGTGGGTGACAGTGGCAGACCAGTAAAACAAATGCAGGACAATAACAGTAGTAATAATAAAGTACATTTGACTCACTGGAGCAGCTGGTTTTGCTCTGCATGATACATGAGTTTTAAATGGCAACCAATATTTGCAGCCAGTTGGCTTCTCTGAATAATTAATGATGCGAAATATACTGGAAAGAATGATTAAAAATACTCATTTGTGTCCAAGTTTGTTAATCTGCCTATTTAGTGAAACTTTTAAGGACCAGAGAGTTTTCCTTCTTACAAATCTTCATATATGTGGGAAAATATGCTGTTCCATAGGCTAAGAATGTGGTTTGGGATCCCAGCACTGGTGCTGAGGCAGCATTGTTCCTGTCTGCTTTAAGTTCCTCATCTGCCATGATGATACATGCGCACTGTTAATTAAAAGGAATCCACACACAGTCACAATCCTAGTGAAATTTTTCACCAGAGTAATTAGGGTCTGAACATTCCCGGCATCCGCATTAACATTAGCCCCAAAAATACACCTCATCTTAACAATTAGAAGCCCTGAAAAAAACACAACACTGACAGAAGACAGGAAAAGAGCTGCAGTGAAAAAGGAATTTCTCTTTTAATTCAAACCAGACCTCCATATCTCTGACTCGATTCTGTGGCTGCTTCGTCCACTGAGGCAGAACCATCGCAGCACAGGATGCTGAGGGAAATGAAAGCCACAGTATTAGTCTCCCCAACACTGCATATTAATCAGCATTTAATAAAAGGAAAATAAATGCTCTCCACTCCAAATATTATGAGTGTGACGCTACCTTTATTTTTATTTCACTGCAGGTTTTTCCTTAAAAAAAAAAAAAATGTTTAAAATAAACAGCCCTGTTGAAAGAAGGAGGGAAGGAGGGATGGAGACGCATGACTGTGGATTTATGTGTGCAAAAAAAAAAGAGAGAGAGAGAGAAAAAGAAAATCTGAAATTAAATAAACAGAAGTTGATGAGGAGTGGGGCTTTTGACACGCTTTACTTCGCCTTGTAAAGGTTGGGGAACTATGGCGGTTATGACCGTGTTACAGGACACAAGGTTTACATGTTAGGGCGGTGGCGCTGTTCCAAACGCTCTCCTTTTTCCACATATGTGATTAAAACAAACATGGAAATCACCCCTGAAAGTGGTTACACTGGCTTTTATAACATATGGGAGTGAGAAAAACCTCTGTGGTTGTTAAGACGTATGGATTGATAAAGTTGTGGTTGGATATAAAGCTTTGATTGAGACAACTGTACAGATTTCAGACCCTGCAGCGGCTTGCAAGCTGCTTAATGCACTTGAAGCACAATTTAAGCTACAGTCGATACCCATTTATTGACCAAAAGAAAACTATTTATTATATATTATTGGCTAACTTTGCATTATTATCTTAATTATTATTAAAATAATAAAAAGAGAAAATATTATTCTTGTATTTTACGAATGACAATTGTCCATATGCCCTTGCTTATCTGGCAGAGCACAGCTTTGGAGACAAATGTGTTTCTTTCACCTTTACATACTTGACATAGAAATATAGTCAGGGCCAAAAGGAATTTGCACAGTTTGAAATGATGGATTTCCAATTGAAATGCCAGTCTGTAAATTGAGTAGGTTTAAACCAATAAAGAAAGAACTGTGTAAGGGAAAAGCAGCCATTTTATTGAAGAGTGCCCAGGGTAAAGTGGTCCAAAAGTAATTGGACAGATACTGCAGTGCAGATTCAAAGCATTTTTCTTCAGCACACGAATAACGTTCTGGCCAAATATCTAGACTTGTGCTCCTCACTCTTCTGGGTTATTTGCCATTTTTGAAGTTTCCCAGGACATTTTGTGATAGATCTTAGCATTCACTGCCTTTGTTATTATCTTCTCCACTCAGAACTCCTCCTTGGTCGACACCGAGCCATTTGTGACCTCTGTTTGTGCATAAAACAGTCTGCTGCTTGATGTGAAAGAGGATGTGCATGCATCCAACTTCAAACTAACTTCACAGTCAAGCACCATTTAAGGGTGAGAGTCTTTGAAATGTTGTTTTGGTTATTAATCACAATGTGCATGTGTTAAATTTGACAGCCCAAAGATGAATCCACACTAATTTTCAGCTCTGGTTAGTGAGGATAGAAAGAAAAGAAAATTGAGTAATAACATATCTTTCTTCTGTTACTGTCACAAAGATTTTTTGCATGTGAGTGCTGAGATGATCCAGACAGCAGAAGTTCAAATGTGACACAGGTCACCACTGGAGAAAGTTAAAACTTGCCCTTTTGACACACCGGGGCTAAATAAAGGTTCAACTAAAACTTTATACTCACTATGTGACAGTGAGAGCTACCAATTCCGGTAAAGAAATGGAGGGGAAACTGTATGAGCAGTGTTGAAAATGAAGCATATACTGTGCAGATACACCTCTGTTCATAAAAAAAAATGGTTTCCATGAGTGTGAACAAGTCCAACACACACTCACTCAGATGCCACACGACACACACGCTGACACACTGCAGCCCTTTTTTACCTGCAGGCTCAGCTCTCCACTCTCATGTTACCTGTTTCCCTTCGTGTGAGTGTAAAGTGTATTCATATGCTCCTGAGAGGGTTGAGATTGGAAGGAGACTGTTTTCACAGTGATAAAAATCACTTGGCACCTCTCGCGGAGCGGCCATCGCGGCACAGGACAGGACAGCACGGCACAGAATCGAGGAGCACATCGCGGCGTAGCACAGCGTGGCTCTGGCACCGCCTCAGTGTACACACAGACGGGGAGAGGTCTGAGGTAACGTCAGACCCCGCTACTTGACCACCACATTAATAGGCTTCGTACTTTATTTTCAGAGGGGGGGGGAAGGGTAAACACTGAAAATAAATAGAAAAATACCTTTATTTAATGAAATCTTTACAGTAGCAGCCACAGTAAAGGCTGATTTTGTCCTTTATTTGTGCGACTCTGCTGGCCCAGACTGTTTTTTTTAAAACATTGACATTTTCAAAAGTACTTTTTGTCAAATCTTTATTTGACAGTTATAGTTGGTGGATTTAGAATTTTAGATACAGGATATACCATGAACTTATAAAATACAATGCATTAATGTCAAATAAATAATCCAACAGTGTATAACATCTTTAAATCGAGCCTGTTTTAAAACTATGCTTGCAGGTTTTTATGCCTAGTGTTATAATAATATAACAACTACAAACGTCCACCATTGCATTTGGATGAATCTTTTCATATTTAATGTGAAATGTCAACTTTTTTAAACCTTTTAAAAGAGCATCTTGCTGATGAACTAACTGGGGTAGCGCTGATACAGTATTGCACTGGTACTGGTCAAAACTACTGGATGAGATATCACGAGAAGAAATGGATCCACTCTAATATGATCCAAAACCCTGAAAATCACATAAATCCTCACAAATACCAGCATCTTAGTCATTTAAAATATATTAAATGACTATATTG
Organism: Brachirus orientalis; assembly: GCA_016785285.1. Classification (NCBI taxonomy): domain Eukaryota; kingdom Metazoa; phylum Chordata; class Actinopteri; order Pleuronectiformes; family Soleidae; genus Brachirus; species Brachirus orientalis. The sequence goes on along the minus strand of JAFBJR010000078.1, from coordinate 1,754,487 downwards.
GACTAATAATGGAATCATAGATAGTCCAAGGTTGCCATATTGGTGTTGGACACAAAAAAAAGTACTACCAAGCCCCCGTATAACAAACTCATTATTGCTTGAAGATTTGTAAATATAATTTTTTTTTTTTTATACACTTAAAACTTGGCTAATTTCTTACTCCACAATCACTACAACTCGCAGCCCATTTTGGGATTATTTTCTTTCCTAGAAGACTTCAAGAGAGCCCACTCTATGTGTCCCCACAAAGGACACTTGTGCTACACAAACCCTGCACGGACTCCACGTCGTCTTATGGGAAGTTGCCTAAGCTTCCTATAAGCCTGTATTACCCAGACAGACGTCAAACGGTTTTAGCTTGTGTTTTTCCTCTGCGTTAACACTATGTACAGAACCAAATGAGTTTATTAAAAAGTGCTAATTCCAAGCAAACACCGGGGATTGCCAAAATAAAGGTCTTTGATATGAAACACTGCTGATATATGTTTGGCCCACACTTGGGAATACCCAATACGTAGGTGTGCGTGTGTAGTGGTGCAGCGTTGCTACTCGCTGCTCCGCTGGTCAGCTGATAGTGGGTGATTTTCCGCACTGTTTGCAGAGGCTCAGACCCAGACTTCGTTATTAGTCTCTTAAACTGGAGTTGCACTGAAAATATAAGGAGACACACAATACCAACGGCGGGATAAAAGTGAGGGATTAGATGCAATAAGCCAATGGTTTTGCCCTCTACACACACACACAGACTGTGATGTGCGCTATATATACTGGTTAAGTTGAATACTTAAGCTTGGCACAGGCTGGTCTCCGTATCTTCACTCGCAGCCACCTACATCGTTGCTTGACCTGCCAAACCGCACGACTGAATGAGCTTATGAGACGGACAGAGTGTGTACTGTATGTATGGTCCTCTGCTACTCCACCACTCACTCACCACACTGGGCCGGTACTCAAGGAGGACCCAGTGACAGGGGGCCAGTGTTACCTTCGGCCTGGGGTCATTCATCGTAAAAGGATTCAGCCATTATTCACTCACAGTTTAAGCTGGGGTTGCTATGATTAGACAGCATAATCTGAGGTGTCGATTACGAAATATATCGACAGGAAATTTCAATGCCAACACGTGTAGTGCACTGCAGGAAGTGCTGGAGACGGTATCAATTCTGTTGTCTGCCATGATGGAGAAGAAGGGAGAAAAAGGGAGACTGAAACTTTATACAGTATGGGGGAATTTAACTGAAAATAAAACAATGAAGCAATAAATGGTTGCCTTAATATGAGCATTCATTCTGCATGGTAAACCTCCTGATACCGGAGTGCTGTGCTAAACTGACAAAGCTACCATGGTGCCACACAACGCTGAGTTAGCTTAGCTTGTCCGTCCAGGTGTCTCTACGGTGCAATAAACTGCCTTTATTGTCAGCACGCTTCTTTCTGTGGCAGCAGACACAACACTTCAGCTTTAGCATACTTCATTTTCCCAGAATTCCTCACCCAACTACCCTGTCACCATAAAAGGACATTCCAGTTGTAGTCGGAAGTCAAATGTCCAACTCAGAAAGTCAGAACGACCTCAGACACCCCGATATAAGAATTCAAAATAAGTGCCACTCAAATCAATAGCAAAAATCACTCAGCTTATCAATGGACATGTTGTTACACTACATTGCAAAATACCATGTACAGTGTTGTTGTCAACTACTGTTGCTACAATGGCTAGCCCGAGGCGCATTTGCAGTTTTTTCAACTGGAACGCCCGCAGGTCAGACAGCGACTTCCACTGTAAATGGAACGCAGCATTGGTTCGTAACATTCCTCCACCTAATGTTCAGCAGATTCTGAGGCTTGTAATATACTGTATCTATCAATACTGTCTGTGATAAACTAGACTTGTGTTGAAGTAGTTGACGACTAAAATAATCTTTAGTTGCATCCCTATTGTTTGTCAGATATTAGTGAAATTTATAATTTGATTAATTGTTTTTAAATAATCATTTGGGACAGCCTTAGCTTGTTCAATCTGATTCACAAAACTGATGCTTCTTCTTTTAGTCTCTCCACCAAGAGACAATATTAGAATCCTCAGATGGCTCTTCAGTATCAATTCCTTCCTGAAACAAACTGACACTTTCTCCACCCTGTCTTGTTCTCGCTCTATCTGATGAATAAGACGTCAGCGGACATTCCTGCATTCCTGGGTGTTAGATGCCACTTTAATAACAACCCCAGAGACAGAAATATGATCACTTTCAGTGAGTTCCTGTCTCTGTTCGACTCAGTCTTCCTCTCTCTCTCTCTCTTCAAACTTTGTGTTTTTATGCATCTTCTATCACAGTCAAAGCTCCAGTGTTATCTCCTGTGACCAAAACTCATATCGTAGGCAAGACGGCCTACACACTGGCATCATAAGAAAAATCACCCTGGCATCATGTGTACTCAGTGTTTACCTGGCACACTCTTCTTTAGTGGTCGCATACGCCCACCCTCGTCACCCTTGAGTCAACATCCCTATTACTTCCCAACGCCGTCTGGTCTCCATCCAGTGTCTGAGGCCAAGTTCCTCCTGCGGTTCCCCAGAGGCGGCTCACTGGCCTTGGGTACAGTTGAGCCACGAGGCCAGGGTCAGAAGAGGTAAGGAGGAAGTAACTGGAGATTTTTAAATCACGAGCGTCAGTGGTGCGATGAGCAGCACAACTCCAAAGAGTGAACAAACCAGAGCTTAGTATGGTCCCTGGGTTTTTACACACTGGGCTTTAAAGCAGCAGTTGGCAAAAGGTTTGATGTAAAAATATATTAATCTCTTCCAACTAAATCTCAAACTGAGGTAGTGCAAGAAAAGACTGTGCCATCCTCTGTAATTAGGACCCTGTGGATTCACCCTCTTTGTCTGAATTATGGGTATGGCCTTTGGCATGAAATCTGAATGGCACATGAAATGTTGAATTAAAAAAAGTAAATGTGAAACTGTTTGGGTTCACTCCCTGTGTGTAACAAGCATTTTTAAATGTGATATTCAAAGCTACTTTTTTGTATCATTGATCAGTAATTCCATAAGGTTCTCGTCAAGTGATATGAAAGAGGAAAAACACATGCATTTAAATATGTTGTGTCTGTTTAAGCGTTGACCAATCAGAGAGCAGCGTAAAAAGAGGGTGTTTCCATTGACTGTCGCTCCACACCTACTCATCATACAGGTCCTTTATGATGGAAGCTCATGCAAGTGAAAGAACTGCATAAACTGCAAATAAAGTTAAAAATATATCAGCAGAGAGACTAAGAGATGGAAAGATTGCCACTGGTCATCCAACATGAATGAGTCATTTCAAGCTCAGGATGGAGAGTCATGATCCCAAAATGGGACTTTCCCAATAACCTTCAGATGAAAATCAATAATTAACTGTTTTTCTAGTAATTCTGCCAATTACAACTACAAAATGTATTTAACTGCTCCTACTGACTGGACCATTTTTAGTCTACTCTACAATTGTGAAGTGGTTTGTGTAAGTACACAAAGAAATTAAAATTGTTTTTTGATTTACAGATCAATGTTACCCCTAATCAAGTAATACTTCATAAAGATGTACCAGAAATAACCTGGTGACCTAACCAGAACTAGAGATGGTGACTAAAAGGCACATTCTGACGAGTTGTGCAAGTAAACCTCCACCACTTGCAATATTAAAGCTGTTTATGGCAAAAAAGGCTACAAGACAGTCAGAATTAGCTTGTGATCAGCATATTCACAGTATATTCATCTCATAAATTCATCTGGGAGAACAATGGGTTTCATCTATCAGGTCATGACTTAAAATTAATGCTAATGCATTTGCTGGATGTGTAAATGCTACACATTTAGATTAAACTATATCAAAGTTCATTACACTTATTGTGGTTTTCTTTGAGTCAATCACTTTCAGTCAGTTAAATAAACCTAATAGGCCTTACTATGGTTTTCTTAATGCAAAAATATCAGTAGCCCTGACATTAACGCTCCAGTTATTACTTTACATTCAGATAATTCACAACAGACAATTTGGTTGGAGTTAATTTGATTACATGAATGGAGAATAAATGGAGAGCTCATTATGCTTCTCAATTGCAGCCACATTAAGCACATTCTGCTTCTGGCTTTACCTCAGAGGTCCCTGAGATAAAATCATGTTAGTGATTAAAGGATGACCGCTCGTTGAACACACTCATTTCCCACGTTCTCTTTGTTGTCCTGTGCTCCATGAAGGCAACGCGAGACATTTTGAGGGCAGGAAAATCAGACGAGGCAATTTTCTGTCACCACATTGGCAAGACTGGCTAGGCGGGAGTGAGTGGCAGTTATACAACGTGAAGAAAGATGTATGACCTAGCAATAAGCAAACAGTGTCATTATTTAGCTTGAACGAGGTGGGATAAACTGGGTAATCATTTCTAAAAGGCCATTTAAACTCCACATTGCATATAGCAATCTCATTTCCTGTGTATACCAATGCAAAATAACACGTTAATGCACTGTGTAACATAAACCCACCATTGCATTTATATAAGGATAATTCAAGTGCATACATTTTTAGAACAAAAGGGGGTTATTAAGCTAAATAAGGGGGCACTTATTGAATTGACATTCCCTTTATAAAAACATCTCAAAGCTGATGTTTTCAGGGTAACATCAAGGTTCCACTGCTGGTTTCAATGAATGAAACAGATGTAGGATTTTTGCAATTTCTTATGCCGATGGTCACGTCATCTTCTACGTAATAACCCTTTAAATCCCCATCAGCCGTGACCTCACAAACAATTTTAGAAATTCCAATCAAACCTCTCCAGTCCTTTGTTGGTTTCAGGGGTGAGGCAGAGGTAACGAGTGGTTCCTGACAATCGATTTGTCGGCTCGCATCTGAAGCTGATTTGGACTGGGCTCGTGCCTCATGGAGACAATCACACAGAGCTTTGTGAGATAAACTCTGCTCAGGGAAGCTTAGTTCGGAGTTAAATGATCAGGAAACTGGGGGACGACTTTGTGAGAGCTTATGAGGCGACGAGTCCAGATGTGGCGAATCAGGACTGAACATCGTACCACAGCTGGCTTGTTTTACATCAGTGCTCAAACACAACTAAACATGCTGTTTAAGTGGACCCGGTACTGTTGAACACACAATGAAGAAACATAAAATATGAATCTGATTCTGCTCAGTGCTTGTTCACACACACACACACACACACACACACATGAGGTAATGTTGTATTCACATTGTTTTAGTGTGTGCTCGCCAGCACACCACATGTTTATTGGTTTAAATGGGAAAAGTATGTTAAAAGGGCCTGGAAAAATGATTGTTAGAAACATTTCCAAACTTTTGTCTTGAAGACAAATTCAATATCAGCAAAGCAGAATCATTTTCCCATTGTTGATATATTGCCTCAATTACTTCTGTGGAACTCCTGCATTGAATTTGTACATTATTCACTTACTGCATAAAGTGTACTGACAAACCAATGGTCTCAGGTTTTGTTCAACAAGATAATAACAGAATAGATTTGTGGGGATTGTTTTCTTGAACACATGGAGCTACTAAAAGATGAAAAGTGACATTATTCTTTCTTATCATCACTACCACAAATGTGTTTCATAAAAGCCTGCCATGCTGTTACACAGTTGTAGTTTCAGTGTCTCTTGGTCAGAGAACAAACTTACCACAAACTGTCCACAAACTTTATTTTCCGCAAACAGCAAAATCATTTACAAAGCACCTATCACAGGGGTCCCAAACACAAATGACCCGGGGGGCCAATCAGTGTCTAGTCTGGACGGTCAAGTGAAATAAAGTCAACTTTTTTGGCGGGAAAACAAAATGCTGTTTAGAAGGAGAGGGCAATATGAGCTTAAATTATATCACAATATTCCATAATGGAATCACAATAACGAAACATTCATGGCAATATTCAACACAATTTCTCAATAAAAGTGTTTGTTTTTATTTGGAAAATCAAATCACTGAAAAAAATATACTCCGTTATTTTTAGAGTAAAACCTATTTAATACTAACATTTGTAGGACTTTTTAACCCCAAAAACCCAGAGAAAAAAGGTGATTAACACCCCACTCCCAATTTTCATTATATCTAAACTCCCAAAGAAACAGCGAGTGGACACCTTTGAGTTGTTGATAAAATATAGCAAGATGCATTAAAAAAAATACTAAATGCTGAGTCGCAAAATGTAAAGTTTGCTTAAAACATCCATGGCTAGTGGCTATGCTAACATCACTCCCATCTCCTATTTTATTCAAACCCCTGAAGAAACAGTGAGTGAACGAATTAGTAAGATAAACTTAAAACAAATACTCAGTGCTATCCCAAGTTTTAAAATATGTTTGCCACAAATATCCATGGCAAACAGCTATGCTAACATTAGCCTTGTGCTGCATATAACTATCCCTAATAAAGATGAAGCACCATCTTGCATTGTATTTAAACTCCTGAAGAAACTGTGAGTAAACAATTTTTTTAAGTTTTAAGTTGATAAAAAAATTTAGTAAGATAAAATAAAAAAATAAAAAAATACTAAATGCTCTAACAAGTTGCAAAAAGTAAGGTTTGCTAAAAACATTCACGGCTAACAGCTACGCTAACTTTAGCCTTGTGCTGCATATAACCATCTCTGCCAAAGATGAAGCGGACCAAGGAGAAATTTGCATTTTCACACGGGTCTTGTGTTCTCTTGAATGTTGATTGGAGCCAAAGCTGATATAATTACATGCCTAGTAGTCATTTCGCCTGGCAGTGAATGCCAATTAAACACATTCCAATGGTCATATTTAAACCCAGGATTATTTTTTTACCAGTGGGAATGTGGTATAACTGATAAAATGTAGTTAAGAATCAGCATTGATCATCTACTTGATAAAATGTGCTTGTATGTGGCTCATACCTTTTGATTCCTATACCACAGTTTGCCAACTGGCATTTCTCTAGAGCAACTAACTTTTTCTGCCACTAAATCCAGCACAAAAATCTTCCACACTTTAAAAGTGGTCCTTCAATCCAGATGGTTGTGGTTAAAGCAGGATGGAAGTTTGAGAGAAGGGAAGTAGCCAAGGCGCAGAGATATCATCACCATTTCATTATGGCAGTCTCTTTGTTTCTCCACTGGACAAATGGAAGTTAGTGAGGGAAGCAGCATCGGATCATATTCAAATAGCTATTAAATTATTACATTTTCGCATCATTATCTCAATATTTTATGTATATACACTATAGATTATATTTATTTACATTCACTGCATGTGTTTTTGTAGGAATACGGTTGCTTCTCAGAATACTCTAAGGTAATTTATATTAATATGATTATCCACAATGTGTAATTTCTACTGTGTACTGTGTGTAAAACAGCAAAAATAAAAAAATTATCCACTAAGAGGTAGATTAGTCTCTTCAAAGTCCATAGTGATCTTTTTTGAGTCCATACATTGTAAGTGGCAGAAGGACATCCAAGGCACTCTGATGTAGAAACATCTTTTAATACATGAATATCTCCAAAGTAAATATTGCGACTTGAACTGTAGTCTTCCCAGGGGGGCATATTGACCAAATGTCAAACTCTGCTGTTTTTCAAACAGCTATGAGTAGTAGATTAGGTCTGTCACAAAATGTGAACAGAAACCATGGTGACACACAAGGAAGTCACTGTAGTCTTGATGGTGAAATCAAAAAATGGCCGCAGCACAATTGGTTTGTCGGTGCGAAACACAACCACCACCTTTCCCTCAAAAAGAAGTGAGAGATCTTACCAAGAGTGCAAAAACCAAAAGTTCACCGTACATGACATCTCCATGGCATTGCCTTGATAACCAAACCAAGTGGCATACTCCACTTTATTAACCATTTGACCCAAAATAGGACCATAATAAACAAATGGACATAAAGCCTGTATATGGCTGCAACAACATTGGTAGCATGCTTCCACCTGACACACATCATTATACACTGTCAGGAACGAATTTCCATGAACCGCAACTATAAAGACAGAGAGAGAGACCAAGAAAGGAAACTGAGCTTCTGGTCAGGACACAAACTGTTAATGTCACAAACTAGAAAGGACCAAAAATGCACTGAGGAATAATTTCAGACATATGCCCCTCACTCCTCACTCACCGCCCCATCCTGCCTCCGGCACAATTCAATAAGCGGTAAAAATGTGCTGCGTTATAGTTGATCGTTGAGCGCTGCTCAGGAGTAGCGTTTTGCTGCATCAGAGGTTTTCTCCCCTCAATCTCCGCCTGGATCTTGGGTGCTGCTCTCTGTCCGGGGGAGGGAGGGAAGGAGTTTTCCAGTGGCACGAGCCACCCGCTGACAACTGCCATTCTTTAACCTTCCCACACACACATGCACACATCCTCCCTCGACTAAATCAAAACAACTGCTGAGCATTAAGGTGTGGATCTGTCATTAGTTAGCTTGGCCTGGCTGGGTGAGACCATTGTTATTGTTAAAGTGAGGGCTGTTTGCACAAGCCATATCTTCGGAGGGAAACGGTACTCCTTTGCGGCTTTTTCGGCTCTGCCCGAGTGGATTGGGTTTCCTCTCGCACAGCGCCGTTATGATCGGCTAATGCACATATTTTAATCAGTAACAACTCAACTTTGCAGCAGGGAAATGTGTCCAGAGGCATAAAGTGCTCAGATGTGCATTTTACAGGATTTAGTCAGACCGAGAGTGTTGACTAAAGGATGATGGGTTTTTGCTTTTGAAAGCAAAAAAAAAAAAAAAAGAAGAGAAAAAGTGAAGTATTAAATCGTAGAGTCAGAAAAACAAAAGTGAGGCACTCAGAGTGAAGGCAGGAGGGAGTGGGTCAGTGATGGATGTCAGATCGAGCCATCCTCCTCTGGAGTTCCCAGGTCTTTCCTAAGTGTTGTTTAAACAGCACGAGGAGCAGAATGACGTTGGGTCAATAGACACGCGGTGCCCAGATGCTCAGATCAGAGAGGAAAGGCATCACAGAGGCTCAAGGTGACTATTAAACTCCGCGACTCTTCTAAGAATGGCACATCACACCTATGTGAAGGCTGTCAGGCACCAGGAGATGAGATGCTTCCCTTTAAATTCTCTCCATATTGCTCTGGTATTTGGAAACTTCTGATCCTCTCCTGCTCTTTCTGATGACATTGCACAAGTGCTGCAGAAGCCAAATGATGACATTTTTTTTTTTGCAAATTGCAATAAAAAAAACTGCTGCAACATGTTTACAATTAACACTAAACTGTTAATGTTTCACAACAACCAACAAACAGACTTGTTTAGAGGTTTTCAACATCACTGCGGTTCTTGCACTTTTTTTTTTTTTAGTTTTTTTGCAGTTATTTTCTCTAGAAAAATAAAAGCTCCACTCTTACAACCATTTAAAATGCTCAGTTTGGCTCAGTTCACAAGCAAGTTCACAAGACCTTGAGTATCTCTCAATTTCTTGACCACCTCTACAGCAACAGGGGATACAACACAGATTCATAGTTGGTTAAAGCCATTTTAGTGGTTAAAAGCTTAGGCATTGGACATTGGTCTCCTATGTTATAATCCAATGTTTCAACACTCATTCATTCATTGATCAGCTGTGACTTGTCCCATAACCCAATCTCTTCTCCTATCTTAATTATTTCAGGTTTTTTTTGGCCTCAACATTTGAGGGATTTGTAAGAACAATCCCTGACAACCAACAACAAAATCTCAGCGTCGACAAAAGCAAATTCAAGAAAATCAAAAGCCAAGATTATGCAATTAAGATACACATTAATGAAAACACTGACGAGCTGCATGCAGTTGAACTGTAAATGAAGAATAAACAGATGGATTCCATGCCGATACCATACTGATGTAATATACAAATACTCAGTGTATGGTTTTCATGTTATTCTGCTTTTTCCCCGATGATATTTGAATGCAGCATTTTTTCCTTTTTTCAAGATTTGTGTCCGGAGAAAACGCTCAGAAATTTGATTAGGTTTTGGCTAATATACTAGTGGTAGCACAAGTAAATACTTAAATTGTACCTTTGAAGTCGGGTGTAGAGTAAATATCTGGACAAACACAAATGAGAGTAGGAATGAAGCTAAGAGATGTAAAGCAGGGCTGATGAGATTCCCTAAAGAAAAGCAGACAAGAGTTTAGCAGTTGACTCACACTGTTTGCTCAGATTTTTTACGCTGTAGCACCAAGTCAAGATGAGAAGTTTCCCAAGACCTCGCCCTGCCTGCCTTTCGCTTTTCACTCACCATCTCTGGCCACGTAACAAACCACAGAATGGACGAGGCTGTCATCCTGCAGCCGCTCTGAAACCACAGACACATCTATAACAAACTGCCGTGACACAAAACTCAAACGGGTTTGAGTGAAATGAAATGCAACTGTAAGGATGATTCATTGACAGAAATTGAACATACTCTCAGTAAGTTTGTGTAAGTGTGTATTCCCTTTAAAAGAAAAAAAACATGTTTGGTTTTTGTTGCCTTAAAATAATCCTTTTAAAGCAAGGGTCTTTCTTTACTGAGACAACTTAAGTAAAGCGCCAAAGCCAGTACAGCTTCACTCTATTAATAAATGCATCTAACGAAGATAAGACAGAACAACAAAGACAGTAGATTACCAGAGCTGCCTTTTCTGCACCACAGCTTTGCTGTTTCATTCATGTGCGGAGAAAAAAGAAAAAAATAATAATTTTGCATGCTATCCTTCGCCAAATGATTCAGAAGCTTTGTCACAGCCAGTGGTACTCAAACCTTTTATATTGTACCAAGTACCAGCTGAGGAAAATATTGAGCTCTCAAAGTGACACCATTATCGCCAGTGTTAAAATGCAGTGGTGTAAATAGGTCGAGCAAAGTCAACTATGGACTTTTCACAGGAGGCATCCTCCTCTTCCTCACATATACTTCGGACACTGGTATAATGAAGCCTGTTATGGACACTAAAGACACAACAGACAATATTTATGTTCCTGGTGGTTTTAGGTGTATTATTGTTTGGTTATTGTCATGAGGATGCAACAGTTGTAAGACATCAGTAAGGACGTGGGTAGTTATACAATCTTCAGAGCAAATCTATCAATAATCAAAAAGCATTGATTTGTGAAAAACACAGTGGATACTGTTTGTCATTGTTTTGCAATGGTACAAAGGAATCACGCCATTCCTTTGTACTATTAGTTTGAAACATTACTTTCCTAAACTGCTACTGATAACTACAAGTGTGTCCCAGTTGCCTTTTGTGTGAACTGCGTCTTTCCTGTCTCCTTACATTACACTGTGCAGTAAAGTCCTCGCACAATAATTACAATCTTTAAAAGTATATGAACAGACATCCATGACAAACAAATCATTGTCAAATGAGTTCTTGTGTCGCTCAGTGACTGCACAGAGGAAGTGATTCATTTCGGGTTAAGATGGACAGACAAAGGAAACGCCAAACCCAGCAGGATGATTAGAAACATCCATGAAAAGTTTCAGAAGTGAATTCCAGTCCTGAAAAAAAACACGGTCAATCTGGAGTCTGACTGGACAAACACACCTGCCTCTGCTGTATACACACAAACACTCCCTCTGTCAGGTCTGATAGTTTTGCATGGCAGGACACTATGAAAGTGATATTGTTTCTCTTTATGAAGACCTAACAACAAAAAAGACGTTTACAGAAATGTATGCACTGCATCTTCAACCAAAAGGTTTAAATATTCACGTGAAAGCATTGAGTGAATTCTTTATCTAACAATTGTAACAAGAGTAACTTGAGAATCTAACTTGTGAGATGTGGGGGAGGAAGAAGAGTGTTCAACCATATGTTGGTGATTTTTGACAAGATGCCATGTAGGCGTGAAGGTCATTTGTGTATACATACAGTACGCGTGTGTATGTGTGACCACTTCTTCACCGCTCAGGTAAACAAGACAAGGTTCGCTCACTCTTTTTTGTTTTCGTACTAACTATGTTGTTTTGCTCATTATTACCATTATCCTTCTTCCTGTCACTCCTCCCGCTTACACTTCTGATTTTCCTTCTCTTCCTCCCTCACCTCCATTAGCCATATTTACTCTGTCAATAGCAGCAGTGTGTTTTCCACCCAGCACTGACTGTGAGTCAGTGCGTTCACGTCTGTGTTGCTCTTACCAGTGAGCAGAATAGCATTTTTGGTGAAAGTTACGTTACGGCGCGCAGCAGGCACACGACCGCAGCGACATCCCACCATCTCTGAACGCACAGCCAAACTGCTCTCGTCTATTTGTGTTCAAAGCCAGTGTCTTAAATAAGCATGTCTCATGTAAATAAAGTTTGGAAGGGGGGGGGGGCGGGACTGAAGGAGTCAGCCATGTTTGGCTCCAGTGTTTGGGAACCGCAGGCCTAATTGCTCAGGGAGTGAAAGAATTACCAAGTGACTTTGAGCAAAAAAACACAAACAAGAAACACAGCAACATTACAGCACCTAGAGACAGTTGTTGTATTCTGTTTTCAACACAGAGAAACGGGAGAGAGGGAAAAGAGAGAAAGCAAGAGGAGATTTCCATCTGTGGCTTTTGGTGTCTGCATGTGTGGCTACACCAGGACTGAGCGAGCAGCAGCAGCAGCAGCAGCAGCAGCAGCAGCAGCAGCAGAGAAATAAGCTCTACCTGACATCTGTGAGCTATTAAAAGCGACTTCAGGTAGCACATGTTGTCCACATTAGCCTGAACTGAGATTTACATTTCCACATCTCCACAAAGCATAATAAACAATCAAAGGGGGCGTGTGCAGGCAGGTTACCATCGGTGACCACAGCAGCAGCAGAGCACTTCATGTTACCTCTACAGGAGAGTTGCAACAAGTTCGGCTGACGAAAAAGGACAAAAGGTGGCTCTGTGTGTGTTTCTACTTATATTATATTTGTTCCCTCTCTGGGATCTTTTGTGGCAAACATACTGACCTTGTCAGAACCAGTAGTCCTCATGGAGACCAAAACCTGGTCCTGATGAGGCAGAAGCTCATTTTTGAGGAACTGGTTAAGATTTGAACTGTGGTTAGGGTAAGGTTATAGTTTCGAGTTCACTGTTATGGTTAGAGTTAGGGACAACACTTTGCTTAAGCTGTCCCTCTTACCCAACTGTGTCCTTAGAAGAATACCTGCACAAACCTGTGTGTTTATGTCTGTGTGTGTGGAAAATAAAAACTTAAGACAATACAGCTGGCAGTCACTAAGTATATTTACTCAAGATTTTTTTCCCCTTTTTCTGCAACTATACTCTTCTATAATGTTTCAGAGGGAAATACTTTACATTAAAAATAGAATATACTACCTGGTGGAGTTCCCTGCCATCAACCAACCACTAACTGTAAGCACCTTTAAAAATTCCAAAATTATGTAGAAAAAATCTGAAAATGATAAAAATAAAATACCAAATGTAATATTCTCTTGATAAATTACAAGCACATAGAAAATATTTTTCACCACACTTGCAGAATCGTACATATCTGCATATTTTCAATGAACATAAAGTTCCCAAAAAAAGTCAGGAAAACTGAGTGAAACATTTAACAAGAAACTATTTGGTCAAAGAGTGAAGGCAGAAATTGAACCGTCAGCAAAAGTGAGCAGAATCTGCCGTTCACTCAATCACTGCTGCTGTTTGAAATGAGATGAGCGATAAAACTCAGAAGCTGGTGACTGACTACAACTGTTGCATTACTTCAGTCCACAGGAGCTCCTTCCTCCTCCTCCTCCTCCTCCTCTCAGCAACAGGAGAGGTTTCCAGACTGCTGTCTCCCCCTATTGACCATATTGTGTAACTGTAATGGGAGCAGTGTGGAGAGAGACGTTAGATGTTTTCAAGTAGAGATTGAAGACTTTACAAAGCAGTTTAAAAATGATAAATGATAAATGTGACATATGCTATAGTTGTAACTATATTTAGTTGCCTTCTTTTCTTTTACTTGATATTTTTGAAATGTTTTCGAGATGAATGTATTTCTCTTTCAGTGTTTGTCATCATAATAAAACAAGTTTTGAATAAATTTTGAATTGTGATCGCATGTTTAAAATAACGTTTCCTTCATACAATGCACATAATATCCATATGGAAATCCAACAGAGTCAAACAGCATGCTGTATTTACTGGCTGCAGGGCAGTGTATGGAGAAAGTGTCTGTTTTCTGAGCGTGTGTGTGCGCGCGCGGCGGAGGGGCGGTGGCAAAGGGATCGAATTCCTTCAGACCCACTTGCTTTAACGTCACATGTTCGCAGCCAATCAGATGCGGGCTTTCCTGCGCGGCATGGTAACGCTGTTATAAGCTCCGCATCCTCAACCCTCGCAGTTCAAAGCACTCGCGCGCTCTGGGGAATGTACTTGGAGAACCACAAAGGAACATTTCACCGTTTCACATGAGTTGAGAGCAAACTCTGTCACCAGCGGGCTTGTTTGTGTGCGGATCCATTTGCAGAAAGCGCACTCAGCATCCAGGGAGGCTGAGAGAAGCTCGTGCGTAAAGACACTCGCTCTCGAAATCGGTTTTACGCAGCGGAGGGAGCAGGGAGAGAGAGACTCAGCTGCCGTTTTCGGTGCACTTCATTTAAAAGCGACTTTACTCAAACTCACCCTGGCAAGTTAAACGCACTTCCAGGGGCTTTTACCTCCCTCTCGCGAGAGCGCGTTATTAACTCCCCCGTTTCACGCGTAATTTGGCACGAAAAAGTTTTTCGTATGAATCTCCTCGACCCTTACCTGAAGATGACGGAGGAACAAGACAAGTGTCTCTCTGACGCCCCGAGCCCGAGCATGTCCGAGGACTCCGCGGGCTCCCCGTGCCCGTCCGGCTCGGGCTCCGACACCGAGAACACCCGGCCGTCGGAGAACGGGCTCCTGAGGGCGGACGGAACCCTGATCGACTTCAAGAAGGACGAGGACGATAAGTTTCCCGCTTGCATCCGCGAGGCTGTGTCCCAGGTGCTCAAGGGCTACGACTGGACGCTGGTGCCGATGCCGGTGCGCGTTAACGGATCTACTAAGAACAAGCCTCACGTGAAGAGACCCATGAATGCCTTCATGGTTTGGGCTCAGGCCGCGCGGAGGAAGCTGGCGGATCAGTATCCACACCTGCATAACGCGGAGCTCAGCAAGACCCTGGGGAAACTCTGGAGGTAAGTGCGAAAAAAATCTGCACTGACGCATGAATTTGTGCTGTGTATGTCAATAAATCAATCAATATATTTATCATCAAATTACATTTTTTAAATGAACGATGTCTAGGCTTTATAATTACCCGTTTTTAGTAATGTGAAGAACATATGAAGTAGTCCATTAATGGTCTCCTTTGCGCACAGACTCCTCAATGAGGTGGAGAAGCGGCCGTTTGTGGAAGAGGCTGAGCGGCTCCGGGTGCAGCACAAGAAGGATCACCCGGACTACAAGTACCAGCCGCGGCGGAGGAAGTCTGTGAAGAACGGACAGAGCGAGTCTGAGGACGGCAGTGAGCAAACACACATCTCCCCTAATGCCATCTTCAAAGCTCTCCAGCAGGCGGACTCTCCAGCTTCCAGCATGGGAGAGGTGCACTCTCCGGGTGAGCACTCAGGTAAGAAAACACACCTCTTTTTCAGTCTCCACAGTAGACTCAGCACTGAGTCTAAAGTCTGAACTGTCCCAGTACTTGCTCTCCCTTGTTTCAAGGGAGAGCAGATATTGGTTTGAAGAACCAATATCTGGTTCTTCAAACCAGATATTGGTTTGAAGAAATATATTCTTCAAACCAATATCTGTTTTATAATAAAAGCAAACTCTCATGTGTTATTCTATTTTGTTACTTCCAGGCTCCCAGGGGCCGCCAACACCTCCCACCACTCCAAAGACTGATGTCAGCTCAGGCAAGATGGACCTAAAGCGTGAAGGCAGCCTCCGCTCTCTGCCTGACGGCGCCACTGGTCGCCAGCTCAACATCGACTTCCGCGACGTGGACATCGGTGAGCTCAGCAGCGACGTCATCTCCCACATCGAGACATTCGACGTCAACGAGTTTGACCAGTACCTCCCGCCCAATGGCCACCCGGGCGTCCCTGGCAACGCCACGCCAGTCACCTACACAGGCAGCTACAGCATCAGCAGCGGTGCCCCAGTCAGCCCACAGGCAGGAGGCGCCACAGCCTGGATGGCCAAAAGCCAGAATCAGCAGGGACAGCAGCAGCAGCAGCAGCAGCAGCACACCCTCACCACACTGGGCAGCAGCAGCAGCTCAGAGAACCAACACAGGACGCAGATCAAGACAGAGCAGCTGAGTCCGAGCCACTACAGCGAGCAGCAGGGTTCCCCGCAGCACATCACCTACAGCCCCTTCAACCTGCAGCACTACAGCCCCCCCTCCTCCTCCTACCCACCCGCCATCACCAGGGCACAGCAGCAGCAGCAGCAGCAGCAGCAGCAGCAGCAGCAGTATGACTTCTCCGACCACCAGGGGGGCGGCACCACCACCGCAGCCTCGTACTACAGCCACGCAGGGGCGGGGCAGGGTTCAGGGCTGTACTCGACTTTCAGCTACATGAGCAGTCCCAGCCAGAGGCCCATGTACACGCCCATCGCCGACAACGCGGGGGTTCCCTCCATCCCCCAGAGCAGCCCGCAGCACTGGGAGCAGGCTCCAGTTTACACCCAGCTCACCAGACCCTGAATCAGACTGAGACATACACACACACAAACACACACACATGTACAGCCACACTTTTACTCACAAACACACACCTATATTCACTCACACACACACAATCCCAAACATTTTACAGCAGGGAGAGTTCTTCCCTTGAATCAGACACTTGAATTCACAGCAGAGGAGAGCTGGACTTGTGATTGGCTCACATCGTGCCTTGCTACGATAGAAACTATAAAATATATATATATATATATATATGTATATATATATATTTTTAGAGAGATGAAAAGACTTACAAAGAAATCCTCTGTGAGGACTTAATGATTGTTGATATTTCAGTAGGTACTGTGTATGATTCTTTAATTCCCTCTTTGGTTTTGTTTTTCTTCATACGCTGGCAGTTTGTAACCCATGGGGTTCAGGGGTGGGGTGGGTTGGGGGTTAATTATTTCTGTTAACACTTTATACTACAGTGCAGGAACAATATGATAATAGCATGTCAATAATTTTGTAATTGTATGGTGATAATGTCAGCTTCGTCATTACAATGTAATAGTATAGTAACAACAACTTAATAACACATTAATAACATGTATAAACTCTTGCTGACTATTTTTTTAATGCTATTGCCATGTTGTTGCTGTACTGTAATGTAAACTGTTACCATTATTTGTGTCTGTAGATATGAAACCTAAAAGCTTTATATTTTAACCAGTTCAGCAGCTGCACAGCAACAACACGATCATCTGTAGTGTCTGGTTTTTCTCTTCAGTTTCATTTTTTACGTTTTTTTTTTTTTTGCTTACTTTTTTCCTGTTGCCTATTGAGCAAGTATGGTTTGTATTTTAAGCGGTTAATACTGTCAATTTTTTCCCCCCCTTCTTCTCAAGTTATGTGTCACAATCATTGGAAAAGCTATGAGGCAATACAAAAGAGAGAGAAAGACTTGGCTTCACAATGTTGTGTCGTCTTGACAGGGGGCGGGAGACTGCAGCCCCATTTTCCAACCTTCTGTGCCTTAGATTTTACATTTTTCTGAAGGTTTTTGTATTTGTGTGCATGTGTTGGTGTGTATTTGTGCGAGTGTGTGTGTGTTCAATGGCCACAGCTGAGATTACAATTACCGTCTCACAGCATGTGTTTGACAGCTACAGGAAGTCACCTTTGACTTTTTGGGGTCTCCCCCCCCCCCACAGTCTCCCACCATGCTGGTGTCTCCCCCCTTTCCCTCCCAGGTCAAAGTCCCATTACTATTTCGAAATTTATTTATTTATTAGCATTAATTTTATTTCAAAGTAATTATTTTGCATACTATTCTTGTTATAAATAATGAATTGTCCTCTTTACGGTGTAGACGTCATATAATTTCCCCGTTTTTAAATTTGTTTGAATTTCAATCCAGGGGGTACGTAGAGAAAAAAAAAAAGGTACACGCTGTAATCATCTTTTTTTTGTCCGTTTGTTTGTTTATTTATCTTATTGAAATGTCTATTTTAAGTGTGTTTTTTTTTGTGTTTTTCTGAGGGTGGGGAGTGATTTCTAACAAAACGTGTATGATTTTACTTATTTGTGAATTTCCTTTGAGTCCGAACTGGAAAACGATATCTCAGTTGCAGCTTTTTTTTTGTCTTGTTTATGCGATCACCAGAGGGACCGTCCTTTCTTTCTGCTCTGCAAGCCCCAACTTCCTTTTCCCTCTATATGAAAAACCTGATGATTCCCAGTATTGCCTTTCTTCTTCTTTTTTTTTTTCATCTCGCAATGTATTTGTACGGTCTTCAAAGAATCTTTTGTATATGTATTTGCAATAAAAATGAAAATGATATTTAAAAAAAAAAGGGGGATGATTGTCATTTATCTTTCAGGAAACATACAGTTATTCAACATCAGAGTATTTTCCACATGCCAGTGTCAGTGAAAGGGTTAACAGACAAAGTGCCAAGAAGCAGGAGGAGTGCTTGTTTTCCCAGAAGCCTTGTTTTCTTTTTCTTTTTTTTCCTCTTTATTTTCTTCCTCCCTCTCTACCCATCAGGTGGGAGCAGCAGGGGGCTGTGAGGCTCTGGGGGACCTGGATGGAGTCGCTCCATATAGCAAGTGTTGAAAAACTACTAAAAAGAATCTGAATTTATTTAGATAGTGGTAGAAATAAAACTTATATATATATATATATATATATAATTGGGTGTAGATGTTCTGTTTAAAACAAGAATCTTGGTGGATCGGGGGTTAATATAAACAAGTCCAAACTGGATTATAACAGACTAACTCTCTGCATAGGAATAATGTGCTGTGAAAATATTTCAGCTTTGCACGAGGATGTTAAAAACCCACAGTGATAACATAAAATGCACAAAAGGGTCAAATTGACAAAGGTAAGGCTGTTTTATTTTATATTAAAACTGACATTTGGAATATACACGGCATGAATGGATGCAATTACAGACACAAACACACACAATCCAACGCAATCCAGTGCAATAAGCGATCAATAGATATCAGCTGTGTGATATTTTATTCAATAAGAGTCAAATAAAAAAAAAAAAAAGAGAGAGAGAGAAAATGAATCGAGTTTGTTTCAAAGAAGACTGATTAAGTTTGATACAATTCGCCAGGGCTGAACCGCTGCTCATGGTCAACCAAACAAAATCAACCATTAAGTAAGTTAATCAATCAAATCAGTCGGTTTTCAAAGAGAAATACCAGTTCCAGCTTCTTCCAGAGCATTTAAGGCTGTTTATTTTGCTTTACATGTGTTTAAGCCTTGAACTGTTAGTTTGATGAAAATAAGACGTTGTCATTGTGCCAGTGTGCTTTGATATAAAGTTAAGAGCTAATTAAATGATTATAGGCAGCTATGTTTAGCTAAAATACCAACTTTTGTTTATAATTGGCTAAGAACTACCTACATCAGCGAGTAATTTGGGTGTTTTTGCCTCAGTATCTTTGACAAATTAAAATATCTGGTGTCCTTTTGCACACACACACATTTGTGTGTGTGCAGAACACATGCAAGCATTTCTCCATAAGTCACTTTAAAGCCTATGTTTGCCTTTAAGGTTAAACTAAACTAAAAGGAAAAAACTCTACTGTGCTGATTTTAAAAGCAACAAATACCCCACCTGCTGGGGAACCGTTTGTTCAGATTACATGGTGTTCAGCCCTGATTATCTGATAGTCTGAGGAGTTATGGAGTTATTCTTTAACCTCCTGAACTGCCTGCAGCATCACCAGGGTCACCCGGATAATGACCAATCATGTTTGATATTTGGGAATTAATATGTCATTATTATCTAAATGGATCCAATGAGAGCTGAGCTTTAAAAATGCCAACCAAAAAAACAAAAAAAAAACAAGCTACGGTACAAGAACAGCTTCCAAGATTCTCCTTAAGGCTGAAAGATTTAAAGGAAAATATGCTATTGAGATTTTTCTGAGAAATATTGTGATTATGACTTGACTGGCAAACATTTACTACGGCAATCTTTTGTCCAATATTCACTTTTCCACATTTGAAGTTTGATGGCACATTACCACATGGGACACCAAAAAGTCGAACTGAGTCTACATTTATTGAAGCTGAAAAGGTGCGTTAATTTGCTTCATATGTGGCAGATTTCGTTAGCATAGACTCAGGCTGCTGTTTCCCAGTTTCCAGTCTTCATGCTAAGATAAGCTAACCACAAGTTGCTCCAGTGGCGTCCATCTTTGAAATCAAGGCTCTCTTTATAGAGAGCACTGCACGTTACGGACATTTTAATAAAACCAAAATGACTTTGCATGACTACTGGAGAGCAACAGGCATCGTTTTCCTGAACTCATGAGTGAAAACCCTGAAATTGTAATGGACTGAACCAAATGCTTGTTTAAGCATCAGCTTCACAGACCTTGAACCTTCAACCAAGATCCACAGCAAACCCTGGATTTGTCCACGACGCCGCAGACGGACAGTTTAACATTCGGGCAGCTGAACGAACGCGAGGAAACTTTTTTGAGCACAATGGTGTCCTCGTTACGGAACTGTGGATTTGTTCTTGGTGTCCCTTCAAGCAGGGCAACGGTTACACAGCCCACAGCTATCACAACTAATTAATGACTAAATCCAGAGCAGCACACAGAAAACCACATGCAATCATTTCACTTATATTTCTGTTTTGTTCCCTGAAGTATTAAATACTGAATATCGACACAAGCCACTACAACACGTATGAACCCAAAATCCCTCCCCTTCACATCAAGTCCACAGAGCTCTCATCCTGCAAAGGTCAAGGGAGGGAAAAAGTGAGTGATGTGACGCTGCTGGGGGAGCAAACACCATTTTCCTATGATCTGGATTATGTGTAAGACAACAAAATATTTTCATATTCCACAGAAGCGGCTCTCTCACACTCGGATTGGGTGAGAAAGAGCGAAAGCCAAGGCCGAGTTTGTGCTGCACGACTGCTGATGGCACGTGGCCTCACAGCTTCATCCTCATGAGCAGTTTTATTTTCTTTTTTTTGTCTGGAAACACATTTCTGTTACGGACATTGAAAACCGTTTTAGTGACTAGTCAGCTGAGAGCTATAGACGTTTTATGTTACTGATAAAAAAAAAATGTGCCAGAGTTGCATGTGCCAACACCGGTTTGATCCGTCTGCGAGGCTCGAGACACGGAGACAAAAATGCAGTAACGAGATACACGCGGAAAAGATATCAAGCATAATGTTGATGGCAACGGCGTGCACAAGTGAAAGAGAGAGAGGTGACAGTCGTCATGTGACACGGTCGTGTGTAGGCCGCACGCTGAACTTTAGGAACACAAAGAGCTGTCATAGGTGACAGGGAGTGTTTTTGTGACAGTGGTTGAGATTACAGGATGATATATGACACAGCAGGCAGACTCAACCTGATAAGTCAAAGAAAAATCAGAAAATAAAAGAGAAATGCATGAAAGGCTGGGCAATAAATCAATAGTGAGCATAACAATATCAAAAGTAGGAAGAACAGTTCAACACACAGCATCTACATGTATTACAAAAACACTAATCAGCATAGACATTTAATAGCGTGTATGAATTTGAGATATCAACAGATAGTGTATGACAAGTGTATGACAAATGTACAATTGGTTACAGGGAGAAAATGAAAAGGAAAAAAAGATGTAAAGAGGAAAGGTTATACCTGTTCTTCCAAAATGCCATGAACAGGAATGACAGTTTACTACTTGTCTTTGAATGGACAAAGTCAACACAAGATCTAATATCAGGTCAAATGAGGTGAATGTAGGAGGCTCAGTTATATCTAGATAGTCTAAATAAAATAAAATCTCACCACGTGGACTCCAAGCGCGAGCTTTGCGGATATCAAGGAAATGAGAGAATGAAGTACGAATGAGGAGAAACAGAGCAGACGGTAAACAAGAGGAACAGACAGATGGAAGGACATCAAAAGGTGGAGAGTGGGCGGACTGGCCTGCGGTCGAGAGCGAGTAGCACATCGTCCCCATCTGAGAAAGACATCAGCCTGTGCAGCGCTCGTATGGCAGAGGAGGGAAATGGTAGTAACAAGCGCGGGACGGCTGACATGTCTCATATGGATGTCTTCCACATGCAGTGGACGGGCCAAGCAGACGAATCACGTAACATCGCAGGCATGAGCGACGCGTCGGCCAAAATAATCCGATGACACAGAGTTCTGCGTATCTGTGGCTCCACATTTATCAAGAGAGACACAAAAGGCTGGTTTGAAGAGCTCCAAATGTCTGATATTAAAGCAATGTTGACACAATGAGACCTTAATTGTGACCCAAAAAGGAATATTGTACCTTCTGTATGTGTTTCCTGCAACAGAAACACAATGTGACTTTACTTTAACTGCATTCATTCAAATTGTAATCTGTGCACGTGTTTGTGTGTAGGTGTGTTTGAGCATTAACTGGAATGTGGAACCTGGGCTTTGTTTATGGGAAAATATATTGGAAAATATATTGGAAAATTCTTGTCCACTCATAAATAATGGAAATGGAATCAAACTCAAAATTTGAGTCAAACTTCCAGCCAAAAATTTTATGTAAAATTAAAACACAGAAACGTTTTAATCAGGGCTACACAATGAAACATTTTTCAAATCAAAAGTGCAATTTGAAACAATACAATTAGGAAATTGAACTCATTTCCAACAAGGTCCCGTATTTTTTTTTTTAATTCGAATTTTCATTTTATTTATTTTCATTTTCTTTCTTTATCATTTTATGCATTCAACCACAATCACAGCTTTCATGAAAATTGTTTTCAATTATTCTGTGCCGAGTAATAAAATGTATATATACACAGATTGTACAGTATGTTAAGGTCTCATCTAAATCCAGAGTAGTAAATATTTTTTACAGAAGCTCGATTGAAAAAGATTGTACCACTAACAACAACTATAATTCACAAAATCGTTCAGCTGTAATGTAATGTTTTCAAGTATTAAATACATTTTGTGAACATGTGAATTGAAAACCATAAATGAACAATTCAGTGAAGGGAATTTGTCATTTTCTTCACTAATAAATAAAATATATACTATGTTGCATAGTTAGGGAGAAACTTCATATATACAGTTGGTTTCAGTTATAAAAAAGGAAATGTTTGAGAAACTTAAAATAAATGACATCAATTGGTAACTTCCACACAAATTAGGTTCATTCAAACTGAAGTTAACTGGGTTATATGCGGACAGTTTGATATAATTACCATTGTTTGTGCGCCATTTTTCTTTTTTCAGTGTATCTATCAGGATACATAATCCTGTGATACATAATCCTGGTTTGAAAATCTGCTGGAATTCCAGGCTCCAGACAAGATGGCAGCTCCAGCCTGGAATCACGCTGCCCTGCGTCACAGCCCATAGTCCTGCTTCACAACACAGCAAACTCTTAATGAACAATGTTTGTCCCATTGTGGACGTTTTTTCGGGACACTGATCATGGGTGACAATGCAGGTCAGCTGGATTTGAACCAGGACTAATCATGCGGGCATGTCGCTGTGACGTCAGAGCCTCTGAGTGACAGCGCTAACTGTAGCCTGCCGCGCTGATTACCACCCGATACCCTTCCAGACGGGTCGTCCGGTTAGCGGCTTGATACGGCTGACAATTAAGGACCGTGCCATTGTTGGAGCAGAGGGAGGTTTGAAAGACGGAGTATGACAGCCGCTGGGGAAACGCTGGGGTTTGGTACGAGCGGGGTAGGGAGGGTCCGGGCAGAAATGTTTATCTCATCAGTCTCTGAGGTCACTGTAGATGTGGTAATGTGACGCGCTGTGTAGGGCGGAGTGACAGGCACAGTGGCTACGAATAAAGCGAGGAATGCAATTCTGATTTAAGAGGGTTCATTCCCAAAATGGGATCAATTCAGGGAGATGGCCCCATGTTTATTGGTCCATATTCGTAATTACAAGTGGAGCCAGAAGATATGCTTCTGGCTAAGTTTGTTTGTTGTAAGAGTGTATATTCTTACAGATGCTATCTTGACGGGCGAACAAAATATCAGGAATTTAAGAAATATTAGCCACTCCTCTGTTGTGGTAGTTGGTATGGTTTGGTAGATATTTGACAATGGTTTATTGTCGTTTGCCTAAAAAGCATTCAGATAAGGAGAGAGGTAAGACTAGGTTTAGGCTACGCACACACGGCAACACAATGAGATTTTTTTTTTTGTACACACCGACAACGGATCAGTAACACGTCGTGTAAAGATCGGAACGGAACACATGGTGAAATCGATGTAATACATATGCCACACCTACATGTGGCGCTGTAAAGAGACTCAGACAGAGCCACCGGACACACACCGGACACACCAAAACAATAGAAGAAGAAAGGGCGCATGCGCATAAAATCCTTAATTTACCACGCGCTAAGTACAACCCAAAACAAACAACAAGAAGATGATGGCGACCACACGAGCTAAACCTGATAATAAACTTAGCAGCGCCTGCAGCACAAACACAGCTCTGTTATCCACCATTGTTGTTGTTGTTACCGGTTGTTGCGTGAGGTTACTTCTCCTTCAGGTCACGTGACGGCGAAGGTAAAGTGACGTCTACATGGCAACGCGAAGGCGGCGAGAGGCCAAATCAATAAAAAACTTTATCAGATCGACCTAAATCCGTTCCCGTGTGGATAGGGTCTTAATGTCACAAAATGGCTCCAAAAAAAGACTTGGAGGTAGCTCTTCTCTAAGTCGAGCCAAACAAATTTTATATGTACTGCAAATTTTATATGTACTGCACCAAATGACAACATTAAATTGTCTCATGGCACTTTATTATAGAGAGAAGAGAAACTGTTCAGACAAAAAGCAAATTAAACGGGCAAAATCTCTGACAGAACAAGACTCAAAGATGAGCAGCATCTGGGGGATAGAAGGGAGGAGGAGGCGGTGGATGAAAGGGGGGGGAGGTAAAGAAAGAGGGAAGGTGGTGGTAGAGACAGAAGTTCTAAAGACAGCTGTAATATAAAGTTATTCATACAAGCAGTATTACAAACTGTAATAAAAATCCAACTGACATGAACTCTAATTATAATATAGCAATGATGATGACAATACTATCATTACTAGTCAGCTTTGCTTTGGAAACATTTTGTTGAGAATTTTTCCTTCAAATGCAAACAGGATAATTGTTTTCTGGATTTGATCATTACATTTAATTATCAAATGCATTTGTTATAAATGATGTCATAACTACAAGCTGCCTACAACTAAATTAAATGTCAAAATAAAAGCTGGTAAATAAAAGAATTCCAAAAACAATAAAAAAAAAAAACATAAACTAATGAAGACATCCTGGATTGCTTTGTCAAAACCTGAGAGTGTCTCTGTAGAACGGTCATGAAAGTGGAGAGCAGTGGAAATGTGGGCAGTTTTCCCATGAGGGGGAGGGGGTGAGAAAGAAAAAAAAAAGAAAACAATTAATATTCTAGACCAATTCCTCTCAGAGAGTCTGCCCCCTCATGATCCCGTGGTTCTTTTCAAATGCAAAACACTGCACAAAGACTAAGAGCTGATGATAGAGACACAGAGAAAGAAAGAAAGAAAGAAAGAAAAAAAGAAAGAAAGAAAGAAAGAAAGAAAGAAAGAAAGAAAGAAAGAAAGAAAGAAAGAAAGAAAGAAAGAAAGAAAGAAAGAGCAAACAAAAACATTAACAGGTAAAAATGTGTTTGTGGGGAAAATTGTTGACAAGAACGAAGGAAAATTTGATTAGGTTTTAATTGCAGGGGATTTAAGTTCAAATTATGTGTGTGCACTTGTATTTAGGACCTTTTCGGGCATAAATACTGACCTTATCAGGACCAGTAGTCCTCATACCGACCAAAACCTGGTCCTAATGAGGCTTGACTACATTTTACAGGAACTTGTTGGGGATAACACTTTGTAAAAGCTGTTCAAATGAATGGAATTCAATGTAGAGTCCTTAAAAGGACAGCTGTGTGAACCTGTGTGTGTGTGTGTGTACACGCATTGGACAAGGTAGTGTAGCCATGTTGTGATGGTTTTAATTCCTCCTCCAGCAGGGCAACATGACCTAATGAAACAATGGCCTATAATTGCATTTCTGCTGCCTGCCATCCAGCAACAAGAGGAAAATGAAAAACACAACACAAGCCCAGGTCGTGAAAATTATCTCATCATAAAAAATAAAAAAAAACAATGCTGAGCTGCACTGTTTGAGTTCATTTAGCCTTAAACAAAAAATAAATAAATATACAATAAAGCAGAACTGCTTTATTGTGCTCCAGAGGTGCTTTTACTGCATAACTCTGTCTCAGGACTAACCGAGTCAAAACATATGCTTGAACATATCTACACTGGTAAATATGGACACGCAGATGACACAAAAACACGTAAATAAATGTAAACACCTTCATGTCTTGAGGACTTTTCCACCCTCATGCCCTGTGTGCCCTCCTCACTTCCTCCCTCTCTGGACCTGGACCCGGCCCTGGCCTCTGTGTGTGTGTGTGTGTGTGTGTGTGTGGCCACTGACCTCCTCTTTACAAACCTCCCAAACAGCTACTTCTGATCACAGCGGAAACTGTACATCAATGTGGAAAAGCCGGTCTGGAAGTTTTTACTACACTTTTACACAGTTGAGAGGCCACAGCAGCGGCTCCCTCGTCTCCCATGGAAACAGGCATCTGTGAATCATGAACAACCGCAGAGTGGAAAGCTGCCGTTCACCCAGGGAATCGGATTAGATTATTTTTCATTATTTTCAATTACAAACGAACATATTTGCTGCTGACACGTTTGGCAGCATTTTTTTTTGAGGCTCCAGTTAACTCACCACCTGTTTGGATGAAGTGGTGGAAGAAATCAGTAACAACACAACGGTGGTATCATTTAAAAATTCAGCTGTTACATAAAAAGTGCTGTTTCACCGAGTCAAACGGCAGTGTCCAGTAAAGCTCTGCATGCTAAACTGCACATTAAAATGTTTAAAATGTAACTATACTAACGAGCTGGCAAAGATTTTGTTCAAGAAAACGGTACGGTAGTTCTGTATGAAATCATTTTTTGCTGATGATCAACATGTATTGCAGTAAATATGGAAGTAGAGGTTACAGTGACCATATCTGTCCTCACTAATCCACTCACAGCACCAAGTAGAATGGTTCGGTTCGGTACAGTACAGTATGTAGTGCATTGCTATTAGGAATTCTGCCAAAATAACCAGTTCCAACCATTCCATTCTTCTCTTGGGGTATGGTGCAGTACACCCCGCCTACCAAGTAAAGGTCCTGTTCTGAGTCAAAAAGCAAGCCTGAACCAGGCCTTTACCATTCCAAACCGTACCACACTGTACCAAACCAAACCATACCATGATGGAAACACAGCAAATGTGTCTTCAGATTCCATCACTCAGTTCACATTTGGAGGTGGTCTCTCTCTGGGACACATGTGGACACATTCTTTTACAGGTGGGGAGACCGATCTGTCCTCAGGACACGGGACTCAAGACGTCGTCTGACCCACTGCAGTTTCACACTCAAGTATTTTCACACTTCTCAGAGTCCATACATACTGTATAGAGTCCAATAAAAGTACCTGAAAACTCTTTACTTTTTATAGTCTACTAACATTACCTGACCCAACAGGACGGATGAATAAACTCATTTTTCAAATTGGGAAAAAAAAGGAAGTTTAAGTCAACACAAGCTGTTTCCAGTCGCATATAAAATGCACATGTTGACCTGAAAAAAAACTCAAAATTTCAAGTCTGTAAGGAAAATGTTTTGTGAGATCACTATTAACTCAGGTTGTCCTTGAGTTCAAGCCATTTTGATTAGAACTGTTTTTTTTAAGACGCTGTTGAAATACTGAGTTTACAAAAGTTAGTACATCTCTACATCCATAAGACCACAACTGTAGTTGGTGTTGAGGCAGAGAGAACCTGACGGCTCTCAAAGACCTGAGGGTCTGACAACTATAACACACAAGGTGATCAGAGCAGGTAACTGTGGATGAACCGAAACGACATTCAGTAGTGCATCATCTGATGTTGGTCATAATCCCTGGACTGAAAGATTCCAAAATTAAAAAAAATAAAAAAATATCACAAAAATGGTTCATTCTTCACAGTGTGTGCTGTGACATGCACCACATACTGGATCACAATTCATTCATACTAAAGGCTCAAGATGGAGATGAGATTGTACCTGACTGGAAACAAAGTGGTCCTGGCCCGACATGGATCCAGCACTGGGACACAATCAGAACAAACCAGAAGACAAAGAGACTTTTAAAGCAGCAGTAAAAACATCAGACGGTTGTGATGACAGCAGATATAGATGGACGAGTCAAGTCTGATGGAAAACTCACAGTGAACTGGACAAACACCAGTTGGCTTAAATGAAGCTGGTGTCAGACGAAATGTTTTGCGCAGAGGCTGTTGACAGCTCAGGTGAGTGCATCGGTAGGACAACATCATCATCATCATCATCATCATCATCATCATATCTTTAATTTATCTTCATCACTCACATTATCGCGAAATTCTACTGTAACCTTCTCTTGACCAAAAAAACTGCTCCCTCCACATTCCAGCTGGTCAGCAGATTTTATAGAGGTCCTGAATGTTCCACTGAGGTTTTATTAGTGTGTTCAAGCTGTAGTCGGAAATTGGAAATTCTGAATTTTGAGTAGGAAATTTCAAAGTGGAAAGGCCCTTCAGGTCCGATTCCTGCTGTGGAAAGTCAGAGCAACCTAATAAACCCCAACATAGGATTCCAAAATGGCTGCCTCTCACGTCCACAGTAAAAGCAAACACTCTGCTGTTTTTACTGTTTACTGACTTATTTGTTTCCCATTAAATCAGCCGTACGCAGAGTACCGGTAAATTTGTACCCGTGAACAAGCTGCTGCGCCGTTTGTGTGTGCAAAATATCATGTGGAACATTGTTAGCGTCCAGTATGGCTAACAGCAGCTAGCACAAGATACATCTACAGCCATGTTTATTCCTGACTTCTCAACTGGAACACAGTCAACCTCTGATGAAAATGGAATGCACCATAAATGTGTCCAGCTGGTGAACTTATGCCAAAGCTAATTAGCAAAACACAGAAACCTCAACAAGTGGCTACAGGGGCCGATAAATCTCACAGACTTAATTCACAGCAGTAGAGTTTGTCACTTTATGAGAAAAGGTTAATGACACGACAAACAACAGAGTTCCCACACCTTAGTTGACATCAAATTCAATGAGCTTCCAGAACGTTTCCTCACATTTTGCTCTGACACAGCTTAAGATGGGAGAGATTATTAAATGGGTGAAATGAAACTAAATACCTTCAGACACTGGTTTTCACTCACTCGCTCTCATCTTTCTCATTCTACTGCTAATCTAATCTCTAATCTATTAAATCAAGAATTATTTTCTAGATCAATGGTTAATTGTTTGGTGCAGAAAATGTTGATTGGTATTTACCAAATGTCTTGTTTGGTCCACAAATACAATTATTCAGTTTTAATGATTTATTTGTTCTATGGAGCCAAGAAACCCCAAAAAATGTTCAACATTTAACAAACTGAATTATTTAAAAAAAACTCAAACCCATTATCAGAATAGCCGCCGATTAATCTAGTAATCTATTAACCGTTATAGTCCTAATTGCCAGAATTTTTTTTTTCCCACTTTTTGAGCACAATGTTTTTTCCTCTCTCTAAAATTTAATTCATAGGTGTTTACTGACAAACAGATTAGAGTTTAATGATGCAAATTTTATTCTACTGATGAGAGTTTGTTATGAAGAAATACTGTAGATAATAACTCGCACTCGAGGCACTTGTTACTGGAGAAAAAAAAATAAAAAATGATCTCAGGTCTTTGTGTCCATCTGTCTGTCTGTCTCGTGGCTTTCTCTCTATCGCCGCTCCTCCGTTTTCTACTCCCACTGATCATTTCCCTTTCCAGTCACAGCCACTCAAAACACCCACTCACCTCACACACCCACCAGCCCAATGTGTGAGCCGTCCTCCCTGCCAAGAAACAAACACGCACGCACACACAGAGCCACCACATGAAACGGCCGATGTGCTGTAATAGATATGCAGGGCTTTGGATGGTGACACCACGTATCCATCACTGAGGCTTATCTGCTGGCCGAGGTGGGAGGTTCAACACGACGCTGCCAGATGTAGAGGCTGTGACCTCCTCCGAGAGAGAGAACCAGCTGCTCTGAAGAAACAAATAAACCCATTTGTGGCAGAAACCTAATGTTGCAATTGAACAGATTTGTTTTAATCAATGGCATTTCATCTACTTTATAAGCATCTGGCCACATTTAAACACATTTTGGGATAAACTGTCTCTTTCGCCATATATGTCATGTAATCACATACAGTGTGTGCGTGTGTGTGTTTAACACAAGACAGTGTTGAGTCTTTAGTTTAATATAAAGAGTGCAAGAAGGTTTAAAAGGAGCAATTCCCAAACTTTAACTAATACCCACCAAAAACAACAAGTTTTCCTTTTTTAACCTTAAAACCGCAGAACCAGTTTCAAGAAAGATTTGGATGTGACGACAGGTTAAACTAATTGAAGATAATGGAATTTATTGTACAGTGTTTCTAATTAGTTTTTACAATTGGTCTTAAATGGTTTTACAGTTAACTCTGAATTAGAAAACAGACAGACAGCTTACAGGCCACCAGGGGAACACAACCCACACTTTGGGACTCAATGGCTGAACAGATTTGCAGTTTCAGTGTAACTAAACCCAAATTCTCTGTTAATCCATGAGAGGAAATTGGGTGTGTTAACAATATTAGCAAACAAATAAAATATAGTACGTTGTGCTTAGCAAAAAATATGACCCCCCATTATGAATAATAAATAGCGTGAATGCACAAAAAAATGGTTAATAGGAGAGGGGGGAAAATTGATACAGTGAAATATCACGATCATTTGTGTGGCAATATTATACTGCTTTTGAGACACCAAGTACCTTTTTTTTAGCATATATTTTTTTAACTTAGCATAAAAAAAAATCAGACGTTTCTGTCCGCTGGATGGCGCCAAGTGCTCACTCTCACTAGAGCTGCTGTGCAAGTATATCGCAATGTGTGATTTAGAAAAATACTCAGCATTTTGCAATATTGTGAGAGTGATAGTACTGTGACTTAAATTTCGTGATTACATTGTCTTGCGGCACCGCTGCCGTTTCCTACTGTCGTGCATTTGACTTTCATGTGAACACAACTGCTCTCTGAAACAATGTGCAGACTCACACTGATATATATATTTATATATACAAACACACACACTGTATGTATAGTCAACTGTAGCACAGGAACTGCACGTACTGTATATGGGCTAAAAGCTATAGTCATTCTAACATGACCGTTCACCCTCATGTGGCACAGCCACATATCAGATATACAGTAAATCCGAGCTCAGACCACTTAATGAAGTGATACAAATCTGTCTTGAAAACTAGAATTGACAATCAGCTCTGAGTCACATCAGTGGAAAAATAAAAATCCAATATGAATCACCTCAGCCTGGTAATCTGAGAGTTCACAAGTCGGAGACCAATCACAATTATTTTGAAGCTAATATTTTAAGATTTAAAATAATATTAAAAGTTGCAGTGTTATTTTACAGTAAAACAGATCCAATTGCTCAGTAACTCTGAGCAGCAGCTCTTGTAAAATGAAACGTTGCCAGGTGGAAGTTGAGGCACATTTGGTCATGATCGGACCAAACCTGGCAACCTCGGCTGTGACAAAAAAGACTTCAGGGAAACTGTACAGCAGTGTCAGTGTGTACCTGTTTCCTAAGAAACAGTTTGGCACAAACTGTCCAGTTAAAGCCACAAATTTCAGGTTTTCTGTTTAAGCATATAATTCAATAAACGAGATCGAACAGTCATTTGTGCAGGAGCTTCCAACTTCCCCCGACACTACAGTCTTTATGCGGAGCCATGAACTGCCTCCAACTCTGCACTTAAACGCACAAATGCAAGTTTGTCAAGAGCAAATAAAAAAATAAAAGATAATTTCCCAAAGTGATGAAGCATTTCTTTAAAGCAGCAATCTGTAAACAGAACACCAAGACAACAAACAGTCACTTTCACACATAAAGCAGACTAATATTCATTTGACGTAAATTTTAGTCTTGATAACTGAATAAATTATAATTCAGCATATTACAACAGCATGTCACATTTGCACAACTGTTTGCCAGACTTCCAAAAGCATTAGTTTGTAGAAAACATTGCTTAACAAAATATACACTTTAGAGTGGAATGGTGGTGGCTTTACACCCCCTAATGACCAAAATCAGTATTACAAAAACTATCACTTGGAAAAGTTTTGAGAGATTTTTGTTTGCACAAACCACTAAATGACAAGTGAATAAAAAAAGGTTTTTACATTCAACCTTATATTTGTTAAAGGCTTTGGTAATAAATAGGTGAACTAATGTTATAAGTGTCACAAAACACCAGAAATGTGTTGTTAAGTCAAAAAAACATGTTACCAAGGACACATTCTGTATTTTTAGTGAACATTTATAGTGAAAAACAAGAATCCTCATTATAAATCACAAGGTCCAGGAATAACTATACAAATGCAGGCTCCCCCTTGAGACACAAAATAAATCACTAGAGCTGTATCTTGGTGAACTAAAACACAGGGAATCTAAATCTTTTTCTCCATGCTCGATTATACCAATAAAAGAAGAAAAAAAATCCAAATCAAGTTACTGCAAGTGATTTTCAGCATGAATTTGGCTGATATGGTACATCGTCCCACCCCTGAGGTAGAATCCGTGTTGCAGAAGTTCTCATGTGCACCACCATGTGCAGGTTTGTTGGGACGAGAGCGATAACCCCAACAAAGTCATTACCAGTATCTGGCAGCACTCAGTCAAACCTCACATCTTTATCCCACCCGTGCCCTTCAAAAAGGAGCTCATCACTAATCACAAAGTCAAGATATACAGTGTGGAGCTCGCACACAGGTTTTCTGAGTGACTAAGCACATGTTAGAGAGGCTTGTCATACTGGGAACTCGGCCAGATCATCTGCACAAAACATTCTTGGATGCAGATAATATAAATAAAACCTGTTGCCAAGCTGACATCAAGGCTGACTATTGCAGACAAGTGATTTTGAAGACACTTGGCCTCAGCTGGATCGATTTGGAGGGAGACGGGGGGGGGGGGACAGTGAGAAAAGCAATCATTTCAGCGCCATTCACGTTCAATGGGCTATACTCTTTAATAAATCTCTGGATCATCTTCAGCTGTTGTTTCAGTTTAAAGGCCGACTGCACAGATGGTTTCGTTTAATGGCTTTGCAATGTTTGTTTCAAACGGTACAAGAGAGGACAAGAAAAGTGGAGGAAACCAACTACGATGTCCTCCACTAAAGTAAATGTTATGTTTTAACCCTGCAGTTCAGGTCAAGAGTGTTGGAAGAAGAATTCGGAGCCTTTACTTCAGTTTAACTCTTAGTACTATTCTGTAAAAATACTCTTGAGTGAAAATACCTGAATGTTATCTGCAAAATAAACACAATGTCCCCCTGTAGGGTGTTATATTATGAAGCTCCCACTGTCTAGAACAAATGTATAAATTATTATCTTGTAAAATAAGGGTAAAAACAGCCGTATTTCAGGGTTTCACAGCCTCTTTACCAAATTTATCACTGGCACTGTTTGACCTCATGTAAATCACTGCACATTTCCAGCCACATGAGAGAAAACACCTGAGTGGCTGAGTAAAAAAAAAAAAAAAGAGTCATAAATGCATAAAATATAATCCATAGTTATGATGATCATGATGTTAAAACTATATACCTGTTTAGAGACACAGTACCAGGGAAGTCAAAAGCTGTTTCTGTGTAACGTGGCATGAAGTCAAACAACAACGACTCGAGTCAACGTAAAGGCTAATAAAACAAATTTTATAAAGTTATGCATGTTTGGAACATGGGAATTTTAGGATGATTATACCAGAAGAATATTGAAAACACAAGCTCACAGACATGTTTGGAAAAGTAAAACCCTGGGTCAGGCTTGTGTTTCGACTGAGAACCGTACCTTTACTTGGTAGGCGGGTTGTGAGCCGTACCCAATGACATTCGTTATCTTTTCCTGGTCAGTTTGTTGCTGCTTGTCTCAACAAGACGTCAAGCTTAAGAGAAAACACTGCGGACGTGAAAGAAACACTGGTCCCAACGTTGGCCAATCAGTGGACCGTACTGTACCATTTTCCTCTGGTCACCCAAGGGAAGGGTGCCAAAAAATGGAATGGTTGGTTCTCAGTAAGTGAAGATGAGCTCAGAGAGGTGGATTTCAAGTAGTGAATAAAAAGAAAGGAGAAGTAAAACAGACCATGAGCATTTACTGAGAAGATTTTACAACTTTTACAACTGGGCATATGTCATCACTTCTTCTGTTATATAATTCTAAGAATAATCCAACCCACCTGCTCTGCCTCGAGTACAATCTCTTGATCTTCACTGCTTTACTGTTTGTTACTTACTGGGTTTTTTGTTTGTTTATTCATTCATTTAATTTAGTTTTCTGTGCTGTTAATTGTGTTGTCAAACTGTGACTGTATTGTATATTTTTGGACCGCACCAAATATGAGATGGTACATCTCGAGGGGTTATTCCTAATAAAGTTTATTAAAATGCAGTCGGGAATGACAAGCACTCGTTTTGTTGTCTTTCTCACTCAAAAAAAAAAAAAAGAAAAAAGTTAAATATGTCAAAAAGTATAAATATCAGAAAATTATTTGACCATGTCCTTATGAACTGCTGACTCACATTGCTGACTCGGCTTTCCCGACTAAAAATATCAAAACCTATAGTGATGCGGGGAATAACAGTTTACAGGCCGAGGTTCATCTTTTCTTGTGAGAAATGTGTTATTAATAATTACAATATTACTTGTTATGGTCTTCAGCATCTAATCTGTAACACATTACGAGGTTGATAAACATAAGTTTGAGTCAAAGACAGGGGGAAAAAAAAAAAATAGACACAATATCCAAGCAGCAGCAGCACAGTAGACACAAGTCAGAGAGAAGAAGAGATGGAACAGGTGTTGATGTGGATGTTAATTTGGGTGTAAACGGAGCCAAACTCAAGACTTTTGTGTGGAAAAAAGGTCATTTACACTGTTCAAGTTACTAAAACAAACAAAGTGACAGTTACATTTGATGACCACACATAGACCAAGCTTCCTGCAGAGACACAGACAACATCACTCAACCGCTTTCACAGATTCACTATGTCCTCCTGTGATGAGTTAAGTGGACTTGAAGGAAATCCAAAACAGCTGATAGAGACAACCTTCGCTGAGCCTTTTCCCCTGAATCATCTCAGGTCTTTCTCCTCATCAGTTTGTGTTTGCGATGCTTTTATGATTCTATTCACAATCCAGCGCACTGATCCCATTTTTATCTGGAGCAGAGATTCTACACATGCAGTAAAACGTATCATCATAACCTTCCATCATGGTAATTGATAGGCTGTCTGGGGGGAAAGGAGCATTCCTGGAGCCTGACTCCCATGTCTCATTTTCACTAATAGGACATCGCATTGGAGAGACTTTGGCACTGAATCGGAGAACGGCCAGGGAACGCAGCAGCGCGGCGGCAGACGCAACAAGTAAAGAGGGATGAGGAAGAGGGGGAACTAACAGCAGGATTGAAGAGAGTGTAGAGGGAGAGGGGAGGAAAAATGGATGTGAAGCCAAAGCAGTAGTGTCTGCTATTTTGTTTTACACACACACACACACACACACAAGGCCTCAAAGCTGTAAATCTGAGGTAATAGAGAAGGAGAAGTGGGACCAAAACACACTCACTCCCACTCAAATGTTTGTGCTAGCAGATGCTACAGACATATACCTGATTGAAAGACCATTCCACTGTGGTCTTTCATCATATTGCATCATCTCATAACGCTGCAAAGCCTCGGTTACAGGAGGCTCCACTGTGAAAATAATAGTAATGGCAGTGTGGCCTGAGGGAGTTGTGTTTGCAGTGGAAGTAAAATACGACCAGCGGGGGATGTTCATCATGATATTACTCTGTCCAACTGTTCAAAACATGTCGTAATCTTCCTCCCAAAGAAGATGCGGCGTCAGCAAGAAGCTGCTGCTGCTGCTCACATTTAAGCAAAAGCCCTCCACAGCAAAATGACCTCAAACTTCAAAAACATAGTCAACAATGCGATTATTTTTAGAAACAAACTAAATTCCTACCTCGTAGAATGATTTTCATCAGCTCAGTGTTCCTTAAATAATCCAAAGAGGGAAAGAATCAGGGAGGTTGGGCACATTTTCAAAACTTCAAAACTAGGCCTTGACCTGCATTTCCTGACTTCCTGAAATAAGGTGTAAAGCTTCTTCCTCTTCCTCTTCCTGTTCCTCCTCTTCCTCTTCCTCATGGTGGTGGGCAACCGACATATTAGGTGCACTACTGCCACCTTGAGCTCTGGAGTGTCCTTCAGAGGTGCAAACCTGTCCATTAATCCCACTGACTTAATCAAAATCCAACAAAATATGCCATTGTTGATTAGATACATTCGTCATTGTCAAGATGGTTAAAACCTGAACTGCAAACTTCCTCAGCTCTTCTTTCATCTGTGCTCTTTGTCGCTAATATTTATGATGATAATTCAAGTGTGGTGCAGTCACCTCGACATGGCAGTGCTCAAATAAACCTGTTGGACTGGTGCTTTCTTCTTCTTCCTCTACTTTCTTACAAAACAATTTATTTTAATAAAAAAAAACAAAAAAACAAAAACTTGTCACTCCCCACACCAAAGTCCATACAGAAAATCAACAATTTTACATCAAGGCTAACACAAGTTGTAGATAAACTGCTGTGTCCACCAATAAGTTCAAATGTATTCCTTTGTGAATTCAGGATTTAAAATGTGTTGTTCAGAATTATGTGGATGACACAAACCTTCTTACTGAGGCTGCATTAGAACAGCAGCACTCACATCTCTGAGAGCTAAAAACACAGATTTTCTCTATGGAGTTTGGTGAGCTGTGTGCAAAATTCACTTTCCTGCCAGAAATATAAACTCTGTGGCTATTTCCATTGATTACTAATTATTATTGGTTTAAACAATAGATCCAGATGATGATTGCTGGAAGGATCTGATTTGATGCTCAAATTCTGTTTATTCTGTTGTTAATACCACCATGTTCTGCTCATTCTGGTACCACCAACACAGCTGACCACTGTGGCCCACACAGCGAAGGTTTTTATCTTCAAATTCAACATCTCACTTGACGTTACAGCATCTGTTAATAAATCCTCTTGCGATTAACTGGTATTGACAATCACTACAGTGTTGCAGCTGAAAAAATTAGTCAGAAATGTGTGTTGGAATAAGTTTTGACCAAGAGAAATGCAGAAAGGGTAAAAGGTTATCACTCAATCGTGACTTGGAAACAACTTGGCAGTAAACTTTCCCCCTCTGCTTCCCAACTTCATTATCCAGCATTGTACGTAAGGCAATCACAGGAGCCTTCCTTTAGGAAATTAATTTTTCCACTGTACCATAACCGACGGCACGTGATGGCAAGGAAACATCCTGTACGAACACAAAACAATCGCTGCGCCTGATGCGCCCACTCCCCTGCTCAATCATCCGTCTTTCCACCCTTGATTTCAGTTTGTCTTACATCTCCCTGCATTTTGCTGGGAGTTGCTGTGTATTGTATTTTGACTTTGCTGCCAGATGCAAATTGCTTAAGAGAGTTGATGAAGCACTGAAGTCTCGTCTAAGCCTTTAAAGAGGATGTTCTTTACTGTGATTATGGGCACAAATGGAATAAGACACAAAATAGATGGCCAGAAAAGATATTATGGCCAAATGGGTTTCAAGAAAACAATACCTATTATTATGTAGACATGAAAATAAAGTCATTTTCTTAAGATAATGAAGCTTAACAAGCAGTACAGCTCATTAAGGGTAAACCTGAGCCAAAAGCATGTCCCTGGACAGTTTCCCCAGAAGCTACAGCCACATTTTACTTATGGTTTTCATTAAACCCATAAAACTAAACGTGGATGTGTTGTTCCAGGTGACACATGAAATATATGACTCACAGAATAATAATCCTGTTCCACTGTTTTGATCTGTGTTAAAAAAATATATATATATTTGGTATTGTCTGATCCTTAAAAGGACAGTTCAAGGGTGTTTTTTTTGGTGTATTTGTACATGTATGAGATACTGACACATTACCAGACAGAACAAAAAAAGATTATCCTACCTAACAAAATCTATGCCAAGTTGATGTTATCTTAAGAACATGGTAACCATTTTATCTCACAGATAGACAGCCTTTTCTGGCTGTAAACCTAAGTTGGTAAACTGCTGACTCTCCCTCACCAAAGTTCATAGAGAAAAACAGCAATTTTACATCTCAGCAAACGGGAGTTGTTGATTCACAGCTGCCTCCATCGGTATGTTTAAATATGTTGCCTTGTGACTTCAGTGGTTGAAATACTTTGTCCAGACTTAAGTAAGCGACACACAATTACTGACAAAGGCAGCAGTAGACCAATAGCTTCTGTATCCCCACCAGCTAAAAACGCTGATTTTTTTGTATGGATTTTGGTGTCCAAGTTTAGAAAGTTAAGTTTCCAGCCAGAAATGGCTGTCAAATGGTAAATATTCATAAGGTGTAGTAGACTTATGCCAGGTTTTATGAGATGAGGACTTCATCTTATAATTTAATTTGCATTTTAAGTTTTTTTATGGTTTGGACACATGATATTAAACATTTAAAATTGCCCTTCATGACATATTATGGTTGATTTTATTTGTTGGCCATCTGCATACTAAAACAAAACTTTCCCAAGAACTAGTTTAAATCCTAACATATGAGTTTAATAAATCAGCCCGATTCACTCTCATTCGCCTACAACAGAATCCTGTGGCTGATGCCCCCGAGGTGTAAATGTGTGAATCTGTGTGTGTTAGTGAGCCAGGGCATTTGGTGGAAAAGAACATACCTGCTGAGTGAATCTTTGCAGGATAAATAACATTTAATCAAGACAAATAAAGCCCAGTGTGGCCAAACAGATCACTTCGCTGGAGCTCAGTATTACCCAAGAAAATTCAGCAATGTTCTTAAAGTTAACTGTCTCTTTACCTTTTCAACCAAGTCACCTCGACTCATTATAAACCCCTTCGACGTCAGCCAGGATGAACAAAACAAACACACAGAACTTCTACCTGTCATAGTTGATGAGCACCAAGGTGACAGATGGAATGCTCGCAGTAATGTTCCAGGGCCAGAACAGGCAACATGTTATTTTATGAAACACATATTTAACATGTTGAAATCAAACTAACAACGCAATCCTTTCTGGCATGCGATGGCCACCAAATGAGCTTGGGAGGGTGAGTGGCCGAGTCATCCATTTGTTACAATAGAATTCCATCACACTGGACCTTTAACAAATACAAAAATTTTAAGAATTTTTCACCAATTTGTGTGCACAAACAAATTAAATCATACAAGAATTAACATACGACATAGACAAGTATTGTGAGGAAGCATGGTGAAGAGATAAGGCAAAACAAATAAGTTGTCACATTTAAAAAAAAAAAAGTAAAAACATTTAAAGAAATGGGGATTTTGGTCAGTTTGGGTGTGTTTCACTATAAAGTAACACCTAAACATATGTTAAAATAGACATAAACCAAGAAAATGTGTGTTAAATTGAAATATATACACAAATAATGGAAGAAGGGGTAGAAAATATAGGTTTTTTGTACACATTTAGTTCGATTCATATTGTAGGATATGTAAACATGGCAAACATGTTTACGTTGACTCCACCGCACTTTCAAACCCTCGCCAAAATGGTAGTAAATCCATGGGATGTGACCTCAACAGTACAACAGTGATCCAGTCATCAGCTCAGTCCCACAAAAGCAGAAAACACAGTTAGCATGGCTCGTCTGAACAAGCTGTTTTAGCTATTAAAAAAAAAAAACAAAAAAAAAAAAAAACAGCTGTGATTACTATCATTCTCACCACAACCATCTGACATCAAATGTCTCGCCAAGAAGAGAAGCAGATCACACCGTTGTCGTTACAGTCTGAGGTTAGCGGACTACATGACTTCATTAATGACGCCATGAAAAAAAAGATCCAAACGTCATCAGAATGTCAAGTAATCTTAACCAAAATAAGAATGAGATTCATGATACAAATATGATAATTGTAAAACTATGTTTTACACTGTTGTAAGATTCTCTTTATATGGTTCATTTTGTTGTTCAACAAATAAACCATATATAACTAGAAAAACATTCAGACCTCAGAGTGCAGACCTCAGCCAAGCACGACATTTTCCCATGTATTGTGATTCGCACCCAAAATTGTTAGTCCTATGATTATATTATCTACATTATTGGATTCCTTGACCATGAAAACATATGGAATCAACTTTAAATCATTATTATTTTGATAGTTATTCACCAAAATCGATATTTCTGTAATAGCGGTTTTCTTCTGGATTTAGCCCAATAGCTATTAAAGATTCCATTGACACAAATCCATTGACACAATTCCGAGTCTCTTAGCTACAATTTGGCATTACTTGCAAGTCTGTATCTTTATTTTACCTTACAGTGCCCCAAAAACCCACAAACTCCCTATTTTTTCCTGTTCTGGATCACAATATCAGAAGAGCCTCTACCAGATTGTTGTTCATTCATTTCCAGTCACCTTGTTTGCAATTTGCCCCTCGCCAACAGCCAAGACCAATTTTTCATCGTATTAACCACCAAATCCTAAGGTCTTCCTATCGTACGTTACGGTATCAGTCAGTGGCCATGGACTTATCAGGACGAGAAGGTGTGAGAGGCCGAGAGACTGAAAAATAATGAAAGTATGACGGAGGAGATGATGCTGCCCTTGACGAGAGCCAAAGCCTCGTGTGGGAGTCGGGTGGAGGAGGCAGGGCTGAGGCT
This sequence comes from Brachirus orientalis, assembly GCA_016785285.1. Lineage (NCBI taxonomy): Eukaryota > Metazoa > Chordata > Actinopteri > Pleuronectiformes > Soleidae > Brachirus > Brachirus orientalis. The sequence goes on along the minus strand of JAFBJR010000078.1, from coordinate 1,713,354 downwards.
CATTTCTCATACAGAGCAAATCTTATCACACTGTCATTAATAGCATCCTGCTGTTGCAGCATCAGCAGTGTGGAGCTCTGCTTCTCCCTTTTTTGTTTTTCCCCTCTGTATCATTCCAATACATATATGCTGGTATTTTTACCCACACTCAGGGCTCTAATTTCGTGGCGCAACGTAGCGAGGCCCGCGCAGTGGTAATTTCATCAGCCTTCAATGGTTTCATGTACTAAAGACATAAATAATTAAACTGTATCTTAAGTCTACCAAGACAGCCAAATTGCAAGGGGCAGGGATGGATGTGCATGCTTATTTTATGGTACATTCATTTAATTTTAGAAAACATGAGTCTTCAGAGTGCTAACCACTACACCAACCGTGTGGCCCCAACAAAACAAAAATTGCATTCAAAGGGGTCATTTCAAATATAAATGAATGAACAATGATGAAAAGCATTGTGGGTGATACAGGATTGGATATTCGCATGATCATCTCTGGGTCTAACATAAGTTGGTGGAGGTGTGTGAGGGAAATCTGGGAGGCCCAGAACTTTCACTCCCTCCTTCCAATCTTCTCTCTCTTCCTCAGTCAGGAAACCCCCCCCAGTGGCTTTGAAAGGAAACTAGATCTCTCATCTCTCGTCTGCATGTTGTGCTGAGATGTCCCTGAGATGCCTCATTATACTCCCCACTTTTATTTCCAGACATAAAATACTATCTCGCCCTCTGCCTCTTCCTGTCCACCTTCTTTTCTTTCTCACTCACAGTTTCTGTTTTCTCTTACTGGGCCTGTCCGCTCCAAAATCTCCACCTTAAGATCTTCAGTCGACCATTAGACAGTCAGTGATGTAATGAACTGCTCATTAGTCACCGTGATTGACAGCTGGCATTGTGTGGATGTGTGTGTGTGTGTGTGTGTGTGTGTGTGTGTGCAGCAGACGCCAGCAGGTCCGAGGCCTCGGCTGATCAGCACTTGCCAGAGAATTTATATATATTTATAGGGGATGGCTTGAGTACAAGTTCAAAGTTCGACGTTTTTCTTTCAAGATAGGAAATGTAGCAAATCATGATAGAAAGTGCACTCAGCTGCCTCGGGCTGCAGTAAAAACTTTCCCATAAATTCAAAAACATGTAACTTGGCACCGCTTGTTCTGATATGTCATCTGGAAATCACAGACAAAAATCGTCAACACATCGAGTTTTGGAAGAGTCCGTCAGCGTCCAACTTCCATCCCTGCCATCATGCTCTTTGAAATGTGTTGTCATATCGGCATTTAAATTCTAACTGAGGTTTTAAGAGTCCTGACAGATTTGTGTTTAGTCTTCATCGACAATGTAATATAATTCCATTGCTCCATAAGGAATGTACTTTCTGTGCATGCCATTCTTTTGTTTTCCCTCCATGCCATAGCACCGCAGTATAGACTTGTGTGAAACCTGAAAACCAAGGTCAAACATAGGCCACAAATAACCAAGGCTGTAAATAAAAATGTATGTATTCTTTCAGTTTGGAAAGTAAAGACTAGAAAGTAGTTCAATAAGACATCAATTTTGTAAACTATGTTCCCATTTAGAGGAAAATAAACCAGTACTGTAGTGACCAATTTACAGTCATATCTGTAACACCTAACATCATTAATTAATTAAAACTTTTATTTTATATATGTCATTTAAATGACATATACATAAATCTTTACTGAAAGGTTGGGAACGTTCTGCTCATTTCTTTGGGGACCCAAAAGAGATGACACTAATGCACAGCACATATGAGTGGACACCAGAAAATACAATTTCAAAAACTGACATGGCTTCAAGTCTGTTTATAGGTCACCTTGTAAAGCCCTCGTGTTTCTAGTGTTTTAGCATTTAATTCATTAACACTGCAAGGATTTTTTTTGGCTATATTTGCCCTTTTGTGAGCAGTGTAACAAAAAAAGGTATTTTTATTTAATTTACTGGTGATTTACGTTATGGCCCAAGAAAGACATGATTTTAATTAGAACTTTTGGTGGTGAACTGGACCAACTGAACCAACTGCATGATGGGAAAAGTGAAGGTTGGAGCTTTTTGAATGCTTTACTCGGCTGTAGATTACTGCACAATTGGCATTACAGTGTTTATTTGGTGCATGCGTGTAAATGAGTTTGTGATTAGGAACATGAACACTGTCATCCACTGCAACACTGTGGTTCAACCATTTTGCCGCTATTCAAATTTAGTGTAAATGAAGTAAACAACACTGACCTCCATCCTGTTAATCATCCAGGCAGGGGAGACAGATGGAGAGTGCAGTTTAGGAGCCGGTCAGACACTACGACGTCCTGTCTCACTCCAGATTTTCTCCTGAATGCAGATACTGCAACAGCAACAAGTGCCGTCATGACATGTCAGCTGGAACAAGACTCATTAATCAAAACTGCCTCCCTGACGTCTCGTTCTCACCAAGATGGGCCCCTGATTCTGTCACATGACACTGGTGGCCGGTCTTTATGCATCTGTCCTGCACCTGTCTGTTCTCACTGTTCCTCCTGACAAAGTGACAGCTCAGCAGCTGCTGGGTAAACAACAAGGCGCACATAGAAGAATCAGTGTAAATTGATTTGTAAAAATGACGCATTACAACAAATACATTTTTGCTAAATCAGGGCTTATCCACAGAGAAACAGCACTTTCTCTGTTGAAGCCTTTTGCTTTGTGAATTGATGTAGAGCGTGACAGTGCCAGAGGATGCTGACGCCTCTGTCACCTTTTCAAATGTAACTTGTGATGCTGCAATCAAGTTGCATTTTCTTCAGATTTCATCAGAATCTGTGCACATTAGATAAAAAAACTTTTTATATGGTCACTAGAACAGCCGTTAGATAGCCTTATAAATATGCATTTTCTGTGTTGTGTGTGTTGGAATCATTTTTTTAAATCGTTCCAAATATGTGAGGGTTGATGACAGTTAGACTGGAGATATTGGCCTGGCAGGCTCCCATCTTTTTTGCTCTTAAACATAAACATTTCCATATGGAGGATAAAGCAGTAGAAGATGAGTGAGTGAGTGAGTGAGTGAGTGAGTGAGTGAGTGAGTGAGTGAGTGAGTGAGTTTGCAATCACAGAATCTTAGACATGAACTAAACCAGGGCAACAAAGGAAAGAAAATAAAATAAATAAAAGTTATCATAAAGCGAAAAGACAAAACAAATAGAAGATGATGGTGACAGTTAATGCAAGAGCAAGAAAGAGAGGTGGGGCGATGACATCATCATTTTGGTTGTCTACACCAAAACACAAGGGCTACATTTACAGATTTTTTTCACTCTGGGAACTGTTTTCTAAAAACTTTTGCCAATTCTCCTGAGCTTGTGCACACGGGCCCTCAGTGGACACCGTCTGATCGTCCATTCAAAATGAGTTCAAACACTTCAGCTCTGAGAGACAGCACAACAGAGACTGAAGGAGAGCATGAGAAGAATGGAGAGAACAGTGACAGGGAAAGATGGATGAAGACAGTGAAGGATGGACAGATGAAGGCAGGAGGAGAAGAGAGAGGCCTGACGTTGATTAATGAGCGAATGTGACGTGAAGAACGGTGTTCGTGTTGTTGTGACGGACACACAAAGTGTATTAAATGTACACGTGTTTATGTGTACATGTTGAGTAAATTTTCCTCTTTTTAAGACTGCGATCAAATACAATATATATTTTTTTTTTTTTTTGGCATAAAATTTTACTCAATTTGAGGCAAATTTACTTGTTGATTGGCTGGCTCAGCACTTATTTGAATGGTTTGGATGTAATGAACATTTGTTTATATTTAAAGGTTTACATGTACGGTGGCTAAAAGTTATTTGGCAACCACAAAAGTAGCAGGTATTTGGGAATAATTGGTCTAAATGTTTTTGACACTTACAGACTTAAGAATGCATTGTATCCTGATTTTGTTTCCAGAGATATCAAACATCACTGGCAGAAATTATCGTGACTTACACACTGCAGCTTTAAGTATTTACGAATATGTTGCCGTATGTTAACTCTTTTTCTACTCACTTTTACAGACTCACAATATGAAAAAGGACTCATTCTATTTTCTGTAATGTCCCTCTTGTTATTAAATATGTGAGGTTTTCAGGCTCAAACAAACTCCTGAAGGCCGCGACCTTTGCCCTGCAAAGCTTCCTGTCATTAGCCAACCAGATGATAACATCCTGGTGACATCACCGCTCATCTGTCATGCGCCTTCTGCTGCAGTGATTGCAAAGCCACTGATAGTGATTGGTGATTGTGGCATAGGATGTTGATTATGGTGAGCATTCACAATTGTGTACCAATCATATGCGACTGTGTGGGAGTGGTGCATGTGATAGAACATGAAGCTGGACTTAGTCGGTTGCAGGGGTGCGTTCTTTTTAAAATGTGATTAGCATTCAACCTGCTGACCCTGACAATGAACCTTGACAACTTCTTCCTCTTCCTCCACGTCAGCTCATCTCTCTCTTTTGCCTCCAATTCTTGTTCTTTTTGCATGTTTGATTAGGTCGGATCTGCAGATGTTATGTATAAATAAATAAATGCATCGGGATTTAAATGTTATATCACCACCAAGAGACACATTATAAAGTCTGGATTGTCATAACTACCAACCTCCTCGAGATCACAGCACCTCGAATGATGTGGTTAAACCTTATGTAATAAAATCCACCCATGCAAACACACAATACTCACCATAGTTACACTAAATCATAGTGTTTGTTGTGTTAGGAGGATAAAATAACCCCCCCCCCCAGGTTTGTATTTTCAGAAAATATTAGATTGGGTATCATTTCTTTCCACTTATTTCAATGGAACAAACTTGCTTTTCAAACCACAGTCATGGGTTATTCAAGCAGCGGTTGCACCATCTTGGAACTGTGCTAACCACAAAGCCAGAAAAGATACTTTAAACTGTCCATGCACCCGCAAAACTCACCCAACCTTTCCCCTCAATCTTCCCTCAAGGGACAAATGAGTGGAAACCAATACAAATCCCCTGCAATCCTCTTTTGCTGTAACCCCCTCAACCCCACACGCAAACACACACACACATGCGTGCATACCAATCTCCTGGCCAAACAACTGGGTTCGACACCTCTCACCTCCCATGTGTATCCGCCACAATCTGACGTGTGCGTGTGTCTTTTTCACCCTTTGCACTGAGATACAAACTGCAGCAGAGCAGCAGTTGAAATGTGTTAAAAATATCATGTTAGCTGATGTGAGAGTGGAGAAACTAATGGCTCATCATGTTCAAGAGAACACTGAAAGTAAAAACCCATAATCACTTTTTCCTTCCCTGCTCTGATTTTCCTTAACAACAAGTCGAACAATGGATACTTTGGCTAATCAGAGAGTGGATGAGATACAGCAGTAGGAGTTTTGAAGTACAATTATAGAAATTACAGCTTTGGTCTTTCACAGTTAAGACCACCAGTGATGACACTGCATCTGAAAAAACAGGCATAGTATTTCTTGCATTTAGAAAGTGAATGGGGATTTCTCTTTTCAAATAAACACTTGAAAAGTATGATAAAGTTGAACCTGGATGATGTCGGTACTGCAGGATTATGGTGATACCTTTGATGTAAATACCTGAAAATGACTCTTTGTGTTCGGACAATGTGGTCAATGTCTCAGTGGAGAGTTGGAAGTTACCAGAAAATGTTCTCAGGGGGCGTAACTCAACCTTTGAGCATAACTTTTGACGACGAAGCTTCGTGTCACCATCTACGTGTTGTATGTCAAATGTTTGTCGTCATTTCTCCACAAGTGACTTCCTTTAGAATTAAAAAGAATTCGACAAAAAGGTGTGAGTGGCAGAAGCAGCCAAATGTGGCTTTGAACTGCCCCCCCCGGAACTGTACTCACCCTGACCTGGCACAGCCCGACTTTTGTCTCTTTTCCAAACTGAAAACTTGTGTCCATGTTGAAGATGTGACCTTCTTCCACAAAAGGGTGGCAAAGCTTGAGTATCGGTGGCCTAAATGCACTGGCATTAAAAGAGACTACATCAAAAAAAATAATGCAAGAACAATCTTCCTCCTGTGACATTCTCTCTGGGACCCTTGTATTAATGAAATTAATTCATAAAATGAATAAGTGTAAGGAATGAGCAGACGAAGCACTGACAGATGTTTGTCTGACAGAGGCCAAACATCGGATTCCCCACAGATTTATGCTAAATTTAGCCACTACTGCTGCTGCTTTGAAAAAGTCACAAAATCTATTAGTCCTGCTTTAATGATTAGAACATTCACATTGATGAATGTGTGAGAACTTAATGCCAAAACATCACAGCAGCTAATTCTCGTTTCTCCAAATGTACTTAGCTAAAAAATCTGTTTGTGTAGGAGTAAAAAAGTGCTCATACTCAGAACATTTGGCGCATGCTTTGATAATCACTGCCACGTGTAATCAATCCACTCATGTCTTTTTATAATCCCCATATGAACCCTTAACTTTTTATACCTTGTGCAAGGCACTGGCTGAGAGTGGATCGTCACACTGAGAAGGAAAACATGTCTCTGTTGTTGTCACCGAGGCACAAACAAGCAGAGGAGGACATGTCACGGTAACGTGACTTGGTTCAGACTCATTTACTGCCAAATACGATGAAAATGTTGCAGGACATCATTTTAATTTTACAAAAGATAATACAATAGGGCATAAATGATTAACTAGTCCTGTAAAACTGAGGGTGTTTGGTGTGTGTGTGCATCCTCTCATGTCCACCACTGACTCGGTGAATGTCCAAATGAATATCACGCGCTTCACTGACCACCGCTCTCTGCTAAAATGTTGTTTCACAGTCCAGCAGATTATCAGGTTTCTGAGCCCCAGTCTGTGGCGAACAATGCGTTGCCAATAACAGCATTCACATGAGCTTTGATTCAAGCCCCGCTGAGATCCAGTGCCTAATTTTAATTGCGGGAAAACCTCTGAGTTCACCAACAGCTTTATCATGTCTAATTGCCCCTGTTTTGTAACTGTAATGTCTCCATGTTGAGCAACACTGGGGCATTTTGAGAAGATGCAGCTATCAAAGAGTGGGAGCTTACCCTTCATGTGTCCTGTCTGAACATTCCCATAATATTCCTGGTCATTTCCGATGATAAATTATTCAGAACAACTTCATTTTACACAACAATCTTTGGAGAACTGCACCAAAAAAAAAACCCGAGAGGTCTACAGTGGCTACACTGAATATGCAAAGCACAGAGAAGCATCTTACGATCATTAAACAGATACAGTGAAGGCAGCAGGATCCGAGGAGCGTAAGAAATAATGAATGACTGATACGGCGGAGAAGATGAGATCCCACGGGAGAGGAGAAAGCAGATACTGCGGATGAGAAGACAGGAAAATAGATTATAACGAGAAAGAGAGACTGAAGGAGGAAATACAGTATAGGAAAATACCAGAGGTGGAAAAACAGTAGAGAGAAGCAGAGTTCCTCGAAGAAGGTCAGGAAAAGAAATGTTGATATGCTTTGCAGAGAGCTCGCCATGAAATATCATCTTCTCTTGAGTCTAAAGGCGTGGAGGACAAGTCAAGTGAATTAAAAGTGGGTTTTTCAACCTGCAGCTGCTGCATATTACACATGTCCAGCTACCAAAAGCCTCTTGAATTCTTGGTATAACAGGCGGCAAGATGATGAGGTACCAATGAGGTAGAGGTGGAAAGAGAGACCTCGAGAGGAAGAGCTGGATACAACAGTCAGATAGGCCTTGTTTCCACTGAGTGGAACGGTTTGGTTTGGTACAGTATGTATTTTTTTCATGTGGGTCCATTAGGAATGTGGTTCTTAAATGTTTCAGTCTTTGGCATCCTTCCCTTGGGGTACCAGAGTAAAATGGTACCAAGTGTCACGTTCCATGTCATCGCACCATTACAACATCAAATAAAGGTCTCAGTCAAAAATGCAAGCCTGACCCAGGGCTTGACCATTCCAAACCGAAGCACACCATGACGGAAACACAGCAAAAGCTCTCCTTCTGTCACTTCTCCATACAAAACCATTAAAGGATTTTATATAATTTCTAATCTTTTTCCTGGCTGCATAGCCACATCCCACTGATACTCATTCATCACCAGGGCTTTTAAGCTGAAAGTGCACATTTCCAATTTAGTGTAACACAACAATATAACTTCCTTCCCTTTGCTTGCTCTGTGCTAACACCAAATGAAATCCCTCATATTTCCCCAAGGTGTGTGATACTATGAGCTGTGTCCTCACATGATGAAGGACTGAAGCCGTTAGCTTATGAACCCTGACAGGGTAACACAAACTAGTAATAACACACACAAACATCCTCAGTGACCCACTGGGACCAGGATCCGAATCACTGTTGTCTGTGTTCATGTGTGTGATGGGACGATAAGTCTGTTACCATCCGAGTCAGTCACAACTGAATATCTGTTTTGTTTTGGTTGTTCACAAACTGTACATGCTGCTCAAAATGAGTTCACACTGTCGTGTATGGAATGAATTCAAATGTATGAGTCTGTGAGATATATGGTCATATAGGTTGATGGAAATGTGGACCTCAGCTGGTCCACAGCTTAGTCAGCAACTATCAAATCAATCAATTAGCAGTAATTAGCATTAGGTAAAGTGTTTACCAGGGAAATATTTACCCGGGTAATTTCAGTGGAGACGCGCAGAGGTTTTTTTACGTGGGTAAATGAGAACGGTTCCTATGGTAGAAAAGGGCCTCTTATTTGACACTTAAATAATGTTTTTGAAGTGGTAGAGCCTTTTTGGTGGCAGCTACTAAACTGTGGAACGACCTTTCTTTACATGTTACCTGTTTAAAACAACTTGCGATGACTTATCTTTTGCCACAGGCTTTCAGTGCTGGCTGAGAAAGAGTTCTTGGTTTTTTTATTGTTTTTTTTTTTTTTACTTATACGCATTTCTATTATTTATATTATAACAGAAATATATTTCATTTTAGTTTGAATTGTATTTGTATTGTCTGTACAACACGTCTGTCAACTGACACTGCTTTTAAATGTGTTGTAGCTATAACTTTAGGCGCTTTGCTGAAAAACCGCCGTACCTAATGACAGCCCCATAGCGCTGCTCACAGTGCTGTGGCACGGTTCAAAATTACAGGGTTGTTTCAGTTCACACTGTCTTAATACAAATGAACCATCATGTGCAAACAAAAAAATCTCATGGACTAATTTGCTGGACAGAGTTTTGCCATCTGTCATCCTGTGAGATTAAAGATTCTGGCGAGAAGAGAAACCAAAACAAACTCATAAACTCAATAAGACAGTGATCTATAAGAGTGATTCTGTTGTTGTTGTTGCTGTTACAATGTGGTGTCTTTTGTATTTAAACTGAGTTGGCATCAGCCGCCCAAACAAACTGAAACCAACCTGATTTTAATGAAAGACGGTGACTGTGAAGACACCACAACACTTCAGCCTCTCTGGAAGTGTGCTTACAAATGAAGCCATCAGACAGGGAGCTGGAAAAAGACCCAACATCTGGTGGACATTTTGTCAAAAGTCATGGCCTCACTCACTATCCTCCTATTTGTTTGTGTTTTTCCTCCTCCTCCTCCTCCTCCTCCTCTGCGAGCGCACTACCCACTCCTGTCACACTGAGCTGCCCTGGGCCGTGCCTTGCTGTTTGCACAAGGAACCGAAGAGGAGAAGCTGCAGTGCAAATCAAACTGTTGTCATGTGTGTGCCGAGGGCAAATAAACTGTGTCAGAATTGTGTTTGCGTGTCTTTATTGTCAGGGTTTTGCAGAGTTGTTGTCATGTAGGATTGTGGCTTCACGTTCCCGCTCAGACACCATCCTCTCTGCCCCTGGAAATTATTTTTCACAAACGATGAAGACAGAGACAAAATATGGACAGATCAGTGAGGCCGTAATAAAAAGAGCGATACTTAAATGGCTACATATGTTCTTTTGTCATATCTTTGGATTAACAGACATGGGCTGGATACCACTTAGAGACAGTTAACCCAGTCTCTGCTCTTACATGTTGATCTCATTTTACCTCAGCGGCTCTGGTGGTTTGGATCACGTATTCAGCTCGGCCCAGTTTAGCATGGATTCACTTGAGAGACTTTAGTCTCTTTATCCAGGCCTGATCCAGAACTGAGGACCACATCCACAGAGAGTAATTGGGCCAACAAACGAGTGTGTGAATATGTGACCCTGTAGCATGCTGTCACACATTTTAATACATATTCAGATATTGGACTTTAAACAAAAACCTTGTTTTTTTTTTATATAGATCTTTAAATTTCTCATGCATTTCATATGTGGCCAGCTCCAAGTCTGATTCAGAGCTCTCATGAACTTGTAAATCCCACATTACAACTTAATGAATGCCACATGTTCATGAGTAGGTGTGGATTTGTGAGATCCGCTCATCAGAAGATTTTCAAAAAAAAAGTCACCAGTTGATGAAATCAAGAACTTTCATAGCTTCCATGTTCTTTGATAGAACATTAGCAGATGAAATCATTACAAAGTCATCGGCGTAGTTCAGTTATATTCGAGTTATCACCTGTGTGAGTGTAAAATTGTCAGATTATTGCCAGATTCTAGTAAAAATAAACAGTAGCGGTAGACCTTTCACCTTGCTGCAGTGCTTGACCACTCCAGAACCTCAAGCCATCAGAGAAAATGGACGTGTTGTGATTCTCAAAGCATCTGTAGCAATGTTGTCTTTTGACTTACATCTAACACTGGCATTAGCATTCCCCGCCCTCATCTCTATATCGCCTACTTTTCAGATATTGCAGACTTCAATGGGTGTAGATCTGAATAGTAAGTCTTTTGTTAATTTGGAAATATCAGCACACAGCAAAGTCAGCGCCGAACATGTCAGTGCCTGTTACAAACACACTTTATTTTTTCCCTCCACTTAGAGAGTAAAGTCTGTTTCTACATGACTTGTAGGACAGGTCAAGTCTCTTAATAATTGAAACAACCTTCTTAAAATCACCCACATGTGCTACTTATTGTAAGCATTCATCTGTTCGTATTTAGTTACTAAATGTGGCTCAGCGATGCTTTGATGCTCTGCACACTGTTTCACATCTTTTATCAAATTTATGTGCTATTTATGCACACACAAAAAATTGAATTTCATCAGTATGGAGCATGGAAACAACACTTAAGTGAGGTGCTGCCAAAAAAAAAAGAAGAAAAACATAGATTAATGGCAGAAAAGGCCTCTTTTTGTTGCAGGATGCTGTGTTTGGATGTGGAAGCTTTCCAGTCCCTCAGAGCAGCACCCAATATCCCTGCAATAACAACGAGTGGCCAATCCACAGTGAGCGCCCTCATGAAAAGCATCTTGTCATGCAACTGCTGATGGAAACTCTTTTCTCCATATAGTCCTGTAAGAGAACGCAGTGTCCTGTCTACTCAGATGGAAAAGTCAGTGTCAGAAGCTTTGAAGGTGCCACACCACAGAGGTTCATCAGAGACAAGTCATTTGAGTCATCGCCAGACCTACAGGATGCTGCAAAAACTGTGTCAGTCTCAATTAAATCCTCTTTGTGGTGAGAAATACTGATGTGTTCATTAGCTTCCTCTTTAAAAGAGTTCACGTCCAGGCCCCGCCCGGACAGAGTCGCCTCTATCTTCCACCATAAACATCTCATTTCATGGGTTGGTGTGGTCGAACGGGGCGAGGGTGGCAAGTGTTGCTTGGCTCTATGGCTTATTTTTCCACTGTGAGGAAAACAGGTCTATTTGTGAAGTCGCTACAGGAGCAGAATGTACCTTTGCTACAGGAGCGTGTTACGTGTGCCGTGTCCATGTGTGTGTAGGAGCCTGTTTGGAGGCTGGCTGGCTGCTCTCAGTGGCATTTGTGCTGTCACCGGGCAGCTTGGCTGGAAAGCCATGTTATTAGCGAAGCTTGGTTACACACAGACATGACCCAGAGTGTATTAGAATATACAGCAGCTTTCAGACCGAGTAGTTCCCGCAGACATACGAACAACCTCGAATTTAACAACATGTCTCCTTTAAGTGTTGGAAATAATGCAATTAACATGGGTTTTTCCATGTTCCAGAGCCGTGTTCACCCTCATGTGAATTCTTACATCACTCATCAGAGTGTGAGAATGTAAAAAGAAATATGTGTGTGTGTGGGTGTGTGTGTTAGTGGGGTAAGGATAATGAAGCAGAGAAAGCGAACAAGGCTGTAATTTACTAAACCATGAGATTGCTGGAGCATCGACATGGCAGAACAAATCAAATGTCACAGTCACCCTGTCTCTCTCTTTCTCAGCCACTTTTCCATCATGGGTGTAGTTAGCATGGTGGCTATTAGCTCGTACCCACATCCCATAGCCATGAGTTTGAGGTCAGGGTTGCTTGTTTAAAATCGGACCAAGCGGCACCAGAACAAAACAAAGCCAAACCCTACTCTATTTTCCACAATAAACTCGAGTAAAATAGCACAGACTGTACATGCGCTCTGTTTGTGAAGACAGTTGGAGGAAAATATGTGATTTTGTTTTATCCTACATCTAAAAGTATTTGCTACATGCAGCAAAACGAATGAACTCTCCCATAATCTTTACCACCAATCCATCCTGAATGCATCCTCAGATGTAATCATAAAAACATGATTGCAGTTTTGTCCTCAAGAGGGCGTCTTCTGCTGGCGTCCTCTGACCCGCAGCAGTTTCAGGTTTTTCTTTTACACTAATCAGTGCTAATACACCTAACAATCACAACAATATTAACGCTGATCAAGTCTTTTTGTGTGTGTGTGTGTGTGAGTGGAGCTTTAGATCACTCAGCTCCTCCTCTAAAATCTCTACTATCAAACTGAATAAAAACATCATTTTGTTCTTGCAAACAGACATAATGTTAGTGTGGACTTGCAAATGGCACAGTATAGTGAAACCTGATCACGTGCAGTTGACGCATTTTAATACCAGGTGTGAACAATCATACTCTCAAGACAGATGTTATTACTAGGTCTGAATGAGGCCTTGGAGTCTCCAGTTAACCTAACCTCAATCTGCCTGCTTTGGACTGTGGGAAGAAGCCAAAGCACCCTGGGAAAACCAATACACACATGGGGGGAACATGTACTTTCCAAACAGAGAAGGTCCAGTCAGTCCTTATTCTGAACCAGAGAAACTTTTTACTGTGAACCGACAAAGCTAACCACCAAACATCCATGTGGTCCAAGTGAGAAAATGTTGGTATTAAAAATAATAAAAATAATAATAATAATAATAATGCTTTAGCAGAAATATTCATGATCTGAATTCTTGAGTGGCTGTAGCAGTTGTGAAATAACAAGCCACTTTCCCCTGTTTCACAGTAATCCAGATTTGTAAACCTCTGGAGGTTTGCTGGGAGATTTACACAGAAATCCAGAGTGTCTAACAGACTGATTAACCTACTTTGAAGTTTCTTAACGTTCAGCTGATGGTAACTAGAATATGTTGAACCAGGAAGGTGAAGGGAAACTCAACTTCACCCTTGATTTCACTGAAACAGGAGGATATTTGTTGTAGCAGTCTGCTCGATCAGGTTCTTGAGCTCAGGGACTTTAACACTGGGATCAGTAAAGATGGGTCACGACAGGGAAAAGTGACTCAGTAGACTGCGACATGAGAAAGCTCCAGAACAATCGAGCTGAAATGAGGTCACTGATATGCTGCTATATTATCATAGGTTACAACTAGCGTGGGAGGAAAGCAATTGCAGACATTACACCACACCACAAAGCAATCTTATTAGTTTACATCACACAGAAAAGCACTTTACAATTGAGATCAACCACATGTTGAGTATTGCAGACAGTCATTCTTACAGTTGACCTGTAAAACTACGAATACATTCTAAATGTCTGTTGTTGTTTTTTTTAGATTTTCTTCATGTTTCTAGAATGAAACTACAAATATAAAAAAAAAAAAAAACAACAAGCCTGCTATTGAATTCAAGAATAAACATTGTAATTTTAGACTTTTTTATCTGAAGTTCATTTATCAGACATCTGTCATGCTCAAGGCCATGCTGTGAAATCAGATGATGATCAAATATGCACAGAGTTTAGGTCCAAGGTGGAAGTATGTCCAGTAAAAATAAAATAAAGGCATGGGTGCCATTTTCAAAATCTTTACACTGAATTAGAGGTCTGATAACACAATATTCTTCATGATTAACCACATGTAAATCTTTTGAGGCGTAGGGACAGAAGGGAAAACAGATTTTGATCATTCGACAAGACGCTCACCTAATAATAAAATTTAATTTATCTTCACGCAACTGGATAGCCTTTTCTGGAAGTCCATTAAGAAAATCAATGAATTTAAATCACTTCACACACAATATTTCAATATTATTAAAATACCGAGAATAAAGCAGGTAAAGTGTCTTAGCCTTCTGTTGAAGTTCCAGGATGGCTACAGAGAAATGGCTGCACTCAAAGTCATTGTTGATACTGTTTCTGTACCTATTAAAATGACACTTCAAAAGTCTTGAGCTATCACTTTAACAGTACTAGCAGTATACATTCCAGGATATGCCTGCACCCTAATGGGATACTGGGCCCTTGTAGTTCATCCAATGGTCCTTTTAACAATTTCCAAGTACTAAGTGTCATTCTAGTGTGGCTGTAATGAGCATTCAGCCTGGTCCAGTTTGTGGAAGAGGCACCACTTTGCTATTTTAAAGGTCAGAGAAAGTGAGCCATGACTGGGCTAATGCCACATTGACCTTCTCATGACAACAAAACTGAACTAGCTATGAGACAGTTTAAAGGACTGGAACCACATTTGTCTAGTGTGATCAGGTAAATGTCCCTAAATGTCATACATTGTTAATTTTATGTTTGCTTTTGGAAAACTTCCCTTTGTTGTTGTCTTGCTGCTTGACACATTTATCCCGAGAAGGTGCCCAATTGAAGGAAATTTATTTGATCTGTGCGTTTTTTCCACCCACCGATTTGATCCCTAAGACTTATAACCTTGGCCTGGCAACGGCGGGTCACAGCCGCCTGTGATTTAGTGCCATTGTTCGTAGGGTGGGAAAAAGGAATAAGTAAAAGACAGAGTGGAAAACAAATTTTTCATCCTCATCCTATTTATCTTCTTTTTCTTTCTGAATGTTGTGGAAGGCATGTCAAATATCTTCAGGATTTGTTATGGAGCGACGTGGAAGTATGAAGCCAAGTGGCGCAGGACTGACAGCGAGACTGACCCAGACAGACAGTTAGACAGATAGTCATCCCACCCGCCAATCTCACCTGGTCCTTTGAGAGGCTAATGTTTCTGGGAAAATCCCACTCTGTTTGCTGTCCTGTCAGTTTCTTAGAGCTGGCATGGGCACATGGATGGATGACAGAGTGAGGGAAAATGGGATCCAGTAGGGTGGTGAGGCAAAAGGAGTGGGAAGGATGTGGGTAAAGGATATGGATCTGGTTTAATCCACAAGTAACTCTGTAATTGGAGATAATATCCCACCTCTTTCTCACCTCCTCTAATTTGCATCCCTTTTCCTTTGACATTCAGGATGCAGTCATAGAAACCCAATTAAAGCAGCTCAGACACTTTTCTGGCAAACAAAAGCTCCAAGATGTCACAGAAATGCTTGAATCACCACAAATACCAGGGTCCAAGGACAGAAAAAAAAAATCACTTTGAATAAGACAACAGGATGTAAGAAATATGGTGGCTGAGAAAGCACTTTTTCCTTCAGAATTTGCTTTACAATGATTTTTCTCAACTTCCGTACAAATTAGGTGTCACTGCTGGGCTGGCAAACCTGTGCGTTTGCTCAAAAGGGGAGGGTCAGACTTGGACAGACTGTCTAAACAAAACAAAACAATGGTTTTTATTGTCGTGCTGGCTCAAACTCACCCACACACCCCTGGCAAAGAGCACATCTCTCAGTGGAACACGCCGTCAGTAATCATAAACTTGATCTGGCTGATAATGAATTTGAGCAGCACTCTTACTGAGACATGGATTGACTTTTTTCTCTCTTTTTCTTTCACTCCACTGTTCTCGGCTTCATTGGATGGAGAGATAAAGGAAAAAGTGGCTCCCAGAGAGAGTGATGGAAAAGGATTTCTTGTCCTTGAATATTTTCCAACTGTGTTTTCTTTAATAGATTTTCTTGGAACTGTCCAGTCCCTTTTTGCCTTTCGTATGTGTGAACAATGAATATTGGTGGTTGCCCAGCTAACGTGGCTGTCCCGGCTGGCACCGTCCATCCATCACTGTGCTGGCAAAGTGGCTGTTTAAAGAGCAGCATGGTCGACTTTGGAAAGCCTCTGGTTGTTAGTGGTTAACCCCAGGCTCCCCACGGGGCTTGCTGCTCTCTCGTCATCCTGCCAACCTTCCAGTGAATTGCATTATGCTCTGGTGTTAATGATGCAAGAGTGATCACTGAAAAACATATGATAGCATACACATTTAATGGCAAGAAATTACCAAATTTTCCATGTTTAGATGTAACAAAAATTTTAAAAAGCTTCTGTACATGAAGATATCCTACATGGGTCTTGGGAAAGAAATGTAGAAATGTCTGCCTGAGATTAGCAAATACATTTTCCAGATGAATCCCCAAGCTTATAAGGGACCACTTTTAATTTTAAGTTCCTAAAATACACTGTGCAAAAGGTGTTTATTAGATGATTTTAACAAATCCATGTGTCCTTGTGCTTGCAGCTGGCAGACTTGACTGTTTGCAGGGATTGGTGGTGAATTACTGTAGCTGGGGAGTTTGGGAAGTCCAGTGACGCTACCGACCAGGAGTGATGATGAAAGAAGAACAAGGTAAGGAAGGAAGGACTTCTGCCCAGGATAAGATCTCATGTCAAGGTTACCTGACTGTCAGCTCCTGACTTACAGCGAAAAGAGTTTCCTCTCCTCCCTCAATCTGTCTGTCCTTGACTCTATTCGGACGTCCCTCCCTGCACTCCTCTTCTCTGACTTGTTGCTTCTTCTTCCTCTTTATCAGTTGTTTTCCACCGGTTGTGTTTTCATCTGCATGTTCCTGCCTTTATCTACACATTGTGTGCACGAGCTTGAAGAAATGGAAAGCGATAGCGAGGAACAGGTCGCGGATTAGACACAAACATTGGTCAAGACAGTCTTTGCTATTTCCTTTGCTGAGACACGTACTGACAAGCGAACGAAGCCATTTTAGGACACCTGCCAGTGGAAATGAAGCCTTGTGATGAAAAACCTAGAAAGAGAAAGCAAGGGGGGAGTGATCGTGGCCACAAGTATGTACCACAGAGAACCACAAAGTGCCAAACTAGTTCCATTAAAAACCATAACATGCCACTGGGTGCCGAACCAAAAAAACTGAAAGCACCACGCTGCAGGGTTCGTCATAGAAGGTCAAGTTCAGCAGGCGGACCGTGCAAGAGTGATAACAAGTCGGACAAATGAGATTATGAGCCAGGAAGAGCACGACCATCGAGCCTCACACTCACTTAATGTGCTCATGAAGTGTGTTTTCTTCAGGGTCTTCACCTCAGCCTAACCACAAATCCTGGCCGCGACAGCAGACTTCACTTTTATTGCCTCTCTCGTCTCCTCCAAGTGCCTCGTCTTTTTTTCTCAGATGATGATTTCTCCATGCCACTCTCCTGCATTTCTCTCGTCTTAGGTATCATTCCTCCTTCTGAGATTTGCTGGCAAAGGCACAGCTGGAGGAGAAATTTTTTGGATACTGTGAGTGGTTGTATTTCAAAATTTTTACATAGGGTTAATAATGGCACATTTTTTAACTATCGATGAGTTGGTTATTACAAGTGTTTGCCATTTTGTCAGTAGAGGACTTACAGTAAGTTACCTAATGTTTACCTAGTTACCTAAACCATAAGTAGGCTAAAGAGCCTACTTATGGTTTAATTATGTGCTATTAATCATTCTGTAAAAGCACATGTAGCTTTTTGCCAGTCGTGTGTATCTCATTTTCTCTTTCTCTCTCACTCTCTCTGTGTCTTAAATGAGCTGCCACCAAAAATCGGAGCAGAGGTAGCTTGTCTAAAGGGCACGACTCCCAAAACCGCAGCGCCATCGGAGGAGAAAAACCACAGATGCAGCTGTTCAGACAGAACAGAGAATAAGGATATGTTTCTCTCACTCTCTGTCTCTCCTTTTTTTTAGTTTTTTTTTTTTTTTTTAAAGGCGGGCCTCATTAAATGGAAGTAAGGCTGCTCGAGTCCAAAACCAAAGAGAGTCATGCCCCTTGAGAGCTCTCTGCTGCTAACCAGAGCCCTGGCACGGTTCAATGTGGAAAACAAGTGAATCAAATGCAACCGCCGAGCTGCAGCGAGCACAAAAAGACATAATAAAGTATTACGTAGGTTCAGTGTCGAGGGATCAGCTGTGGCAACAACACGGCTGCTTCGCAAACAGTGATGAAACGCATACGTGACACCGGCTACTTTAACACAGCTAGACGTCATGTACCAACCAGAGGAGGCGCTCGGTCCTGAGGGGAGGGGCCAAGCAAATCACCTCACTTCCACTTCTTTTTTTTTCTTTTCTGCCGGATTGAATTTTTTAGTTTGATTATTAATTTTTTCATTTTATTTTCCTTCCGTTCCTTCCTGCAATTCTGTTGTTTTCTTTTTTAAGTTCAGGTTCATTCCACATTGAATTTGTCTCTTATTAATTGTTGTCTCTTACTAGGTTTTAAATTCTTGGAAGAGCCAGTTTCTCCTTGATTAGGAGTAGCAAAGACCTATTTAAGGTTGTTTCATGAAATTCGTGGTCCCCAGAGGATGAATCATGATCAACAACATCTCGATCCCAGCAAAAGGGACTATATATATATATATATATATATATATATATATATATGTATAGACATGATTGCCCTTGGGACATTGGTCAAGACAGTCTTTGCCATTTCCTTTGCTGAGACAGAGATCTTGGAATTTGCATTTCCCAGGCATCCCATAATTTGCTCTCTCTTGCTTAACGTTACTTGCTCATTGTTCAGCATGGAATCTCATGTCAACGGCAGAGAGAGACAGTGGACAGTGACCACAACACCACTAGTAATTACAACTCAACAATTGTTCCATGTAGGCCTAGTCTATGTACATCAAACAATGCAGGGAGCATGAAACAGAAGGTGGCGTCGGAACAAAAACAGACACATTGGTGGCAGGAGATATTTACCTAAAAATCAACTGAACTTCTTTCTTGTGCAAAATTAAAGCACTGGCAATGACCCATGTCTATTCAGGGTGATTTTCAAAATCTTCAAGGCTTGAATTGAAATCCTGTTCCAATCGGGCTCCTGTGGAAACTTGCCAAAATTAGATATAAAAGACTTATTCTAACGCAACAAAAACCAAACCATTTTTATTTTAAAAACGTATACAAACATTCTAATGTGTAGTATATTCAATTTCTTGCCAGTAAACCTTATTAAATGGTGCATACTGAAGCATTAGCCCAAACATTTTAGCTCATGTGAAGTAAAACAAATCTACAGTCACTGATTATTTACTGACAGGAACATGACAACATTATCACATATTAAGAGTCAGGCTGTTTCTTTTATCAAGTACTATAATTGCAGTGTACTGTGTGTGCAACAGGTATTTCTATAGTGAAGCTGTAACCATGACAAAACATGAAGTTCACATGATAACATGAGTAGTGTTAGACACAACCACTGCAGCCTTAACTGCATTAACGTGACCGACCAGGAGACATAACACACAGACTTGATACTGACGAGAGTATGTTTGTGGTACTTTGTGCTTTGGGGTAAATTTGTGGTTTAAATTGCCAGACTTCACGTTGTGTTTTGGGGGGAAAAAAAAAAGAAAAAAGAAAAACCCAGACAGGTAGGAAGGTTATGACCCTATTCTGCTTTTCTTCTGTAATTTTAAAACCACTGATATTAGTTGCACCAAGTTCTACGACACATATAAACATAATCGGGCATGTGCAGAGACAGGATATGTGTGAGAGCGAGACGAGGACAGAGAAGGAGAAAGGAACGTGGTTAAGAGTCTGTTTGGTCACACTCCACAGCCGACAGCCTTAAACAAACACGTCTTCTGCTGCTTCTATAAATCATTACTACCTGAGTCTGCAGTGAGCTCATGGACTGTCCAGCTACTTATGCATGTGTAATGGGTTTTATTTTTGCCAGCGGCTAACGTGCTAGCTCCAATGACACATTTTTATTGTAAGATTTGGGCCGCGACACATTGGTAATGCCATAAAGCAGAGGCTTTCTCTGAAATGGCCAAAAATGTACTGTTGCATTTACATTTTGTTAATGAAACAGTGCAGGAACGCCATCAAGTATATGACCAGTTTGTTCAGAATCAGCTGTTTATCACAGATCACCTGACAGACAACACAGAATAACCTTTTTTTCACCGCAGTGATGTGTGTCGGATGCAGATTTTGCCAGTGGATTTTAGAAACAAATAATAGCCGGTGTGTTATTTGCTTGCCCATTTCCATTAGTACATATTATACACTGCAAATAAAAACGATATTATAGCATTTCCTTATTCCACGTGTTCCTGTTCCAAATTTATGTATACTGAGCCAGAAATGAGTTTCCCATTTCAAAGGCCAGCAACCCCCAATGCCGTAAAGTAGAATGTTAAGGTCCTTTTTGAGGCATGAACCCAAAGTCAGAAGTTTCATTGTGCCAATGCAGGCGAAGTGGACTTCCACCCTGTTATGAGTTGGTGTACAACCAAAGTAATCTTGGAGACATTATTTGGTTGAAGATTGAAATCATCCTGTAGCGCTTTAAGAGGCAGTTGAGGTATTTTAATAGGTAAGGGAAAAGAAGTTTAACTCAGCAAATTGAACATTTTAGTCAAGATATTAAAGCAACACAATGTAGTTTTTGTTCTCAGGATCCCCCTAAAGTTGGAAAACAGCACCGTCTGACACAGCTGTCGTTAAACATACGCCGTCGTAACGTGCATTTGTTGACAAACCAACGGTGCCGGAGAACGCAAGCTATGTCCTTAACAAACACGTGAGCCAGAAATTGCAGCTAGTTTAGTTTGTAAGCGAACAATGTCTACTTACTAGTCCAACAGTAGAGCCAGGTCACTATCACTTCAAACTCTTTGGTATCTCTGCTGTCTCTTCCATTTCCAATGAAAGAACAACTCTTGTATAACTTTCACCTGAAAACTTACAGCTCGGACGATGTTCACTCGGAGCCCTGTGACATTTGGAGTGAACAGTTGAAGCAGTGAAGTTGGTTTCACTTTCGTTCTCGGAGTGACTCGGACTAAAGCTACATAGTGCCAGTGCAGGTGATGGAGACACTCTCAGGCTCTGACAGATCGCTATTCAAACTATTGTAAGTAGAAAATCAGTTCAAAATATATTTGGAGACATTCAAAGGCTGAAATACTACATGATGCTGCTTTAACATTTTTTATGATCTTTAAATGTGTTTGCTAAGTCCACATTTAGTTTCCAATAAATTAACCAGAGATCTCGTCCAGTGATACTGATTTCCACGTTGTCATCTTCCGGTTTTTTTCTACATCACCCTTTAATTCACAATTAAATACATTAGTGTGACAAAAAAAACAAAAACATTAGGGTGGTGGAAATTTTCTTTCGGATGTCGTCGGCTGAGATACTGAACAGCACCGCCGCCCCTCCCTCCACCACAGACTGAGATCAGATAACATGTGAGTGGATGGTTAACGCAGCCTGTTTGGCTTCTCCTGCAAACAGAGGATCAGGTTCACATGCGGATGTTCCATCATGACTCCCTCAACAGGTTTGTTTGGTCGGAGAGGTACCACACACACACACACACACACACACACACACACACACATGCCTCACAAAGGTAGCATGTAGACACATCACACCACGACATGCGCACGCAAACACACGCTCACATCCACACACAGCAGCGCAACAGAGACGGACAAAGCTGAGAAACCATAATGTCTTTAATGAAAACATTTCTTCGTTGCCATGGCAACTACCAGAGTCAGCCAAGGAAAGTCAAACCACAGACTTCACCATCCATCCCGTGAAGATGACAACTGTTTATCTTGTCCCACGCTCAACAGCAAAATGATATGGTATCTAGTCTGGTCAGTGAGTACAGAAAAACCTCGGGTTAGCTGCTGTGAATCACCTAATCTCACGGCGGGTGGAAAATCTCTTTCTTTAAATGGCCTTTTAAGTGTTTTTCCACAGATAATCGAAAAGTAACAGGATTGGGCTTAAACACAGGTAACAGTGACCACAGGGAAACAACAGAGGGCTTTCAAACGGCAGGAGTTCACCAAATTAAGGCAGAGTCACACATCACAATTCACTTTAATTGAAGCTTGTTAGAGCTAAAAAAAAAAAAAAAAAAAACTCAAACGTGTCTCCCACTCAGCCCTGGCAAGCGTGAACATCACAGTTCACCTTTGTTTAGCTTTGCTTTTTTTGCGGAATCACGCCATGGGCCAACACAAACACTGAAGCACTGTGGTGAGGAATTGAAGTCATTATCGTAGGCGTGTGTCATCGTCTTCATGCTGACGCAGCGCAGCTTTGCTCACGCACACCGTTTGCAATTATTGATCGTCACGTCACCTTAATAAACAGGGTGTGGAAAAGGTCAGCGGCGAACGTGACCGTGTGCGTGAAGATTCACCAGAGGCAGAAAAACCTCATGTAACAGGATCAGTAATGCTGACACGGCATTTGCAAATCTGTTGACTGAATGCACAAAGAACCCGTTTGAATTCATCCATCCATCCATTGTCTACCACTTTATCCTCCACATGAGGGTCCCAATCCCAGCTGACACAGGGCAGAGGTGGGGGTGGGATTCCCCCCCCCGGACCTTCCATCACGTGGTCCGGTTTGAATTCACTCTGGTGAAATTTACTGAAAGTTTAGAACAAAACAATCATGTATTCAGGAATTAGTTGCATTGTGGCCTTTAGTGCAGAGCTTTCAAACTCGTGGCACAACGTTACAAAGAGTCATTTCTGTCGTTGTTTGTTACGTCATAAATGTGTTTTTATTAATAACTATATATAAAAACAAGCACTTTTTCATTCATTTCAAATTCTGTGAAATATTGTCATGAATCCTGCGATGTCACGATTGACTATCGTTAAAATCATTTTAATCTGATACCTTCCACTCCTCCTAAACAGTCAGGCTTTTTTAAACTCTTCTGATCAGACTAGATCCCTCTTGAACCCCAGGTCATTAAAGTTTAAAGCCCCTGCTTCAGGGTTTGGTTTTGAGGCTGCTTATCAATGGTTTTCCGGTGTTTAATGGACAGTAATCATCTCAGTAATAACGATTTCCTGTAATGCGCCTCCTGGAACATTTTTCTTCATCATGAAACTTAAACTGTATCCTTTATTTGTTATGACTAATATTTGTAAATAAATAAACACAGAAAATAATTCATCACAAAACAAGAGTAAACACAACCCAGGAAAATGTAATCATGATGGGTAGGATTAGAGACGGAGTGAGTATTTGTTTTCACTATTTTGGTTAGAGTTTAAGAACCACATAGTGGAAACTTGACTTTGGCTCCACTTTAAAATACAATATCATTTACAAATACGAGCACCAATTATCCAGAGAGACAGTAAAAACTAGACAGTTTGGTGTTCAATTTTCACAATTTTAACCATACTTGATACAAAGGATTTCTTGGACATGTATTTGTGCTTGGTTGGCGACTTTTAATCACCTTCCAGTTCAACTTAGGAGTTCAGTGATGACTCGGATCAGCTTTTCTGTGTGACATTCTGCTTGTGCGATGTACTGTCACGCAAGCCTTTCGCTTCAAAAGTATGCCAAGTAATGGCATCAACACACATTTGTATCACTCTATGGTTTCGTGGCATGTGTGCCACCAGCGGTGCCACTTGGAGGAAAATCGGAAATACTGCTCTACTGTATAAACCAGGGTATGTGATCAGAGTGGAGTGTGTAGAAAATGAAATAAAAAATAAGAAGAAGAGAGTCACATTTTTTTCTTGCTCCATCTTAATCTAATTTCACTACACCGGTGTCAGAAGTATATGTGAGGAAGAGGAGGATGACGAGAGAGCAAATTATCTTATTGGGAATAAATCCGCCTCCTGTGAAAAGTCTGTAGCTGACTTTGCTCGGTCTATTTACGCCACTGTATTTTAACGTTGGTATAATGGTGTTACTTCAAGAGCTCCAAATGCAAATGGAGAAGGGATAAAAACTACAACTGTCACAGATAATGAGCAGGAAAAGAAGAATATTAACAGTGAGATTAAATAATAATGCAAAAGGTCTGAGAGTGAGGGAGGAATCGACCACAGACGACAAACTAAACAAAGTCTTTGGTCAGTAGCTAAATATTGTTGCGTAAAATGGTCGTGGGAAGACAAGGAAAAAGTGAAATTCAATCTATTTACCTAAAGCCTTATTTCAAGAGTGTTATTTTGAATGGCACTCATATGCATGTGAGGCGTGTTACTTAAGGACTTTGGCTCTCACTTCATCAGTGACTATAACATTTTCCATTTTTCTTCCCACTAATGTTTGAGTGTAACGTGAGAAAACTTCAACCTGTGTTAGAGTGGAACGATAATTGTCTAAAACCATGTAGAAAATGTTCATTTTCACCGCGTCCGCATCACGTCTGTGATGTAAATCATCCCTTGAGTGAAGTGCTCAGCACTTGTCAGGTAACTGTTTACAGTAACATTAGCTCTGAACACAAATCAGTCAACTTCACAGCTGGCGCAGCTGTCACTGGATTACCACTCACATGTTCAGTTTCTTGGCTTCAATCGTCTCAACACTGAGCAAAATGTGTTTTTCCTACCTCCAGTATAAAAAGAAGTCGCTTGCATCACTGCCCAGGAGAAGTGACACCACAGGGACCGAGAGATTATAAAAACAACTGAGCGTTCACACCTTCATAAACCATACACAACACACTTGCGTCATCCGTTCATTAACCCAAACGCAGTAGCGGTAGCGTTTGGACAGGAGACGCGCTCCGGTGTTCGAGCCCCCATACCATGCAGGTGAAAATTTGCCAGTAAAAGATATGAGCGCTCATTAATTTTAACAGGGCAGCAACCCCCTGCCCAGGGTCCCGCCCCTGCAACAGCAAGGGTGGGATTTTATTGGCTTGTTAATGTGACTGACAGCCTCAGCACGGACTGGTGTGTGTTTGTCCGCTGCGATGCAACGGCCTCCATGCTTCATAAAGAGGATGACGACAGTGGGACAGTAGTGCCAGTGAGTTACTGGCTGCAGATATTACTGCACGCCGGTTTAGTGCCAGACACTTGGCTTCAAACCGCCTGGTCATTAGACACGCACAGCTCACTCTCTCCCTTCTATCATCCACTGTGCTCTTTAGCTGCTGACGACAAAGAAAAGCTGGGCATCGCGCGGACAAAACGGCGAATGAAGCGAAGTGATCCTGAGCGAGGTCCAAACGCAGCTCATCGTTTCCACCTCAACGATCGATTCTCAACTAAGTGTCGGTCGCAGTCGCTTCACAGTTTTACATTCATTTTGTGAGAAGCAGTAACCATAAAAGAGAACAACAAAGAAATCCAGTCCACAATAACCTTAACTTTTCTTATTTTTCTGAAATGTAACAGCTATAACATAAATTTGTTCCCACTTTACAAATTTCAAATTGCAAAATGATGAGTTTTAAGAGACTCATCCATCAATTTTCGATTGCTTTATCCCCTATATGGTGCCAAACCAACCAAATATAGGGTGAAAGGAAGGATACACCCTGGAGAGATTACCAGATCATAGCAGGGACACACAGGGATAAACAATGATTTACTCTCACATTCATAATGACTTGTCCCATTAACCTAATCCCTAATCTGCATGCCTTTGCACTGTGGGAGGAAGTTGGAGGACGCAGAGAGAACCAATGGACAAACGGGGAAAACAACAGTTCTAGCCACTTCACCATCATGTGGCCACCATTTTAGACACACAAACAAAGAACCTTATAAAACTGCATGTAGAACAAACTGTGCAATGGCTGATGTGTAGGAGGTAAATAAAGTGAAACATGAGAAAGTTCCCTGTTCACATGCAGTAGGTGATGGATATGTAATTACAGGAATATACTCAATATAATGTTGTATCTGACTGAACAGAAAATCAAATCCAATTCAAAACAGTTCTGACATTTACTATTTTTCCACCTTTTGAACAGTTTCCTTCGCAGAGGAAGATTTGATGTCTATATTTTCCAGCAGCAACCAGATGTTTGCTGAAGTATGAAAACAAATGCATATCATTGTTTTCTTACTGTTTAATTCTTGCTTTGTCTTTGAAGAATTTTAGGTCGTAACCACTTTATTATCTGACATTAGAACAGCACAAATTCACCATCAATAATTGCCTTTGTTATGGAATAACAAAAGAATAAGTGTCATTTAAAAAAAGCAGGTTAGTAAAACACTGCATTTTGGTAACTTACAATAAAATTAGCCAAATGAATAGCAATACGTCATGTCAACAGGTTGCATTTCTAATAAATTGCTGTTCTTTTAATTAGTTTATTATTTGACATTTGAGCAGCTTAAATTCACCATCAAACCTCTGTTAGTGAATAGAATAAAACAGAATGAGGATCATTTACAAAAATAAATAAATAAAAACACTCCAGTGCAAACATGAAAAGGATACAAAATTTGAATAAAATTACCAAAACGAATAAATAAATAATGCAGCTCATAATTGACACCCACATAACCAGTTCCTGGTTTAGAAACTCATAAATGAAGAACTTTGGGACAAGGGTCACATATTCAGAAAAAGGAGGAGGAAGGAGACATTTGGGAAATGTGTTAAGACTTAAGTTTAAAGACTTGATTCCTGGTAATAGTAAACTGCACATTATTATAGTCACATTGTAATAAATTAATCCCAAACTTAGTATTTCAATGTGAAATAATATCCTACAGCTAGAAACACATGAAGTGACGGTGAGCCCTCCATGGCTGCACCGAGCGACTGCGTCATTTTAGAGCTGTTTTGTCTCTTTATGATCATTTAGTGTCACTTTACTATCCCTGGGTGTTCTATTGTGGTTGCATTATGTCAATTTTGTGGTTATTTATCCATTTTTGGTTTGTTTTTGTTCCTCCTCCCCATGAGAGTGCAGAATATTTGCAGATGTCATGAAAGGGAATCCAGACTTTACTCAGCATTTCATGGCATTGCTTACCAGGGCGTTGTGGAATATTTAGTGCAATTTTTTATGATATAATTCTTATTTTTAATGTCAACAAACTTTTCCCTGTCATTCTCCAATAACTTAATATGTGTTTTATGTCCACATGACAAGTCACGAACAAGTCTTTAAAAATCTTTGGTTTATTACACATTTATAGTTTGTAATGAGGGTAAAACTAAAGCAAAGGTCACGAGGTTGACGGTACATTTTGTTTTCTAATCATAAATGGTAGAGTTTTGTTTCAATGGGAGCGATGGAGGAAATAGCAAGAGGTCAACAAAGACACGAGAATGTAACAGCACAAGAAACCTGATACCAACAGTGTCAGCAAAGGACAGAAATGATACAAGAGTTACTGCCAGTGCTTTTTCATGCCATGCCACCATGATTCAGCAGTTCATTTAGGAGCAGCTGAAACTCACTGTAGACACACACACACACACACACACACACACACACACGGATCAACCTTTCTCAGGAGAGACATTTTGACATGTCTCGGCAGGATAATGATTAATGATGGCTGAATTCCATTTAGACGCTCCGGTTTCACTGTTACCAGTTACACCAGTACATTTTGTACCGTGATATAATTGTTCTTCATTTTGTCATTTTCAATATATTTTTTAATTATGTTTGGTTTGGAAATGAACGACAAACAAACAGAGCTAGTGATGGGGATGATTCACTGAACCATGAGAATACAAACAAAGTCAAGGTGACGATGTGAGGAGATGCATATTTTAGCTTGTCTGCTCCAGGACGCAAAGCAGGTATCAATGTAAAATTCACTTCAAAAAAAACTAGTAGGGGGTTTTAAAGCATAACCGAACCCCGTTTTCTGAAGCTAGCTCCATCCAGTGTCTGACTTTGAAAAATGCCAAGAAGTGGGCTGAGAGCTGAGTAAGTGAGGGAGTGTGGAGCAGAACAGGAAGTGTGTTCGGCTCTCATTAGTACGATTGTTCAGCGTGAAATTCTGAGAACTGAGTTTCTGTTTTGAAGTCCACTGTGTCAGATTAAGCAATCAGAGTCAGAAATCTGTGCTGTGACTTGACCAACACACATAACAGTCAACGTGGTGGTAAATGAGCCAAACGATCATCACTGACACTGATGTGATGATGTTGGAAAGAACGGAGGCTGGGCCATGATGGAAAGAGGCATGTTGGGTCATGACAGAATGGACTCCATTCTTTTGCTTTGCCATTCTCTTTTGTTTACGCTTGTTACTTCACATGCAGAGCATTCTGTGCTCTCATTGGTAAATGTCAATGATGTGACAGAAGATATCACAGAAGACAGAAACACAGTCTTTCTGGAATGTATCCCAGATGATAAAACTATCGTTTTCCAGGGCTGATGTGTTCCAAATCCTACATTTGCCAGATCAGGCAGTCATCATGCTTATAACACATGATCTGGCGTTATCACAAAACATTCATAGATTCTTTCGACCAGGATGAGCCAAATCAGACAGTTTCCCAAAGGAATAAATATGCATAAAATATAAAAAAAAATCACCATCTGTGAGTTGTTGTCTTACATTGAACAGTCTATCAGGCTGCACCTATCAAAAAATACTTCTGTTGAACTATATTATGTCATTCTAGATGTTCACTGATTGCAAATAAGCTGTTACGTTACCTGCTCTGCATAAGCTTAGGTTATCAGTACACACTGCATTTCCCCCTGTTTGACTAAAAATTGTACCGTGTGCCAACATAAACATAGACCCAAAAAGGAATTTTGGCTGGTCGTAACATTTACCTAAGTGTATCAACTATTTTGTGTCTGATTATTTCAAGCTTACGAGATTCACGTTGCTTGAAACAATCAAGCTTGTATTCTTGAGCGGGTGAAAATCCCGGGTGATATCGTGAGAAGATGACGTGGTGGATGTATGTAAGAAGAGGACACAGAGGGGGCAGACATAAACACGGCAAGAAGAAATCCATCTTCATTTTGTTGGATAGTGGATAACAATGTGGACGTCATCATCTTTACCAAAGTTTCATCACAGTATCAGTATTTAAGTGTATGCCATCTTTATCTACTCTTACACCAGTGGAGGGTGGCCTGCCTGAACCGTTGTGAAAAAGTCCTCCTCCCCGATTAAACCCTTACACAAGCTTTTGTTATTTTTGACCACTTACTATTGCTCAGATGCTCCTACACAAGTTACAAGCCTCACAGATTCTTGCCTGCGTCTGTCTGTCTGGTCGAGGAGCCTGATTGTCTCCTTTGTGCACTGGTCCGGCTCCAGATGGCAGAGTTTTAAACTGCAGCAGTGATGTAGGACTGGTCCTGGAGAGTATTAACTCAACCCAGATGACCTGATGGGCCCACCTGTGTGTGTGTGTGTTCCTGTATAATAGTGTGCAAAGTTGTGGTGATTAGCCCTGAGTCTTGTTATCTGTATTCACCAGAAGCTGGATGAAGCTGTATAGTCTCTTATGAATTTTCCTCTACCTAACCCTGTGACATAATGCATTTCTTATCCCCTAATCTTAACAATCCCAACTAAAGCCTTAACCCGAAAACTCTTGAATCTAATCCAATTCTGAACTTCAAACTAACCCCATTTATGACTCTAACGTTGGAAAATTAAACAGATTCTGAACCCTAAACTCCAATACTAAAACTTACCTGATTCCTTCCACTAAAATCCTCAAACTATACCAATTCTGATTCCTCATTTGGATTCCCAAAAACTTACAACTAACCTTAATTTCTACCCCTAAACCTGAGACTTTAAACTAGCCTCATTCCAAACTCCAAAACAAACCCTAATCAGAACTCCAAACTAACTCCATTCCTGACCTAAAGCTGGAAATTTATTCAAATTCTTCAACCTAAAACACCCTAAACCTAAAATTGCCCCAATTCTAAGTTAAACTAAACCCATTTTGATTACTAAAATCCTAAAACTAACCCTAATTCTACCCCTTCATCAAAACCTTAAATATTAAACCAGCCCCCAAACCCTGGCCAAACACTTATACCATATCTTGCCTTAAAACCCCTCAAACTATCTCATCTGACACTAACCTAACCATGTACATAACCTTAATGTGATTCAAACCCTTGAACCAAGTCTTAACCCACAAAAGTCTTTCTTACGTTGGACCACAGTGTCACTCCAATGATGATTTTGATCCACATTTCATCATCACAACCACGTGAAAGACATGCACTTGGGTAAACAGACACACAGAGACAAGCAGGCTCATGAGAAAACAAACCATTTGCTTAACAAGTTCTATAACAACAACAGCGGCACAGTAGATTTGGACGACGCCAAGTACAAGCAAAACCGGCACATTCCCTCTGACACACATGAACACACGCAGTTGGCCTTCAGCAGTCTGGTGCCAACCAACTTTTTATACATTCAGTGTACAGGGCGAACACACATTTAATAGCCATACTCTACTGTACAACACACCACATAATGCGTTGGCACACCACTCATAACCCCTCGGTCTCTTTACAGGGCTCCTACAGCCGCTGCCATGCACCGAGGGCAGTTTACGGAGCATGGGAAAACGCAGCCTGAGCACCACACCCAACAAACTGCACACAGTGGAGTTACAAGTGGGAAATGGTGGCACATTAGTGTGTGAACAAAGGAAAAGCCTGTCATACAAGTGTACATTGCTTTGGAATCCTATATCGCGAGTTATGATTTTGCATCCTTGGCTAAACTTTTTCTGGTTTAAACCAGTCACAGCAAGGCAAAGCTGGATTATGTTAACCTTTTATTGTCCCCACTGTAGAAAATGGTAAAACAGGTTAAAAAAAAAAAAATAGTATGTAGGACAAATCTAATTTAATGAAAGTTTAATGAAAGCTTGGGGAAAGTGCACCAAATGACTCTGACATAATGACGGAACCAGATCCACTGTTGACAAATGAACCTCCTCCTCACATCTGTCCATAAAAGCGTGCTGACTCACTTGTCTCCTGTAGCCTCCTGCTCTTCAACCTCAGCGCTTGAATGAAGCAGTGAGGGTTGAGTGCACGGGCTCAGTGATGTCATCGGCGACACGTCATAAAATAACGTGTTTGTGTTTATTTACCAGTCTTTGTTACCATGCTGTTTTTACGGTTGTGTTGATCAGATTAAAACACGCTGTTTCCTGCGTGGACCGTGACTTCATAGTGTGACGGTTTGGAGGTCACAAAGCTTCAGGAGCTGTGTGTCTGTTGTCACGCTGACACGAGAATAAAAAGTAACAGCGGGATGATTGTGTGCCGCTTGAAGCAGTTACTGTAACAGTATTTGTAAAATGTGTGGTGAAGGAAACTAAATGGGCCACACACACACACACACACACACACACACACACAGGTTCCTGCAGACTATTCTATTCTATTCATCTGTAAAGCCTAAACAAAGCCCTGTCCCTAGATTTAACCATAACCAGTTAATGCATAACCCTAACCTTAACTTAACCACAATTCAAGTCTCAACCAGTTCCTCAGAAATGAGGTTCTGCCTCATTAGGACCAGGTTTTGGTCTCTATCAGGACTACTGGACCTGACAAGGTCCTAAAGACGTAAGAAACACAAGTATAACACACACTGGTTTCCATGACTTCAGAGGACATTGCAGTGGTTTACATTAATTTACTGGAGACCTACTCTAACCTTAACCATAATTACTAGTGCCCTAACCCTAACCCTTAACCTCAGCCTAACTTTAAACCTTAAAATTTAGTAATTTATGTCCCTATAAACACACATATTTCTACATCAGGGTTAAACCAGTTCACTAAAAAATATTTTATGGTTAAAGTTGATGAGTTCATTGATTGGGGGGAAAAAATCTGGGATTTTATAAGGACTACTACTGTTATTACAACAGTTTATATAATTTGAGATTAATAATCACTGCTAAACATTGGCTGTTGTGCTCATGTGGCAAACAACAGCTTGTCATTCTTATTTTGTCTTCCCTCATTGTTTTACTCTTGAATATGGAAAATATCTTTGAAGGAACATTTGCAGCAACTGGGGCCAAAACAGTGACTTTAGCATTCATTGGCATGAGAGAGCTGCAACAAAACAAAGGACAGATGCGTTATCTGAAAAACAAGGTTAGAAAAAGATTGATTTTTTTTTAAAAAAATTAAAATACAACAAAGAGAGAGAGAGAGAGAGAGAGACTGCCATGAATTCAGTCAGCTATCCTGTGACTATTAAACAGAGATTATCAACTGAAACTTGGCACAGCAGGTTTGTCAAACCACATGTTGAAAAGTACACAACGTCCTAGAAAGGCATAATCTGCATCCCCCAAAAAAGAGCATTTTGTTGTTTATAAAATCTAAATACAACAGGAATTGGCTAAAAAGTGTGTTCAGAAAAAAAACCTACTGTAATTGAATCCAGCATTATAATTCTTTATTATTCTGGGGGTTATTTGTTAAGAAAGTTTACAACTGCAATGGTCCAATAAATGACTAACTATGGTAGAATGCAGTTATGTCAGCAGCCTTATTCTGCTCTTTACTGCTAATTTACAGTAACTAGCTTCATCAAACAGACAGGTTAATTAATAAGAGGGTAAGTAAACATACTGAGTGAAAGTTAGTCCTCAGAAGGCTTTTTCCCTCTCTATGTTTATGAGTATGATGATGAATTTATGGGATTTACTGATAGAACTTCTCAGCACAACCTTATAGCAAAGCTACAGTTGATAAAAATCTGTGAGCCGGTCAATTAACCTCTGTCAACAGACGTGTTGAGAGTGCGTCTATTTCCTCCTGCCATGTCACATAGCTGTGTGACATTCAGTGACAGTGACACATTCCTCAGCGGGTAGGCTTTACACACAGATCATGTGACCTTGGCTCCAGTGAAAAGCTTGAAACTGCGACGGAGTGGTGAGTGATTCATGGGTGCATAATAAAGGAGGAGATGAACAATGTTCGGAGACTATCACTGTACAACCTCGAGGCAAAACGCATTCATATGCTATATTTTATTTCTTTTAACAGCATTATGTGAAGTGCAAGTGACAAGTAGAGTGATAAAATCAGAAGGAAGTGCCCTAATGGCTGCAATTCATATGTGGCATAAAGTAAAATAATATATAAATATTAATAAATATATATATAATAGGGGCCACATGGTGGGTGTAGTGGTTAGCACTCTTGGTTGTGTTCACGACCCATTCGGAACAAGGCTCTTTCTGCATGGAGTTTGCATGTTTTCCCCATGTGTGCATGGATTCTCCGGCTTCATCCCACAGTCCACAAACATACAGATTTGGGGATTAGGCCAATTGGACACTCTAAATTGCCCGTAGGTGTGAATGTGAGAGTGGATGCTTGTTTACCTCTATGTGGCCTCCTATGTCATTTGGGATTAGGCTCGGATTAGCCTCATGTGGACGATAAAGCGGTACAAGATGAGTAAGTGAGTGAGTGGTTGTTTCTAAAGGTTGAGAAACATGATCCAGTGTTCTATGAGATGGCCTTCCAATCAAAAAGGGAGCCCTTATGAAGTTCCCTACTGCTCCTACACGACAGTGTCCCAAAATTAGTCCTTAGAGGAGATGATATTGAGTGCTGTGTAGAAAATGCCCATCTCGATGACAGAAATGAATTAAATTCAGTCCCCAAGACCGGGCTGCCTTTGACCCGTACTTGTACCAGTGTGCTAATGGCACCTGCCCCACCAGTGCACAGTAGGTGCCCTTTTAATTTTCACCCCTGCTCTTCCAAAAGTCTGTGCACGCCACTGCAGGTAACAGTAGAAACCTTGCCTGTATTACAAACAGTGAGAGAGTGAGCAGACCGAACCATTAGCTACAGTAAGAACCATTTTCTGTGCAGCCTTGCATTAACTGATGATGTCATTTATGGTGTTTTGGTCCGACAGGGGCGCAGAAAATGATTAGCTTCTTTCAGGTTTTGTTTAGTTTTCATAGCCATACAGACACACACACACACACACACGCATAAACATTGCAGAAAGACTGGGTGAGTAAGCAGAGCTCTCTAACGTACAGTTATGGTGAGAAGACAGGGAGCTGTATTTCACAAAGCCTGCCATAAAAACTTTAATAACAAGTCCAACTTTTCAACCTCCCCCGCCCGACAGCTCCCATCACTCTTGCCCACAGCTGGTCGACCTCCGGGTGACCTCAAGGGGAAGGGTCAACTTCCCGGGGTCAAGTCTCATATTAATGTTCCTCCTGACACACACAGAGATGACAAAACTATGCCGGCACACATGCACACACGCACACATGCACACACTGGTGGGTCCAGGTGAACTGTGGGCTTAACGTTGCCCACTGAACCCTGTTCAGCCCCTGGAGATATTAACCTCACACATCTTTGTTTTTCTTCACCCCCCACACATACATCAGGCTCTTGTCCCTGTTTCCGTACCTGAAACATGATCCTGCTCCACAATGCCTGCATACTTGTTTATGTTATTTTCAATTTATGGATTTTTGAGAATTTTCTCCATAGATTTTGGGCTTTAACTTCAAGAGAAAGATTAAGGTATATACAGTACATGTTGACAAAATACAGCAAAGAAAAGATAATGGAGAATGTTTTGTTTGTTTTTTTACGCTCACAACACTAACACTATCAAGACGTATGAACGTACTGCAAAAAAAATCTGTATACTATTGCTTAAAGATGCAATGTGTAATTTTTGGTGCTTATTGTTTATCTTATTATTCTGCCTCTGTTTGGTCTTTGTGAACAGAGACATTGTTTGTTAAATTGGAGCAGGCGAGGCAGGAAGTCTTTATCGGGTCAAACTGCGGAATGACTGTGCTCAAGTCCCTTCTGAAACATTTCATGGGAGACCCCCAGTGTTTTCACTCCTCTTTGCAGATCAAATCACTTCCTGCGTGCAGTGTGGGAATGTCACCGGGAGACACAAGATATAAATGCCGCTCTAGAAACACAGGGAGCTGATAAGCTTAACCAGCATGGTGTTAACTCTTTTGACAATAACTGGAATCTAACAGACATTTGTTTTTAATTTTCACGACTCGAAAAATCTAGATTTTTAATCCTAATCTAATCTAAAGTTTTAATCAAGAGTTGATTTTCTTCTGAGAAAGATGTTTTTCAACATTATATTGCATTGGAAATCTCATGATGACATGACTGTGGTTCAAGGGAGTTCATTTTCTCAAAGACCAGAGCCAGTTCATTTACTGTACATGTGATTATTCAAAGAAAATATCTGTGGTTGGCAGGATTTGGAACTTGAGGTTTTCAAGTAAATCAAATGACATGGTAAAGAATGGAAACATGAACAAAGGGCTAACAATGAGGTGTGAGTAAATACTGTGTAGGACCCCCATCTTTCAATGTTTTTCCTGCTTGCTGTTTAATTTACC
Source organism: Brachirus orientalis (assembly GCA_016785285.1). Classification (NCBI taxonomy): domain Eukaryota; kingdom Metazoa; phylum Chordata; class Actinopteri; order Pleuronectiformes; family Soleidae; genus Brachirus; species Brachirus orientalis. The sequence continues at coordinate 1,677,742 of JAFBJR010000078.1, read as the reverse complement.
TGACTGATCTAACAAAAAAGAAAATGCTTGACTGATTTCATCTGGTCTGCATTTGATCAGGTAATAAAGAAATACAAGGGGGGGAAAAGTGAAAAGCCGGTTGGAGGAGGATGTAACATGCTTAGATTTTTAATAATCCTGTTGATCTTTATCTCCGTTTCTAATGAGCGCCACCTGGATCAGGTTGCAGCAGAGCAGCAGAAAGATTCCACAGCACTCGCAGTTTTGGGAAGGAGAGAGTGATGGAGCATGTTGGCTTTGTTTTCGCTTGGTCCAAACTCCACTTTCTTCTTTATTACAAAAAGGGCAACTGCCTAGTGTGTATGTGTGCGTGTGTGTGTGCATGCGTGTGTGTGTCTTGTGTGAAGTGAGCAAACATCCATGACTTGTCTGAACAAGGGTGGATACGGTTATGATGCTCATAATGTGTAATATTTGAATATTACTCAATACAAATAGACAGTCTTGGACTGTAAGCAGGGTGTGTCATAATATGCGCAATATTTCAACATATTTATAAAGATGTACTGATGTGCTCATAATGCTGAAGCTCTTACTGTTATTTTTTAGCTATTTATCATAAAAGATGTGTGTGAATGAGTGTATGGTTGTTTTTTTGAGGGGGGTGTTGTATCTTTAGTGCATAGCTACACTGGGTAATGTTACGGAATATGCAAATTAATGGTGATGTTTATGAGATTAAAGATGCTAAACAGAATTTTAATCATGAAAGGGAAATCATAAAGAGCGAAGAAATGTTTGATCATAAAAGGAAGAAAGCATTTTACCTGGCTATTCCGCCTCTATTTGTTCGTTATTAACCTTGTGATACTTCAGTAAAAGCAAGAATCGTGTAGAGTCATTTCATAGAAGCAGTCTCAGTTAAGTTCCCACATTTTGGTGCCAAACCCTGGGAAGGGACATTGATGTAATATTGCTATAGTAAATAGCTGATAGCTGTGACTAGCTAATCAATAACGGACTCGACAAAATGTCAGAGTATTTACAGAGGCTGAAAAAAGAAGCGTGGACTTACACGAGCGTCGGTGACGAAACTACTGCAGACGATTAAAGAGGAAACTTGCAAGGATGATGTGAGTCCTAATCACCTTAAATTTCTACTGGCGACTGTTGTTGACTAGGAAGGAAAGGAGTGTTCAGGAATACAGATGGGCGAGTTGGACGCAGATATAGTAAAATGTATGGATTATCAGGACAAACTTGACCTCTGTAAAGCTCAGGCACAAGAGATAATCAAGGAGGTGGAAGCTGCTGTGATGGGTGAACGGAGCTCCTCCAGACAGGGTGATGTGTCTTGTGCAAGCAGACCCAAGCTAAAGTTACCCAAGCTGTGTATTAACAAATATGATGGTGACATATCAACGTGGGATGGATTCTGGAACCAGTTTGAAGGTGCTATCCATGAAAACAGTGAGCTAAGTGAAGCAGAGAAACTAATGTATCTCAGGTCGTATCTTGTGGGTCCAGCAGCAAGAGCCAACGGCGGCTAATTGTGATGCTGCCGTACACATGCTAAAGGAGAGATTTGGAAGAAAGGACCTGATTGTGAGTGCACATATGGATACATTGCTGAGCCTGACTCCTGTTAAGAAATCTTCAGACATGAAGGCTTTAAAACAGCATTTTGATGACATGTAAATACCAGATCCGAGGCTTGGAGTCTCTAAGACACATATGGAGGTTTGTTGTGTCCATGTTGCCCAAGATCATCCCCGATGACCTGATTCTTGCATATACACATCAAAGACACCCAAGTCGTGAGATGAACGTTCCAGAGCTCATAGATTTCTTACAGCGAGAGATTAAAAGCCAAGAAGCCCAGATTTGCAAAGCAAATCTCATTGTACTGTTTGGTGCAATGACAAAGCTTTCAATTTAAATTCTAAAAGATGACAATGTACACGGTGAACACTTGCATTGACTTTATTAATTTTAGAGAACCTGGGCATTGAAATAATTATTGTACGGACTTGGGGTCACATATAGCAGCTTCACACAGCAGCTCTATTCCTGAAAACACCAAGAAGTGCCAACAAAAAGTTTGGAATCGACTATAAAAAAATAAACCTGGACCTTCAGAAGGACTTTACAATCATATTTTAATTACAATCAAAATTTTGGCTTCTCACGCATGTGATTGTCTGATATTGAAAATGTGTGCTCCGCCAACAAATCAAGCACTCCCTTAACAACTGCTTGCAAATGCCAAACACAACACAGCTGCTGCTGTTCACTGCACCGCACAGCTCCAATTTTCCATGGATGAAGTCTGGATGAGTAACACAAAGCTTAACGACAGTTATACAACACCAAAGTTACAGAATTTATTGTGATGTGTGAAAGAGGGAGGGGTGGAGAGAGAAGCTGCAGTGTTTGGGTAGTAAAAGTTACACATTGGAGCTTTAAACAATGAAAAAATACACCATCTTAATCACTTCATTAGAATTTGTGCCATCAAGTCAAATATATACACATTGTATTTGAAAGACTAGGGGAACTTTAAACACTACTACACATTGGTGTATTATTTGGTAAAGGAGAGGAACACAAACACCCTTAAATCCTCTTTCTCTCTGGAATATTTGGTGTTTTTCTTATTCCACTTGTGCTGCTAGTGTGTCTAGCTCCTGCTGAACCACTGTAGAAGGCCACACATGGGTGCCCAAAAGTATGACCGTATGGATGAGCTGCTTTTGATACCCTGTTACATACTAAACTACACCAAACTAAACCAAACTGCACTGCTTGGTTGAAATGGAGCTCAAGGTGGTAGAACAGAGCAAGGATTATTGGTTTTAACCCACAAATTCTTCCAGTCACGGTCCTTCAGAACTGAGTAACCTGATTCCAGTGTCCAATCCTGGGCAGCGGCTCATCATGTGATCACTGTAAAATATGAAGAAACCTGGAAAACGTGCTTCTGCGTCTGATTATCTTGCAGTTTACGAGAGACTCATCAGACTGATGAAGGGGTAGAAGAGATAAGGTTTTATGTGAAGGAGAAACAATATGCACAGGGAAACAAATAAGGAAAAAAGAAATCAAGTTATGGAAAACTGATTTTTTTTCTATGTGTGGTTGAGCATGTAAAAGCACACGCCTGGGTCCCGCTGGTCTGATTACTTCACAAGCATCAGTTTCAAAATGAGAAACACACATACTGGATAATGTGGTTTGATTGAAAATCAAACTTTTTAATTTGCGTTTTCTTTTTTTTTTTCTTTTTTTACTTTAAACATCGGACCAAGTTACTGACATGTTTTAACTAATACACAAACTTGACATTTTCTCTTTGCTGTTGAAAGCTTCACATGAATTTCTCTGGTAGATGAACATTAACCTTTGTCTCCTCCCACTGTGTTGAATCACATAGGTTTAGAATGACAGCAGCTCGGCACCATCAACTGGAAGAGACCTGTGCCAAAATATGCAGAGGTGTGAACCTAACTCAAGGTCTTCTGCTGTTTGCATGCACCTGCTTTTGTGATCACTACAGCTCTGCACATGCACGTTTCTTTTCTTTCCCACTGCACTGACTCTGTGACTCTCTAATCTGTGCGACTGGTGGGAAGTCACAAAGGGTCAATATTTGTCAGGACTAGATTGGAAGCGATCAATATGGCCTCTGTTTTCACAGAGATGATAAGAACGTTGGTTAAATCAGAGTGCTGTTAAAGTGTGGCTGTATGTGCCACCGTTTTTGGAAACCAGCCAGACACGGGGACGCTCGCCCTAAACACCCTGAAAACATGACTGTCAGGGGAAAAACAAGGGAAAACTGACTTTATCCAGTCAACAAAAGGCTCCCCTAATAAAATTAATCATCTAAGAAAATAAGTTAGTCAGTCTTTTCTGTCTGGAAACTTAATTTTGTAAACCACTGAGTCTTGCATACAAAAGCCTATAGCGAGAATCTGTGGTTTTATCCCACGGGGACACAGAAGCTGCTGGTCTACTGATGCTTTTGTTTGGTAACTTTGTGTCACTCAGGTTATTCCAAGTTCATAATGTCAAAAAATAAAGCAAATTAAATTAGTGATGGCAGCAGCTGTGGTTTGACAACCCCTGTGTGCGCTGATGTAAAATCCTTGATTTTCTCTATGGAATTTTGTTCAGGGAGTGAGCGGTTTACAAACTGTAGCAAACTTCGGTTTCCATTCGAAGAAGGCTGTCCTATGAAAAAGCAGCAGACATATTCTTAAGATATCGACTTAAGCAGATGTATAGTTTATTAGGTGACTCTTGTTAAGTGGTAAAAATCAGTTTTGTTTTTCGTGAAGGCAAGTGTCAGTGTTGGTAAGTGGTCAATACCTCATTCAACCACACTTCAGAAAACCTGAACCATCCCTTTAACTAAGACCAAAGGTAATAAAAAAGAGTCTTAAATTTTTCAAAATTGATGCCATGGTTTCAAAAAAAATCAAACAGAATAAACAACAAATGCCATTTTAACTTTTATATGCAGTCAACCTGCAGCCAATAACATGACAGCTCATAATTTCTAGTTGTCATGGTAACCTTTCCAGCTCACAGGCATGACAGGTACACATCTAAGTAAACGAGGGAAAGATCTGCAACAGGAGTGAGACTTCAAAAATAAAAAAGTGCTGATACATTTCAGTCATCACAGTCTAAAAACATCACCAAGTGTTAAATCCAGAGAAACACCCAGGATCTTATTGCCTTTAGGCGACACTGCTTTTACCACTGAGCCGACTGTGCCACCCTTTTACTGATGTCACCTTCCAGAATCTGCGGCTTCTGCAGTCAGTTTCCTCCAACTGGCATTTGGCTGCCATATTATGCCTTCCATACAAAAGGGGAGGAACAGAGTAAACTGCAACTGCTCAGTAACTAGGAGACAAAAACATTTGAAATGCTCCTGGATTTCCTCCTCCTGTTCATCCTCTACACACACCTCGAGTCGCGCGTGTGTGTATGTGTGTGGAGGCCTTGTATTCCCATTAAAACACATACACATCACGTAGAAACAGCCATACTGTTCACATTTATACACACACCTCATAAAAGGTCAGACCGCAAAAAAACACTGCGCTGTTTGTGAGTCATCACCAAAAATGGAAAGTTTTAATCTTTTCAGTTTTATTTTTTTCATTATTTCTTCTCAATACAAAGAACAAACTGAGAAATAGGAAGAAAAAAAAAAAACAGCAATAAAAACTTGGTCATTTGTCATAATTTCCCGTCGCCGGTAGCTGTGGACAGACTGAGAAACTGGTGGTGGTAGCTGGGGTTGTGATGGTGCATCTGAAACAAGGGGAGTTTCGAAGCAAAGGTGGGTGCTGGAGGAGGGGGATTGTGGGTAGTGGTGGCGCGGCATGAGACGGTGCACACGGACCGGGACTGGAGGGACAGAGGCGGCGTCGTGATATGAAGCGTAGCACGAACGCGGAGGTGATAGGTGGAGCTGGAGGCAGGATATCTGGGTAGTGTTGTGTAGTGTGTGCGTGTGTGTGTCTGGTCAGACTCTTGGCTGGACTCATGACTGTAGAACACAAGCCATTCGTTACACAGAGACAGTTACACACCAAACTAAATGAGGCTTATCCAACAGTCTGGCTGGAGGTGTGTGTGAGAGTGTGTGTAGGTGTGTCCTACAGTGTTACTGTTTTTTTTTTTGTTTGTTTTTTTATTTTTGTGCGGGTAAAATGTGTTTTTGTGTGCTTATGTGTTCCACTGTGCAACGTCACCACACTAACCCCAAAACCCGCACAACCCCGAAAAAAAGTGTCTCTTGATGTGAAAGAAATCATGAATATTTTCTTCCACAATAAGAAAAGCTGTTTGTGTGACACTTCATTTTTATACACGTGCATGGCCTGCTTTAATTTGGAATTTTCCTTGGCTCTCCTCTTTACACTCGGCTTGTTCGCTTTTTTTTTCTGAGCTGAATTTTCCAGAAAGGGCAACAAGTTTGACATGATTGACAATAAACAGAGGATAAGAAGATTAATTGAATCAGCGAAAGACAAACTTTGTAGAACTGGATGCGAGCAAAGACACCGAAGACTTTATAATCCTGCCAGTGACAAAAAGCCCTCAAGTTGTTCGAGGACAGAACTGATAAGATGAAGAAAAACTTTATTCCAAAGCAGTAATCTACATGACCTGGGTTTTAGAGCTGCTTTGGGCTGTAAAGTAATTAAATTTTTTTGCTATTGATTTACTCACAAAATGAAAATCTTCTGTGTCCATGTATCTTTTCTCTGAGGCCTTATCCACACAGAAACAGAACTTTCACTATACATTTTTTTTTTCTGTAAACACACCATTGCTTTAAGAAATGTCAAACAACTGCAAAATGGCTCTAAACGCTGTAGTGTGTATGCCAGGCCTATATGTGGCGCTGTCACAGAAATACACCAAAGACGTTTTAGCTGTTTTTGTGTGGATAAAGAGCCAATACAATACTAAACTTTTGCAGATTCTCCTGAATGTATTCCTGTGTGTACAAGCCCATAGTCTTTGCTTTTCTAAAACAGTTATTTACTCAGTGAAGACTCAGCATGCACGGTCATTTAGAGAAACACTCAGGCAGTTACTCTCACACATGGGAGCTACAAGTTTAACCACAGTCGACTGTTAATGACCGCCAAACAGCTCTTTTGGAGAAAGTGGGACTCCCTTCATCCCAGTGGTAGGAGTTGTTTTTCTTTAGTCGCCTTTACAGGGAGAGAAGGAAGTGAACAAATGACGCTCTGATCACAGGCTGCATCCATACTGCACATTCAGCAGCATCTGGTAAAATCAACACCAAATTCAACGTAGCAGTATTGGCACCAAATCAGTCTACACATAAACAGTACAGTGTTTACACCAGGACAATGATCCACCACTTGCACCAAGCGAGTTCTTCTTCCAAATTTAACTCTCAGGATTTCGACATTCCTATCGAATCTGTCCAACAACCATCATATAGTAGGTGACACGTTCAGTCGGCGCCCACCGGGCACACAAGGCCATCATCGTCATGGTAACACTAATGAACATGCATTTCGGTTTGTGGAACGGTCACGGTTTGGTTCGGTGTTCGGGCTGATTTCATGCTCTCGTGTCTTGTAGCCCATTAGACCCGACAGACGTGAGTTTACAGAAGCAAACATGACATGTGAAACAATCGCAATAACGTAGTGACACAAGAAAACCATGGACAAACGCACACCAAAATATATTCATTAAAGCTGACGTAGAAACATATTTTACTTCCTCTAGTCTCCATTTCCAGTCAGTTAGCATTACCAGTCAGTCAGGAAGCTTTACACAGGAGGCGGGAAAACAACTGTGAAAGATAACATGAGTTCTAGAAAAACTGTTTGTATGGGCTTTAATGGAAGGGTCACATTTTGATCTTCAGCCGCAAACAAGACCAGAATGTGGATGAGTAAGAATTCTTTCCTCCAAGGAACAAGGAAGTTAATACCGGAAGTGACGCTCAAAAAAAGGAAGTTTGGGCCCCTTGTAACTTCCATATTCAAAAATAAGCTCAATACCTGCTCGTTTTCTGATGGACTGCAGGAGAGTACAGTTCATCTACTTTACGCACACATTACCCTAACGACGGCGTAAACCTCGAGCAGGCATGGCTGGCAGGTTTCCATGTATTTCACATTCCTCTTCAAACTGGTTTAAAGGAGGATTGATATGTCAGGAGACACTTTTATTTGCCTCTGTGTGCCTCCCTTTCGCTAACCTCTGATCATCCATTTGTTTTCATTTTCTGTCCAAGATCAATTTCAGCTCCCTCCCTCTCTCTCCCTCTTGGCCTCACAATTCCCTTTGCTGTCTTGCCATTCCTCCTACCTTTCATTCCTCCACTGCATCTGCCCCCCCCCCCCTCTTCTTTGCCCTGTCTGTTTCCTCCATAATGATGTTAATAAAGTGAGCAGAATGGATTATCCAGATTCCCATGGCAGCTGGCCTGCCCTCCGCTCCATCTCCCGCTCCCCCTCTCTGTTTACTGGAGGGAATCATTCACTTAGCCTTATCGCTGTACACCCACGCTATCTGAGCGCACACACACGCTGATTAGCAGCTTGTTTACACGTCTATGATGTGAACACGATGTAAAAGGTTAGGGGATGGGGGGGTGGGCCACAGCGGGGGGATTTGATGCAAGCTCTGAAAAGTGGAGACACGGATCAGGCTTTTCTGAAAAGTGGAAAAATCAAAACACAAAGAAGGGACAGGATGGACGAAAGCAAAGCAGCATCCTCTAAATGTTTTCCAAATGTTTCCTTCAGAGACATCGGTGCACAGAAACAGGCTCGTGTTCTCACCGCTGGTCATGGTGTGATCACTCCGGCTCTAGAATCTAATATAAACTAACGAGGCAGATCGCTTCGCTCCGTCAGACGTTGAGAGTGGACAGACAGAGAGCAGGGAAACATGCTGTAGTTCCATTAAGCTGAAGCTGCTCAGGGCAGTGAAGGGGAACGAAAAATAAGTAGAGAGGCGAAAGGAGAGCTGACTCCACTGTAAGTTCAACTTCAACATAACCACATGCTTGTTCTTTAATATCCTATTACTTCGGCCCATGTCGGTTGTTGCCACAGTTTAAACTGTAGTGCATGAATTTTAAATACAAACTAATGTATGTTACATTCTCTCTGTGTTTCTCTGTTGCATTCCCACGCTGCTGCACGCAGGAAGTGATTCATTTTATGTCAGTACGACAGAAAACAGGTTGGAGTTTGACTGAAAACACAAAGAAGCGCCCACGTAAAAGGTCAGGAGTGAATTCTGCAGCTCCAAAAAAAAAAAAAAAAAAAAACCTGGTCAGTCAGCAGTTTTGTCGTCTTGTCTCCGCCCACCCCTGCGCTGCAGCTGTACTCACACCAACACTCCCTCAGTCGCGTCTGATAGTTTTGCCTGACAGAATCTGTTTTCAGATGACGTTGCTGTCAAAACATATGTAGAATAATAGCATTAACAACGCTGCAGCTTTAAATAACACTAGAAAAAATGTTATATTAAATCAGTCAGAGTCTGTGAGAGGTGATTTACTTATGGGAAGCAGGATGAACCTTTCCCTCCTTTCAGGACCCAAGTGGCCAAATGAATCTGAAACTTGCTGACAAACTCCAGAGCAGCTGTTTGTCTGTGTGAGAGAGAGAAAGTGGACACATCTGGACGATTTCAAAAGAAACAGGTAGAGTGGAGTTTCCCCAGAGAAGGTAGAAGTGAGAGATGGCTCAGTGGGGGGAACTACACTAAATTAGTCAAGTATGTTCAGTTTAAAACTTTTGTAATAGCATTTATGTTGATCTTCAATTGCATATCTCCGAGGTAATGAATGTATTTCATTTATTTATTCATTAATTCAGCAAAACCACAAGAGTAAAATGCCACAGATATATTACAACATAAATATCAGATATCAACTGCAAAACAAACATCCAAAGAAGCCATTTATTTTATTTTTTTTTTTTTGTTGTTGTTGTTTTCACACAAACACATAAGGGAGAAATGCTTTCGAGTAAAATACTCAAACTATGCATAAAAATAGTCCTCGAAGAAAGGCTTTGGATTTTAAATACAGAGGTTAGTGGCCTTTTCTCAGAAGTCACATGTCTTTAAATATCCTATACATGTAAACTGTGCCAGTTTAAAACAACTGTTCTATTGTAATCGATGGGAGAACTAAACGATGAACTCTAAAATAAAGAGTAATGACTCTAGTGAGAAAATATCCAATTCTTGTCCCCATTCCTTACAGAAATCTGGTGCTTAAACAAACCCAACCTTGTTTGAGCTTCATATTAATGTCACAAATCTTTGTTTAAGGAACAATAGTGCAATTAGTTGTGACTACTTCAAGTAAAATGACCTGAACACTTGCATAAGGAATACCACTAAGCCAACAAACACAGAGGACACATCCATCACCAGAGGACACACTTCATAAATAAGAAAAAAAGACATTTCTTATGAATGAGGACAGAGTCAAAAGTCCTTCACTGGCAGCAGGACATATTCATAATGAGGCCAAAAGAAGGACCAAGGTGAAACGTAGTGTAAGTGAAAAAAGAGAAGATTTGCAGACGTAAGAGCCACAGAAGAGAAGGGTGAGAAACAGAGGTGAGATAATGGTGAGGAGAGAAGGAGGGAGGAACAGAAGCACTGGCCAGTTACTGGGACGGCAACTGTACCTGAGAATGAATAAGAACATTACAATCCCTGCATACAATTAGCTATGAGGTGTGCCATATATCAGCTCCAAGAATTGGTTACGGCCTCAATCAAGTCATCCACATTCAAAAACTCTGGCACCCAGAGAGGAGACAAAATGGAAAAGTGCTTGATTGAGTTTAGAAAGGGACACGTCTTAAAGAATTAGGAATAGGACTACGTCGGTCTTTGTGCTGGTCACAGTACAACACTTAGATGTTAGGCGCCTTTTCACTTTGCTCTTGGAGAGCAGTCGGGATTACGCAGCAGCTACGGAGACCAATTAAATTTACGCAGAAACGGAGGGACCACCCTTCCCTAATCCTCCTCATCCTCCACGCTTTCCCCCGACCATCCTCCCTGCCATTTTCTTCCTTCCATTCATTCACCCCTCCTGTTCTCATCTTTCACATGTCGTCCCTGAGCCCGGACCTCTTCTTCCATTAGTCACTGACTGTATGCATCTATCGAAATATCTGCATCTCTTATCTTTGTCCTCATCGCTCCCGTCTCGTTGCACAGTGGGGCTCAGCAGAGAGAGCCACCGGGCTCAAGGCAAACCTAATTTGGATTTTTAATTTTAGTCAGCCCTGTTGGACACAGGTCATGAGAAGGAGGAGGAGGAAGGAGCTGTGCTCAGCCTCCAGCAAGAAGAGGGAATAGTGCAAAATGTTCTTACTTCTTCTTTCTCTTTTCCCTCCACCTCTCAGATTAGAATTTTCCTTAATGGGGATATATTATCTGTAAACTAAACAAGAGCAACTTTTATTGTCAAAGTTTCAAAAACACGGAAGAAGCCGTACGTGTACCTGCTCTAATACGTCCACTTTCATACACTGTCCCACTGCCTGTTTTATTTCCATGAACATTGAATCTCTTTGAATTATTTCCATGTGTCAGTAACAGTCAGCGATTTAAAGTGAAAGTGGGTCTAATGCAGCAGTGGACACATGCTGAGAGGAGCGGCAACAATAATGGGCTGTAAAAACATTAGATTTTATGTCTAGGAACCTTCCTGGACCTGGGAGCAGTGGGCAGCCACTGAGCAGCACCTGGGGACCAACTCCAGATTGAATGTCAGTGCCTTGGTCAGGTGCACTGACAGGAGCATTACCCTCACACATGTTTTAATGGTGGGAAGAAACTGGAGAACCCAGAGAAAACCCGCACGAACACAAAAGAGACCATGTAAACTCAACACAGAGAGGACGTGAGACAGACCGGGGGTTCAAACCTGAGACCCCCAGGCATCTATCTCCGACTTCCTCTCCACTTTAACCTGTCTGTATGGCTTTTTAACCCTATTTTTTCTTGCCTTTTCATCAAGCTGTTTTTTCAGAAGGGTCTTCTTTCTTTCTTCTTTATCATTTAAGGTGTCGCCACAGTGGACCATCCGCCTCCATCTTGTCCTCTTCCTTGTGTACTCTTTCTGTCCTCACTGCACTGTGGTCTTCCTCTTTTCCTCCATCTTCCACATGTTGGACACTTTGTCCGACATAATCACTGTCCCTCCTCTGCACTTCACCGAACCATCTTAACCTTGACTCTTACTCTATTTCCAAATGGCTCAACCTGAGCTGTCCCTCAAATATACTCATATCTAATCCTGTCCAGCCTGGTCACTCCCAACAAAAATCTCAGCATCCTCAGGCCCGTTTCCCATTTTCCCATTGTTCCGTTTTTGAAGGGGACACTGAGGCTCCTTAGGTTTGGTAAAATTCTGCATCTCTGACCTCTGGCTGCAGCTTAATGCAAACCTGGGTATTTAAGTGATACAAGCATCGTTATTGGGTGGGTGGTGGTGGGAAGCACAACAGAATAAAACACCAAACCAAATCATTAACATAGTTTGTGGCCTGCAAGCGAAATTTGTGATTGTGAAGTAACTAACATGCAACTCAATTTAAAATGTTTTCTTCTAATCTCTGATTACACATTGTGGTCAGTTTATGACTTAATATAATGGATTTTGAACATAAAACTCCTTTAATTGTCCTCTTGCTCTAAATATCTTTACACCCCCTCCCCCTCTCTGCCCTCAGTCTAATTAATTATGCTGTGAATTAATTACCGGGAATAAATCGTTCCAAAAGGGAAGAGAGAGAGAGAGAGAGGGAGGGGATCTGCATTAATCACCGCTCTCTTCCTCGACAAAAGATAAAAAGAAGCGTGAGAAAAAAAGAGGCCACGAAATGAAAGAACAACGCACCAAAAAACACGATAAACAACTTTCCCCCTCACCTCCGCAACTAAAACCCCACTCAGCCCCTTCTCGCTCTTCGTTGATGAAGCGGTGGGAGCTCAGAGGGAAGCAGCAGGGATGGGATATCGCCCGAGCACAAAGCACCATGGGAAGAGCAAACTTTGGCTCATCTGAGGAGAGAGGGAGGGAAGCAGTGGAGTCTGCTGTGCACAGTTGAGTGCACACGCAGTGACGGCTTACACCCTGGAATGCCGTCATACCCACCTGATTAAAACTTAAAAAAGTGAGGTATGCGAAGTCGACCGATATCTTAATTCAGTGCCAGATCACTTTGTGGCCTCCTGCTAATGAAGACGTGTGTTCAGCAGAGAACGCTGAGGCTTGTCAAACTTCAGGGGGCCCGACAAACCAATGACTCAGTCCTGCTTATGTGCCTGTTGCCGAGGTAACCCAGACTCCCGAAAAGAAAGAGTGACAATGAGGGGATATGATGTCAGGGAGGCGCAACCTAATTGGACACATTGATGTTAAACAACATTGCGTTTTTTTAAATATCCTACGTCTCATTTCTCAGCCTGGGTGGGAGACAGGAGGCTTTGTCGTGTTTCTCTCCTGCACGGGTGGCGTGTGAGGAAAGGGGGGGAGTAGCGGGCGCTAGTCACACTCACAATGAAGATGTCATAAGCTTCCCGTGGATGCAGCCCGGCCCATGCAGGAACCTTGTCCTCCCCACCCAGAAACAATAACAAAAAATGCATTCACACGGTCCGTCCCCACGCTGCGCTGAGCTGAGATCAACAGGACAATAGCTGTTCCCTCTGCAATACAAGCACGATCGTAGTGACATCCACCACTTAGGACGTGTCTTGACCACCGTCGGAGGCAATTAAACGTTCTCAGTGCACGCAAACACACGACACAGCCTCCCACTCTGCTTTCAATATGAGTGTAAGGAAATATCAGTCACTTAAACTAAAATATTGCAGTATTTCATGCTGTGATATTGTATTGACTTTTTTGAGCTACACTTCATTGAAATGGAAATGATCTTGACAGTGGTCCTGGTGTCGCATTCAAGCCTCGACTACTGGTTGGCAGGAGACTTTTGACAATTTGATTCCGCCCCCCCCCCCTTCCACTCCTCTCTCTCTAGAGAATAAAAATCTGTTGTTCATGCACAAATTACTGCAAAATTAATGATGACAGGGTCTTAAAATAGACCTTTTTTTGCAGGGTGTTGCCTTACTTAATATTACAAAATATTGTGCATAATAACATCACCCCTGTAAGAGGATATGTAAGATATATACACAGCCCTAGTTCTCTGGGTTTAAGGAAAACCTCCAGTCACTTTCACTCATGCATTAAACCTGACTCTTACATCTGTGGCATTTTTCAAATGTGCGAAAGAAAAACCTGTCACTTTCTCTCATGCCTTGTTTGTTTTTTTAAAGTGACCTTAAGAGCTTGGAAAGGCGCTTATAAATTAAATGTATTATTATTATTATACTGATTAGGCCAATTGGACACTCTAAATTGCCTGTAGGTGTGAATGTGAGAGTGAATGGTTGTCGGTCTCTATGTGGCCCTGTGATGGACTGGCGACTTGCCTAGGGCGCACCCCGCCTCTCGCCCTATGTCAGTTAGGCACCAGCGCCCCCCGCGACCCTCAATGGATAAAGCGGTAGAAAATGAGTGAGAGTGAGTTATTATTATACTGCACACCTGTATCATTTCTTTGTGCCAAAACAAAGATTTTTCAAATGCAGTTCTATGAGAAATTTCCTAGAATAACAGAATCCAACGAAAATAATGTCAGCGTAATCAAGCTAACATTGGTCAGCTTGTTGTGTAGCTACACTAACCACCACAAAACATGTTTGCGTTTCTGTTTTACTTACTATAAACTGAACCACCAATATTTTCAGGTGCCGACATGTCTCTCTCAAGTGTTAAATAATTCCGTCAGCCCGTCATAAGTGATATAACAACAGCTAATGACAGCTCTGTCTTCTCTTTGTTAAATGACCGGAGGTGGAATTCATCAAAAAGTGTCTGCTTACAGAAAAGCCATCACAGACACAACTATTGCCTTCTTGAAGGGGTGTTCCATTCCATGAGGAGAAATTTCATCTACTACCACTTATATCTCAGTTCAATGGGGCATGAGGTGGGGGGAATATGAGAAATGAGACCAGGCCATGGGCTCCATGTAGACGTTTGATTCCGACCAAAACATATTCTCCATGCTGGTTTGTTAATTGTTTCAACTGATGTTTCTAATGCTGCGTTCACATTGGACCCAGCATAGTGAGGTTACATACAAAGTCAATGTACAAACGCGTCTCAACACTGTTTGGACTTTGGGTCATTCAACGTTTTAAGATTCTGACTCTTATCAAAATGGAGGAGAAATTATAATATTTCTGTGTGTGGACACCCAGAGCTCTGCAACTTGCTATATGTACTGGGACAAAAACAAGAGGTGACAAAAACAAGAAATAGAGAGTGTGTGGTCGATAGAAAAAGTCGATAAAGCTGGCGCTTCTGGCTCTGGCAGTCCATTTATTGAAGACGATGACGCCGGTTTGGACTTGGGGCTAACTAGTCGATGATGCATTATCCTGCAGCACGAATGATGCAAAAGGTGCATGACAACACGAAAATCCACGGTTGGAGTGAACACAGCATTACACTCACTATAAGTAAAAGAAAATTCAAAATGTCTTCCTCCCCCAGTTATATCAGCTTCACATAACCCATCGATAGATAAAATAAACAGGCTGACAGATGGATTTAGGAATCAAAGTCGCCAGTTTATGAAAAGTAACTGTCTGTTGAGTGAATGTCACGCTGCAGAGAATGAATCAGATTTTACTCCAACATCCATGCTAATATCACTGAAGACAGAGGCATTCTGCTCTCACTCCACTGAAATTCTGTGATATTTCCACTTGTTGGTTCAGATTACAGCTGTGACGAAACTTGGTTAGCGTGTTAGCGTGGCAGAGGGGAGGAAAAACTCACGTTTTGCAGTCATCACTTGGTGAAGTCATTTCATGCAAACGACAGCTCGGATCGTTCTCACCTGGCCTAACGAAACGCCAACGGAGTGAAGGCTCCGTGGAGGAGTAAAACCAACCAACAGACACATTTAGTTAAAGAGGCTTTCCATTCTCACAACCTGACACCATCCTGCTATCAAGACTGCAAACGTGTTGAACACAGAAACTTAATGAGTGGCCAGTTTTAGTGATAAAACAGAAGCCAAATGTTGTTATGAGTTCTGTCTGTAAGGCGATATCACGACAAATATTGTTCAAAGAGGCTTTTGGATTGAGAGTGTCTGTGGGAATGAAATGCTATGATATTGCCAGCATATTACAGTAAATGACACTGCATGGGAATGAGAACTGCAGACATGTTACATAACTTCTGGTAACGTTTGCACTTTAACTCCAGCCTGCCTCAGAAGGGTAATCATGTTCTGCCATGCTGGGCCGTGTGAGCTTGATGAATGGCGCTGGTGCATGCCTGTGCACCACCAAATCACACATAATTGGTGGAGGTTTTATTTTTTATTTGTCTTCAAATGTCAAAATATTACCATGTCCTGCTGCACTGCAGACTAAAACTTTGGAAGTGTTAATGCGTTGCACTCTTTTTTGAAACTTTTGAACCCTGGCTGATTTTCTTCTGGGTGTTCACTAACATTATTCACATGTTTACAGTGTAGTCATTACATGTCTTAGTTGGGCATATGCTGCGGAATTCACAAGACTTTATGATACTCAGAAAAACCATTTAATATTTATGTTCCAGGACACTTTCTGTGAAATAAACCTTTTTTACACAGTGGAGGTTTCTTTTTTCACAGTACAGTATTTTCAAAGGATCTACATCAAGAAAAGGTCAGTGTTTAAGATATGAAGGAACCACACTGATGATACCAGTGTAAATATGCTTTACTGTTTCCGACACAGCTCTCTATCTTGCTTTTGTGAGAACAAACAGCAAACAAGTGCAAGTGCCAACATCTCAGTTACAGCCTGGAAATTGCACCATTAATAGTCACACTAGGTTTGCATAACTGTGTCTGCTCTCAGTCATCTTCAGTAGTTAGCTGTAGATAAGTTGAAAACATCTCACCTCCCATCCACGAAATGAAGAAGCCTCTTGCCTTTTCACAGCTATGATCTAATAACCGTGCACATAAACATGATCTGAAAAACCATTTATGGACATGTTGTGTGACTGACGTCAGGCTTAAAGTGTGTGTTCAGACAGAACTCCAGAGACAACGTGATGACAGACTAAATTAATGTGAAGATCAGATCAGACATCAAGTTAGTGCCAGGGATGATGGGAACTGGGCAATAAACAGAGGAAGTGGTGGATTGTGAGATCACGCGTATGCTAAGCTGAACCAAAATACCCTCCCACTTCAAACACAGTTGACGTGTATATATGCATGAAATAGATAGATAGATAGATAGATAGATAGATAGATAGATAGATAGATAGATAGATAGATAGATAGATAGATAGATAGATAGATAGATAGATAGATAGATAGATAGATAGATAGATAGATAGATAGATAGATAGATAGATAGATAGATAGATAGATAGATAGATAGATAGATAGATAGATAGATAGATAGATAGATAGATAGATAGATAGATAGATAGATAGATAGATAGATAGATAGATAGATAGATAGATAGATAGATAGATAGATAGATAGATAGATAGATAGATAGATAGATAGATAGATAGATAGATAGATAGATAGATAGATAGATAGATAGATAGATAGATAGATAGATAGATAGATAGATAGATAGATAGATAGATAGATAGATAGATAGATAGATAGATAGATAGATAGATAGATAGATAGATAGATAGATAGATAGATAGATAGATAGATAGATAGATAGATAGATAGATAGATAGATAGATAGATAGATAGATAGATAGATAGATAGATAGATAGATAGATAGATAGATAGATAGATAGATAGATAGATAGATAGATAGATAGATAGATAGATAGATAGATAGATAGATAGATAGATAGATAGATAGATAGATAGATAGATAGATAGATAGATAGATAGATAGATAGATAGATAGATAGATAGATAGATAGATAGATAGATAGATAGATAGATAGATAGATAGATAGATAGATAGATAGATAGATAGATAGATAGATAGATAGATAGATAGATAGATTTTCCCTAGTTGATGACATCATGATGTGTTGCCACTTGTGCTGAATGCCCACACAGAGGAGGAGGAGGAGGAGGAGGAGGAGGAGGAGGAAGACGTTCTATACAAGACAAAAAAGCATCATTCAGGTATAGAGCTGTTTAAATGATTAAGCTACAAGTGTAAGACGATTCCAGGCTTTCTCTGTAGTAACTTACACCACGTTTCTCACTGACTGCCACCATCAGTCATTTCAGACACACTCCATCACACTTCTGTGACGCCTTTTTTTCTGGTGTTAAGTGAAGAGGCTTCAGTGTGTCTGGGCTTCTCTCCTCCAAACGGAGGCCGATCGACACCGTTTGGAAGCAGAGATGATCGATGAGCTACTGCGTCATTCCCCAGAGCGTGCTCTGTCAGAACTGTCACCGTGCGCCTCGTGCCAAACCCGCCAACGTCCAAAGACAATGTGATGCATCACTTATTGAGCCAGATTTTTCCCTGCGGACTAGAAGATCTGAACCTAAGTTTGAGGGTGGTACATTTTCCCCTGCTCTAAACCCATCTTCAGCCATGAACCATCAACCCAGGCCTCATGGAAACCAAAGTCCTGTGTATTCCATCCCAAAGCCTGTCTAAAGCCTGTCTAATTTAGCTCTCTTTATCACCCTAGTAATCAGACCACTGTTCCCACGCAGAACAACATGTCCTGCTCCTGCCACATT
Source organism: Brachirus orientalis (assembly GCA_016785285.1). Taxonomy (NCBI): domain Eukaryota; kingdom Metazoa; phylum Chordata; class Actinopteri; order Pleuronectiformes; family Soleidae; genus Brachirus; species Brachirus orientalis. Next base: position 1,659,387 of record JAFBJR010000078.1, on the reverse strand, counting down.
TACGCCAACACTCCATCTGGTCCAGCGTATCTTAGTGAGGCACAGCTCCTGGGCCAGCAGAGACCAAAATGTCCAGGGAACCTCAACTCTCTTAGTCGTGAACTGGCAAAGAAACAGGCCGTCTGTGGGGAGGGGTAATGGAGGAACTAGGGTTTGTTGGGGCAGGAGCTGCAGGATGAGAGACATCCACACAAATGCAAACCAGATGGAGGGATAGAGGGATGGATGAGTAGGGAGGAGAGCCTGAGTCATCCTCTCTCACTCTTCCTCTCATTCTGTTTGTTTCAGAGGAGAATCCGTCGTGCATACAGTATGCGGTATTATAACTGATTGGTCTAAGCTGCTGTCGACAAGATGAAATATTGGTTAAGCTGCTTCACAATTTCTGTTTTTAATACTACTTGTACACAATTTAGTTGAAAAACTCTTAGGAACACATGCATTGGTGACTACTGTTCAAAAGCTACATTATGTGCCAGGCATTCTGCATCATCATAAACCTGGTAATTACAGGTATTTTTCATCAGAGACCAGAGTATGCTTAAAACGTGGAAACATGCATGATGTTGTACCTCTTTGTACCAAAGAATCAAAGTGTCTGAGTTCTTTATGGCCTTTGTGCACCTGACATTTCTCCAAATGTCTTTGTTAACGGCACATTTTTTAGTTCCTGTCTAAACTGGCAATAACTTGTTCTCACTCACATAAGCTTAGGTCAACATTTCCGTGACAACACGTTAATCTGAGATCCGTTACAGTTTTGGTAGCTGTTGCATGCACAAACAACAAAACAACAATTTAACGAGAGCCAAATCACTGACACCACTGGAACTCTGGGGAGACGCCTCATTCCAACAGTAACCTCACTCAACTACCATGAATGAGACGTTTGAAACAGAAACCCATGTGACATCTTGTGTTATTGTTAACGCACACATCGTTTTCTCTTAAAAAACTGTGGTCGGTTAATGATGGTTTCGGCTGGCATTAGTAGAAGTAATGGAGAACGGCCTGAAGAGAGAGATATGAGAAACAATTTTGACATGAAGACCTGTGCTGTGAGGTGTCACACTTTCCCTTCTTCTGAAACACACGTCTCAGTCTTCTTCCACCCAGAGAAAAAAATATCACGAGTTTAGGACAATATGCAAAAGTTTTGTATCATATCTTATAAACTTTTTATCCACATGGAACCAGTGTTTTAAGGAAAAAAAGGTAAAATCCGAATACGATTTACAAATGTAAATAAAAATCAGCAACATTTTCAAGCAACAGAGTCATGTTGTGGGCTGTTTATTTTCTCTTAATGGAAGGATACATCTTTGAAATAGTTAGCAAAATTAGTTGCTTTATAGTTTAAAAGGTCTAAAATGACTGTAACAGACTGTATTGGTATCAGCATCAACATTAGACACAAAAAGTGGTATCATGCCATCTCTAATTAAGTCATTTTCTGGGTTTTTTTTTGTGCCTACAAGGACATATCTTGAAACTACACCATGTGTATGAACTTTTTTTAAGAATGAAAAAGATCATATAGAGGAAGGTCTGTTTCTATGTGGATAAGGCCTTGGGTTCAGCACTGCAAAAAAATAAAAAGGTACTTCATTCATCATAGCTTCTCCATCCTAATAAATCTATCAGCAAACAGGGCTACGAGAGGCTCAGGAAGTCCACATATAGAAGCATTCACTTTACATCAGAGTGAGTTAAAGAGCGACAGCTGAAATGAAAAGAGAAAAAGAGAGAAATAACAAGAAACATGACAGCTCTGATGTCATTCGCCATTAAAAGCCATTAGTAGGTTTGAATGTTCCATTGAATGTCCTCATCTCGGTGCAGTGTGGGTGAAAACCCATTGACATCCTACTATCAGCCCGTAAGTAACTTCACACACACACACGTGTGTGGATATTTTGTGGTAGATTGTGAGTAATGAGGTTCAAGTGTGGTCACAGTGGTTCTTTGACCAGCACAGCTTTATGCCACACCTACAAACATGCACATACATGTGCACTCAGGCCGCTGACATGACATCAGCCATTTTGTTTTCCACTTGGCTGTGTGATTGGCGTGTCAGGCCGCGGTGACAGACACACACTCGCACATAGACTTGTCACCGCCTCAACACCGCAGTTTCCAAACTCTCTCTCCTTTCTTTCCATCCAACTCACCTGTTTTCCTCTCATCTGATTCCACTCACTGCTTTGAACCATGGTTTCTTTGTCAACATTTTGGTAAAGTGAGAAATAACAAATGGTGGTCTCTTTATTTATAAGCCTATATCCAAACTGTGCTATATAAAACCCCCATTAAGTTATATGAAGTACAGGGTTCCCACACCTTGGTTGACAAGGACAAATTCGAGGACTTTTCAAGAGGAATTTCCTCAAATTCAAGGACCGAATGTGCCGACACAGCTTTAGATTGGAGGGCAACTTGTGACAAGTGATTACCCTTGGAATCTGGTGAAAGCCAGTCTTTGCCATTTTCTTTGGTGAGACAGAGATCTTGGCATCCCAGGCATCACGTCATTTGCTCTCTCTTGAATAAAGTTACTCATTCATTGTTCTGCATAGGTCTAATCTACGTACATTAAGCAATGCAGGGCACATGAAACAAACAAGGCCACATTGGTGCCGGGAGGCAGTTACCTAAATATCAAATTAACTTCTTTCTTGCACAAAATGGAACCACTTTTAATGACCCATGTCTATAGGGCAATGACTTTCATCTTTGGTAGGTTAGTTAAAATTAGATATAGCAAGTTTAATAAAATAAAATAATAATTATCAATGAATAACTCAACTTTTGTGTTGAAACAATCATCTAGTTAACTAATTTCTATTTTTTTACAGCGCATACCACCCCAATATTGTTTAAAAGGTATAAATTGTGCTCCAAAACACTTTTAAAAGTCTCCGCTTTTGGCACCATTTTAGTTTGAAAACTCCAGGGCTACATTTTAGCCTGGACAGGATCCACATAAGCTCTAATAGGTTAAGACTCACTTTCAGTTTCACCTCACTGCCGGTCTCATAACAGAAATTCTTATTCTTACTTCTCACCATAATTGTGTCTCCTTAGTAGAACGTCCTGGATCTAAGCAAACAGAAAAGGAAGGTGAGAATCAACTTCCTGTTTTCAATCAGCATTAGGATATGTCATGTGATATAAGTATGAATAAAGATTGGGCTTTAAGCTGAGCCAATCATCTGGATGGTGACTGTTTTTCAATAAAAACACAGTAGTGTGGATGTAGCTGGATTCATGCTATGGTTTGATTGAGACAACAGGAAGACAGACCGTGACTTTAATAACAGCTGACTGGCCAGTGAAAGCACTCATCCCTCCAACCATGGTGTCTTTCATCACTCCTCACAATTGTGGCTGCTTACACAGACCATTTGATGTAAATTAGTTGCACAAAAGATAGAAAGGCAGTTAAAGCGTGGATAACAGAAACAGACAGGGAGTCAGGGAGTGTGGCCTCATTTACAAAAGTCAGTGCACTTTGGCATCCATGCTTTAAGTGCTGCCATGATGACGTGTGTGTGCTAAAAGGATGGTGCTGAAAAATAATCCAGTTATGCAAAACAAAACTCAGCCTGGTCCATCTTACAAATGTAACTCCTGAAAGCAAGAAAGACATTAGTTTGAATTTAACGTTTAGTTATTCTGTCAAACACAATTTGAAGACAAATCTGTGAGTCTGGGATTGTGATTTAAGTTTCTGTTTTCATTTTTTCATATTGTGAAAAAATGAAAACAGTTTTCAGTCATTATTATAATCAATAGTTCTAGTTATGTTAATAGTCATCAACGTAGTGCATGTTTGTAATAACCTTCATGAGCCTATATGCCAACTTCTGTCAATGTCAGTTTTATAGCTGATGTTTTTAAAAGACTAACCAGGGACAAGGACTGCAAATTAGTTACAATTTGAAATCGTATATACACAGCACGGGCTGCATTATAAGATAAAACAATGCTTTTATGTATCATCCCTGTCAAATTAATGAATAAAAAAATGACCTCCTCTGAGTTTTGAGGACACATTTGGCATGTAAGTCTATCTTCAAACTTTAAAACAGTTGTCATGGTCGATGAATTCTCACATGGTAGATATTGTAAATGTCGCAGCCAAACTGCCAACGTGAGTTCACTTGACACAACGCAGACGTCACGGCCGCTGAATAAGCTTTAAAAAATTGCTACATATACATAAACAACAAACTTGAACAACGTAGTTCTGTTCTGGCCCCTGTGGCTTCTATAGAGCTCTGGATGTCATGTGACTCGGATTGTTGACACTGCCATGTTGGCATTACAAATTTTGTAATGGAGAGATCAAGCAATTTGTCACAGAACCTGAAAGCATGAATGTTATTTTACTCTTATTTTACAGCAAGATTTTCATGAGAATGGAAACAGCCAAAGTTTAAATTATTCCCAACAGCAGTATTCCATAATCGTCAACTTTCTCATTAAAGTTCCTTTATCAGAGACTAGAGAATGCCTAGAACTATCAATAAAAAAATGTAAAATAAACAGGATGTTAAAAAGTTAATTAGCCTTGGATTCTGTACCTGATGTGAAGTTACCACTACATAAGTGGAATCTGTTGCCTTTGGATTCCCATTGTTCCATCTTCTATGCTCAGTTAGAGCTTGTTTTTTGTAATCCAGCTCTGTCGACTAACAGGATCTTTGATGATCCAGTAAAATATTCTCCCATTTGCTTGTCCCTGACTGTTTTGGTATCCCAGGACACAACAGCAATAAGATTTGAACAGCCTGACTTCCTGCCAAAATGGCAATTTTTTGGGATTCTGAGTGTTGCATGATGGGACGGTGTGACATTAAGCTACTGGAGCTCTATACTCTCTATCATGTGCAGTAGTAGTGAGTCTTTCATGAGGTCCAACCTGCTGCTTCATATAAAATGAGAGCATGGTTACAAATCAGCACCAGCTGTGACAAACATCTCCACACCTCCACGTCCACCTCCACAGCCACTAATGTCTGTACCACTTCATCATTTCAAATTCTCACTGAATGTGATGCATGACACGCTGACATGGCCGCAAGTGGAAAAGAAATATGAGCTTCATCATGTGATTCATGAGAGAACAGTAAAGAGCGGATGAGTCATTTGCAGAGTAATGTGACTGTGGAATTTGGATGCTGCAGGTCACATCTCAAATCTGCACTACAAAGTGTTGTACAGTGGAAATCTCTGTTCAGAGCGCTTCTTTCCCTCTGGTTCTCATTATTCTGAGGAGGGTAGATTTCCTCTGCAGGTCCTGCACTGTTAGACGTTAGCACATTTCATGAAATCTGACCGCAAGCACTAATCTGAACTTGTAGATAGGTGGTCAAACAGTAACACTGATGCTTTTATTAAGCTCCTAAATTCAGATATTCTGCATCCGTTTGCTTATTTTCAGACATACAGGCAAATCAGATTTTTTTTTCGGTTGTTGTAAGTGATCACATTTGATTTGTGTATCCAGACAAAACCAAAATACAGCATCTGAACAGGTTCCAAACTAGTATATTTTGTTGTAGTTACAGTCAGCTTTGTTTCTCTGGTGTCTTCTTTTGCTACAGTAGCTCCATTTGCGGTGTAGTGGTTAGCATTCTTGCCTTTCCAGCAAGAAGACCCAGGTTCACAACCCGGTCGGACCAAGAGCCTTTCCGCATGGAGTTTGCATGTTCTTCCTGTGTGTGCGTGTGTGTTCTGCAGTTTCCTCCCACCATCACTTTAAATTGCCTGTAGGCGTGAATGTGAGAGTGGTGACCTGTCCAGGGTGTACCCTGCTTTCACACCCTTCGTGACCCTCATGTAGAGGACAAAGTGGTAGAAGGTGAGTGAGTGAGTGAGCTCCATTTGCAATGTCAAACTGTTGGCCCATTATTTATAGACTCATTTTGAATGTTTCCATGTTTCCCGATCAAAATAAACACTTTTATTTTGAAATTATGTGAAATAGCATCATAAATGTCATTATTGCTATGTCATGAAGGAATAATGTGCTATCATTTTAAGCTCATACTGCCAACCCCTACTGAATAGATGATTTTTCCCAGATAGACTTTATTTATTTATTTTTTTATTTTAACTTGACCAGCCCCCACCTGAACAGACTACAAGGTCTTGTGGCCCCCAGGTCATTGAGTATGAGCCGCCTGTTGCAAGAGACAACGAAAACAACTAACCACAAAATACAATTAAAAACACAAAAGAATCCTTTTACAGTTTATTTGACCTTGATTTAAGTTTTTCCATGAACTTTTAGGATGAGTCGATGCACAAAAGCGTGCTTCAGTCTGATCCTATGAAATCATTCTTGTGTTTTGCTTATAAAGTAAGCAAGCTGGTTCAGAGCACATGGAAAACAAAAACTGAGAATATACTGAAACCACTTGTTTCCTCCTGGCCAACTGATGTCAAGTCCAAGACTCACTTTCTTTTAGCTCTGTCTTTGGTCTCTACCAAATCCTGAGGGGAAATCTGTGCTGATGTACCTGGAAATCTGTGTTGATTCATGACTAATTGAAAACCCGCTCTCATTGTCTTTTAACAGACTGTCGTTAAAAAATGTTAAGAAACCAGTTTTAACCGCTAGAGTCGGGTGTTGACGCAGGTCACCTCCCAGGTAGAGATTCTTGCAATTTAACAAAATCCTCCAAGAAATCTGGCAAAGGTCAAAAAGACTAAGCTATTAAATATACAATAATATTCCAAACAAGATTCAGAGATCTGTCTTTACTTTGAAACTGTAGTTTGCCAGAATATTTTAAAAGATTTAAAGTCCATCTGTGTCGCGTTGAACCCTATCGCACAGTTTTCATTAGCATGTGGTGCTTGTTGGTTCTGTTGGCCTTCGCATTGTTCTTTAATGAGTATACACTGTAAAAAGGAGCCAGTAGAACCACCACCGAGCACAAAAACAAAACCCAAACTGTGATAAATGGTCATTAAATTGGTGGAATAAGCAACTTCTAAATAAGAAATATCAAATTTTGAACATTTAATCAAATCTGGCTGGATTTTATTCATGGTTTACTAAACACTTACCTCACCAGGTTTTTGTATCATATCATAGAGCGGTGAAGAGGAACAAATATTACCTATCTTTATGTTCCTGTTCCAGCGGTGGAAATTGTTATGATTGATACAGACTAATACCTTAAAATACCCACCAGATGATCAGTAAAAGTAAACCAGCTGCTCTGAGACCAGAAGAAGTGCAAATAGAAGAATCAGGAGATACTTGATCTCAGGATTCCCCAGTGAGGTTTATTTAAACCCCGCGGCCTTTTAGGAAAACCAGGGAGAACAAACAACATGAGGTAAAACATGATCAGACCAGGACTTTTCTTAAATGTCTTCATCCACAAGGACTGCAGTGATTCTGTGGGGGATCAGCTGGATGTAATAAAGTGATCAAAATGACATGATGGCTTGTAATAAAGACCAGATTTTCTAAAAGTCATTTCCAAAAGGCTTTACATAAGGAGAAAAAAACTAATGAGAAAATGTGAAAATAGGGGAGGATGTGAAGGAAGAGATTATTGCGAAGACAAGAAACCACACAACGTGACAAAGTGGGCAGAAACGCTGCATAAAAGCAGGTCGGTGAAGAGCCAGTCACATGACGACACTGTACGTGGGACATCCTGAATAAAGGTGGTCAAATAAATAAATGCTCTTATTGTCAGATTATAGAGTAATGTCCTCTGGTCCACATTTAATCATCAATGTATGAGCTCTCTGATTGGTCTGCTACTTACACCCAATCTAAGATTTAAGCATTTAATTATTATACAGCATAAGACTGAAGCCAGCTGCCAGATCAGAGCTGCCCAAAGTGGGGCCCTGGGGCCAAAGTTGGCCCACTCAAGGATTTAATTTGGCCCACCAAACTAAAAAAAAATGTATATATATATATATATATATATATATACGTATATATATATATATGCTTAAAAATATAATTACAATATCACTTTAATGCTGCTTTCTTCTTGTAAAACATAAATCTTTCTTAAAAACTTTAATTAAAAAAATTTAATCTGCAAGACATTCAGCTGAAGACGAACACTGACCAATTTCTAAATAGCAAAAGCCACATCCATGTCCATGTCCCTGTCTCACTAATGGACACTGATATGGCATTAATGCAAGAAAAGAAAATTCTCAAGTTTTCTTCAGACTGTTTGAAACTTAGTAACCTACACTTTGAAAGCTGACAGATTAAAAATAAGTTTGGTGCCAAAAACATACAATGTAAGGCTGTTACTTAACTGTAAAAAAATTAATTAATATTATAATAATAATAAATAAATATTAAGGATCCTGGCATCCCAGAACTATGCATCTTAATACTAGACAATACAAAAGCTGTTTGCAACTTAATTTTAATTTTTTTTCCAATTTTGGCCACTTCATGTTCATCAGTGCTTTCAAGAAGACTGGTGCTTCCCAAAGTATGGCCCACGGCCCACTGGTGGGCCTTGAAGTTACTGTGGCTGAGCCTCAGCCTAGACTATAAAAAAACATGGTTATATACCAAATTCTTTGAAACACACAGTATATTCTTAGTTTTGGGGTAAACAAACAATAATGGCTTCTCAGTTATGGCCAAAACATTTTCTGTATAAAAAAGAGAAAAATAAATGAATTGATATCTGTTTACTTCACTGCTACATTCTTATCTGGAGAAGGAAAGTCTGAAGATTTGCAGCAGTTTTGAGGCCTCAAACCTCTGAAGTTTGGGAAACGCTGAATTCAACTATTTTTGTTCAGAGAGGGTCCTAAAGAGGTAACAAGTACAAGCACACACATAAACACAGTCACAAAGAGAGAGAGAGAGAGAGAGAGAGAGAGAGGTCCAGCTGGACACATTATGCATTTTTGGCTAATGGCTCACGTGGCTGGTGGTTAAGCGAATAGGCGTCTCCACCACCCCCAGCAGCGTCTGAGCAAAGACCACAACCACCATCTTCTCTCTGCAGCCAAACCCCCAACAGCCTCAGGGAGGGTGAACGTGTGTGTGTGTGTGTTCTTGTACTTGCTGCAGAGTGAGGACCAAAAATCATATAAACCCTACAAAGTGAGGACATTTTGGCTGGTCCTCACTTTTTGTCACCCCTAAAATGACTTTTTCAGGGTTAAGATCTGGTTTTAGGGTTAGATTTAGAATTAGGTTTAGGTTTAGGTTAGGGTTAGGGTTAGGCATCTAGTTGTGATGGTTAAGATTAGGGTAAGGGGCTAAGGAATGTATTATGTCTATGAGGGTCCTCACTTTGATAGAAGCGCAAACATGAGTGTGTGTCTGTGTGTGTCTGTGTGTGTGTGTGCAGCGCTTTAAAAGGCCTCCAGAACCACCACCAGCTCCCACCTCAGAGCTGAGCCCCAATCACAACAAACAAGACACAAAATCAAAATGGGGTTGCAACATGCTGCATGTTTGGATCTCACTCCTCCCTAAGATCCTCAGTTTTTCCTCCTCCTTCTTTTTCTTGGGGTAAATGGACCATCTGCTGTCATGTACATTAGATAACATTCTCAATAAAACTGAACCCCAAATACAACTCACCCAGAGGAGGATACACTAAACTGAAAGTGTGTGCGTGTTTGTCTACTTTCATTTATATCTTTGTGAGGTCTATTTCTGGGGATATTTTGTCTGGGCCCCAAAACTTTAAAGGGCTTTTTCAGGGTGAAGACCTGGTTTTAAGGTGAAGGTTAGAACTGGATTCAGGTTTGGGTCAGGGTAAGAGAATGCATTATGTCAATGATGTGTCCTCACTAAGATATAAAAGCAACTGTGTGTGTGACAATAAGGTGAGGTAACTTGCATAATTTGTGACTAAAATTAAGAAGTAGAATTAATGACCTACTACTTGCTCTGGAGGTTTGTGGCCTATAAAGTAGCTACCAGGAGAAAAGGACAAACTTATACTTTTAAAGGGGCAGGCGGGTACAGGAAGCATTTCTCCCACCCAAGTGCTCAACAACTGGGTTTTTTTTAAACTTTTTTGTAGGAGTTCCATTGTGTTTTCAGTGCTATTGCCACTGTCTGTCGTGACATGCAACAAATTGCTTCCTGTGTGCAGCATGGGGATGTCACTGGGCAAGACGAAATATAATCGCCACCATACTGAGAAACAGTCGTGTGGAGCTGACAGACTGTGTGAACTCATTTGACAATGGTTTGAATGTGACAGACATTTGTTTATATTTAAAAGTTACGTACTGCAGTCTTTAAAACGCAGCTGACTTCTTCTGCTGCTTCACTGTCACTGAGCAGTCGTTTGGCTCATTTCCTTGTAGAACAGCCTTCTGGCTAGCTCTGCAGAAACCTAGAGCTTGTCACCACCTTCACAATGAAAAACTTTTAATGTGGCTTTGGCCTGCATCTCCACCTCAAAACATGATTTTCCCTCTGTGCCTCTTTTTTTGTAAATTCATTTATGTGAGACAATCTGTGATTAAATACACAATGAAATCCTTTGGCTCTGATTAAGGCTGGTTATCCGATCATCACTGGTGTTTGAAAAGCTCCTCTTGTTCCACTATTGTTCCAGCGATGCAGCAGATGTTTGGTAGGAAACCTTTTCATTGCTTCAGCTGTACTTCTCTTCTACTGGCATTTTTTTAAAAATAGGCACAAAATTGGTCACTGACCGTCACATATTGCTGACGTTTTCCTCTCTAAGTGGATAAATTGCTCTAGAGAAGAGGAATCATTTCACTCAGTTATAATCGGGGTGAATTTAGTTTTAAATTTTTGCCAGTGCTATTGCCACAGCCTTCATCATATTCTCCATCTCGCCTTTGTTTCTTTGAAATTTGCCAAAATCACAATTTTATAGACAAAACATTTATTTCCAATTAAAAGTAGGTTATAGCTCATTATCTGCTATGACGGTAATGAGGCCTTGTTTCACTTTTCACTTGCAAGCTATTAATTGTGGATGAAGAATTTGTGTATATCTTTCCATTTGCATCTTCTCAGCCACGCTCCATCCAGCACAGATGAAAACACAATGTGGACACTTTCAAAGGAATCCAGATTAAAGATTAAAGATCTGGTTTGTTTTGTGTCGAGCTCCACCCTTTAGGAGCCAGACCACTGAGCTTGGTGCCAAAATGTAGGACGGTACAGATTGGTTAATTTGGTACCCTGCCCAACATTTGACACAAGAAACACAAACACTTGAACATTTAATACAAATGCTGCACTCAACTGTACCACCTGGTGGAAACTGGGTTTGAGTTTGTGTAATAAGCTTCTGCTTTGAATTGCAAAATGTACACTTGGGCTGCTAAAGAAACACAAAAACACAAGATGGTGGCCTCTGTAAGCAAGGCCTTTGCCTGAACTACGTATAAAAGGCTTAATCTAAGGCTATGAAAACCAAGTGATTTTTATTTTAAAGTGATTATACATTTATACAAACATTCTTATGGGTAGTATATATAATTGCTGCCAACAAACGCTCCTGAATGTTACCCTTAGTTTCTCTGGCCCTCTGTCTGGTGTGACCGTGCAAATCTGCCTTTGTTTTGTCCTTCTTGAGGGGATCAGGGACAAAATCAAAGCAGACTGGAAACTCAACACCAGGGGAAAAAAATAAGAATAAAAATTGCATTAAAAGTCCAAGAAATATGACCTTTTGGATGTACCTTCTATTTGTCAGCGGGAGCACATGTTTCTTAACAAACATTTGGTTATTTTTACTGTGTTGAACTGTTGTAAGAGTGTGTCCTTTCACAAACAGGACACAGATGTGGTGAAAATTCAACATCCCACTTTGCCCACGAGTCTTGAGAAAGGGTATTTTTGTGGCTCCATCTTTAGTATTCACCAAACTGCTTTGGACTTAATGAAATAAATCAGTATCTCGTACAGCATCAATATCACATCCAGAGATGCCAAACTTGACCTTTTCCCCCCAGTTGAGTATCCTCAACAGAGGTCGCCTCTGCTTGATCTGGCAGCGTGAAAACATCCTACACGCGGTGCCACAGTGGTATTGCTACTAATTATGTTACAGTGATGGAGCGTTCCCTCTGACCACAGCACCAAAGCTTTACAGGCTCTTATTATACACTTAACTTCTACTGTAAACCAGGAAACCAAGAGTCAGTGAGCTCCTGGTCCAAAACCACACCACTTCCTAACAGGTAAAAAAAAAGGGAAGAAAAAAAATACACATTTTGTTCTTCCTCTTTGTTGTCTGCTGTGATCACTGTCAAAAATCAAACATATGTTTGATTTGTTTGTAACACAATTGTGTTAAATGTGTTGTGGATGGCTACGTTGCATGATACGGTAGCCGTTTCCCTGTCGTTTCTTTAAAAACATTATTCCTGTGCTAATAATTACGCTGGTTCAATGATCAATCATGTATGATCCAGAGATTTCCATTTAAAAGTACAATACATATACACACAGTCGTGCCGGACTGCTCAGTATTATTCCAAAGGATCGATCTCAAAAATACACTTGAATCAATTTAAATACACACAGAAGCAATAATTATTTTCTTTTCCAGAGTTATAAAGTCGTCAAACATTTCATTTGGTTTCTTAAAGAGCCTTGTAACACTTTGACTACATTTATTTTTAACAAATCTCTACCATGTATGAATCAAACCCTCCACCCTGGAAATGTTTGGTGATTCTTTGTCGTGTTCTGTGTGGCATTAATGTTGAAGATGTTAACTTTGTTGTAGTGTGTTATTGCCACCTAGTTGTGTTCATATGTATTATACATGCCGTCTAAACCAGAAGTAGGCAACGTCAGGCAGAATCACAGTCCATATGGTGTGTTCCAGTTGCATTCAGAAGGCGGAATTTTCAGTTTCCTAGTTGGAAGTTTCAACCGGAACACCCTCTCAAGTCAGATTCCCAAGTCAAAGCAACTGCTCAAACCACAATATAGGATTCCAAGATAGCTCCCACTATCGTCAATAGTAAAAACACTGTTAACTGTTTGTGTGTGTAAAAAGCATTGGTATCGACTGCTAATCCTAACAGTGGCTAAAAATGGCTATCCTGAGATATGTGCGTGTTCACGTTTTTTCTCATCTGGAACGCAGTCATTACTGACTTCCGATGTAAACAGAACACACAAGTAGCTCCGTGTTTATGCGTAATTCCTTCGTGCCAAAGCTACATCAGTAAATATGAACATTCCTGTAATATGTCTGAGACTTGAAGTGATGTTATTCTGAGCGGGGCAAATGCTACGATAACATTGGTGGTGTGAGCAAAGCTAATGCTAAGCAGAGGAAATGCTTTTTTGCACAGAGTGTATATTGTTTACATTCACAGTATATGAGCTTTTTCTCTCTGTAGTGCCTTACAGTTTCACAAATGTATCCTTATAAAGTAACCAACTTTGCTTTGGAGTGTCTTGGACGTGAAGCTATCGAGGCCACAGACTTCATGTATCATAGTTTCCATTTGTCAGTGTACACAGTAGTTTATCAGGATCACGACTGCTTTATTACTGTTGATAAAGAATTAACATTTAATAATGATAATAAAAATGTACAAACTGGCATAAAGTTTGTGTGTGCAGACCTCAGAGCCAAGGCTTTGCATTAGTAGCATTAGAGGGTATTTGAGAGCGGCTCAGAATAAGCCAAGAGCATTGGGCATACTGCTGGAGATTATAACCCGGCCTGCAGCCCTGCGCAGTTGGTTTCCAGCTCATTTCTGCAAAACACGATAGTCTACTGGCTGAGTTCTGCTGCACTAAGTGCCATGGAGGGAGAGAGTCACACTCAGCCAAGTCTACTGGTCCACTGGCAACAGAGGCTGGCAGGAGATAGTCCCAGCTCCATAGTTTAAACAGCCAACAGTAAATGATTGGCCTGGCAAAGCAGAGCCTCACTGCCCAGCAGAACACATGGCAGTGCTTATGTTCTTAACCCTTACTCAGGTCCAACACTGTAGCGCAGCTCAAACACTCAGCAGCGGAGAGAAGTGGCCGGATCGATGACTGTTGAGCCTCATGTCGAATCAATCCATTTCTAGTGATTCCTATAAAGAGTTCATTTATGTTTTGGCTACAGGATGTAAAAACTGATAAAATCTAGGGGTCAAAAAACTAAACTATATGTTATAAAGAAAAAAAATACAAATACATACATCCACAGATCATTGTATTGATTAAATGCGCCATAAACCAATCAGTGCCCAGTGTTTTATTGTTATGAACCAGTTAAATTAAGCTGCTGTGAATTAATTCATGAAATGATTGCCCTAAAGGGAAATTTGTCTTGCAATGGGTGCATAAAAACATTAAAAGAACCTTTCAAAAAACATAAAAGACAAGACGTCACTCGCTGTGAATGACTTGAATGATGAGAAATACATCATTAAAGTATATTTCTCATCGTTCAAGTTATGTACAGGGAGTGACGTATTTTATGTATTTCACCTCCTCATTGAATCGTTTCAAACTCTCGTAAAAGACTCAATGCTTGCAAGAGTCACCTTGTCACACTTTCATGTTACTTTACTTCTCAGGTTGAAATTATATGGTTGAAGCACTTAAGGCATTACAAAAGGGCTAAATGGACATGTCTAAAATGTTTTGTTTCATTTTGTTATTGTGTGTATTTTGATGTGAGTCAAGCAGAGTTCACTTTATGCTCAAAAATGACTGTTCATACTTCAGTTTTTTATCTAACTGGTCTTACATAAACACAATATCAGAAGCCCCATATTCTTACCTGTGAGCCTTTTTTGCAATTAAAATATTAATATCTACATCAAACAAAGAATTCTATTACATCAAATCATATGAAATTTAATCATATAGAATAAAAAGTATCATATCTTGGCCCATGTTTCTACATAAGTATTGAATCATCCAGAGAAAAAAAAATCTGATCTGAGAAAATCTGACGTAAATCAGAGGAGAGCTGCCAGCTCACAGCTGTTTGTGTCAAGTGGTTCTTGACCACAGCTGAAACTGTGAATGATTTGATCCATGTGCCGGTGTGATTCAAAGTCCATCCATCCATAATCTATACTGCCAATCGTTTAAGGTTTTCCCAGCTGTCACTGGGAAGGAAGCAGGGTACGACCTTGACAGTTCTCAACCTTTGAAAACAACCCACCAATATTTAATGTGCTTGTCTTTATACTGGGAGGAAGCCAGAGTATCCAGAGAGAACTCACACAAACATAGGGAGAAGATGCAACGTTCAAAGAGACTTCAGTCCAACTGGGACTCAGAACAAACATTAAGAAAATCATTGATATAATGATTGATAGGCATGGAATAATTGTAATGTTTCGGTGAAGACAGAGGCATTTCAATGTGATCTAATCGTAGCAGGAGTTCGTGTTTCTGCAGCCACGTTTTTCCTTTGAGATTTGCTGACGTGTGTGCCAATGTCAAAGAAAATCATGCAGAGAAATCAAGATTTACTGCTTATTTACCTGCTGGAATTCAAAATCAAACTGTTTCAGACTGCTGCTAACTTTCAGTGAAATAAATAAAATAACAATAACCTGCAGAGCAGAAGCATGATCAGCTTATTCTTTGATGGAATAGCATGAGACACACTGTACATATTTGCACTGAACATTATATATCAACAAGCACATAGGCTGACATGAAACAAACAAATATGAACATAACATCTGCGATATCTGAAGTGGATTCTGGTTTATTGGTTCTTGGATGTAGAAAGTTGAAATCTGGACAAAATGAGGTTGTAAAAGCAAACATATACAGCACTTGGCATCATTTTACATTTAAAAGCTCCTTAATTCTAGAACAGAGATCATAATATCTTGTGGGAGAAATGTCAAAGGACACAGACACACTACTTGGAGAAAGACACAACAACGTTGCCAAGATATTGATGCTTGCACACAATGTCAAAGTCAAGGCTCAGGGGCCAGTTTTATTTGACTTGCAAGATAAAATCTGTCTACACGCACCACTGACACTGCAAACAGCAGATTCCATTCCACAGGTTAGCACATTACCACAACAATCAGTCACCTGGTGTCACATTTGAGCTTGTCCATTAAAGGAACGGCCAAAAGAAAGGTGGACTCAAAAACCAGGGCTTTCAAGACTAGATTATGATGCATCTCTTATTTTAATTTTATCTCTCATTTGTTTAATTAATGCATGAGCTTGTGTTTGTTCTGACGATAGATGTCTTTCTGTTTGAATTTGTCATAAACATTGAATGCTAATGCTGCTAAATGCTCCTTTATGTTCATAAGCTACTCTAACGCCTGTGTTCGTCAACCCTGTATTGTTAACGGGTGCACAATCAGGTGATAACATGCTATAGCATCCATCAGCAGCTCCTTAAATATAATTATAATATGCAAATTAATTTTTTGCTCAACATCCCAAGACATTCTGCAGCAGAAAATCTCTGGCCAAAGTTCCACATACGCAATTTTTTCGCACATGTACTGACATGTACTGACTTATCACTAGTAGTTAGCACCGAGGCTGTTTTATCATGAATATTCATGGAACCTTTGACTCACCGATCAAATGCTAAAACGATAACATCACATAGGAGAGAAGGGGGTCAAAAACTTCACTTAGGTTTATGGAAATGCAATCAAACGTGGAAGTGAGGAAAGAGCTCAGAGTGCGCAAGACTCTGCCAAGGCCTCTCAGTTTCCCACAGTGTCAATACACTCCCCTATCTCACAAGTTTGAAGATTGGCCTTAAAAAAATCCTGAATGTGTCACTGGATGACCACCAAACTCTAATATTTCTTCAGTGGGTCATGACCTATACTCACAGAAGGTTTCATCCAAATCCGCCCTTTAATTTTTGAGTTATGCTGCTCACGGTCAGACAAATGTGGCCAAAAACATAATAAATCCTGCACATGAATGCAATGCATATGAAGCGCGTTCGATCAGTCATATGAAATGAATCGACCCCCATGTAAGATCAACAAATTACACTGGTGCAAGTGTCAAGAAAATATTTCCTTTGACTTTTAAGTCCTTCACTAAGAACATATAACTCACACCTCTGGCTTAAGTGAGTCACCGATGGCAGCTTTAACCTGAAATAAAGCCTCACATCAACCACCAAACACAAACATACTCTCGGATATACAAAAACAAAACTAAAAACAATCGCGTGAACAGCACGCTGAGACCGTGGTCCAAACCTCAATCCCCAGACCTCAAACCTACAGCCTGCCCGTGATCCAAACATATCTGAACATGCCGTCCTGAGACACAGGCAGAGTGAGTGAGTGAGCGAGTGAGTGAATGAGTGAGTGAGTGCCAGAGAGTAAGAAACAGACAGACTGACAGGAGGGCAAATTGAAGTAGAAAATATTCCATTAAAGCCAATTGTTACGCAGAAGAAAGACAAAGCCTGAAGGAGGGATGTAAGAGTAGATAGAGCCTGCAGCATGTCTCAGTGTGTTTCTGGAGTTGGTGTGGTGGATGGAGGGGATCAGATTTCAGTCTTGAGCCCCAACAGCTAGATTTCTTGGAGCAGCTTTCGTTGTGTTCTGCCAGGATTGTGTCAATAATCTGAGGCGGTGGACTTTTTCCACCTCCCAGCCTGACTGCCTGTTTATCAGCCATGCCAGCCACACACACACCCACGTACATAGAAAATACAGCCGTGCACATACAGTACATATGGCGAGACGGTCTTTTAGTCTACACAAACAAACTCCTTAGCATGTTTTGCTCTTGTTTTAACAATATTCTTGAAGCCTCTTTCACACCAAAGGACTGTCCACACAGAGTCTTGGTGAATCGTTTAAAGTTTGTTTTTTTTGTTTGTTTTTTTTAATCGGTATAATATCCAGACGGAAAAGGCAGTTTGGGAGCCCTGAAAGCATTATTTTTTGAAAGCATTTTCATGTAGACAACCAATACGCTACTTTGGGAAAACAATGATGTCATAGCCCCACCCCACTTTTGCACTTGCATTCTCTGTTGCTAATCTTCGTCGTTGTCGTCTTTCATTTTCTTGTGTTTGGACATTGTTTTGTCTTAGTTTGGTCCAATTCAATCAAATTTCATTTAAAAAAAAAAAGTTTTTTATGCATGTGCATTTGCCCAACACCTTCTTCTCTGCTTTTGGTGCACTACACTACAGTGCCACATACAGGCCTGGCATGTGTACTACAGCATTTACAGTCCTTTTGGGGAGGGGGGGGGGTTCGTGTGGATGAAGGCATTTCCAACAAAACTTTTCCAAAGTGACAAAGAAAAAGATTCTTACGTTTTTATTCCGTTTCTGTGTGGCTAAGGCCTAAACTTAGCAGGTACACGAAATATTTGTGAATCCGACATTTCTGCCATGTTCTGCCATGTTTCGGTTTTTATTCACTCCTGCGTCACCTGTGCATGAAATGTGATATCACACAAGCCGAACATAAAAGATGTTACAGAAAGGAGAAAACAACACCACACAGTTGTAACTGTTTTGCCTCTTTTACTTTTCTATCTCAGTCAAACCCGAAAGAAGAAGAAGAACTACAGCGTTTTCACATGGGTCATGTGTTCCCACTAATGCTGACCAGATTCAAAGCTGATAAAAAGCCTTGTTCGAATGATTTGTGGGAAATATCTAATTGCAAATTTTTGCTACATTTTGTGATTGCGATTGAGAGAGTAGACTGTTTTCAGTAGTTACTACCGTATACCTCATAGTAACTACTCCATATTCGTACACAAGAATGTCTGCATAAGGTATATCCTAAATTGCAAAGAAAATTTTTTTTTTCCAAATTTATTTAATTTGAAAACGACAAATACATCCCAAAGGTCATTTGACCCAGGGAGTGAATGCAGATTAAACACATTCCCACCGATTAAAAACCCATTTAAACCCAGGATTAAACTGTTTCTTTGACCAGCGGGAAGGAGGTTTAAAACGTCATGAGAAAGTAGAAACTTATACTTAACAGTCTATAGTTTCTTTTCCCACTCACTGACATGAACGAAGCACATATGGCCCATAATTCAATACTTCACGTTAGGTGTTGAAGATTTGCCATAAATTGAATCGCACAGATGTAGTCACTGTAAATTACTGTTGGTTGCATGTGTTTATATAACCCCCATTTACTCTGTTCGTACTCATATCCCATTTTCTTTGATGTATCCTATTACAGATTGCTGCTGCAATAACCATATTTCTCAAAGGAGATGATTAAAGTTTCATCTAATCTAATCTAAAAGCCCCATGCGGCACCTTGGCTCTCTGTCCAAGTGGGATTGTTTGGAAAAAGGTCCCGAGTCTTGCTCTTTCTGGAGTTGGCAGAAGTTACGAGAAACAGTCTGGTTGGTCGAAACACAGCACAGTTTTATGTAACAATATAATAATCTGCTGAGCTGTGTAACATTGAGAGAAGAACCTTCTGCAGTAGTTATGAAAGAGTGATGCTAAGTAAATGCATGAATGGGGTATTATCACGTCAAAGGCACACACACACACCAAGCTGTGAATTTCAAGATAATGTAAGATTGTATTACATAAGATCCACAGAGATGCTAATTTGAGATCTTGCAAAGGTCTTTCACACCCTGTTTTTCAGTGACCACTGATGACCAAAGTGTCCACAGAGAGGCCAAGTCTGGTCAGAGGCTAACTTCCATTATAGAACAGGAAATGCTATAAACCGCCTTGTTGCTTTTTGTCACGTTTCAGTCCCATTTGTGATCTTGTTTTTTTTTTTTTTGTTTTTTTTTTTTACAAACGAAAAGAAACTAAAACTTCAGAACAACTGTAAAATCTCCACAGTCCAATAAAATCAGGACTGAACAACTCAAGTCCAAGCATCTGGGAACAGTCCTACAGAGGACAGAACTGCAGGCAACACAAGGCAATTCCAATTTCCATACACTGAACATTGATTTTACACAGTGATTAGGTTTATGTTAACATAGTGGGTGTGTTAGTAGTAAACTTGGCAGGTATTTTATTGGTTATGGTAATAACATTAATAAACATGTGTTTTTTTTCCCAGAGTAACCCCTCAAACTAATGTGGTTTCAGTGCTGATAATGTGCTGTTTTTTTCTGAATTATTGTGGTAAGATGTTGTATAATGTTGTAGATGTTTTAACCAACCACTGTGATGTCCCTCTACAGTTTGGGAACTGTCATTTTACGGCTAGGTTTTGCGGTTTGTCAAGTCCCATCTCTTTTTATTTTTTTTCTTCCTTTGTTTTTTGAAACAAGGAAAGACCATATTTAGATGAGAGGGCAGAGCAAAGGGAGAGGTCATTCGTAAAGAGAAGGATAAAACCAAAAGGTCGTCCTCTGTCAATCAAACGATAGTCATTCCCAAACCGAAGAACACCACAGCCCAGTTCTATGACTGACCAAAACCTTTAATCAGAACTCAACAAACACACTTTTCTCCAGCTGAATCCCATTACATTATCATGGCTAACCCAACAGTGACATTAAAATGCTCTGTCAACCATGATCCCCCATCAGTTTCAACAGATACAGTATGTTCCAGTTGTAGTTTGAGGGGTTAAAGAAAGGTCCATAGATGGGCAAGATAGGAATGTATTTTAATCCCACCAGGGGAAGTGTCTGCCATTTTTGGAAGCTGGCATAATTGTTTATTTTACTCCAAATGAAACCATAATTTACCAAATGGATGACATGCTGTACCAAGAAAGACCAGAAACTGAGACTATAAACTCTAGAGGAAAATGTTTACTGATGTTATAAATCAGGTAAGAAAAGTGATTTTATCAGAGTCTCGCATACAAACCAGTGGAGTCACCCTTCCATGGCCAATCAAAAGAATGCAGGTTCAAGCACTTTCACAATGCCTTCTCTTTCTGAACCTGGAAACTACATCAATTTTTATGTACAGTTTATGGGTATAATAACTAATCTTTCACTACACACCTACTTGTGTTTTAAGTTTTAGAAAAGCAAGAGAAAAAAAGTCTCTGAATGCCAAGTTTCATATTGCAGCTCTCCACAGTTTGAGAGTCCTGTCATGGTAAACTACAATTGGACAGTTGCTATTGGGAGGAGGAGGCTAATTAGGAGCAAAGATATGGACAAAAAAATAAGTTCTTCAGTTTGCCAAACCCAATTTCTCTGTTTCTTTGCTGTCTACACTGTGAAATGATATAGTGTTGGGAAAGAAACAAACAATGAATCAAATGGTAACAAGCTGAAGCAGTGATGATTCATCCTTGCCTAGACATCTGGATCAAGGCAGCAGATGGGATGGTGGGTGGGGACACAGACCCGTGGACCTAAGCCTGCTGTCAGGTCCCTTGGTCCTAGTTCTGGTCCCCTCTGAGCTCTAACATCTCCAGTATCTTGGCTAGTACACCAACGTTGAGATTGGTGTCACAGCAGGAAAAGAGAAAGACAGACACAGACTTACATTTTTGACATTGTGTATTGACAAGTGAGTGAGTTATCACCGATGAAATAAATAATATTTCAAGAAATGTCAAGTAAATGTGTCACAGCAAGAGAGACTGTAAGAGGCATCCAAAAGAATCAAGAACAATGGCACAGACTCAAGGAAATCCTTCAAACAGACATCAATTGGAAGCAAGTGATATTATCTCACCCCACTTGCAGTTTTGTTTCACTTATTATATGGAACATTACATGTTTTTATTGTCTTAAGACAAATACAATCTGAAGACTGTGACCTGTGATCTTGACGCCTATAATGTACTGTTCAAGCGCCCACACGTTTAAACTGCTCAGAGACCCGAGCAGACAGAGAACAAGACTGTTGTCCAAACCTCAATCCCCAGATCTCAGCTTAGATTTTCTTTAATGCTCCATCGTGAGAGAGAGAGAGAGAGAATGTGTGTTGAGGACGGAGTTATCAAGGACTTCAGAGATGCCAAATCTCAGAAGGGACATGTAACAGAACAATGCCAACGTCCCACGCTATTTCAACAAGTCATTTCAAGCCTGAAAGTTGGGAGCACAATCCAGATTCAGGCGTCATCCTCAAGCAACAATAGTCATCATCTTATTGTTTCATGTTTAAGCTATGAAATGCTACATATGGAAGCAAATAGTGAACAGCTACAATATCGGTCGTTTGATTGGTCGGTGGTGATGTTTCATCGCAGTCGATTCAACAATCTAGCAAAACAGCAAACAGATTCTTCCCACAAACTTGCCATGCTCTGAAATCAGATGGAGTCCCAGGCTTAATTACTGGATTTAACCTGACTGCCAAGTGACTTTCCATACCCAGTTTTAAGGGTTGTTCCTGCTCCACCTCCTCCAAGTACCACTGCCATCTCATACTCCAAAGTGCTGCACCATCTCCATGCCTACTCCCCGTTCCAGACTTAATCCAGCTCTCAGTTCCAGCTCCTGTCTCCGAGGTCCAGAGGATCCAAACCTCAGGCACAAACCAGGCCTGGGGTGGGCCCACTGGTTGCCCGCATCTGGATCCAATCACGGGTGTTTGTCGTCGGGAATTGAATCAAATTAAAAAGTTTAATATTTAATGCGACACCAGATGGAAGCGAAGAGGGGAAAGAGGCCCTGCGGTCGACACTAATATCCCCTTCTGAAGAGCCAGGCTGCATTCCTGGTGGGAGAGCCACTGGAAATATGTGTATACACACATACATACAAGTGCATGCAAACAACACACAGACACAATTGACACTGGCATGTGCAGTGACAGCCGTACTCAAACTTTAGACATGCACTAAAGGGGAAAAGACACAAGTGACAACATCCCAAGGCTACTGGACACAGAAATGATGTTCATTTCTGACCACCAAACAAAATGAAGTGAACTGCACAGGTGACAAGAATAAAACACACTCATTATAAAACTATAAACTCATATATGAATAAATAATATTTGTGATGATGACTCATACTCATATATCCCTCTTATGAGCCTCCTTGACTGAAAAAAGAACCCAGTCACTCACACATCATAGTTTTCTGTAAATGTGTTTTCTTGACCCTCAGTCACCAACAGATCCTGGTTCTTCTCAGGAAGTTTCCCAAATGTCTTTTAATATAACCTTTACCATGTCGTTACATTTTGGGTGTGTGCAATTTTATCCTTAATTTATATTACTGAATGTTTCATGGACAGTGTGGCTCCGGCACTCAAGAGTAAAGTCATGTTAGAACTGGTTTTCCTCATTTGCTTCTGATGCATTTGTTTCTGTGTTATTCATTTTGGTTTTTCAGTGCTTCATGTGGCTGTGATGTGTTTTAGCCTTTTTTCCCCTCACTATGAGCGGTTTTTATGATTCCTTCTGGGGTCTATAAAAGTTGACCTATAGTCAATCAAATTAAAGTAAACTAAATTAGTTTTATACCAAAGGCTTAAGGCCTGGAGCTGCCCGTTCTAATCCTGCGGTCTCCCACCATCATAAAATCGTCTAAGTTGTGAGGCTCTGCCACTGATTAGGTGCAGGACTGCAGCACTGCTAAAAGAACATGTTGGATTTGAACATCGAGGCTGTGTGAAAGTATCATTTTTTAAAATTTCAGTGATAAGAAACGTCCAGTCAGCAGGCATCAGGATTTGAAGTCATGGAAACCAGTGTGTGTGTGTGTGTGTGTATACAAGCCTGATTAATGAAATTAGGATTAATATCAGCCCTTCTCAGAAGACCACCACAAATGAGACGTAAGACTGGGCACCACCTGGTTAACACACACACACTGGATTCCATGACTTCAGAGGACACTGCATTGACTTACAATCATTTCCTGCAGACTTACACTAATCTGAACCTTAACTGCTAGTGCTGTAACCCTGACCCTAACCTTAAACTAACCCTAACCTCAGCTTAACTTTAAAACATCTTAAAATGGAGTCATTTACATTAAGGGGACTTGAATTTTGTCCCCGTAAGGAAGACAAGCCCCCCCATAATTAGAAATACCAGGTACTTTTCTGTCACCACCTTCTTACACAGTCACAAAACTACACACGTACAATGAAAATCCTGCATTATCTCATTGTCATCTGTTGTGTCATCATCTGTCCAAATTCGCCCTTTCTCTCTCTCTCACACACACACTACAGATTCTATAGGAGAAGCATGGAAACAGAGGTGGGGGTGGGGGGGGGGCTGCTGGGGAGAAATCCAGCAGAAGTGATTTCCATCCTGAAACGGTTCACTGGTGCCCGACTGCTCTCTGATCCCCCAGCGGTAACAATATTCAGCTGACATTTCACTGGAGAAATTTAATCCCACCTTCCCCCTGCCAGCGATACCTTATTGTAGCGCTGGCAATGCGCACGCACACACGCACACACACACAAGATGTAAACCAACCACACATGTATGTACACAACTGGAAAAACACGGCAACTACAGCTGATTCTCATCCAAGTCCCACCCTCTGACCACCACTATTTTCCCTCCTCATATACATGATGTATGTGACTTAGTTCTTACTGTGGATTTGGTTGATACACGGGAAAAACAAGAGCCTGCCATGTTATAAATATGGAGGAAACCACTCATTTATTATTATATTGTAATGTGTGTTAACGTTCAGAGTTAAAATGCAGATAGAGGGGTCGTATGAATAAAGAATGGGACAAGCTGAAGCTGATGATTTGTGTGAGACACGTAGCACTGCAACACCGAACTAACAAAGCGATAACGCTGTGTAAGAAAAACTAAACTTGAGACTGTGAGCTTCAAGCAAAAAGTTTCTGCGCTGAATATAAACTGGTTTGTTATTTTATTTAAACTCAGCAGTAAATGTCATGACGCTGCATGTGAACCAATCACAAAAACTGTTCACTTTTCCGCTTCTTAAATGGGAATATTTTCTGGTTTCTTTGCACCATATAAAAAAAAATATATTAAAACTGAACTGCATTTTTGGTTTGTGGACAAAACGAGACATTTGAGAGCATCGTCATTTCCTGACACACTTTCTGACATTTTATGGACCAAATGATTCATCAAGAAAATAATCATTAGTTGCAGCCCTAATTTTAATACAGAAGTGAGAAAAATGTATACATATCATTATTATTATAATTTAACAGACCAAGCACTCATGATATATTGGCAGAAAACATAACAAATGTGTCTTTTTTATGTGTTTGGACCAACCTAACCACATTGCACTGAAAGCAAGTGTCAACTGTCCATCCCTGTTTTTTTAAAAGTCACATTTGAAAGTAGTTTTAAATGTTTACTCCTCACAAACATACAAAGATTAGAATTTAAACAGTTGTGGTTTTCATGCATCTGGGACAACGTGACACATTATAACATTAACACTGTCTCGTGACCAGATGTAATAAAGCTGTGTGAGTGAATGAGACACGCTGGGTACACGGCTGACAAAGGTCCAGTGGGCACAGGAAACTTTCCCCAGATAAATGAAGGTTATGGAAAAAAAGAAAAAGAAATAAAACAGGCATGCACATTTTCATTGCTAAAATTCTGGGTGTGTGATCTGACCTGGCATCTCCACATTTTCCAGTGTTTTCCACTTTTTGGGGGGGAAAATACTGATGAATAAGTTCCAATGCGTGAAATTGGAACTATTTAACAAGTCCAGTGGTAAAGGCAACTACTACTGTTGGAAACAGTAATCCTGATTTTTTCGAGGGGCGATATTGTCAGCTGATGTGCGATTCACCACCTGGTGCTGTGATTGCTGCGTGACTCCCAGGCACAGAGTTGGGTGGAGAATGGACACATCTAAGAAGAAGAAGCTATAAAATAATGGACGGAGAAAGGGGTGTGTGTGATATTTAAAAGCTCGTGTTTACGTGTGCACACTGTTAAACGTGCATATGTGTGAGTCACGTGTGTGCTCAAGCATGTGCGAGTGTGAACAGGCATGTGCGTGTGTAGGCGTTCAGTATGCCTGCCAGTCTGGGGTTCTCCTGGCAGTGACGGCTTCCCACTGCAGCATCAGAGGTGACGAGGTGCGAGGGCGTACACACACTCACGCACACACACACACACACTAACACAGAGGGTTTTCCTCAGTCTCTTGCCAAAGCAGAGAGAGGAAAAGACCGGTGTAAGGTGCTGGGAAATAAGCAGCGTTAAAATGGTGAGGGCTTTTTCCACTGGCACAGTCGAACATACACAGAAGTGACAGGTAACCAGGACTGGCGCGTCTAAATACACACACACACACACACACACACATAATAAAGACACGCATGTTAAAAACACATTAAAAAAAGGAACACAAACATACACTCGCAAAACCACAAAGCACGTGCATCAACACTAAAACACACCAAGGTTGTTCAAATATCTTTAAATTCATCATCAACACAGTTGAGTCCATTATTTCGGAAAGAAAAAGTGTTTTTCCTTGGCATGTGCTCGAAGTTTTGCCTCCTAAATTTTCCACCATGATCTTGATTTATTTATTTCTTCAGAGGGACTCTCCTGTCGTATTTGTTGCAGGGTTTTTTTTTTGTTTTTTTTTCTGCTTCCATTTTATTTTCTGTACAGTTCCAGTAAGCAATAACAGGCGGTCGTGGTCTTATTGCTCTCCTGTGTGTAGCAAACCAGTCTTACACACACGCACAAATACAAATCTGTGCTCGCACACCTTAAAAACACGCTCGCTCATGCGTGAAACTTATGCAGATTTATTGACTTACATCATTAATTTTTTTTTTTTTCTTTCCACACTCATCTTTTTAGCTTAGTTGCCCCGAGTTACACAAATCATTTAAACACAATGAACACAAATGATTAGATAATTTTGTAGTGTGGAAGACATCATTTTATAGGCACTGAGTAGGGTTTCAGGGTTGTGTTTAGCAACTGCACTTGTGAGGGACATATGGTCGCCGAGGGATCAAAGTCCCTTTAAGTGACTGGCGCGTTATATCACGTGGTTGATGGGCAGCGTCATATTGATTTTTTTGTGTACTCACTTGTTTTTCCCTTTAAAAGGAGAGAAAATAGGCCACTGTGTGACACTTATGCAGTCAACGTGAGAAATGTGCTCGTTTTCTATCATTTCCACACTGGTGACCCTGATATGATTTGAACACGCAGCCAGTTTTAACACCATGTCATAACAAACTACACAGGACAATGTGCAATTCTCTCCTTATATATCCTTATAAATATATTATTATTATAAATTTGTGTCTGTTTGTGGTTGTATGTACTATAGTTTCACCATGCGTATATTACTGTGTTGTCGTGTGTTACATTAATCTGTTTTGGGATTACAAATACAAATTAGCCAATGGGTACAATCTGGCATGTTTATATTTGAAATGCTCATGAATCTGTTCTTAATTTCAAAATAAAATAAATACATACCTAAATTAAAACAAAAAAATGTGTGCACGGTGACACCAGTGGTAAACACAACAGAGGGACACAGGTGATATAGCAAATGTGTACGTAAACGGCTGACATTTACTCTTTCAACTACACAGACAAGCAACATTCATTTATATTAGTGTGTATGGTAACTTGACAAATAGTTATGATATATTTTGCTCTACAACATTATTTGAGGATAATATGTTTAATAACCACATTGCCCCTCTTGATTAGATTTATTTTATATAAAAACTTTGTTGACACGAGAATGACCGGTGCAAAAGTGAAATAATATATAACGTAGCCATTATGTCTCTACATCAAGAGTGACATTAATTAATCCTCCAGCTACATGAAAATATGGGTTTCAAACTAAACATGTCATGTATGTTTATTTACCTCATATGTACATAGATTTACAATAGAAAATTTAAAAAAAATGCACATATATTATACACTTCTGTATGGTAAATGGCAGCAGTCGGAATCGCCAGAGACACCACAATGTAATATTTTCACGATATTTAAGTCACAGTACGATATTATGATGATATTTCAAAATAGTATCTGCGAAATTATATATTGCGATATACTCTCACAACATTTCTACTGCACCATCTGGTGGAAGAAAACATTTATTTATGGTATTTCCTAGTCTTGATAACCAATCAATGCTGCTTCACACTACAGTTTTCACCCATTCACTCACTATGTGCAGCGCTTTTTCTGTCACACACCGTTCATACCCATTCACAGTAGCTCTCAGGAGCAACTTGGGGTTAAGTGTCTTGCCCAGGGACACAGAGCCTGGAACAAACCCTTGACCTGCCAGTTGAAAGACGACTCGCTCCACCACCCATCCACCCACCCTCAAAACGCCCCCATACGTCCCTGCTACTCCCTTCCCTTTCCTTAGCCCAGTTTGCCTGTGGCTCTTGTGGCTCTGTCAACTGAGGACTGACTCAATCAGTGAGTTGCGCCTATGGGAAAATGTCTCCATATAAATCCTGTGTATTAAAACCATTCAAACCCATTTAGTCCTGACGTGCATTAAAACGTGTCAGCCAGCAGCAAAAGTGCTGGCTCCACGTGTGAACGCCAGCGGTACGGTCACAGTGGCTGTGCACCATTCATCCAGCACATAAAGCAGTCAACACCACGCAGCAGCTCATCAGAGCAGGAGACATGATTCAGTGGTACCATATATTCCCCGCCACTCCCTGCTCTGTGTGTGTGTGTGTGTGTGTGTGTGTGTGTGTGTGTGTGTGTGTGGAAGCATGCTGTGTGTGAGTGTACCTGAGCATTCACACTTCATATCCCACTGCTACGACAATGAAACTCCACGGAAACAGTGACGCGATTAATATACAGTATATAGAGTATACACCATCTTCCATTTATGGTGAAAGACACCAGTCTATAGCCGGCCATATGTTTCCACACAGAGGGGGAAAAACAGCATGGGGAAAAAAAAAGAAAACAGTGGGGGGAAAAAAGAAGTTTCAGACAGAATGAGGAAACATTCTGCAGACTACAAAAGTCAATCGATAATGTTTCTGACATTTAACATCATGGATAGTCGTGATTTTAACCTCAGGTTTTTAACTCTTCATAGGTTAAAACTGTAGTACGGAACTTTTAAACAACAATTGTCATTTATGTTCCCGCACATCCACTCTACATGACTCTATGTTTGTGTCTTATATCACACTGCACACCGGAAGTGATAAGCAACGGCTACATTGCGTGAGCAAAGAGGAAACAGGTTGAAATATGACCGAAAACACAAAGACGTCGTTTAGCAGTTTGACATGATTAATGCCTCTTGTCCCCGCCCGCCTCTGTGTTGCCACTATATACACACAAACGCCCCCTCACTCAGGTCTGATAGTACTGCTTCACAGAGCCTCTGAACAGTAAAAAAAAAAAAGTTAGTCACCAAAATTACACACTGCAGCTTTAATTACAATGATTTGAAGGCCAGCTACAGTGGCTGAAACAGTTATCCATTCAGAAATTAACATTTCCTTTTATGACCTTTCAGGTGAGGTGACTCAGAGGAGGGAAAGCTCTGAAAAGCAGATGTGGTTTGTAAAAGTCAGCCAAGCGTTAACCTGAATATAAATACTTCAAATTATGTGTCATAGCTGAGCTACGTGTGACCCCAAGCTGCGTGCTGCCACTCTCTCTCCTTGGCCTGATTTGATATTACTGTTAATGATCCACACAAGGCATTTCCTGCATTTGTGATTATGTCATATCTGGGAAAAATGTGTCAGTTAACCACTGCATGTGGTCTGAAAGTATGCAAACAGAGTGAAAGGCTCACAACCCAGACAGTGCTCAAATAGAGACAGGGACTTCCCACGTGAAAATAGGTTGACAATTAACTTGGAATGCCTGCAGCAGGTAGTGACATTTTGCTGTCACAAAACCTGACAGGTATTTAAATTAAAGATCAAATACATTTTTGCTCTAATTTAGTCATGACAAATGGGGCCTTAGACAATACTAAAACATTTGGAACCTGCTGACAGACTGGTGCACATCACTGAACTCTACAGGGTTGCTGTGGTGCAAATCTCGTCTGCCTTTGAGCTGCACTCTTCATTCATTTCCAATGGCAAATGGTTGTCACTTTTCGTGATTTTCTTTGCCACAGTTACTCAAAATG
The DNA here is from genome assembly GCA_016785285.1 of Brachirus orientalis. Classification (NCBI taxonomy): domain Eukaryota; kingdom Metazoa; phylum Chordata; class Actinopteri; order Pleuronectiformes; family Soleidae; genus Brachirus; species Brachirus orientalis. The sequence continues at coordinate 1,629,389 of JAFBJR010000078.1, read as the reverse complement.
CTCAGAAAAGCCACGGCTCACTGTTTCCAGTTACACGGTGTGTCTTGAAGTATGATTTTTGTCAAAACTGTGAGACAAGATTAGTCGTGAAATTGCGGCGGAAAACAAATAAAAATAAAATGCTGAGTCAGCATGCCCAACTGAATGAATTCAACCAACTTTTATTTTTGAGAGACTTGCTTGGGCTCTAATAATAAAAAAAACGGGTCTAAACATAGGTCACTCAATGGTGCAGTGGATAGCATGAGTGCCTCGCTACAAGAAGATCACATGTTCAGAGTACGGTTCGACCAGTGGCCTTAATTTGACACTATATTATCTCCATATGTTGGCCCTGCACCCCACTGGTGACCTGTCCAGGCTATGACCCGCCTTTCCTGACTATGTCAGCTGGGATTGGCTGTAGTTCCTTCAACGTACCTCAGGTGAGGATTAAGCGGTAGAAAATGGATGGATCGGTCTGAACATTGACCTTGATGGTTGCTGTGACATGTTGATCTTATCTTGTTGCCTCTATTTAGCTCAGTGTTTGGTCTCCACCCCCTGCTCAGAAACTTATATGGCTCACCAGCTCATCACTAATGTAAGAACCGAGTAAGTCCCAATGCTTGATAAAGTGGGCCTTCAAATTAAGTTTTTCCATGGGCAAACTTCAGACAGTCATGAGATATTTTCCAGGAAAAACAGAATCAAAAGAACCCTAATGTTATTTTCATAAAACTAACATTGATTAGCATATTGTGTAGCTATACTTACCACAACAAATCTTATTTGCAGTCTATTGTATATACCATACCATTTTTTTTCCATGCATTCAGGACATTTTCCTACATGTTTCCACTTTGATGCAAACAAGCGCAAAAGACGGCCTATATCCATAATGAGTGAAAAAACAAAAGCTTCTTCTCTGTTTGCTTTTTGACAACAGCATGTTGAATCTCCGGCAAAAACATATTAAAACATATTTTACATTAAATGAACTGATGACGTGTCATGTTCTGAACGATGTCCCATTTTGTTTGGGGTAAATTTCAACCACTACCTCTTAAAACTTAATTCTAAGGAGTCAAGGAAGGGTTAGGGGTAAGACTGAGAAACGGGATTGGGCCTCAGAGTGATGACGTCGTTTCATTGCGGTGGGTGTAACGGTGGTTAGCGCTGGTGCATTACCACAAGAAAGTTCTCAGTTTAAATCTCTGTTTCAACCGAGGGTTTTTTTTTGTTTTTTTTTAAGTAGTTTCCATGTTCTGTGTGTGTGTGTGTGTGTGGGATTTGTCTGGGTACTTCAGCTTCCTCCCACAGTCCAAAGTTTGGGGTTAGGTTTGATTGGAGACTCTAAATTGACTATAGGTGTCAATTTGAGTGTAAAAGGAGGTTAGTCTCTGTTTTTTGGCCCTGTAACGGACTAGTGACCTAGGATTGGCTGCAACTCCCTCCATGACCCTCCAAGGAGAGGTATCAAGAGGTATCAATAATGAATGGTTCATCATGATTAGTTATGCTTTGATTTGTCTATTGATGCATTATTATAAAAAAATGTCCACTATGAAGAAAGCTACTTATTTAATTGTCAACACATTTTAGATGAACTATTATTGGTCCAAAATGTAGCAGCTTTACATTGACTTAATGAGCCAATAAAAACTTCATTGGTGGTGCCGGGTGCACTAGTGGCCCGTGAGATCCTTCAGCAGTAAAGAGAATAATTACCGTGTGATGCGGAGCGGTGAGGGTGATAGAGCGGTGAGAGTGAGTCACACTGGTTTCCCCCCTCACTCATTATTCTGTCATTGAAATTTCGCTTGAAACTCGAGCATGGTCCCAAAAACAATCCAGACACTCATTCACATACAAGTTAATATATTACTAATTATGGTTTACGCCAACTGTACAGAGAGCTCGGGTTCACAGACGGGCCCCTAAATGCCCCATCATGTCCAGCATCAGCCTCCGTTTTATATTTATCCTGCTTCTGTGAAGCATCAGAGAACATGAGTGTCTGAAGGCAGAGACTTGACAATTAGAAATGTCAATGAAAAGTGTTTGTTTTATTTTATTTTTTTTTTTTTGATATTCAATTCCAATACTTATTCCAAAGTGTCAGACTATTTTCTAATATTTTCAGGTGATTATGTCCAAGAGTTTCTTGGCAAGAGGGCAAAGCTATTACTATTGCACGCTAAAACTCATATTGATATGAAAATAATAACACCGTTGTTTAATATAATAGTCTTACATATTTTTGAGTAATTGTAAAGAGGGAAGTGTCAAATCACAGACACTTTTGCCCAGTGCTTCCTAGGAACGAGGAAACAATTTACATTATGCAGTTAGCACAAGCCAAATGCACGGCAGGATCATAGCGACCAACTTACTGAGTCTGCTTACTTCGCTAATTTTGAGAAAACGATACACCTTTTATCATGTCATACACTTTGACGTGATGCACTGACAAACACAACAGTATAAACCTACAGCGTGTTTGACTGCATTATCCAAGCTTACATTTAGCAATGCCAATTTCTTTTGCTGCTGCTAACAGAACTTCAGTGTTCTCTGTGCAGCCCCCTGGCTCCGACACTGGAAACTAGACCGAAAGGCAACGCTCATTATTCTTAAATGTGCAGCTACCCATTCAAAACACTATTAACATCACTTTTAAAAAATATTTTATGTCTTTAACAAACCGTCAAGCAACAGCCACTACTGATGATTGCTTGAGTGCAAGTTCTGTTAAAAAAAACGGTGTTGATATGTGTCCTTTTAATTTAACTTAAACATTTTCAGTGTTTCTATGTAAATCCTGACCCTTTTGTAGAGGGTATACTGTGTATACCTGCATATCACATAGACAACACTGCTGTCGCTGTTACTTAGCCCCAAATAATAAAAAAGTATCGGTAAGTATTTGCATCCATAAGCAATGGATCAGTATTGGAATTGATAAAATCTTATCGATATCCATTCCTAATGAGGACAAGCCAGTCCAGGTCAAGTCTGTGGACTCGTAAAACCTTTTTTTAGCTTTCCTGCTTACACATATTTATTTACCACCATACACTAACAGCCAAACCTATTGTTTGACATTGGATTTATATCGTGTTTGATTCTTTTCCACCCTCCATAGGAAGCAAATGTCAAGATCACTCAAGACAACATTGCAAACCCAAACATCCGATATGCCAGTCAAGGAATTTAAGGAATTAAATTTTCCCCTGTGCTCCCACAGGAAGCCGTGGCCTCGCCTCTCGGGGTTGCAAAGACGAGTTTGGTGGCTTAAGTTTTGACCTGAGCAGATAATCTGACGAGCCGTCAGTCTGTCATGAAAGCATGCAGAGGAGTGTTGAGATGCTGATTAAGTCTTCTTGTTGCATTGCATCAACCATAAAAGGGTTGAAAGAAGATTTCGAATGGAAAGAAAATATGCAACACTGATGAAAAAAAAAGGAAGAATACTGTAGATAGAGATGCTAAAAAAAAAAAGAAAAACGTGAGAGAAAAATGGCGAGGGGCTTTTTTTGGAGTTTGATGGAGGAGATTTTTCTGGAGGACGTTCGGAAAAACGCTCCTTCCTTTTCCTTTGAGAACTTCTAACGAACTCCCAGTTGTTTTCTTAAAGTTGTCCGCCAAAATACTTCATCACAGCAGTAACAGAATTACAGCTGACGTCAACAGGAATTGCACTTAAGTGTAGCTGGTGTGAGTTATTCACGGGTGTCGAAAGATTTGATTCCTGAACTGCAGTTTCCGTTAACTTGCTTTGTCGATTTTTAAATATACCTGACATTAATAGAGGACATAAAACCAGTTGGAAATGCAAATGAAGTGGCAATCACTGCAGGACAAATCCATGAGCTTTTTCAAGCTCAGTGATTTTTAGTGCCTTAGCGCTGTATCTCTCAGTGCAAAGACTAACTTCTCCATAGTGACTTCAAATGATCTTCAGCAAATTTGGCCAAAAACCCAAATGGTTTTTTCCTGCAGCTTCATATGACTTTCATCCTCCTTACATAAGCTACAGAAAAGAAATTATTATCAATATATTGAGGCTGAACCTTCCTGCCTACTCTTATGTCTGAGTATGCACCAATGCCATCCTTGTTTGCCATGTTGACATTCTGCTCTGAAGTAGCCGGACATAACATCACAGACTTGGAATGTCCTTCATATCACACTGTGATAAAAAGACCAGACGTCTCACTAAAGAACCAGGTCAGAATCACAGCAGATTGCCCAACAACAAGATGTCGACCATATGGCGATAATGTCAGGGAAAGAGAGTAATGCAGATATAAATTATATAAAATCTAATTTACTAAGTCGGGATGAATCATTAGGATTTCAATTACAGTCCAGAATCACTATACAGAATCACTATATGAGTGTAGATGAGATTTAACTGGGCTAAAAAAAAAAAATCATGAGGTCAGTTGTGATTTTGCGCTGCACAAAAAAACTGATTTAATTTAGCTTGTTTGATAGAATTCTGTGGGATGTTTCACTCCTTTGGTCATTAGATTACCATTTTTATATAACCATTCTCTTTCTCCAAAGAATTAATGTCATGGATTTTGTCCATTCTTTGGCATTTTGTCTTTTGGTTATTAATCAGGTTCCTTCAATATTGTATTTATCATGAAATCTGGTATATTTATCATCCACATAACATTAATTTGAACAATCCTTAATTCTCACCACTGTCACAATTATACTTTTACTTTAAATAACGGATATATTTGATATCTGACTTCTCATGTCCAAAGACGTCCCCATTTCCAACCAACCACCAAGCTGTCTCACCAGTCATATCCTCTGAGGTAAACAGCATAACTTTATGAGCCGTTACTTTGTCCATCTCCATCTCCAGTCGCACATTAAACTGCGATGTATGAGTTCAAACACAAGTGATCCTTCAAATTTGACTAAACAAACTTTTATGTTGGAAGTCACCGGTCAGAATATTGGAAATGCTGGTAAAATACACTCTAGACTTTAACTTTGATTGGAAAAAGCCATGAGCTTCCATACTGTTGAAAGAAACAGGATTGTTAAGTTCGGCTATTCAAACTATCTTTGTGAACGACAATGTAACAAGATTAAAACAAACACTAGACAAGAATTAACTGTGTAAAGTCATGCAGAGTTACAGATTTGACAGTTTGTTCCTTTTTTTGGACTGTGGAGTGACTCTTCTGCTACTGATAACTACCTGTGCATGTTTTCTCACAGTGGGAGTGTAGTTCTCAACATGTAGACAGAGTCTGACACTGAAGCTGAAAGTGACTAACAAGTCACACTCTTTCAGGGCTGCAATCATCCATCAATTATTAACCAGTGACTAAATTAATTCCCAACAGTTTTGATAACTGATTAATCAGTTCAAGAAGGATTTTATGGCACAAACCAAATTCCAACTTTTTATATGAGAACATTACTTTTGCACCTCTACGTTAATAGATTGAATACCTTTGGATTGTGGACATAAAAAATACATTTGTCATCACAAAGTTTGGTAACAACCAATTGCGGTTTTACGCGAATTTCTGCATTTTACGACCAAACAACTAATTGATTACTTGAGAAAATAATTTGTAAGTTACAGCCCAACACACTACGATGACAGAACCGTAACCTTTTGTGTTAAATCCCTTGGGGAAAGGTCCAATATTCAACCAGCCAAACAATAGCAAAACTCACTCACTAATTTCTCCAGCTGTCACTGACATTTGTGCAAAAAGAGCTGGCTCTTCGTCTGGAATTAGGCAAAATGACTTTATAGTGAAAGACAACAATTTCTTAATTATTCTTTCTTTACTAATTCCCATCTGGTAGTTGGTGCAGCACGACCAACAACAACAAAGACTGTGCCAACTCCTTATCCCCAGTAGCAAAAACATGTTTCTCTGAACTTACAACATTTGTAAAACTTGGTCAAAAGCCAGCTAAGAATGATGGCTTTGACTTGAGTGTGACGAATGACAACAACAACCCATGACACTGCTCCGAGGACTTACAGTGATGCAAGAGCTAGTGTGGTGACAGATGAGTGTAAAGAGCCACCTACTGCAATACTTCTGCTGCTGGCACCTGTCAAGAAAAGACAGAGGGCAGATAAAGTGAAAAATAGGACAGGGAGGGAGGAGAGGAGAGGTTTAGGTGAAAACAGGGGACGCTTGATGATGGATCAACCTCGTGTTGACAGCTCAGGCAGCGGGCCTCCTCATCACTGTCATTTTTGTGAAGTGATGCAGAAAACAAACACACAAGAAGAGGAGGAAAAAGACACCGGACGCTTACTTTTGATATTCAGTGAGTGGGGCGTGGTGGTGCTGCTCGGGGTTTGCATTTGCACCTCCAGATGCAGCTGAGTCAAGGGTAATAGCACTGATTAATGTATGTGTGTGTGTGTGTGTACACATGTGTGCGTGAGTTTCCATTTGCATCCAGATGCAGCTGAGTGAACAGGAAATGTGGTGTTAACTAGAGTCTCACTGCAGCAGCCCACAGGTTAAATGGTGTCACACTCAAAGGAATGGGTTAAACGGAACCACATGGAGGGAGGGACCCACACACACACACACACACACACATAAACAAGACACAAACAGATGCACATATGTAAGAGAGAAAAAATGCACAGACGCTTTCACTTGAAAGGTTTGCCAACATATTGTGTACAAGCACAACACGTGTGCATTCAAATGTATGCATACATGTGTAGCATTCCATCATTACATTCTGTCACTTGCCCTTTAACTTTGTCCTCCATTGTCAGCTTGACAGGCTGCCTGTGTGCGTGTGTGTGTGTGTGTGTGTGTCTGTATAAATGATACAGCCAGGCAGCTGAAAAACCTCTTCTTCTACATATTAGCGGTTTTGTCAGGACAGCGTGTTTGGCCCTGCTGCCATAGCGACAGACCCTGCAGCTAAGCTCCAGGGCTTCTCTGTTAGCATTAGCACTGTTTATGATGGCACTGAAATGAAGAGGAGGAGGAAACCAGAGTGGGGAAACCGTTCAAGATACTGAGAGATGGAAGTCGGATAGATGTCGAACACCATTTCCATCAATTATTATTATTTTGGAATATTTATTCAAAAAATGCCTCCTCCAACTGCTCCCTTGATGTCTGTGAACTGTTATCAATCAATTAATTTTTTTTTTTCTGAGTGTAAAGCAGTGTATGCATATACAGACCTGTTGCTATGCAGGCATAAAGCAACACTGGTGAATGTTTTTATGTCATACCAGTCAAAAATGTTGAAAAATACATAATTGCTTCATCTATCAACAACTTAAATATCTAAATTTTTTCCAGTCCATTTGGCTCTTCTTGGGTTTGTCCATGCACACGCCAAAGTCTATTAGCAGTATTTCCAACAACAAATGAAGGACTCAACTTAGATTTAACTTGGATGCAATTTTGGATTTTGGCACCATAGTATTTTTTCAAGGCCACTTTTTTTTTTAATCCCTCGAGGAAAAAACACAAGTTTCCTCTCTGAAGGAGGATTTTCTTTGCCAGGATGGTGCAGTCCTGTAACAGGTGTGGCCTTCAACCAGCTCATCCAGTCTGGTAAATATTTTTCTCATATTATGGCAAGTAATGGAGTTTGAACAGACCTTTTAAACAGATTAATCAAAAGAGTAACATGAATTAAATTTATTTTACAAACACCTCTGTGACAGATTCATGGCAGTTTATTCATACAATGGTTAAAAACCTCTGCTACGTTAAAACCAAGGATCATCTTGGCAAAAGTTGACTTATCTCCGGCTACACATATTAACACATGGTAATATGTGGGCAGTGAAGGTTACATCGTTTTGAAACAAAAGCATCTCTTTTCTAAATAAGCCTTCAGTGTGGAGAAGGTATCCTCTGTACTGGTTCTGTACTGGTTATTTAAAAAAAAAAATAAGAAAATAATTTTTTAAGTGTAAAAATGAATCCCTGAACTGAAGCTTTCTTATTACTTCCTAAAGAACATACAGAATGTCTGCATTCTGTTAGACAGGTAATTGATTAGTAATCATGAGAAGTAGAAAAAAATATATAAAAAACATAAAATGTACATTACATTTATATGAAATTATTTAATTTGACAGAAACTAAACTTTAGATAATTATACATATATATATATATATATTTTTTTTTTAATCAGTGTGCAATCACCTTTGTAGAGTGAGCCTTTTATATCAGGAGCCAGGTCAGATCTTCGGAGACCGACACACTTGGAAGGGAAGGGTATAGGGGTGATTGAATATTCAACAGCAATGTCTTGTCAACTTTACCAGTAAATGCTGCAAAAGTTTACAATCTGTAACTTTAAGCGTGTAATTGATTATATGCGCAGTCACCTCCTGGTTTACAATAAGTCAGTCTCACATTGTCAGCCAACGATACAGAGATTTTCTACAGTCGGTGTGTGTGGAAGTTAACAAGAGTATTTCGCCTAGTACTGTACTGAGATGGATGAGGCAGTGGTCTACTGTTGTTTCCTTACACCTTTTTCTTTTTTAGGCAATGTTGAACTCCTCAGGGCTATCTACTAAAAATACTACACAGAGACATTGTCAACGATAGTGATCTTTACTGGCTGTTTTACTCACTAACATTACCTTACAAAGACCAAGTTTCCCCCTGAGCAACAACTGACTGGAAGCTAAGGAGCTGCCTCATATTTTAGCGGAAGTTGTAAGTGACGCTCCGTGCAAATAGTCCACTGACAGATGGCTTCATGTCTTCAGGAGCATGTGAAGAGATTTTGTGAGGCTGAGGTAAGTGGGACCTGGGAGTCTTACTTTAAACTGAGCTGAATCAAACTAGTGACATTGTATCTATTTGGGAGGTTTCCAATCGTATGAGTGGAGAAGTATGAATTTTAGGACATTTCTGACAAGAGTGTCATTACAGATGACTAATGTAATCAGCTGATCTCGAGGGCTCCTCTCAGCTGGGGCCCCCAGGCAATTCCCGTTTTTGCCAACTCTGATGTAAAGCCCTTGTCTGTCTTGACTGTGTCATATCACAGGCAGAGCGAAGTGAAAGGGACGAGCTCCAAACTGGCACAGATTCACATGTCGGTCAAATGACAAATCTCCTGCTGTTGATTTGTGTTAAGGTCTAATGGAGAATAAATCAGCCCACAGATTCTACTGAGGAGGGTGCGTTTGGTTTGGCCACTGTTTGCAATGATCTTCGCAACAGGTATTAAAAAGAGTCGACATGCAGAGATTAAAACTTGCTAAGTCATCCATCACAGTGAGAACTTCAGCAGCAGCCCCCGGATTTTTGTTTAATGCGGTGGCGAGCGTGGGTTGCTCTGACAAAAAAAAAAAAAAAAAAAATCTTTTTACTAGTGCATTCAAGGACAAGTTGGCTACTAAAAAAAGTGCCGCAATTCATGAGCTGTTGGAAAAATAATAAAAGAGGAATAAAAGATATCCAACAATAAGCAAACATGGATCATATAAATTTGACAGCTGGCTCTAATTTCAAATGTCAGAAATAGAGAAAGAGTCCCATAATACAATGCTGCTGTGATACACAGTACAGTTTGCAGTGTAGCATTTTTGTTGTGTTTATTCTTGTTTTTAATTGTTCTTATCTCGTATATATATTTTTTTTATTTTTCATGTGTAAACTTTTCTTGTAAGACCATCTAAGAGCAGTCTATCTTTTTTGATCAGGTTTGACCAAGTTTACAGTGCATTTCAGCTTAAAGTCATGTTGGAACTTCATTATTCAAGTTATACACAATGCAAGTTCATGTCTTCATTTCCTATGCTGGAGCCTCACTTTGTACTGATCAGAGTAGTTTTAAGATGTTTTACCAGGTGAAACATTGTCTGCTGTGGTTTCAGTGAGATAAATGAGATTCCAACGGGGTTGAGGCATTGTGGGAAAAATGTTATCTGACCAGAGCCGCAGGGTCTGACAGGAGAGGAAAACCAGGAGCACACACACAAACACATACATGCAGAAACAAACACAAACATTCTGCAGGCGTGCACAAACTCAACACATACAGATGAACTGGGAACACACACACACACACCATGTGATCCTTGTTGCACATATCCAAAACACTAACCACAATGTTTACCCACCTACGCTCAACTGTAGCTTGTTACTACGACAACGCCAACAGCCATAACTCCCTATATTGACTGAAATGATCATTAATCTTTTCAAGTCTCTCCCAACGGACCAGTAATGATATGTTAGTATTCCAAGCTCCTTGTACCACAGCGTCGGTGGACTATCACCCACCAAATGAAAATATGAGGCAATGGCATGTTGGAGACGTTAGAGAGAGACACTCGATGACCAGGGTTGCCAGTTTGAATCCCAGGAAAAGGCTGGGAAAGTCAGACTTGGGATGAAGAAGGCAAAATGCTCTCCCCTCCCTCAAAGACTCCCACTGGTGTGGAGAGGAAAATATACAATGAGTCTGGACCAGTGGTCACATTATTGACCGCTACTGTTGAAAGACTGGGCATCATATTCAATCACTGGCTGATGAGTCCCTTTCTTCACTATAGTAAAAGTGATGGGCCATGTAATGCAAACATTTTTAAGATTCAAAATGAAAATTTAAAAATAAAAGATTAGACGAATGGGGAAGACATGTGTCACATGTGAAAAGTCCCATTTCCTACTACAAAAGTAACAGTGAACCCACATTTTATCCAACCAAATGTGTTGAAAATGAAATGTTCAATAACCTACAATACAATAAGTACAAAACAAAAAAATGGAACATACACTTGGAGAAAGATATCTCAGAAGCAGAGAGGACAGATCAACCCAAGCCCAGTCTAAAATCAAAACACTAATTCAGTGGGCAGACAAGGGAAAGCAAGCCAAACCAAGACAAACAAATCAGGCAATGGCAAAGCAAAAACCCAAAAACCAAAACTGCAAACCAAGAAAAGAAGGAAGAAACTTGACAGAGCAGTCCACACTATGGAAACAAAGACGTGTGGTGAATGCAAGGATAATATACAGTATATACACAGGTTGACTTGGTGGAAACAATGGGGGGAGTGGGCATGGTCATGGAAATGGTGGGAAAACTAAAGACCAGGAACAGGAAGTAAGGAACCAAAAAAAAAAAAAACCCAATACGAATCCTGACATAAATGGATAATCACCACCAAGTACCCAGAGGTTGTTTAAAATAAGAGAGAGGGAGTACAATCTAAAAGGAAGATTAAATTTTGAAAAATCATAAACACAAACCTAATGTATCGTCAGTCAGACAAACTAAAAATAATTTAACCCTGCAATATACTATAAATAATTAAAGTTGATGAAAATACTGTACGTAAAAACTAGTACTGACAGATAGTGACATAACTTATGTTGTCACCGTGACCTCGTTGTTGTAAAAATTTCGATTTTCTCTTAAAGGTAAGAGGGGTAGGTTAGCTTCTGCCTAAACCTTTCTTGGGTGTAGGATTGACGAGTCAGATGTCCATATATATTTTTGAAATGAGCCAAAATAAATCAATGTCTCAGTCACACGAACATACATGCAGTTCCTTGGCATGCCACGCATGCATACCTGATCCCAAATTCGACACCATTCCAATGTGTTGTCCTACTTCGAGCATGTACAGTCGACATGTATCGTACCCACAGTCTCAAATTTTGGGCTGCATGTGGTTGTCCCCACGTAGAGTCGGACATGGGTGGATGATGACATTTACGTCACGCCGACCTCTGCAGATTGGCACACATGGAAACTATGACTTATAGCCACATTTCAACAGCAGTGACAACTATCAACGCCAAATTAGACCCTCTATGTTCACAGAGAAAAGGAAAAAATTACTTCTCATCTATACGGCTCATACAAAGTGAAGTTGGCATATGCTACACATCATATTAGAACAGTCATGAACTGGTTTTGACTCTTTTTATGTGTGTGCTTTGTAAAAAGCCACTCTCAAGGACAGCCCAAACCCAACTCAAAAATTTGTTTAAAAGGTGGTTTTAATGAGAAAAAAGAGGAAAGGGCCACAGAAAGAGCAACTCTGGTGGGATCAGAAATGGAAATACAGTAACTATATCTGAAGAATATGGATGTGGGAAGACATCAAGTAACATCTCAGGTACTGCCAAGAGACCACACAACCACTGCTCTGCACACAAATACAGACTGCTGCTCTCTTCTAATCTCCAAGTACTTATCTTTTTTTTATTGACTTGGCAACCAGAATCTACAGGGTCTAAGGCAGCAATTTTAAAGAAACCTCCGTAAGTGGGAGGATAAACAGGAGATACCTCCCAGAGCTTTTATTTAACAACATTTTATGAATATGAATAAATGAGTGAAAGTAAGCAGTGGCATGGACATTAATCATGAGAGTAACTCCTACTTACAGCAAAGTGTAGGAGTGACATTCAAGAGCAACTCTACGGCAATCGCATCATTTATCAAATGTGGAGGGGGAAAAAAGGTTCCAACGAGACCAGGAATTTAAGTAGAAAACGTCAATTTCAGCAGTTTCATAAATACAGGCCGATGATCTTCAGAGGGCCTGTAAGCGAGCTCAACAGAACAAGACTCAAAGTCATTCCCTGCTCTTAAATGTCACTGTCATTAAGTTATATTTCAGATTTGATTGAATGTGATTATTCAAGTCATGACTTACTTATTTGTCATTCTTTTTTTTTTTTCAAAGGTTTGTGATAATTAAGGGCCTCAGTTAACCACTGTAACCAAAATACCACAGTTATTTCCACCCACGTGACAAGATTACATAAGAGAGGTGACATCACTGCTTCGAGTTTGTCAAATTTTACTAATGTATATGTTAGAAAATGTGTATGTACCCTTAAATATAAACAAGTGTCCGCTACATTAAAACCATTGTCAAATGAGTTCACACCATGCTGATTAATGCCAGGATCAGACTACATGAATTCAGGCCAATTTTCACCCATTTCCACTGTGTTCCTGACAATCCAACATTGGGAACAATGAACACACATGGAGTGTAACACATACTGTATGAAGAACAAAGGTCAGGCATCTGAGACTCTCTGCGACAACCTGACTGGAAGTCTAGTATGTTAGAATATTTTCTATTTTTCCTGCCTAGTCTGACATCTCCTATGATGTGCTCCTGGACATTGACCAGTAGGTGGAATAGTGACACCAAAGAACATTTCGTTGAGCTTTCTTTGATGTCTCATCAAGGCACTACCACAACAAAGTCCACAACACTTTGGTAGCCATGACTGACAACTCCTTGTCCCGTCTCCCTAATGACCTATGAACTTACGCAGTGTCGGGAATGAGGATTACCACAAGTATGACCCCTAGTAAAGTTGGACGACTGAAAACGTAAAGAAGCACCCATGAAAAGTTCCAGAAGTGAAATCTACTGCTCAGAAAAGCAGGTCTTTCAGAAGTTCTATATCTTAAATGATTGATAGTGTTACTTAAGAAACATTGCATACTGTAAAACTGATGCCTACGTGATGGTGGAATCAATGACAAGTGTTTAAATTAAACTCTTTTACAGAAGATTGAAATCACCTGCTAGCATTACAAAGGAAACAAATATCATGACTTCCATTTTGTTTTACTTTACCCATCTGTGTTAACTGTATGGTTGTTTCAATAAAGCCATTTTATTAATATCAGGAAGAACTTTATAATATCTGGACCAAATGCAAACTAGCTAATGCTGCTGGTAAGGAATTCATCAATATTCCAAGACTTTACTTCACCGCTTTAATCTTCCAGCTCAAAAACAAACCAACTCATGGCGTATCGAACATACCCAGAGTTTGCATCCTCCACTCTCACGCACCGCGTCACTGACCGCAGTGGCGTATTTGCTTTACTTGCATGCTCAGCAAAGGCTAAGATAAATATACAGCGTTGGGAAAGCTACAGTATGTGTGATGGGTTATTAATGCGGGATTTTATCACAGACAAATATGTCTTGTAGCAGGGTGGAGGTGTTGGAGGTTGGGGTGGGTCGTGTAATAAGCACATATCCGTCTAACCATAATGGCTTTGGGTTAAAGGAGAGTGGAGCGGAGAGAAGGCCAAGGGCAGGCGATGGGAGTAAATTAAAACCCCCATCCCTCCTCCAGGTCCTGAACTGTAAGTAAAACTGATTGTTAGATGGTTATTTAAGACCAAAAGCAATATACACAGACAGCTGAAGAAGCGTTGGATTGCTTTAGTCAATACAGTGAAGCTAGTGGTGGCCTTGTTGTTTTTCTTTACATGCAGCCTTGCTGTGCTTTCCTCTCGAGCAGCATTTACCCCCTCCCGTATTATTTTCTTTAGGCTTTATCAAACACAAAGCAAAGCGTAAAAGAGTGAAGAAGTCAAATCCTCAACTCAAGCTGTGTGTGATATTAGCTATAAGCCTATGGAGGCCTGCAATCTCAATGTCCATGACTTCACGGGTTTGGAACTTGCTGTCTCTGCTGCTCAGGCAGTTCCCTCAAAGAGCCAACATAAATGATGACGGGATAAGCAGGGTGAGTCTGCGCCAGCGGACAGTTAGGTCCATTGAGGACAAGAGAGTTTAAAGGTATATGGAAAAAAAGATGGTGCTAAATAGCCTAAAAAATGTTCGTATAAGCATTTTGAAAGAAATTTTAAATAAGTTATCATAAGAAATTTGTTGACATCATTTTATTGAAAATTATTATTTCCGCTCTGCTTTGCTTCATCATTACTTAGAAATTTCACCTTTTCTTGTCTTATTTTGTAATCATAAACTCATTGGTCACTTTATTATGTACACTTGTTCAACAGCTTGTAAACCCAATTATCTCATCAGCCAATGACAGGGAAGTACTGAAGTGCTTAAGTTCAAACTGAGCATCAGAATGAGAAAAGAAAGATGATTTTTCTTTTATTTGGCATGGTGACGGGCCAGTCTAAATATTTCAGAAATGACTGATCTTCCACAGAGTTTGCAGAGAATGGTCCAACCAAGTGAGAACCAGTTCACTAAAGCCTGTCCCACACTAGAGGATTTTCAAATCTGACTTGATTTTAAAGACGTGTGACACAGAAACTACGAAATTGTCACCAATTTTCAACGATTGTGCTGAGATGGATGAATTAAGAAGACGGAATCAACGTGCTCAACTAGCTTGTATAAGTTAAGGTTCGCAACACAAGTACACAACATCTGTTTCCCAGTCGACTCACTCTCATTGGTTATTGCAGGGTTCTGCTCATGCCCCCAACTGTTTTTCAGTTGTAAATATCAAACATGTTTGACTCTGATGTGTCCTATGATGTCAAAATCAAATCTGTTAACCCCTCACACTACAGGACAATTTGATCTTAATTCATCTGTTCAAATCAGCCTAAAATCAGTAGGCAACGATGATTGTCAGAAGGGCCAGATTAGGACCAAAATCTAGAAAATGATCCTCTAGCGTGGGGCGGGCTCAAGTGAAAATGCCTTGTTGATGCCAGTGGTCAGAGGAGAATGACCAGACTGGTTCCCTATTATAAAAAGTCAACAGTAACTCACCACAGTATGAAGACGATGATCTCTGACGCACAACATAGCCAACCTTGAAGCAGATGGGCCACACCAGGTGCCACTCCTGAGTGCTGTGTACCTAAAAAAGGGACAGCCATGACATTGTAGCATCAGTCTACAGATCTGTGGTGGAACAATACAAGGTTTGGTGATAGCTTAGCTCCTGCTGTGCATGCTCACCAACAGGAGAATAGCTGTCTGGCCTTGGCTGACGTCCTTGACAACTATCTGCAGGAGGGAGTTTAATACCTTATACTGAGTGTGTGCATCAAATTATACATACACACACACATACATATTGATGTGATAATCATTATGGGCTTATATTGTTATTTTGCATTCACATTCTGTGACACAGTCATTATAAAAGCCTATAACACAGGCAACAGTGGCAGAAGATTAATGCTGTATATTTTCACCTTGTTAGCAAACAGCTGAATCTAACAGGCATACGATTCATACTTTTCTGGGTCTTAGTGAGCTTTAGAGAGCAGGATCTGATCTTTAGCTGCTCAAAGTTCACTAGCTGGTCACTATATTTGTTTGCTGTTTGGTGCTAGGCAGCAACCGTTGTTTACCAGAAGCATTTTCTTTGACAAATGCCAGCCTGCCACTTAAAAAGAGGCAGCAGAGACCTGTGGTTTTGTCATTATGAATGACATGTTTCATATTACACATATTTCCTTGCAATATCTCAGCCTTCAGCAGCTTCAACATGAATGCACCCATGAGATGATTTATGAGAGTCATACTCAAGCACATACTTAACATTATTATATACATTATTTTCTTTATTTTCAGTCTCAGTTCAAAACATTTTTATCGTCTATCCTTCGGCTCCTTTCTTCTCCCTCTGACGTCAAACTCAACAGCAGCCTCACAAAACTTAATAACACATGTTAAGCGTCCCTTACCCATAACTAGTTGTGTAACACCGGTGGATCGCATTATGATTCTATTTTTACACCACTGTGGTTACACTTAGTCTATTACACAATAAAATCCGCCCTTATTTTTTTATTCTGCTTACGTTTTTAACCTTTATATAGTCTTTACTCATTTCCTGCAAATGTTAGTCCTGTTTGGATCCAAATTTTTAGGCTGAGAAGTCTTTTAGTTAGAGTCATATATTACAGTAAGGCACCAAGTAATTCAAAGCTACATCGTCACGTGCAAAGTTATATATTGTCATAATTTTTAATTTTAGAAGTGAAATAATCTTGTGGGGTGTTTTTTATATATATATATAACTTCACTTTCCTCTATGCAAAATGGAAATCAGTATCCATTTTAACTTCCCAGAATAAATAGATAATGAGACAGGACACATATTCTATAATATAATCAGAGAAAAGGTCTTCAATATTAAGCAGAAATAGGAAAAGGTAGTTTTTTAGGGAGTATATGGCAGTGTATGTCAGCAGATTGGCTGTTTAACAACTGTTTTAGTCCTATTTTAGTGATAAAGATACACAAAAATAGGCTTCCTTATGATACAATAATTATAAGATCATAAGGTAAATGAACAAAAGTGCCCACCAGAAACAAAGATATGGGTTACTGTTTGAAATATCACATAATGAAACAATCAATGTTTTTGTTCTCTTTTAGTACCTGTAATAAATTGTTTTATAAGCACCTGTGTTATTACCAACAACTCAGCTGAAAATATCTCCATATCAGATATGAATATTTGTGCTGGGCAGATTGTATTAAAATAAAACGTTCTTCATGTCATCTGATATGAATATTATGAGTGACTTTCAAGCTCTGCAGGCACTAATTATGGTAAAACAGAAAACCTAAACAATGAGTTAACAGTTGAGGTGAAAAAAATGGGTGATTATTCTCTGTTTTCATCAGAATGAGTTATCTTTCACATTGCCATTATTTCAGCCATTGTTCACATGCAAAAATGTTGAATAATGCAGCTTTAAAGCTCTATTTTACTGTTTACCAAATGTTCTTCTTTTCAAAGATGTCAAACTACTGTAACCCAAAATCACAATATTAATATTAACAAGAGCAAATCTGTGCATAATGTATTGACTAGTCATATCTGTAACACCTTATATAATGTTGATTTGGTACACAAATTATGTCCAAGATACTGTATGTTTGTCAAGTTCATTTTATGCATGTTATTAAAAACATTTAGACATAAAACTTAACTAAAAGGTTGGGGAAATTCTTCAGTATTTACAGGGATCCCCCAAAAAAATCCCCTCTTTAGAAAGTACTGCTTTATGTTCCCAATTCAATTACTGATTAGATGGATTTTAAAAAGAGGGATGGGCTCTGATTCCAGGAACACTTTGCTGCAAATGCATGAAAGTGTCTGTGTCTCTCCAACCTGCCGTACACTGCACACAGGAAGCCAGCACTTCAAAGCCACAAACTAAGAGGAGGGGCATTTCCAGAGTTTTCCAGGATGCTCGAAGGGTGACAGGCTTCTTTTTTCCCCTTTTCATCCCAGGAATAGAAGAGATAGCAGCTGTGTGCCAGGAGACGCTTTGAGGGTCTTGCCAAGGTACACAGAGATCAGAGAGAGAAATGCATCTCATTTCGGAGGAAAGAGAAAGGAGCCTCCATGGTGAGATATGACCCAAACCTCCACGCTGACTCATGTTACTTCTTGCGAAACGAAAATGCCACTGCAGCTAAAGGTTTCCTCTCCAATTCAGTTTTTTATTTCCCTGAACTGTATCAGTACATTGTGGAGAAATTACACCTTCAGTATCATTTTCATCATTTGATGCTGTAACTGACGTACAGTTCTATAAAAGCTGCTTCTTTGTTTAAGATAAAACATATTATGCAGCCAAACGAATTAAAAAAATGTAATTCGACACTGCATAAGATAAAGCTCCTGCCGGGTTCAGAGAAGTGATGGATAAAGTGTCCATCATTCAACCTGAGGAACTCACAGCTCCAGATGGAGGAGAACAATGGGACGGTAACAAAAATAACACTAACAATAGTTGACATTGCAAACATTAAAAGCTGATAATGGTCTGGTCTTGCTCTCGTATGCATTGTCCACTGTGAAACCTCATAGATGCAACATCAGAGAGAGGATCACGACAAAACAATGGAAGGTAAATTTCAAGAGACATTCTAAAGCCAATGAAATGGTAATCATAAAATAATGTCAATGTGATATGGTTTTTTTTAATGTGTAATGTTTTACTTTGACATTATGGGAGTCAAAATCTACACATGAATTAGATGGGTCTAAATAGTCTGTGAATGGGCAGACACAAGGATGTTGAATGGTCCAAACTGCCTCCAGAGTCAGTGTGTTTACATGCTTGTTTAAAGTCAATAGTTTGGTTTTCTGAATGTCATGTAAACACGTTACACTAACTAAAATTCAGCTATTCTTGGTTAGATTAACATATCTCGATAATTCAATTTGAGTCGGATTATTTCTCTATGAATACGCTTAGACCATATGTGTCAAACTCAAGGCCCGCGGTCCATATCCGGCCCATAGTACAATTATATCCGGCCCGCGAGATCATTTTACATTGATCTATTATTATTGTTATTAATGGCCCGGCGATATGAAGCGCTGATAACACTGAACTACAGATCCCATAATGCAGCGCAACAGCTGCCTTGCCGAACGATAGGTTACCTGGGAACAATCCCGCACAGCTAGCCATCTTCATCTGGGGAGTGGACTCCGATTTGAGCGTTACAGAGGAAATATTGGACATTACATCGATGCAAGTTATAGAAAGTTTAAGTTTATTTATTGTGGAATAATATTCCTGTCTGTTTTTATTCCTATTCATGTTCAAAAAACATTTACTTTTAGTGTAATCAATAAATGTTTATCCTGTTCGGCCCGGGACCTAAAGTGTGCTTTGAGTTTTGGCCCCCGGTGCAATTAAGTTTGACACCCCTGGCTTAAACGGACTGGAGTAAGACTTTATTTCTACTATTGTGTTTTAGGCCCAAAAAAATTAGAATTCATCCCAACATTGTGTTTATCAGATTGCACTTATGACCAGAAAAGAAGCCGACTGTAAAATATGTCTGCACTTGCTCTGAGAGACAACCTCTATTGTCATTTTTATTTTTAAATGCTCTCCTTGTTCTACCAGTTTGTAACACACTGATAAGGACATGTGCAACATTCATATTGTGGTTGTGGAACAACAATGTCAGCAGCTTAAAGCAAATTACAAACAAAGCTAAATTTAGCTGTTTATTTTTGGAAACGAGCTTCTAATGATCCTAAGCTGTGGACGAGCGCCTCTCGTGTTTAGACCCCCAGGGTTATTGTGTGTCAAGAGACACGGAAGTTGAAGACACATTGACAAATAGCTGAACGCGAGATGAGCATTACTTCAGTCTGTGGTTTGTTCTCGGCTCTCCAAACATGAGGAACTGACGCGTCAAATCTCCATTTACCTATAGTAAGACAAAAAAAAAAAAAAAAACTTGTTTTTCTGGGTTGTGTCTCCACTTGAGTCAGGTTGTGTTTGGAGTTTGCGGTAGCCTGGGTGAACCCTGCCAAGTCTTTGCTCTGTAGACACGACTGGCAAGGGCACCATTCATTTACAGAATCTCCTAAATCTCCTTTTAGCAAATTGGTCTCTTGCTGGGGCCAATCAGGGCATTTATACTAGATCTACAGTATATTCAAGCTTCATAATATTTTAGGACGTCCAGTACGTAATATTTAGGAGGTTTTATTGAGTATACTACTCATAAATGTTTGTATACTGGGTAAAATCGTGTAAAATTATAAATTGTTTCATTTTGGTAGGCTTATAAGCTGTTGATATGTACTTTACTTCACCATCTTGCACTGCCAAGTTTAGAGCGCAGCACAAATGGACAAACAATCCAGAGCTTGCGTTTTGTGCTTTAAAGCCTACGCTTACTGCACAAACAAAGAAGAATGATACTGTTTCTGGTATGCAAACAGTACCATTACATACATGACCACACATTGCAGTGAACCATATAGATACTGTAAAACTCCAAGTGCAGTTCGTGAGTTTTAGAGAAATCCAACTGATTAGTGTGAGTTCTTGTGAATGCAGTGATATCGTCTCGGTCTGACAGCTCGTTGTTCCTCATGCTCTTCCTCCTTCGAGCCAGAGTGATGATGTTGGGTTTGAGGCTCAGGCGTCAGGAGAGAGTTAATCCAAACTCTGACTTATCACGTTCCAGCGTCTAACAATGCAGGAAACGAGCCCAAACCGGATCCAACTGCCCCTGTTACATGAGCCACTTGTGCCATGGAGTCTAATTCCACTGTGTGTGTGTGTGTGTGTGTGTGTGTGCTAGGGTGTACATGTCCGTAGTAGACTGTAAGGACCAATTTTGATATAAACCTATCTTTGTGAGGACATTTTGACTGGTCCTCACTTTAAAGAGCTTTTCGAGGGTTAAGACCTGGTTTTAGGGTTAAGGTTAGAAGTGAGTTTAGGTAAGGGTGAAGTTAGAGTTTGGCACTTACAAGAATGTGTGTATGTGCATTCTTGTATTTTTTACCTCTTTATGACCTTTTCTGGCATAAACACTGACCCTGTACACCTGGTCCAAATAAGGCAGAACCTCATTTCTGAGGAGCTGGTTATGTTTAGGGCTAAGATTTGAATTGTGGTTGAGTTAGGGTACACGGTTTGCATTAACTGGTTATGGTTAAGGTTAAGATTAGGGAAAATGTTTTGTCAATGTCAATGCAGTGTCCTAAGAAGAGAATCTGCCCAAGCGTGTGCATACTATGCTTGAAAATAAGGTTTTAGACACTTCTCACTCTCCTCCCACTTATAACTGAACTACAGCTACATCTTCAAGAAACACACTGAACAACTGTGGAAGTGGAAGTATGCGCACATTTGAGTAAACTGTGTGTTAGTGTTGGCTTCACATGAGAAGGGCACAGAGTTGAGCAACACACGGGTTGCTAAAACAAGCCAGAATTCCTTTCAGGAAGCAACTGAGAAAGACGGATGAGTGGATTTGGGTTATGAAGGGCCTTCTGACATTATTAACAACTATTATTAACAACATAAACTATGCCTTTTACTGCTGCTAATGATTAGTCTCTGAAACTTCAGCACCATAAACTAAAGAAAATGTGGCACTTTTATAAAAATCAGAGGTAATAAAACAATATAACACACAAATCCATGTCCATTCCCGTAGATCATTAGCTCTGGTGCCGTGAGCAAAACGCATTCTCATTAATGCAACTCTGACAAGTTAATGCACATGCTTTGAGCTCAGAGTTGAAACACAAACGATGCAATTATGAGGTTTGTACCCAAACTGATATGATATGATATGACTTGGAAGTAAACACTGGATTTACTGTCATTTACATGTTTAAGCTCCAGTCTCATTTTGAAGAAGGATGTGTGTCAACTGGTGTCAGTCATGTTCATTCGTAGCTGTTGAGTTGAGTTGAGATGTTTTGGTCAATTTGAAATTCAATTTGCTATTGACCCACAATGAATTCTGGTATAAGTTGGCCTGTAGATGATCCACCAGATGAGGGCTTTGCTGCACAAGAATGAAAGGATGCATTTTTTCAGCCACATTTCAAGAAGCTTCCAAACTGCAATAGTTGAGTTGTGTCGCAGTCAGACTTTGAATGCAGCCGATGGTATAAAATGTTAAATTAAATTAGCTTTAGATACAGCTCTGTCGGTTGTTGTTTTTTTGTTTTGTTTTTTTGTTAAATTAACATTTTATTATTTCTCTTGGCAGCTGGAAGTTTGAAATAACATATAGGAAAATAAATGAGAGGGAAAACAGTTATAAAAACATAACGGTGAAATAGTAAAAAATATTTATACAAATGGGGGGGGTGCTCGTTGAGGGGGCCTATGACCTTAATGTCATAACAATGCTGGCTACGGCCCTGTTGACAATTTGTACTGCTGCATCATTTTAAGTGAAAGAAGAATTAACTGCAGGGATGATATTGGTCTATTTCGTTATAGTATTAAAAAATGGAATATAATCAGGAGTCTATAAACTTCTCAATTATAATTAAAAAAAAAAAAAAAAAGCACAAAAGTGAGATTGTCGTGGTGTTTGTTTGTAATGTTGGTTTCCTGTGCTTGCGGTTTGGCTGCGTTCATCCCTTCACATATATACACTGGAGCAAACAGCTCGCTGTTGTTTTGAAAAGAAAAGGACCTACATAAACACTTGGAAGTTAAGCGAATGGCAACGCATCAGCGGGCTCCTCTGCGTCCCAGCGTCGTTAGCACTCTGAGTCAGCGCGGAGGCAACAACGGCGGCAGGGATTTGTGGTGAGGGAGGTAGGCGCCATTTTCGAGGTGACACGGGAGTGTGAGGGAAGGACAGCAGGGAGGCAGAGGCAGTGAAGTCACTGGGCTGTCACCCGGGGGCCCCACGTTTGGATGCGAGATAAAACATGAGCCAGAGGCTGAGTTCAGCATCTAAAGGCCACATTGTAAACACATGCACATCACACAAGGACGTGTGTAACGTGTGTTCTTGTACTTGCTGCAGACTGAGGACCAAAAATTGTATAAACCCTATAGAGTGAGGACATTTTGACAAAGTGAGGACATTTTGGCTGGTCCTCACTTCTTTTCACTCCATAAAAGGGCTTTTTCAGGGTTAAGACCTGGTTAGGGTCAGAACTGGGTTTAGGTTAGGGTTAGGGTAAGGGTCAGGTTTAGGCATCTAGTTGTGATGGTTAAGGTTAAGGTAAGGGGCTAGGGAATGTATTATGTCTATGAGGGTCCTCACTTTGATAGAAGCGCAAACATGGGTGTGTGTGTGTGTGAAGTGAGCAGGAGGCCGAGCACTGCCGCTCTCTTATGTTTGTTATTGTAGCACATTGTGCTTTTTTCTCACCTCTGTTCTTGCTCTCTTGATGCTACATAATGAAATCCATCCATTCCAATTAGAGGGTGTTGTAGTGTGTGAGTGTGTGGTCAGGACTCTCTGAATGGTTAAAGCTGTAGTCACTCACTCACTCACTCACTCACTCACTCACTCACTCACTCACTCACTCACTCACTCACTCACTCACTCATCCTCCACCGCTTTATCCTCCACATAAATGAATGTCTGTTATGTTCAAGCTATTGTCAAATACATTCACACAATGTTGATGGATCCTATCAGCTCCTTGAGACTCATTTTATGTAAAACAGCGTTTTGTTTTGTGTTTTACATCACAACCGTCGGAGGGAAAGATAGAAGCATACAGTGAGATGGCAACAAACTTTAGATTAAGGAATTATCCCCAGCTCTGAAACATGAAACTTGAGGGCAGTCGTGAGATACTGGAATGAATGTTAAAGAAAACACATGGACTACAGACCAAAAATCGTCCTTTGAGGCAGCTCTGCAGATTCCCCCGAAGTAAATCTAAGACTAAGACATGAACAATGCTGTGGTATGAGTGTAAGTTACACACTGGAGCTTTAAAGCCTCTTTGTGTTTTGCAGTCACATTACAACCCGTTAGCATCCATATAACGATTTATATTGAGATTTAAACACTGCTATACTGAGGAACACAGAGAGTTGTGTGGAGCCGTTTATGTAAAAGTTGTGCGATACATTTCCGAAATTCCATTATATGCTTATATAAAGACAATTAAGAATCTTAAAGTCCATGTAATAATGTGAATAGAAAATTGCACTGAAATGCATGAATGCGTTTGTCCATCCGTCGCACACACAGGTTGCACAGCAACTCTTCTTAGGACTCTGCACTGATTTTTATTAATTTTTACAGCCTAAACAACGTCTTATCCCTAACCTTAACAATAACCAGTTAATGCGTAGCCCTAAACTTAACCTAATCACTATTCAAGTTCCTCAGAAATTAGGTTCTGGCTCATTAGGACCCAGTTTTGGTCTCCATGAGGACTACTGGTGCTCACAAGGTCAGTGTTTATGCCAGCATAGGTCCTAAAGAGGTAAGAAATACAAGGACACACACACACCCAGATCATTCACCCCAACACATGCTCCGGCAGATTGTTTTTGTTTTGAGAGGAAGAGGGGTTAATTACTTACATTCTTCAATCGGAAACATCTTTCCACCTTCCCCCTCTCTGACTCTTTGGCTTCTCTTTTAGTCTACACTCTAAAAACACGGACTCCAGCTGAGGTTTGAAAAATAAAGCATTGGCAAACTAATCCTACAAACCAAAAACAAACAGTTTTGAGGGTTTTCCGACCCAAATGGACAATATGGAGGTTATTAATGGAATATTTAGCGAAAACAAAAAGTATTCTCATATAAATGTTCACAGATTCATCTTGAGGGTTCACGAGGCTATTTATTTAGAAGAAGAAAAAGGTTTGGAGATTTGGTTACAAACTAAAGAGACAAAAATCAAGCTTTTTGTTTCACTTTTTACAGTGTGAGCTTGGGGGGGCTCATGGAGGCTCAATGGAGACCAGCTGCAGGGTAGTGGGCAAAGGCCACGGAACGTTCTGGATGGATAAAGAGAGGACAAGATATACCCCCAGGAGAGGAGGAGAGTAGAGGAGAGGAGGTAAAATCATTGGAGATTAGATAAAAAAAATTAGCAAAAATTAGTAACAGGAAGAGAAAAGATTAAGTAAAAATGCTTGGTTTGTGTCCGTTTGTCTCAACAAGACATCAAGCTTTGTATGACAAACAGGCTGTGGGTGATGAAGAAAGGCCTGTATTTCTGTCGCCCAAACAGCTGACTGTCGTGGGACGGTCTAGCTCCACCTGGACCATACAGTACCCTTTTACCCAGGTACCCCAAGAGAAGGGTGCCAAAAATGTAATGGTTTGCGGCAGTTACTTTGGTCCTATTCCTAATAGAAATACAAAAAAAAATACATACTATTTTCTGAAATATTGCCAACATATTGTCGAGTACCATGGTTCTCAAACTGTGGTACGTGTACCACCAGTGGTACGTGGGCTTCATCATCTTCATAGGTTGGGTGAAATACTGTTCTACCAGGGTATGTGATCAGAGTGCAGCTGAGTAGATTTGGCCAGAGTGCATAGAAAGTGAAACAAATAACTAAAAAATAATGATAACTTACAGTCACCTTATCTCTTGCTCCCTCTTATTCTAATTTCACTATAACATTGTCTGAAGTATATGTGAGAAAGAGAATGATGATCAGAGAGCAAATTATCTAATTGAGAATTAATCTGCCTCCTGTGAAAAGTCCGTAGCTGACTTTGTACCACTGTATTTTAATACAGAGATAATGGTGTTACTTTGAGAGCTCAATATTTGCTCAGGTGGTACTTAAAAACCTATAAAAAGTTGGAGAACCACTGGTCCTGTATGTTCATCTATAGAGGTGAAGAGCGTTGTTTCCTGGCAGAGGGTGTTACCTTGGTTGAGTGACGTCAGCAACTAGAGCTCTATAGTGTGATTTTGCTGACACGGGGATGCTGATATGACTTTTAATGGCCTTATATCAGCAATATCTCTGATCTAGGACCAGCTAATGAGTCACATCAATGGAAAAAGTTGGATATGAGTCACTTCAGCCTGGTAACCTGAACGTAGCCTCGACTTTAAACCATTTTCGCTGGAGCAACGCAGATGCCTCAAGTAGTTCTGGGTTTACTGAGCACATTCCTGTGTGGGATGACAGCAGGAAAAGTCTGAAGAAGAGTTTGGTTTGGCTTTTGCCAACAATAATTGAATAAAGATATCTTAGATATCTTAGAACTCCAGTGATCTGTCATCTGTGGCTACATGTTCTGGGAAAAAGAGATTGTGGGTATCTACATAAACATCTATCAGGGTGGTTCACCAAAGACAGATTGATGCTGAGGGCCCTTCGGTTGTGGTTAACGTTGCTGTCAATAGAAACAACAACAACAAAAAAAAAAAGATTAGAGGAAACTACCTTTCATTAACCGCACTTATCACTGAGAAGAAGAATGACGGAATAAAGAGTGTGTTTTTTAGAAGCGTCAGAGTTTCCATCAGGGGGAAAAGAGCTGCCGTCGTCTTGTCTTTGGCCCCTGAGGCAAATGAGGCAACCGTGCTGGTTTTGTGGGGAAGTGAAAACTCTGCTTTGAGCTTAAAGTGGCTTCATCACCAAACAGCTTTGCAAACACCACAGTGGAGCTCTGCTGCCATCGTGTGCTGTGAAACGGTAAGTATAATAGAAGCTGGACTCAATCTAATGAGACGCTGGTATTTTGAGTGTGTAGAGCTGTGAGCACACACAGTAAGAATTAATAGGACTTATCCCCAAATTGTTTTTGATACGCCAGCAGTGACACTTTCATCTCCTCAAATCCCACTTTTTTACAGACTTTCTCATCTTTTTATTGCTTTTTCTAAACTGTGTCATGATTTTCTTCTGTGTGATGCAATTGTCTTGTTTTATTTCTCTTTTGTGTTTAATAATTTGATATTTGGAGTTGTGAATGTAATGACTTTGCTGTCATATCATATCTTTCTGTCCATGAGTGGATTTGTTTTGTCTATTCAAGCACTTGTGTTTTTAAAAATGTTATATAAATAACAAGAGATATTAATAGCAAATGATATAACTCCCTTCCTCTTATTGGATTACTTATTGTCATGATTATTATTCTTTGTTTTCTGCTTTTCCTTTTTTAAGTACCTGGCAGATACTGTAAAGTGCTATATAAATAAACATTGATTGATTAAATGTTTTTCCTTAAGCACATTGAACAGTACCAATTGTTTACCATGTGACTGGTTCTTGAGGCTGGTACCTACAGTGCAATGCTATTGAATAATACTGCACTGCTGGATTTCTGGCCAGTAGGGGGCAGCTCAATACACAAACTCCTACTTTATCACAGTTAATGTTTATAACCTGTCTACACCTGCGAACACTAAACTAATAAAATAAAATTCCAGATGGTGAGTAAAAATTATTCAATTAGATATGAAAAAAAAAAAAAAAACTAACATTTTAACACACAACTTAATAACAGCATGCTGCTGCCACCTTGGGACTAATTTCTGTAATCTGTAATCACTAGGCATGATTGATGCACAATTATTTTACTGAATATAGAGGTTATTTATTTGTCAAGAACATTTAGCAAAGGAAAAACTGTAGTCATCAGACTGGACTGAGCTCAAGCTGCTTCTCTCACACAGGCTTCCCACTCCATCATTACACCTTCTCTCCATCACTGACTGTTACTATTTCAGCAAACAGGAAATCTACTTATATCACTGACTGAGGAAGAGACGCCATGTGTGAGCATCAGCAACCCACAGGGACACTGGACATCGATCCAGGATTCATTACTGCCAATTACTGTAGGGAGAAGCTTGAAAAGAGAGTGAAAAACAGTAATGGCTGATTTATGGCTGAGTCTAATACTATTGAAATAATAAAATACAAATAAAACCTAAAGTTGTCTATGCCAGCACCATTACATCAAGCATGCCATGAGAAGAATGATGTGCATTTTCTAATGTGCTTTTATTTTAATTTATTTTTTACACTGATTGGTTCAATGATTATGTGATATGTGACAGAGGTCTGATACTTCACTAAACTCTATTACATGAGACCTTTATCGAGTACACTGGACTCAAAATAATGTGATGAGGAGAAATGCGATGTTCCACTTCTGCAGGATAATTAAATATACTGCATATAAAGTAGCTGTTTGCCAATGTTTATGCCGTATCAACTTCAGGAAATTCGATTTTTAAGATTTTTATTTGACATATTTATAAGTCCAGTCTGATGGAAAAAGGATTTTAGCACACACTCACTGCTGCTTCCCAAATAAACAACTACATCATCAAGACATGACAGTAAATGTCTCAGTGGCAGAGCCATACTGTGCATTTCCATAAATAACAAAGTCTAAACAACAGTTTTTGTGCTTTTGTTTGTTGAGGTGGACTATAAAAAAAATGTAAATTTTAAAAAGCACATTTTCTATCTAACTTTTAAACACCAGGATGAGCAGTGAGATCAATACTGAAGGCAGGTAAATAATCCCTCACGCTCAGCCGATTCACTTTTAAAGCATCATTAACGAGACACAGGCAGAGCTCAGAGCCGACATGCCGATTACACACACTTTGCACATTGTAATTGAAGATGACCTGGAATAACACGGCTTTGCAGCTAACTACTCATCATCCCACCACAATCCACAGCAGGTAATTAAACCCAGTGTGTGTCAGAGTGAGTGTTACAGTTAGTTATTAAGCCCAAGAGACACCAAGCAACACACTTCTGTGGTACAGTAAATTGAGATACATATTACATATGTACTGTATTTCATATATGGGCAACCCATGGCCGAGTGGAAGGGAATTGGTTGGGTGAGCAGATTAAATCCCTGCCCGATCAAGAGCTGGGGGTGCCCCTGAGAAAGGTACCCAATTTGCTCGTTGTTAAATGGACATTCTAAACTGACCCCAGCCACGGGGCGTCCACACACAGTGATCTACTAGTGACAGTCCCAAGCCTGGATAAATGGGAGAGTTGCATCAGGAGGGGAATCCAGTGTAAAAAAAAAATTAAATCAAATATGTGGATCATCTTCTGTGGCGACCCCTAGAGAGGAAGGAGCCGAAAGAGAAACAACTTTTCTATATTCAAAAGTGGAAAGTTATTTTCGGAACCATCATGACATGCTCAAACTCAAAATTTACAATTTATACCAGCCATTCCCAAACTTATGAATGTCATGGCCTATTTTGAATTCCAAAAACTTTTCCTCATCTCACCAAAACCTCAAAATGATGTAAGTTATGATTAAGTTCATTTTATGTAAGAAAAATATCTAAGAATCTCTGTGAAATACAAACTTTAGACAGAGTTCAGCTCCAAGCAGTGCAAGTCAGACATTTTGATTATTTGGTCAAGTCTGAAATGATACATGGAAATAAACAGCTGTGTCATCGTCTGGGACAGATTACGAGCCGGATTATGAGCAAAGACAGGAAAAGGGCCCCCTCCCGCACTCACACACAGATCAGCAACTTTATACGTTCAGTTTGTTCCATAATTCATTCTTGTTCATCGTCCTCTCAGATCCCTTTTGTGGACATCAGGTTCATCATCATCCTCTTGCTCTCCTGGCAGCTAGCTAGGTTATGCTAGACTTACGCCACCTATGGGGTAGATGTGCAAAATTAAGTTCTATGCAATTTAGCAAGTGAGTGACTAAAGCCTGATTTAGTAAACACATGCCATTACTAAAGTTAGTAAAGACTTAGTGAGATGGTGGGGCAACCGACCCCAGGTCACCTCGTCCAATCTAATACCATGACTTTGTTTGAACACACTTATCTGTGTCCTGGCACCAGACGATCTGCTGTCAAACAGTCGCTGTAGCCTGTACTCTGTGTGTGTGTGCGTACCTGGTATTCCTTATGTTGTGGGGACCTAAATCTGTTTACACAGTCATATCATGGGGACTTGTCTTCCTTATGGGAACAAAAATCCAGTCCCTATAACATAAATTTCCAAATTTTGAGGTGAAGACATGTTTTAAATTTAGGCTGAGGTTAGGGTTTAGTTTAGGGTCAGGGTTAGGACACTAGTTTATGGTTAAGGTTAGAGTAAGTCTCCAGGAAATGAATGTCCTCTTAAGTCATGGAAACCAGTGTGTTTGTGTGCTGAATATGTTCCAGTTATAAAACTTGGCCAAGCAGACTTAGATTAATTCTGGGAAATCTTTTCTGCACAAGACCTGCAATCAGTCGTGCAGCCAGGTGGACTCGATGTTCCTCAGGAAACATTTTGTTTGGTTTATTGTATCCAAAATGTGGCACTGATGCACAATAAGGTTATTATGACTCATGTCCTTTGGATCTATCACTGAAACAGAGATGTTTGTGTCCGATGTCATGCCGTCACTTTTGTATTAAGTTTCTGTTTCGAAAAGGCGAATTGCGTGACCGTTCAGGGTGCTGTCGATGGTGGCTTATTTTAAGTTTACAGAGCAAATGATTTTCTTTTTTTTATTTTTAAGAGATTATACATTTATACAAACATAATTACAGGTAATTTCGATCAATAAACACTCCTAAATGTAACACGCTGGACCTTCAAGGAAAGAAAGATTTCTTTGTGATAGCCACTTTAAACATGAAAACAAAAAATGAAAGCAACAGTGTGGATGTACTCCAGGAGAGTTCATCTGAAACTGCATGCTGTTTTGTTGTAATTTAAAAATAACATCACATCCTTACCCCATCACCTTGATGGCAGACTTTTCACTCCACCTTTGGATAAAATTAGTGTTGCTCAGGTCATAACTGCATAAAAGGAGTTCTGTTACCCATTTGTGGGTCCCAATCACTGTAGTATACTATATATTGGATTTAATAATGGCCTGGTAAACAAGCCGGATTTTTCCTGTGCTTTTAATCCAATGCATGTTCAGATACACTGCTTCCACAACTGATTCTGAATAAAGATAAAGCTGGTAAATGGATGGAACCAAGCGGAAGAGGTGACATTTCTAGTGTAATAGGGCTTTTTCTATAAAATGGACCACTTTATTTTTTTTAACCACTCCATGTATGCTGTCTAGAAAGGTAGTGTTAATTATTCAGCAAGCTCCCACAGTGACACTTAATTAGATTTCTCTTTCACTTTTAAAGCATTTCTTTTAAAATTAATGGAGTGGGCAGCTTCTTTGGGAACCATATGATTTTAATAATTACCATATCTGCTAGGTATTTTAGTAACAGCAGGAATGTACAGTAGGAAATTGGACACAAATGGACTCAGCTCATCTGTAATAGACTGTGCAGAGTGAGTGTGAGTCATTGTCTGACCTGAAACCCCCTTACTCTCTTTGCCTTCATCAGATCATTATCAGGAAAATAACCTGCCATCACTCTGTTCTTAAACCCACTTTGTTTTGAAGAGGTTTGATTGGTGTTGACAGACATGTCGACCTCACCTTTATGTATAAAGTGAAACAAATTATGCAGGCTCAACTGGAAAAAGCCGGAGCGTATTGTATTATGTAAAATATCCATAAACACAGAGTGGGTGTGAGCAGCTATTTTTTTAAGGGATAATGTTTTATTCATTTGAGACATGGAACTTTTTAACCAAGGATATTTGACACAGTATTCTGGGGATTTTCAGTCGTTTTGCCATGAAAATATTTACATTCTGATTGACTATCCGACCGAAAACTGCACCATGACTGATAGCAGACTTACACATACATGTTTCAAGTGTCACCTGAAATGCTGCATGTTCATTTTGAATGGGACAGCTTCAATCATTGACCAACTGTACTGTGGGTCAGTTGCTTCGCTTTTGGTATGTCTCATATGCCTTGTTTCCACCATGTGGAATGGTTCCGTTTGGTACAACACGACACATATTTTTTTGTGTTTCCATTTGGAATAGTACAAAAATAACTAGCCCCAATCGTTCCATTTTCTGGCACCCTTCCCTTGGGGTACCAGAGTAAAATAGTATGGTACAATTAGCTGATTGGGCGACAGAAAAACATCCCTGCCTTGCTACAGATGTTTCATCAATGTCTTCATGAGCTGCTGAATGTCCTCTATTATTGTGTAGTTGTCTGCTGTGTTATGTTCAATGCCGTCATTCATTGTCTTTGCACCGGTGCGACTTCACTCTACACACCCATCAGGCACACTCCGCCTACCATTCCAAACCATATCGTACTGTATCAAACCAAACCTTCCATGATGGAAACACAGCTATAGTGTCCATGGAGAGCCGCTTTTTGCATTTTTTCATGCTTCTACATGGAAGCACTTCACTGAAATTTAACTCTGTGCAAGCCCTAAACTCACTTTTCATTCTAGTAGAGGCAATTTCTTGCCAGGAATTTCCCCTTATTCATATGTCCTTGTAAGTGCAAATTTGTACATATGTCAGTAATGAAGGACTTCACTTATTCTTCAGCAGCATTCTTCATTCTGTCTCTTTTGACCAAAACAAGTGCATGCTAACTGGACTGGATTCAAAATGTTGTGCTACAGGTCACTGTGTAGCGTCTTCTCAAGCTCAAAAATGGGAGTTGCTTGCATTCGTCTGCATATGGTTCATGCATGCCATCCCAGACTGGGGTGGGATGAGAAATTTACATTTAATTGGACCCAACCCAATGCAGAAATATAACCCAGGCCCTACTTGTACTGGCACAAGTATGGCCACAACATTTCCACTTGCAGCGTGAGTCGGGCCAACCAATCAATTCACGTTGTGCAAACATTTCAAAACAGGAGCTACCCATTCAAATCCAATTTGTTACTTTAGATAAAGCCTGGTTATACTCGATAATTGTTTGAAAAAAGTTAATGAGTCGCATGACATTTACAATTTATGCTCCAGTAGGAGGTTTCCATGGTAACCCACCACACACACCATCCTCCAGTCAGCTCTTGGTGTTTAGTTTATCCTTCTGCCTGACTGTACAGTATCATTATTTGTATCCATACATATGTGACGCTTCTTCTATATTTTATATCGACAACTTTGACGTACTGGGTATACATAAGGCGGCAGAGAAAAGTATGAATTTACTTTTACTGAAGGAATAAAAGAAATAAGAAACAAAGGTGATCAATGCAGCATTTTAATTGACAAGTGATACATTTTTTCTGTCCATTTTGCAATTTTTTCATCTTTTTCTCTTTGGAGCTCCCCTACAGATTTGGAGTATATATATTTTTACTCACTGTTTTTTCCATGAAGAGAGAGTAGGGGAGTGGAGACCCTAATCTCCCCACAAGAAGACATTTAACCATCGCGATGACCCTGAAGCTGTTAAATTTAGGTAAAAATCCTGCTTTAAAAGTGTCCTGCAAGTATACGTTGGATTTGAGAGACAAAGTCTGTCCTGAATAAACACTTTCTTTCACTGCTATGGCTCATTTATATCTTCAGTATTATATACTGTACCATTAGAACTGTGTCTTTTCTAGCTGATGGAAATGTGAATAAAAACTCCCACCTCCTGAGTTTCTGAAGCATTTCTGAGTATTTGTGTTAGAAGCTCATGCCCTGCAGTTTTAAAGTTTTATTGCTAAAGAGCACCTTGTTTCCTACATATGTAGCAGGACAGAGAAACTCTCTTTATAAACACATTTGCCCAAGTATATAACCTTTAGCCCAAACACCCACAATGAGCACATCCACACCCACATTTCCCCCGTCATCATACCTTACATTTTTAAAAAGGATTCTGTTTATAAGCAACATTTTATTACATTTAATCAGATGACATGCATCATTTATCAATATGTTGGTTATTCAGAGAAGTCAGCATGGTGATAACACCAGGGTCTTCTGTGAGATGTGCTTATTTACTGGAGTACAGTGTGAAGATGACAAATGTCTTTAATTAGTGAGACTGTTTGCAGCAATCCCGCCATATGTTGCTGAGGCGGCCATTTACTGAATATAAAGGCACAGACTTCCAAATATCAGAGCTTAGGTTGAATATATCATTTTTCAGCAATGAAATCAGCTTGTATTGACAGCTTTACTGGGTTTATTTATACTTTGTTGTGAGGTTGCACTGATGTATTTTCAAAAAAAAAAAAAAAAGCTATTTCAACTGTTCAGTTGAATCCTGTTGGATAACACAGGATTACAGGATTAACTAAGCTATATTTAATAAATAGCAATTGCATTGGGAATATGAATGAATGTTCTTCACTGTGCTTATTTAGATCTATAAATAAAACCATTTCACAGGAAATCTTGTGAGCTTGGACGCCTGAATGTACATGTTTCTCTCCCCCTACACATGTACAGGAAATTTCACGTCAAGCAATTCGCTAAACAGAACTGGAAAAAGAGAGTATTTCCTTTAAGGTAATTTTGTTTTATCACCTACAACATTTAATTTTGCTGTGAATACGTTTTTCCTTCTCTAAAAGGTAATGTGTTGAGATCAAATTAGTGAATTTAGTCTGCTGTATAACTTTTCTCTAAGCTACACTAATTATTATTTCTACATTGGGAACGGACCAAATTATTATGTGTCAACACTTTTTGGGTGTTGTTATGCAGCCACAGTTAATCGTCTGAGACCAGTACAGAGCCAAAAACTAATGTTTGTATCAACAGGATTCATGAAGAGGCCACTGTTTGCTAAAACATTATCATCTATATGAGATTGTAGATGTGGACAAAAAGGTATGTAACCCCACTTTAAATTCAACTTTTCAAAGTTTAACTAAAACAATTTGTAGCAGAGATTTGTGGTTGATTTTAATCGTTCTGCTCTAATGGTCAGAAGGCAAGTTGAGCAGAAGTCACCACATAAACTGTTCTGTGTTTCAAATAAGGAGCAATAAGGCAGAGGTGGTTCATCAGTGTGACACTTCCTACTTAGTATGTGCTCTTTAAGATGTTTGTGTTAAGGAAATAATGAAGCTTACTCAGGCAGTGTTACAGTGGACTTCACTGTACACCGGAGAAGTGTGAGCTACAAGCCAAAAATAGGAAACCCGGCCAATTAGGCAAAGCAGCAGCAGCAGCAGTGGCCTCTGACCCCAGTGTGGCCAGTGTAAATGTGTGTGTCCGACTGCAGATGACAGCTCTTACACCCCCCTTAAGCTTTCCTTAATCAAAGTCGTGATCATTTTGTCTGTTCAACATTTAGATTAAAATTTAGAGTCAGAGTGTGACAGAGACTGTGAGTGACAAATGGACTGAGTAATGTCGGGGTTCTTGTTTGAAGCCCAGACAAAAGATGCCAAACGTGAAACAATCATGGCAGTTTCTCTGATCGCGGCTCGTAAACGTCGGACTCAGAGAGGTTCGTCATTGACAGCTGTCACAGTACTTTGGTCAACCTTGGTTGTTTTAAACATGTTTTCTAAAGAAAATTTGAGAAAATCAGAAATGCTGTTCTACTTTATTTACCAGGGTATGTGATCGGAATAGAGCTGAGGAATTTTGACATAGAAATGACATAGAAAATGAAACAAAGAACAATAATAATAATAAATTAAATGATTAGAATTAGTTTCATCTTATCTCTAGCTCTGTCTTAATATCATTTCGCTATACCAGTGTTGGGAGAGGAGGATAATGAGAGAGCAAATTGTCTTATTGGGAATAAATCTCCGTCTGTAGGAGGCATAAGTGAACATGATAATAAGATTCAGCTAGTGTCCACTATTTCCACCACAGGGTAATGGAAGAAAAATTGAGCTTTAATCAGGTAAAAGGAGCAGAACCAGTCCATTAATTGGTTCATGGTTCTGACACAGAATGCTGATCATACGCTTGTAGACTTTTAAGTCTGCTCTGTGAATAAGACAATATAACAAGGACTGACCTTTCAGACAAAGGAAGAGGTAACAAAGTTGACAGGGGGATTAAAGAGGGTCAGTACATTTATACATTTGAAATGTCATCTCTGCAACAGTGTCTTTCCTGCTACACTGCAGGTCATTCTTCTGTAGTAACAGGGGACGGAATCCTTGGAAAAGTCAAACCAAAGCTCCTAATATTTATGGATCAAGTCTACTTCAAACAACTTGTCCAACCATACGTGAGCCTACTAAAAAGTTAACAAAAACATCAACTTCATGCAACGATTGTCCACCAAAGGAAGCGGGTTCAAGCCACTTTTATTCCAAACGTGTCACATTTCATGCATGTCCAAACAAGTACAGTATCAAGGAAACACTGAGAGAGTGCTGTTACTTTAATTATTATTTTGTTACCCCTCCATTCTGATATTGGCTTGTTTAGTACAGCCATAAATAGTATTTGCCTTAATTCACACTAACTAGCTAGTTTTTTTAAGCAAACAACAAAATGTAGTCTCCCAACACAGAAGTGTGACAGAAGCTAATTTGATCTTCAGAGAACATAATTGGAGGCTTTCACTCAAGAGTGACAATAACTGTGAGGGTTTTCTTCTACAGGTGCTCTGGCTTCCTCCCACAGTCAAAACACACGCAGGTTTGTAGGTGTGAATATGAGGGTACATGATTGTGTATCACTGTGCTGACACATTGAAAGCCAAACTAAGTTGTCAACCTCTCCAGGGTGCATCCCACAAAAACCAGTTAAAAAAGACAGTTAGGTAGAAAGATTGACTGATTCTAGCATTAGTAAATTATTAGTAGCTGTGTTTCATTTTGAAAATACTGCAAATTTTAACTGATGTTTAAAAAAAAAATGTGTGTGTTGTTTCCATCTCCTGCTGTTAGCCAAACACTGGGATTTAGGCCCATACAGGAGAAGAGGTTTAAGAGAACTCACAAAAATTTTGTCTCCTATCAGCTGCAGAACTGTTAGAAAATGGTCAGAAAGAAAACGTTTTATAATCGTAGATCTACGTCTACGTTTGTAAAACAGCTTACTTGAAGTACCACAGAATGTTCATATTCTTCAAGGAAAGTTCAAGATGAACATTTTTAATGTGGCTTTTGATTTAACCTCTTTTATTTAATAATTCATATTCCAGTTTTTGGTTTAACTAGCAGATGGATAATTCAAACCTTATCACGATAATAGTATCATGCACGTCCACTCATTCCTGATGCTACAGTGCTGGTGAAAGAGCGATGCAGATCCAGTGACCCTACACTCTGCGTGGGTTGGCTGAGTATCACTCTTTTTGTGCTTGCATACAAACATCTTTGTCACCACTTGCTGTTCAAGCTCTTACGCAACGTGACATTTTTGATCACTCAGAGAAAACAGCATAAACATCACTGAGGGAACCAAAAAAAAAATCCTCTTTGTTTGGATTTCCTAAGATTATAGATGAGTGAGGATGAAAGCTTTGTGCTGTGCGTCCTCACAGTTAAGGTTATGTTAGCGTTGCAGTCAGTTACTAAGCACAGGGTTGTGTTAAAGTCTTTGTATGTTGATGACCCCGGACAAAGAGAATACAGTGATGATTCTTGGTGCCGTTTACCTCAGTTACCTCAGTCAAACAATAAGTAAGTAAGACAAAGAACAAAGAGCAGAATCAACAATAATCAGTATCAACAAAACACTCTAAAGCTAAACAAGGAACATCTTTTTTGCTTACGTTCTGCATTTATTTTTTCCTCATTTGCTGTTCTTTAAATATCACTGGAATTCTTTCTCTCTGTCTTTAAAGACCTACCATTGCACAGATTAGCGTCTCGCATCACCACCATCACCGCCAGGGCTGAAAGACACCATCAACCACCTGCTGGCTTAACTCCATCACCACCACCACCGCCACCACTGCCGCCACTGCTGCTGCTGCATAGACTCTGGGAGGATTATCTTATATTTCTTTTTTGATAGGTTTTCAGAAAAGACCCAACATATTGGTTTTATTTAATCTACCAAGAGGGTTTCTGACAACAAGAAACATTGACGACCTCAGTTACAATAGGAATATGATGAATACTGGGATTGGCTTCTACTACAATCCTCAAAAGGATAAAAAGGATGGATGAATGGTCTGTTTTGGAGCAATCCTCCATCTTCCCTTATGAAAACAACTGGTAAAGTTCCCCGACTTATTGCCTGGTATATACTTCTACAGATTTGAACAGCACGGCTTCCTGACAAAATTACATGGATTTGGTGAATCGTATTATAAGATGGGATTACAAGACATCATCTACTGGAGTCCTTCAGAACTGACAAAATGCAGAGAGGTCTACAGTCAGTGTCTGCAGAAGTTACCAAGCAGTGCCACATGATAGAATTTAGCGGAGGCTGGACACAGAGGGATGCAGCAGTGCTCCATTTTTGTCCCCTCACAACACAACCTTTTTCATTTTAGAATGTAGCCATGTAGAATCCCTCAGTGCCGACTACTGAAACTACTAAACGACATCATAAATGTCTATAGCAGAAATTTAAATCGCTACATTAGCTTAAAACATTTCCTCTTAACCACAACTGACTGGAAGTAAAGGAGCGGGCTAATATTTCAGCAGAAGTTGTAAGTGATGCTCTGTGCAAATAGTCAATTGGCCTCTCAGAGGTAACATGTTTACCTTACCGCCTTTGTTTGGACAAGGGCAATAAAGTGATGACAGGACATGCAGCAAATGGCCTTCTTGCCAGTCTGAACTTAAAAGTTTACAAGTTTAACTTACAGGTTCAAATAAAGATTTACTGTATATTATGATTCAGACTAATTGAATCCTTGTTTTTTTCCATTAGTAACACAACACCCATACACTCCAACGCATGGCTGTCCTCTATCTTTGTCTCCTGGCAGAAACACACTGAGTTATCAGCTCATCTCTGCCAATAATCATCATCTGTGCGTCAGGGTTCTTTCAATGTCGTCTATTTCCATTTACAGTACTCTGCTCTTCATCTCTGATCCTCTACTCACAGTTCAGTTTTCTTTCAATGCCAGTTTCACTCATGTGTAATTATTTATTACGTTAGGGTTTTTTTTTTATTATATATTTATAACCCTCTCTATCCCATTTGACTTATTTCCCACTGCTTTCTTTTTTAGCAATGTTTCTCTGATAAGTGATGCACTACTGTATCGGAGGCAGGGGGAATTTTGGCCTCGTATATGGAAGAATGGGAACTCTTCAGAACAAAGCCAAGAGGATGCCGAGGTCTGATGTGTCAATCTGCAGACTTTGTTTCCTCCATTTTTATTTCAATTGTATTTCTGCTCTACACTCTTGTTAAACAGTGAGCTGTACTGTGACACTTTTTCCCCCTTTGAATTATGATTAAAGCCAAAGTAGCTGAAAGATTTCTAATGCTATTTAGTTTAGCAAACACTGATTTCTTCTCTATCATGGCTGTGCACCATTATCACTGTTACATGCTTGATTTGACCGAGTGCAACCAAACAAACACCTTTTTATCCAATGCAGGTCTCACAATAAGGGCCGCTAGCATTTTAGCCTTACAGCAAAAATTAACAGCCTTTCTGTGTGGAGTTTGCAGGTTCTCCACATGTGTGCGGGGGTCTTCTTTGGGTTCTCCCATTTCCTCTCACAGTCCAAAAACATCTAGGAGTTAACTGGACACTCTAAATTACCCGTAGGTATAAATGTGAGAGTGAATGGTTCGTTCGTCTTTCCCCCGTGTCAGCTGGGATTGGCTCCAGCGGCCTGGAAACCCTCATGTGTGGAGGATAAAGCGGTAGACAGTAAATGAATGACTGTGTCAGAACAAACCTTTTTTTTTTTTGCCTTGACCTCAATAAAACATGATGGGATTTCATTTGTATTGCTCATAGCACTGAAAAAAACAACAACGCGTACCTTGGGAACAGACTGTAGCCAATTTTTGAGTCAACAGTCCTTCATGCTAACCCTGACATTTTCTTTCATTTTGCACTGCCATTTTGATCAAATTCATCCAGTTTAAGATAATGGTTTTATTTTCTGTAAAGTTCAATCTGATATTTCAATGTTTTCTTTATGTCAGGATAGATTGTTGGAGGAATACTGGATTTTTGATCCCTAATTAATAGTAGTTGTTTTTATTGGCCTACAGGCAAACTTTTTAGATTTTAGATTAGAACAGTGAATCCAATGTGTGTAAAGTAGAAGGGGTTCTGTGTGGTTTGACCAATTCAGAGAGTGTCCTGATTGATTCTTTTTAACCATAAACCTCTTTGCCTCACACAGTAGACAGCTGTCTTCAGAGAAAAGGGCTGTACACTAGTGGTTTGCATGCAATACATGCAACTATTGCAGCTTTGAACACAAATGAAGCTACAGGAAATGATAGAAAAACATTTTGTGACTAGCTTCTGAGCACATTG
Organism: Brachirus orientalis; assembly: GCA_016785285.1. NCBI lineage: Eukaryota > Metazoa > Chordata > Actinopteri > Pleuronectiformes > Soleidae > Brachirus > Brachirus orientalis. The sequence continues at coordinate 1,589,154 of JAFBJR010000078.1, read as the reverse complement.
TCAGGTAATGGTTTTTTCCCCATAAATTTCTAGGAGACAAAGTTGAACAGATTATTTTTTTGTTGATAGTGGAGCAAAAAAAAAACAGAAACTATAAAAAATGAGTTGATGATTAATTGTTGATGCCAATACATGAAGAATGAGTCAGACTACAACATGTCCATCATGTGTCGACAGGGGTAACTTCATCTAGATACCACTACAGGGAAAGATAGATTCTATTTCATTTTTTAATAAACAAACACATTGTTATCAGTAAAAGGTAAATGCAAAAGCAGCTGGAAACAGATTAGTGGAGGAGGTATGTAAGTACTGATCACAAAACCACAATGTTCCTGGAATAAGTACTCATTATTTATATCAAGCAGTGACCCATTCTTCCATACTACCTACTGCTTATATCTGTGAATTAACACCTGATATTTACTTAACAGCAGTGGATGGAAAAACACAAGAATGTGCTTTTTCTTTTACTGAAATTCTAAAAATGTGTGTATAATCTCTAATTCTTCTAATCTACTCATTATTTAAAAAAAAAAAGAAAATGTCATGTCTTTGGCATGATAAAATCAAACATGATCAGGGGATGATCGTATGAAATGAGAGACAAATGGGGGGGAAGGGGTATGTCTGGGGGGGCATACACGAGGAGGTGGGTGGCCTGCAGCACTGACATATGGTTGACAGAGCATGATTTGGCACCAGTCACAGCCAGATGGGCCAGACAGCATGAACCTCAAGGCAACAATCAAGCTGCCAAGGCCCATCTCTGCAGCACAGTCAATGCACCGAATTTCCTGTCCTAACATTCTCCTAGAAGGCCATAATCCATGAAGGAGCACTCAGATTATTTTTGGTTTTTTTGGTTTTTTAAATGCCATGTCAGCTGCTAGACAAATTCTTGTCAGGCTCATTCCCAACAGTACGGCACAACTTTGTGTGACAAAAAAAACATCCGCAAATACACGACAGACTGTGCACACACTAACGAATTGATGTCTCTAATTTCAGACTAAGACGTCTGTACTTTAATGTGCTAACAAGTATCTCAACTGTTTAGTGAACATATTACCACCAGTGGGTTTAATAGAGATATATGTATTATGAATGAGCTGATACAATACTCAGTATCTGTCCATTACTGGTCAAAATCACTGGATCAGAAGGATAAAATATGTAAAATCCGATACAGAAATCCTATATATTACATGCTTCCCTATGCACAAATTGTAAAAATGTAAATAAAAATCAGCAACAACATTTCAGCTTCAGTCTAATGAAGCTAAAATCTCTGACGCTGGTATCAGCAGACACTCAAGTTTGTGGTATCGGTATCAGAAACTAAAAAGTGGTATTGTGCCATCCCTAATATGTATATTGTGTTAATGTAAGTTTGTTTTTTTTTAAATGTGTCCACACACTCTACATGCTTCCTTCACTTCTTAATGTTCTTTTAAAGGCTGGAACTCTGTCATGTCACCAAAACAACAGCACATCAGGATCCATTTAAAACAATGTTGGTCACTTAGGATCGGTCAATAATCCAAATGACCCTAGACTCATCCAGTTATTAATCTTAGGCAGTTTAATGTCGTCTGCACTCACACCGAAAAAGTCGTACGTGAGACACATTTACCCGCGGGCAAAGAATAAATTTGCTTAATGGGGCGCCGGCCTAATGGGCCTAATGTTGGAGATAACGAGTGCTAATTCTTTACCAGGCCTTAATCCCCCATTAACCTGTGGGCTACCTCAGATCCTTCCAGTAAGAAATCTGGAATCATTTTACCGGTTTTTTACGGTTTTGGTCTCATTAAAATATAATATACATACAAATACTTTTTTGAAGTTTTGCCATAATGTGAGATGACTTGGTATCTTTTTAATGCTCAAATTCACACATTTTTTTTCCAACAGTTTAAGTCAAAAAAAGCATGTTCTCTGTAAATCTTACAATTTGTAAGAAAATCAGTGAAGTTAAAACACAAAGTACTCTTTCTTCACTCCACTCAATGTAAAAATAAAAATCTGAAAAGTAAAGTAAACATAAAGTCTCACTTCTGTCGTTGAATATGAACAGATCACACACAAATGTGCACTTATGGTCCATATTTTCACCACACCTGTTGCAACTTCCTGCACTGAGATATTCTCATTTCCAATGAACAATCAGAACTGACCGACAAAGAGCCTGTTTATGTACAGTATCTGTGCGTGGACAGTGGGCACAAAGCTCCACATTGTTACAAAGCATGAAAGAGTGACGGCAGCACGGCAGAGCGTAGCATGTAACAGCTCTCTAAAGCCCTCCTCTGCCACCACCTCTTCCTCCACTCCTCCTCCTCCTCCTCCATTACTCCTCTGCCTGAACAGCTTCTTCCCCCGTGTGTGTTGGCAACTCTACCCATTATGGAAGGCTGCTATTTGTTATTTGAGAGACCTTCCACTACAAATGGTGTCACACACACAAACAACTTGAACCAGAAAAATTCAGCTTTATGCTACACCAAGGCAACGGCACTATATCACAAAGCCTCCCACGGCTTTCACAAGTGATTATGTCTTCAGACTAGAGCCTTAATTTAACTTACAGATGTCTTTGTGGCTGCAACACTACAAAAGAACATTATAGCAGTGCCACAGGGCATTCATTCAGAATAACATATACAATACACGAATTTAAATGTTAAAACAGGCATTTTGGGAAATGTATTACTATGTCAACAGTGGTAAAAGGCCCCCACAAAAGTAGGGTCAGTAAGGGACTGTTCACACAAAATGAGTCTGTGTGATACCAATTCAGTTTTTCTTCTATTGTATAAGCGTTTTATCCACATGGGAAAACAGATCCCAGCGTGGGTAAATCTCAAAACACCGCCATTGGTTTTAATGAAGACAATCAATTCGCTATACATTGGTAAAACAATGATGTCACAATCCCACCTTTCTTTTGCACGTGCAAGGGTTCCCAAACCTTCGTTGACATTAAATTCAAGGACCTTTCAAGGACTTTCCAGGACCAATTTCCTAAAATTCAAGGACTGAATATGCTAACACAGCTTAAGATGGTAGGGCAACTTGTAAGAAATGCTACGCTCATGGCGTCCACTTTTATTAATTTGCAGCACGCTATGCATCTGGACAAGTGATTGTCCTTGGGATCTTGGTTGAAACCAGACTGAAATTTTTATTGGTGAACCAGAGATGTTGGAATTTGCATGTCCCAGGCATCACGTCATTTACTCTCTCTTGCTTAAGGTTACTCGCTCATTGTTTTGCATGGAATCTCACATTAACGGCGAAGAGAGACGGTGTACCGTGCCCAAAACAGCTGCTGGTAATTGCAGCCTAGTCTGCATACATCAAGCAATGCAGGGCATGAAACAGTTGGTGCCATCATAACAAACAAGGGCATTTTCAGTGACACGTGTTCAGGCCGATTTTCAAAAACTTTCAGGGGCCTTAAATTTTATTTTTTATTTTTCAAAGACTTTCAAGGACCCATGGGAATCCTGGCTTGGATTCACTGTTGCTTATCCTTGTCGTTGTCACCTTCCTCTTCTTGTGTCTGGAGTTTATTTGGTCACTTTATAGTAACTTCTTATGTTAGACACCCTGACTCTCTTCATTAGCTCTCTTTTTCTGTCATTGCATACAATGTAAAGTTTCTAGAGTCGTTTCAAGCGTTTCGTGTGGATAAAAACTTTTCCTGAAAAACGATGCCTGCAAAAAATTACAACAAAAGAAAAAAACTGCTTAGGTTTCATTCAAATTTCGTGCGAATAGGGCCACATATACTGTATGTCTCGCAAACCAGAATTAACATAGACATAATAGCCAGAGGGTAAAACCCTTAAGTATATGACTCAAAAATCATCATTACAAAGTAATAAAAAAAATTTAAAAAAAAGCTGAAATGGAAAAAGACATCTCACAGCTTCAAATGACCTTGAACACAACAATGAGGATCAGCATGGTCTCACAGTGTCAGTTATGAGATAATGCAGTATGTCATTATCACACCTAGCTTTTGTGTAACACTGTGAAAATACAGGGACTCGTGGCGTGGGTGCACAGTAAGCTTTCCAGTTGATTGCATGCATATTAATAATTAATACTGTAGCACTGACCCGTTAAGTCCCAACCAGCAACACCTGACAGATAAAGTATTTTAACATTAGGCGAAACGACTCTGATACAGTAACCATCATTAGAATTTGAATTACAGGCCGCCTCCTCAGTGGAAAACTCAAACATGTCATCACAGGAACAGCATCTAAAGACCACGTCTTAATCCACGTCTTTTATTGGCAGTGATGTCACATTATCCACAGCTTAAGTGCCATTTATTTTTACTTCTATAATTACTTAATAAATAAATGTGTCCAAGACATGCATGACATTTCAGAGTTAGAAATAAGACAGCTTTACCTAGAAAGTGTTTTAATGCAACATTAGCTGTGAACTAATGATAGCTACTTCAATATGTTGTTTTACCTTGAAAGGGGATCAGATTACGCCAAACTTTCACCTGAGGTTAGCTAAAGTTTGCTAGTTTTAGCTGTTATGTGGCTTGTTTGGATTTGATATATCCAAACAACATACTTACATACTTTAAACATGACATTACCTCCTAAACATTTCACTAATGCTAGCTGTCAATAGCTCTTTTACCTTGACTCAGGATAAGTTTGCTTTCTAGATCTTAACTACTGTTAGCTTACGTTTAGCTAAAGTTAGCTGTCGCCTAATGGTAGTTGACAGGCTATCAATTAGGTTGTTTTACCTTGATGCATGATCAGATTACCCCCCAAATGTTTATTAACTTGAGCTAATATTTAGCTAATCTTAACCATTGGCCTGTTTTACCTTGAAACATGCACTCAAGATCTAAGTTACCATTAGCTAAAATTTAGCTTGTTAGCTGTCATCTAATGGTAGCTAAGAGATTATTAAATATGTTGTTTCATCTTGAAACATGATCAAATAAGCCCAAGGATTTTATCCAACAACTGTCCACTGAGTCCACTTCAACTTTCTGTAGAAGAGTAGAAAATAACACACAATAAGATATAACAATAGTGATTTTGCTGAATCATAAGTATTTTTTTTTTTCATTAAAAAAGCTAGAAACATACAAAAAATTTAAATATATTAGTGGTTGAAGTTAAAAAGAAAAGCATTATGAAATGACTCTTGAAATCTGTTGAATGTTTATTGTGCTATTGTAGCATTAAACTATAGTTTTTAGCTGCACCAGGTAATTCAAGCTTGACTGAACCTTTACATGAGAAACAATTTGCTATATCATGTCACAGCAGGAAGCAAACGGGTGCAATTAATGCTGCATTATTAATGGCAGCACTACATTTGGTCATGCCAGTTTAATTACTTGGTATTATTCATGCTGGCCTCACTTCCTGGTTTGGTGTTATCACGCGTCTGATCCACGTAAATGTGACATATTTCCATTATGTTACTGCCGTATATTTAATCATTCCAAAATAAAGAAGAATGAACAGACAAGAAAGTCAAAGACGCAGAAGAGGAGGAAAGTATAACACAGATAGCGGGCACTGAGGGGACGAGCATGAAGGGTTTGTATACGAAAGCTTGTTCTGCTTCTACTTCTGAAGCATGTCCAAATAGTCCATTGATGCATGTGTACGCGCACCACAATTGGATTGTTTAATTTCTTGTCCATGTAAAAGATGGAATCATAAATGAATGAGGGCATTTTGCACATGTAAACATAACTACTGCCTCCATGTGAAAACCCCCTGATTCTACACTGATTGCTTTTTTATTTTCACGAATCACAAATTTCACTTTGGTATATTTTTCAACCCTCAATCTGCAAACTGATTAAATTTAGTAAATCTATGGCATAATCTTGTGATTTCTTTGCAGTCAAGCTAATAATAAGCCTGGTTTAATGAAAGACCATGTCCATAAACAGTAATGATCACTAATGTGACTTTTTTTTAAATAAATAAAATAATAATTGAGGTATTGGAGGTTTCCTCGTGGACACAATGTATGTGAGAGCAACTGTGACAAAATGAGTGATTGGCGTGCTGCATGTGCATGTCAAGCTCAATCATTAATGAAAGCAAATCAGTGCTAATAGTATTTAATGATCATTTAAAAAACAAAAATACACAAGTTTTAGCAGTTTAACAGTCTGAAGCTGCAGCCGACAGACTGGGAACAAGGCATCACCCTCAGGGGATCTCAAATTCCACGTCACACTAAATAATGAATTAATATCACTGAATGAGAGCAGTGAACAGTTAACCTCGCTCCCACCCCCTCTGCGAGTCACTCTGCGAGGGAGGCCAATCAGCATCAACCACTCCCATAGGCCCCTCCTCCTCCTCTCTGTGGTTATATAGTCTGTGGACATCGGCATCACAACACACACGCACACACACCATGCTCCTGCTGCTGCACGCAGCTCCAGAGATGAAGCTGCACTGACAAAATTCACCCATTCACGGACAGAGGAAAACATGGTGAGCGGCGTGTCTTTGCAGCTCGTCCGTCTGAACAGGATTTTGCTGTTGTGTCCCTTTTCTTTGTGAATGTCTAAGTCATTTGACCAAGGAGTTGCTTTATTCTTTTCTGTCTTGCCATGTTTTCCCCTAACTCTCTATTTTCAGCTCTTCTTTTTCCTTCTCTCCAATTGCAGGTATGTGCCGGCAAGTGCTGAGAGCAACAACAACAGCAGCAGCAGCAGCAGCCATCCTGGCTTTGACAACACTGGAAGCGGCTTTAGAGAAACCCGTGAAAGCAGCATAAAAACCAGCAGCAACAATCAGACAAACACTGAGAGGATCGCTGCCACCAGCCTTTCTTCAGTCGTTTTGCAAGGACAGTAGTTCCAAGATGGGTTGTTCTTCAGGCCGCCAGCCCCCAGCCCCCGTCCTCCACCCAGACCTGGACTGCAGCAACAGTGAGGCCAACACCTTACCCCAGGACTCAGAGAACCAGAATCAGGGCTTGAATGGCCTTGGAGAAGGAGGAGAAGTGGAAAGGAGCATTGGAAGAGACTCAGCCAAACCTCCAGAGTCTCTCCCCACGCTGGAGCGACTTGCCCAGGCTACAGGTGGCACAGAGAAGTCCTGGTACCGCTGTGTGTTTCCCTTCGGGGTAATATCGCTCGTGATCGGCATGGCGGGCACAGGGGTGACGTTCACCTTTAACACGCTGCCCCAGACCAAAGTGGTGTCGGTGGCACTGCTGTGCATCGGCATACTGATGCTGCTTGTGGCCGCCGTTTGCTGGAGGGCCCACAGACTGAGGAGGAGGAAAAAGAAGGAAAGTGGATTCTTCACCGCTGATCAGGGCACTTTGTGATGGAGGGTGGACTTTGTTGGTCAAGACAGAAAACTTAAGGTTGGACTTTTTTGAATGAGAAAGACTCTGAATAAGTAGAATGAATGCTTTTCCTCTCTGTACATGAGGGCAGTGAGTAAAGAGGGCATAGTTTGAAGTTCGTGACTGTGAGTCAATGTTCAGAAAATGCCGATTTATCAAAGGCACCATCTCCAAACTGAGCAAACACAAACGGGGATGTGTCACACACACACACACACACACAAAAAAACTCCCCCTTTAGCTGTGCATGCAGTGTAGCACAGAGACCAGAGCAAATTATAGAAGATCATTGCTCCAAGGCTGGGCTCAGCCTGGTGTCAGGGGAAAACGTCTGAGCAGTAGGCATCATCTCAGGAATAGTTATTTAACACCTCCTGATCCTCTGTCTACAGGTTGACAGAGCACATTCCCCTCAAACAGTGAGACAAGAGGAGCGCCACACCGATTCTCCCTACCCGAAACGTCTGCATCAGCTTATTTTCAAAGCCGTCACATTCGGTGGGTTTATAGTGACAATACTCTTTCCTGGCAAAAGGAATTGTAACCAAAACTTTAGTCTAACTTGCAGAAGTAAAAAAACAAAAAAACACAATCTGCCCTTACCTTCAAAACTGCATAACCACTGCTGAAGTGTGCTTTTTGCACATATGCCACTTACAGTATCCCACTGTTCCAGTACAGCTGCTCATTAGGTGAAAGTACCGCAGAAGTGAGAGGTTGTAAAGGACAGGGAAGCCGAGCGACTGAGGCAAGAACGGGCAAAAAGAGGTAACATGCTCAACATCTCTCTGTGATATGTTCCCCGTGTTTCTGTCTACAGTTCAATTTAGCGCTATCAGACGTAAAGGTAAACCTTTTTCCCTCCTGCCACCAAACTGTGCGGTGGATAAACAAAGTCCAACTGTGCCAGATCAATAGAAATCACCACTCTGGTAAGATATTCAGTTTTAGAGGGGAATGGGATACATTTTCAAAGCCCGTGAATGAAATTGCTCTTGTCTAAGCACTTTCAGATTTCAGAGACGTAAAACAAGTAAAATCCCTTCACATACTCGCCTTCCTCTGATCCTCTCCTCCTGCTGTGGCAAAGAGAGACAACACCATTAGACAATGAGGTGAGAGCAAACAGGGAGAAAAATCTATTTTTTTTCCTCCTTTCTTTGTTTCCAGCATTACTAGCTCTGCACAGTAAGGGTTTCCATGATTGTTGATAGAGGAGACTGGATGTGAGAAATGGACATTAAATTAACTCTTCCCTGTGCACAGGAGGCTTAACCAGATTTAAACCTGTCATAAATCAAGTCAGTTCTCCTCCCTCTTGCCAAATGTAGCAGTGGCTTGAAAATGTTAGCTATATTATGCATGGTTAGATGTGGTTTTGGGGAAGACCCAGCAGCTTCTCTGTCAGCTGTAGCAATGTTCCTGTATTTGACTGGTGATATCTGCTAACTAAAATGTTTACTGGGGATCAAAAGTGGTCCAATTTTGTGGGATTTTTAGTGCCGTTACCATGTGGAGCAGCAGCTGTGGAAGTGTCTTCACTTCATTTCTCCTTGATTATCCAGTTTTAGAGGGTGTTTTCACCGTTTGCTCATGAAAAAGTAGAGATTATCTAAAGTAATCCCTCGCGGTGTTGATGTGTTCATTTGTGCACGCACACACACAGTACTGTGCAAAAGTCTTAGGCCACCATTGGATTACGCTGTAATGACTGTACGGTATGATTATTTCTCAGTCAATTTATTGCAACGTGTCCAGAAAATACAGAAAACATGTATGCAGTTTTAAAATAACATTTTTAAGGAGGAAAAAAATAACTTACTATAAGTTAAAGTGTCAAATATTTTGTGCGACCTACCCTTAACACCTGGAAAATTTAAACCCTAATTAATGTTACTGGTAAAATCTGTGTTTGTTCAACTATTTCATGACAAATATCTGCTGTGAAAAAGGGAAAAAGGTCTATTACATCAGGTTTATTCAAGACCAACTTTCAGTCACATCATTCTACTCCAAATGTCAAACAGAATTTGTCAAACATAAAACGGCAAAGCTGGTGGTGCAAAGACACTTTTGCATAGTACTGTATTTATCCTGAAATACTGAGTATTCCTATAAATGACATATCATAAATACTGTAGGTACTGTGTTAAAATGAAGAGTGTAGCTGCATTTCTGAATGTACCTTCAACAGTGAGTGTCTTACAAACTAATGTTCTTGTACAGACTGTAAAGACTATTTATTATATTTATGTATCTTCTATTTTGGGTAGTCAGAGCAAATTCAGACATACAGAGCACTAGAGTAAGTGTATCACATTGTAATTACTTCATGTGTGATACATTCCATTGTATTTATCCTAAAATCCTGAAAACCTGCCGTCCTGAAAATTTCCTTTAGAGTGAAGCACATCAAGGGTAATATAGGTTTTAAGAGTATTATATATTTTTTTGTTATTGGAGTGAATTCCTTATTCTGTTTTATATTTTCGAGCAAATACCCATGAATTGTGAATGAAAATACTCAGCAGCTTACGTGAGTGATGTCAGTTTTCTTGAGTTTTGTTGGCATGGCTTGGCATTTCTCTGAGTGCCCGACACTGAGCAGCCAGAGAGATGCTGAAATATTTGAATTTTGTGTTTCGTTGTGCATGAAGTTAAAGACACAGTTCATTTCAAAAATGCCCCAAAATACCAAATACCTGTATATTTATCAAGACATTTTTTGTGTCTGTCATGTTTGATTGTTAATTTATGTTGTTTACTGTAAGCTGCTGAAGCGCCACATTAAACGAAAAATACAAATTTTGTAAACAAGCTCAGTGGAGTTTTTTGTTTTGTTTTCTTGCATGCTGCTGGGAAACCCCTGCTGAAATGCCACTAAGTGCCATTAGTGAAGCCATTTATATGGAACATATAGAAAGCAGTATATAGTAGCAGTTTCCAATATGACCAACGTTTCTTCCTCTCTGACATTTGTACTTCACATTATGGGAGCCATACATTACGTCAGCTAATGAGAAAGTGAATGTTAAGCAGTGTATAAAGACCGAAGATCTGAAATGACAATATCACACCCATATTTTCATGATGTGTTACATTTAATTGCAAAGATCTTGACTATTTGTTTAGCTTGAGAATTAATTAAACTTGACAAAATGAAAACACTGACATACACAACAGCTTTTGTGTAGAAGAGGATGAATCTTTTCAGCACAAATTATACTACACTTGAGTCTTTTAAGATGTTTGGTGTTAGAATAAAGTAAAATTTTAAAGTAAAACAGTGGCACCGCATGAACATCGTGGAACGGTCCTGGGGATTCATATTTTATAAAAATTTATCCGACTTCCAATAACTTTGAGTCTGAATGACTCATAATTTACCCTCTACCATGGCAGTCCATCCAATAATTATGCTGCAGTCTATTGCAAATTTTTCACCAGAAATACCTGAGCGAGTAAATACATAAAGTCAATGACGTCAGTTGACATGCATTTTTCACGCTGTTCGGGCTGACAGCACAAAGACTGGAGTGCGTATTCCCTCCATTCAAGTTGAAAAATTCCAGCTTTGGTGAAAACTTTAAATTGACACCAAAAAAGTGATCAGTGTGACTTGGCCAGAAAGAGTCAGCTGCTTAATGAAAGAAAAACATAGCATTTCCGTGGGTTCACATCCAAAGCAATACGACTTTACAACTCTAGAAGTTTTATCTACATAAACGTTTTGAAATTAAGAACATCAGTGAGGTCAGCGAGGTTGTCAGTCTATCAGCACTCACAAAATTGGCACGAACAATATCTTGTGGTGCGATGCAAACATCTGCGCCTGGTGTGACCACAGCATTAGGCATTTTAGTCTGGACCAAAGTGGTGGTTCAGCCAAATCACAGACCATCAGTGCAGCTGGTTCAGATAAGAATTGTAGAATTATACTCATTACTGATGATACAAAGAAGGAACTGAGCTACATTTTAATATTCTTCATTGTGAAGTTGTGTCCCATAATCATAAAAATTAAATCTTGTAAAATCAGTAAAAGGTGTGTCACTTGTCTTTGTAAACAAATACAACGAGGAATCTGGTTTCTTGAGATCAATATTCTCATTTCTTATATATGAATAATAGAAATGGAAACTAGGATGTGCCAGGAATAGGATTTAGCAAATGTGGTTATAATTATTTGGGGAAAAAAAAATAATAATAATCTGATGTGCCAGTGGTAAAAAAAAAAAAGAAAAATCAGCACAGCATTGGCATTAATCAAGCCTTTTATCCCTGCTCATTCCCATCTCAACACATTTGTGAGCACAGCTGTTTCTATGAATATTCAAATAAGCACCCATCCTGAATGCGACCAGGCTTCCTCCTCTTCCTCCTCCTCCTCCTCCTCCTCCTCCGCCTACTCCTCTCATCCACCCATCTACGAGGGACTGTCATTCTCCCTCTCCCTCTCTCTCCCCTTGGATGAAGCTAAAAATAACCCAAGCTGATGTCAAAAGCAAAGGAAGAGACGGTGTAAGGGGTTTGCTGCTGGTTGAGAAAAGAATATGTAAGAGTGAAAGTGAGGAAAACAAGTTAACTGCCAGTGAATGGACACTGAAAAATTAAACCACACATGCTAAGATACGACTGATTATTGCAGCCCCATCAAATCCTTGTGTGCATTAGATGTGTGTGCAGATTTCACAGATTACAAATATACTGTTTTAGCATCGATGTATTATTAATATATTTACAATGCAGGAAAAAATTGTGCAGCTAATGATCTTTACAAAGCAAGAAAGGTGTGTATTGATGTTTGCATTCTCTGTAACTGATGTTATATGTTTATTTATTGTATCTGTGATTTTTTTTTTTTTACTTTCTAGTTATTTATGGTGGCTTTCAAATGCAAAATATCAAGCCTCCGTTACATTTCTCTGACACTGATTGACATCTTAGGAATAATTTAAAAAAACAAAAACAAAAAAATTCATATACATCAAACAACAAAAAATAATTATCACATGTTGCAAATAGTGGCTGAGCACAGATCAATATGGAGTCAACAGGAGGTAGAACATTTTGTGGACACAAACAGCCCCACTAATAATGTGACTATGTATTTACTGGATGTAACCAATGGTAAGTCAATTAAATCAGTATTGTGTTTACCTTGTATTTGCTAAAGAGACTAGCTAACAATCACTGTTGCACAATTTCAACAAAACTTTATGAGAGTTTGCTTATTTGTTTTCTTTCCAATAGTGAAACGAAGCAATTGATTTTTCCTTTGTTTTCCATGTGAAACACAGAAATAAAGTCAGGATGAATTTATTTTAATAGAAGAGGAAACAGTGAGCTAAGCTTTGTTCAAACATAAAATGCTGACTTACAACATTTAAATTCATAATTAACATGTGGTATTTAATTTGTTTATCCCATAAACAGAAATAAAAAGAAAAGAATCTTGTGGTTTTAAGGCTTTGAGAAGCAAAAGGATTTTAGCCACATTTAGCTGCTGTCCAAGTATGTTAATGCACACTTAAAACCATAATGGCCTCTTTGCACTGCGGCCATTTTGACATGTTTGACGTGTGACCTGTCCAGGGTTCCCACACCGTGGTTGACCTCAAATTTCAAGGACTTTTCAAGGACTTTCCACGACCGATTCTCTCAAATTCAAAGACAAAATGAGCTGACACAACTCAAGATGGCAGCTTGTAAGAGCCGAGGGTGTCAACTTTTGTTGATTTTTGGGACGCTCTGCATCTGAACAAGTGATTGTGCTTGGGATCTTGGTCAGGTCAGTCTTTTACATTTTCTTCGGTCTTGGAAATTTCATTTCCCAGACATCACGTCACTTGCTCCTTCTTACTTAATGTTACTCACTCATTGTTCTGCATGGACTCTCTCATCAACGGAGGAGAGAGACGGTGGACAGTGTCCTCATCACCTCTAGTAATTATGACGTTTGTTCTGAGTGGGCCTAATTTATGTACATCAAGCAATGCAGGGCATGATGGCGTTATAACAAACAAGGGCACATCAACGGCAGGAGACATTTATATTCACAACATTTCAAGAATACCAAGGACACGTAGGAACCCTGCCTGTCAAAATTTACATTTATGTTTATGTATAAAAAGGAAGTGTAGAGTTTTTGTCTGTCAGCAAAACATGGAAGATGGACCGTTCTTTGTTCAAAAATCTGATTTTTTTTAAAAAATGTTTTGTTGGTTTTTCTTCAGTGTTTGCTTTTCTTCACAAAAATGACAAAACCAATGCCTTCTATTCTGGAAAAAAAAAATCAAAAGAGCAGTTTTTAAGATATATATATATGTAGTTGCTGAAAACAGACACAAACATTTATAGCAGAGTAAAAGGAAACGCTTTTCTCTGTGATTTTCACTGCTGTATTAACTGTTGACTGTTTGAACCACTGTGACACAGGTCAAATGACCCGTAAGTGCCACTCCTTGTGCTTCCACACTGATTGCGTCTTTCCACCCACCCTGCTCTTCCCCTATCTTAGTCCAGTGTTCAGGACAAATCATCTTGTTAGCGAGTTCTGCTAATTATTTGCTTAACTGTTACTGGTTCATTGTCAAAAGGTAGCCAAATGTCATGAAGTGAAGGTCTAATCTGTCAGCACGATCTCTCTTCCACCCTGACATCCATTTCATTTCCCTTTATTTAGAAGAGGAAATGAAAATGGCAGGTGTTCTTACTGTGAAATTGAGCGCTGCCTCCTATTATCAAAGCAATGAGAGGAAATTATAATTACACATATTAAAACCAAAGGCACTGGCTGGCTTACTAGCTTAGAGTTATTTCAAATGTAAAAACAGAGAGGAGGCAAATGAATTTTAAAAAAAATTATTTCTCATGTGGTCTGCATGTACTTTAATTCTTCGTGAAAAGATTTGCCACAAAACAAACGTCACACAGACATTTTGAAAATGAAACGCATGATCTCGTTTTCTAGTCGCCGTGTCAACAAGTCATTTCTCTGTGTCGTCCTCATTAGCAAAGCAGCGAGCCAACCAACTACAAAGTCTCAGCACAAGCTGGAGCAGTGACATGACTGAACTCAAACACTCTCTGTTGTCAAGGTTTCTTGTGCTGTCAGTTCAGTCAAACAACCAGCGCCTCAAGCAAGAGCGCATTCAGCTCAGCTGGCCATGTGCAGAAATCACATATAGGAGGTAGGTAAGCTTCAAGATTATGTGTTTGTGTTTCTCTTGTAAGTATAAGAGTGTTCACGTTATTGATTAAGGTGTTTTCTCATACAGTACAAAAAACAACATAGTTTCTCTTTTTGTTTCAGTTTATTTTGTCTTTTTATTTGTGGCCGGCATGTGGAAAGCACCAAGGGCAGCGCTCAGAGTGAGACCTCCTGATAATTGTAGCTCAATGATAAGATAAATAAAGCCTGAATAGAATGAAGGATTACTAAATTTGCAGGTTGTCGTTCTGGTCGTCAGTTAACATATACATTTGTGGATTGGGTGGGTCGGCTTCAGCAGGTGCAGGTAAAAAAAAATCCTCAACTCGTGCAGTACTAGCCCCTGCACATTTAAAAGGCTTATCCTAAGGATATGAAAATGGTAGTGAGAACTGCTCCGATGTATAGCTTGGAGACAGTGGCATTGTCTAAAAGACAGGAGGCAAAACTGGAGGTGGCAGAGCTAAAGATGTTGAGATGTTGGATTAGAGGTTCAAGGTTGAGATGGTTTGGTCAGGTGCAGAGAAAGGATAGTGATTATACTGGATGAAGGATGTTGAAGATGGAGCTGCCAGGCAAAAGGAAAAAAGGAAGACCACAGAGAAGGTTCATGGATGTTGTGAAGTAGGACATGAGGACAATTGGTGTAACAGAAGAGGACACATAGGAGAGGACAAGATGGTGGCAGACAATCAGCTGTGGCGACCCCTAAAGAGAGAAGCCGAAAGAAGAAGATTCTGCGGCCATGAAAAGCAAAGGATTTTTGCTTTAAAACAATTATACATCCATGCAGAAGAGTAAATTTTGTGACACTGCCTTTACTTATTCTTGCTCTCACCAATCACACCGTTTTATGGCAGTGGAAAACAGTCTTGTTTCATTACTGTGTGAGAGACGGAGCAGAAGTGGCCCACTTAGCACTTATCTGTCAAATTTCTACCAATATCTGTTGCATTTTTTGCCAAACACCAACAAAGTTGGCACTGAACACACTGGTGCTGTTGGCAAATCACCAGCCAAGTTTGATACCTGTCAAGCAGACTTTTGGACAGTTATGACCTTAACAATCATGTTATCATGGATGGTCATTCCTTGAATTAACAGAGAGATGTGCGAACGCCATCATAATTTCCTGACAAACTTGGGAAGGTTCGGGTTGCATGAATGAGTCCTCTGTTGGTTGCAATCTGCTTTCTCACCTTTTGGTATCACTAATTCTTACACACTTTATTGTAATACCAGGTATAAATATGACTGTCTGTCAAGCCAGATTTAA
This sequence comes from Brachirus orientalis, assembly GCA_016785285.1. NCBI lineage: Eukaryota > Metazoa > Chordata > Actinopteri > Pleuronectiformes > Soleidae > Brachirus > Brachirus orientalis. The sequence continues at coordinate 1,573,285 of JAFBJR010000078.1, read as the reverse complement.
ATGTGCTCTTGTGTTTCCATCTCGGCTCATTAACAGACAATAAACGCACCTCGTTTCTTCACTAGAACATCTCCACTGTGTGAGTCAATGTTCTATCTGTCTTTGAGTTTTCAAGCCTCCACAAAGACCGAACTAAAGCCAGTTTTCTCCATGCCTGCTGAAACAAACGGCAGAAGGCAAGATGCCCTCGCCATGACACTGTCATGGCTGAGCATCTGTGCTGTCAGAACTGCTGTATCACTGCTGCAACCTCGTTATCAAATACTGAGAGGTGCCTAGCTCCCTAGGACTCCTTATAAATGAAGAATATGAAGCAAAAGTAACTTCTCCTCAATTATGTATCACATTTACTGTGCTCCAGGTGTTACTCTATTATCAAAAGTTAAATTACCTTTCCTGTTACCTTTATTAATTACCTAATGGAGAAGGTTCAAACCTTACAAACCCATTTGAGTTAAAAAAAAAAAACAGCCTACAAGTGCACCAGATTGTCTGTAGTAATTATTATGTGGTCCAGCAGAAGGCACTGTGAGTAAACCTTAGATCTACTATCAGTGTCCTCTTGGCATAAGACAGTGATGTCATGTCGTTGTCAGGGTTGGTTCTTTTAATCTAAAAAAGGCGGATAATCATGACACTAAAGAACAGTAAAAATATTTTTTTTGGGTTCTACACCAGAGAGGTAAAAGTAATAACAAAATCTGCTGACTCAATTTTAACTCCACCCGAGTGAGGCAACCCAGGAGACATCACAAACCAGCAGAGTAATGAGTGATCCACCACGCATGACTAATAATAAAGTAATAATGAATAATGTTGTTGTGTTTGTTTCTGCAGGAGGGAGAGATACAGATATTTTCAAAGGGGAAAAAATATATAAAATGAATTTGAACTCTTGAAGTGAAAAGTGAAAACCCTATGATCTATTAATGTTCAATGTGATCATAAAAAATAAACACAAACTGGGAACTTACACAGACAACATAGAGAATGTGGTCCATCAGTCATTTAGAAACTTCCTTTCTCCTCGCTCTTCTTACAGGCTCTATAACACTGGGCCTTGATCAAATTTTGGGTCACAGGCTGAAGGACAAAGAGAAGCATAATTAGCTGAATGGAAAGGTTGGCTGTGATCTAGAAAGCTGGGAAAGGTCAGAGGTTACATTTCAGATCATTTATATTTCGAGCAACAGCACGGCTCCCCAGGGAGAACTGATGACAGCTTTAGAGACATAATCGACTCCCAGGAACCAAATAAGTCATCACAAGGCAATTCAGCAGGTAATGTGTGCAGAGAGTAATGTGTTGCCACTGCTACAGAAGGGGTGAATTAGTTGGTCTTAAAGACACATTTTTCTTTTTAAAATTAGCTTAACAAAGACTGTTCATGTTTGAATAATAAACCTCTGTTACATGCAAATCATAGTTCATAGATTCATAGCACAATGCTAGTTTTGCAGAATTTAGATCTTCGCCCACTGACATTTCTGTGTTACGCACAGGAAATGAGAACAACAAATAGTTTGTCACAATGAAGAGGCCAAACAAAGTTTTAGAGGTGAAAACCCCAGGTGACATTGTTTCTGTTCACAAAGACAAAACAGAGGCATGATTATGCAGTGCATCTTTACATTTGAACTATTAAGAATTTCAATAACGTATTTTCTTGTCCATGCTGTAACCCTAGGTCACTGCTAAAAATAAATATCCACACAATGTTAGTAACATGAACCCAGCCTGGTTTTCCTTCAGGCAAAAATGTGGGTGTGACAAAAACAACTGTGTTTACAGTTTTAAATGTAATTTAATGGAGAAATTTAATGGGGATTTTGAAACATGAAAAGCATGTGGCTCATTCTCCATTCAGGCTAATTGTGGACACATGATGGTTTAAGCTAACTTTTCTTTTGAAGCGACTATTCACTGATACAGTATGTATCAATATGTAACGTATCCAGTTTCTGCCAATAAATCCTTATGAATGTTACACATAGGACCTTTAAGGACAGCTTGAAATTTCCAGCCTCTTAAATATCAATACTAAATGGCAGATGAGCGAAACGGCGGAAGTCTAGAGGAGATAAAAACTGTCTTCTGGGCAGAAAGGCAGAGCAAATCCACCTTATGACAGCAAAACAGCTGCAGGAAAGTTTAGCTGACAGAAGAGCAGCAGTGCATCGCCCCACTGTGTCGCACTAATGAACAAAAAAGGGTCTACATGGTAGAATTGTCAGAGGAAAACCTTTACCTGTAAACTCATCACTACAGATAAGCCAGAGGCATTTTTAAAAGCAAGTGCAGTCGACAGATGAAGTAGAATTTAAGCTGTTTGAATAAAATGAGTGTACATTGAGACACTGAATATAATTTAATAAGATGCAGGGGAAATTGCCTGGTAAGCAGTGGGATGCAAATGCTGCATTATGCCAGATGCACACTAGATGGTTTTTAAATCTTCACCGATATTGAAAATGTGAGCGAGACATATGGAACTGATATGTTTCTATTTTAGCTGTGAGGAAATATAGACTAGAAAATAGGCAGGAGCACACACTTGGCATTTACAGAAAGTATTTCACTGGAATGTTTTGTGATCTCACAGAAAGCTACTAGCTGATTGTCACCGTTGTCGGCTAATAGCCCATTTTTTTATTTTATTGTTTACAGAGTAACAAACAAACCTGAATAATGGCCACATAAGCTGAAATCGAGTTGGAAATAAAAGGTTATTGTTAGTGTCAATAGAGCTAGCTACTGCTATAATGGCGCTTTTCCATTATATAGTTCTAGCTCTACTCTACTCGGTTTGATATCAAACACGTTGTTTTCCATTACCATAGTTCCTCCTCAACGGGGTCGTCATAGCACGGCTGTACAAAACTGCCATGACATTGTTTTACACTCGGCACAAACTAGTCTTTTTAACTGTATTACTACTGTATAATGGAAAAGTGACATTCGCTGGTTACTGGTTGAAACTAGCAACTACTAGAAGATAAGTCCTTGAGGTTATGTGCGTTCCATTTGTAGTTCCATTTGTTGAAATCGGAATGCTCAAGATCAAGTCCCGTCCTTAGATTTTCCAGACTTTCCCTTGGAACATGGAGGTGATGTCACTCCCAGCTTTCAAGTTCCATTGTAAAATGATCACAGCATAATGCCACTTAAAAGTGTAAGCTAACGCACACAGCATCCGATTTATGGAACTCTCCTACCAGCTTGATCTTCTTGATTCAAAATCAAGGAAATTCCAATCCAGTCATTGGCATTAAGATTACGTCTTCCAACACCTTATTCTACAGGATCCTTTGGCCAGAGTATCCTGTTCTCTAATGTGTGACAAGAAACATGAATTCCACTAATTATCAGATAATTCTGGATGTGAGAGTATTTTCACACAGTAGGTGTTCCTACAACAGCACAAGGACACAACTCAAAATCCAACATGCAAAAATTCAAAAAATAAGAAAGAAAAGATGAAAGGTTTTGTCTCTCTGAGCTGAACCCTTGAAAAATCTGTGGGTAGATGCTAAATCTGCTGTATACACAAGACATCCTAAAAATATTTCACAACTTGAATTGATCTGCAACTACATGTGGGTGGGAAGAGTGGGTGAAGACTCCGAACTCAAGAACAGAAAACTGTGATATTTTTGCCAAGACTGTTTGAGATCTGATGTAGTAGAGGTAGCCATACTTTTGCACATGCCACATTACAATTTCTGTTTTTTACGCTGCATAGTTCGTCTTTCGCTTCACAAATCAGATGCCCAAATCACAAATGGATGCAATCACACTAACAAAATCTATCACAATCAAAACTTATTCATACACACAAGCCAGTAAATCATGTAATAAACCAGACAGGGATTCATCTCCATCTCTGAAAAAGCCCCACGGACTCAACTGTCCACACAGTGATCGATCCAGAAAATCACTGTCTCACAGCAGAAATTATAGCTATAGCAAGGTAAAATGGAAAATTGATCAAGATGTTTCATCATAAATAAATACATGGCTCATAAGATGTGAACAACAATGGCTTCATTTATTGAGGGTCTGTTTTATGGTCATAAGTGTAGTTCATATGCATAAGGGAGCTGGCAAATCTGTATTGTATTATATACACTCGGGCTGACACAATTACTCAATTAATCGTCAAATGTTTTGATAATTGATTAATCGGTAAATGGAGTTTTTCATTAATATTATTGTTTTAGTATCTAAAATGTGAATATTTTATGTTTTTTTGTTTGCTCCATATAACAAAGAAATCATTAAAACTGAAAAATCTCCATTTCTGTCAGTTAGGTTTTTTTTTTTAATCCAGGTCTCTTTTTTTTAATCCTCCTCTCAAATTGTGTCACCCAAGAGAATTTGTTCTCCACAGCATTGAAAGATGGGAGGGCAAATAAGACCTCCTATCAAATACTTTATCTCAACTTCTCTGTGTGTGTGTGTGTGTGTGTGCACTCAGTCGAAGCTAATAATAGGCTTACCAGACCAAATCCAAGTGACTCACCAATCAATGAACACCACTGAACCCTGACTGCTACAGTCACTAACATTACACACAAAAATACACAGGTTTGCGCAGCTGTTCATCTAAGGCGACATTCATTTGGTCACCTTGACCTGACCACCATTCATATATTAGCCCTGAATTTAAACAGTTCCTCAGAAATACGACCGGGTTATGAGGAATAGGACTACTGGTCCTGACAGTGTTGATGTTTATGCTAGAAAAGGTCCTAAAGAGGTAACAAATACAAGACAAATACACGCACTCACTCACACACTCGACAGTTCAATTACCAGGCAGCTTTGCTTTGCCACAGTCAACAACTGTGGCTATTTATTCTGAGGCTGACACACACCAACGTAGCACAGATGGCTACATAGATATAAATTATATACAAGTACATTACATAGGGGACTGGAACCATTACAGGCCACACGGTTGGTTTAGTGGTTAGAACTCTTGCCTTTGCAGAAAGAAGTCCCGGGTTCATGACCCGGACGGAACAAGGGCCTTTCTGCATGGAGTTTGCATGTTCTCCCTGTGCGTGTGCGTGGGTTTTCTCCAGCTTCCTCCCACAGTCCAAAAACATGCAGATTTGGGGATTAGGCCAATTTAACACTCTAAATTGGTGACCTGTCCAGGGGGTGGACCCCCCCCTCACCCTATGTCAGCTGGAACTTATCTGGATGATAAAGCAGTAGATAATGAGTGAGTGAGTGTGGAACAGTTGCCATTGTGTTACACAGTGATAGTGAATTTTGTGAAACTGCCTGGTAATTATTGGCTAATAAACACTGTGGTCATTGAGAAATGTGCACCAAACTGTACCTAATATTTTGACACTATTATTATCACACACAATCAAAGAAAGTCAGTAGCAATTTGCCGACTGATTAGTTTTCTCTACTTTGTGAACTGTGACAACAGCAATGGGTTTTTTTAAAAAAAATAAATAAATTGACTGGAGTGTTCATGGTTATTTTATTTATTTTTTTTTTACAGGGGAACAGGATGATTTAAGTTGAGTAAAAATATTGATAATGGAGAAAACGCAGCAATATAAACCTCAAAATGGCCACTTAATTGTAATACTTGTTACCAGTTTGTTTCTTTGGTTTGTTGTTTGTTTTTCATGGACACAACTACAGCAAAACATGTGACGGCAACCACTAAAAAACAAGACAGACCAATGGATTTATCAAATTTTGTATCATGGCAAAGAAAAAAAAGAAGAAAAACATTACTTTTTCAGTAGTCTATTTAGCTGACACTTATGTCAAAGGTGTGTTTGTATTATGGCTGAAACAATTATTCGATTAATCAATTATTAATCAAGTACTAAATTATTATATTTTGATACATTTTGAATTGACTAATCTGAATGTTTTCTGGTTTCATTGCTCTATATAACAAAGAAATCACTCAATTCTGGTTTGGGGACAAAACAAGATGTGAGAACATCACCATCTCCAGGTTTAGGAAACAATGATCAATATTTTTTCAACATATCACGGACCAAATGATTACTCAATTAAGTAAATAATTGACAGCTTAATCGATTATGAAAATAATAGTTGGTTGCAGCTCCAGTTTGTATATAATCGCTTTAAAATAAAATGGTTTCATAGTCTTGAAATAAGCCTTTAACATATAATTTAGCCAAGGACCTTGCTCTACAGAGGCCGTCATTGTGTGCTGCAGTGTTTCTTCTACATTGAAGCTTTCTGTGCAAATGAAGAACGGCATCCTGTCTGGTATGTGAAGGCCACCGTTCCCTAAAGCACTTGGGAAAGACAGAGAGAGGTTACAATCTGCAGTCTCACCATTAGATGTCACTACAATGGATCTTTAAAAGCTGGTTCCTCAGAAATATCTTATAATGCACTTGTGGCAAAGTTTGTTTTTTTGTCACTTTTAGGGCTTGCATTTAAAACTCATTTGCTCATTTGTCTTGTGAGAGTTGGTAACACTGGTCACATTGGAAAAAAGCACAGGTGTAAATTGTCTGCCTCGGTGTCAGGTTGCACGATAGCTCACTGTTATCTGTAACTCCTTAGTGCTTTTGCTGCTTAAACACGTCAGAATGTCTGCTGTGAAAAAGCTCGTGAACAAGAAACACAAACACAAATGTGTGAGCAGCTATTCATCTTAGGACACTGCACTGGCTTACATTCATTTGGGGGCTTTAAACAAAGCAATATCACTAAACTTAACCTAAACGCAGTTCAAATCTTGGACCTAATCTTAACCAGCTTCTCAAAAATGAGGTTCTGCATCATCAGGACAAGATTTCTGTGTCCAAGAGGACTACTGGTTCTGATAAGGTCAGTGTTTATACCAGAAAAGGTCCTACAAAGACAACAAATACACACACAAAACACCAGCTTGTTTTGCAGCCACACCGTTCAATCAATGTACTTCCTTCAAGAAAACTGCCCCTCTCTTATTTTTAGCAGCACTTCAATGTCACTATCAGGGAGCCTCGCTGGTCTGAAGACTCATTCTCATTTTCAAATAAAATTAGTGGTTTAATATAAGTAAAACCGCTAGGATCACTACGTGGTTAAGTGGCCCAGTGACACGTCGCTACATCAAACAGCGAAGACAGGGATCAAACACGTGACCTTCCAGTTGGGAGACGTCAAACCTGGCTCCTCCTAACCTACCGATGCACAGTCAGGTCACTATTTTGTGTGGACCTAAAACTCGCCTGGATGCAGCGTCTCCAGGCCTGACCTGGATTTGCTAAAACAAATGACTGTTATTTGTTATGCTCACACTATGTTGCTGCAACTACTCAAGCTTAAAGCAATCTCATGGGTGCACCTTGCAGTTTCAGTAATTAAAGAAGCAGCTTTCTGGTTGCACTATAGCTCCACTTCATAATGACTGAACGCCTGCAACGTGCAGTGAATGTAAATCGGCTTTCTCCTGATTGGGCTGTCGAAAATCTCACTGTGGGATCGATATCCGTTTTATTTAATGTCATTTTGTAAATGGCTTCACTGAAATCACAGAATTAGAAATTGTTTCACGGTTCTATTGACAAACACAGAAGCTGCTTGGCAATAATGAAACTGTCATCAGGTGGAAAGCAGCTTGACACTTCACCATTGTGTAAATTATGCAAATTATGAGGCTGATGTCATGTGCGTGCTCGCATTCACCTTCAAAACAGTGGCTTACAGTCACCGTCAAATTTAAGTATTTGCCGCAGGTAATAACAGAGATGTGGTTTGTAATTATTTTTGACATTTACATTTTAAAATTCAGTTTTTGGTTTTTTTTTTTTACTTTTCAATCCTTATTTTTAAAGTTATGTTATGAATGCCGTTCAATCAAGGAGAAAATTAAGGTTTAAAAGAATTTGACTGGGAGTCGGTGAAACATCCACTCACTGCTTTTTTAATTCCCGGTTCAGTTTTGACCTTTCCATGAATGAGACCGTGTTCAGACAAGGATCAATTTGTGCTTTAAACACCATCACAGCCTAGAATGAAATGACCATTTATGACATAGAGTGTCACTGATGTGGTGATCTGAAGCTTCTGATACTTACACACCACTCGTCCTTTCACAATCCCATCATCCATTTTGTGACAATATATTCTCTGAAATAAACACTGACAAAAATGAGAGAAAGAAATACTGGGCTGAGTGGGACATGTGTATAATAATGTGTTTTAGGTGATATATATCGTTAAATTACCCGCATTGTGTTTGCTGAGATTCACTCGGACAAATCATAGTCTTAATGTGAGGTAAAACCTGTGTGCTTCCTGCAGTTCATCACAAAACAACTTCCCAAACTCACATCTTGGCTATTGTTCGGACATTTGTCACAAAAGAATGAGGCACTTTTATGCCTCTTCATCAGAGTGTAGCTCGGGCCGTGTTTTTCTGTATGTAGTCATCGTTTGTCGAAAGAAATTTAATTAAATACAAATCAAAGTTCAGCTAAATTTAATGAAAAGACCACTTTATGAGTGGGTGTGAAGAATACGCGAGTGAAAGAAAGATAATGTGGGTTTATTGTCCAAAAGCAAGCAAACAAACAAACACATAAATCCTGTCTGCCTCACTCACTATGGTTAATAAAAAAAACAAAAAAAACAAACTTAGGCACCAAGGACTATTCTGGTCCTGAACCAGTCATATGATATAAACCCAGCAAATAAATTCATGAATCATAAACTAGCCAACCAATCATATCAAATAACAAAAACTTAAAAATATAGGTAAAACTAGTAATTTAACTGACAAAAATAAAGCTAAACAGAACACTACTACACACTGATAGGACTGCAACGATAATTTGATTAATCAGTTACTAAATAATTGTCAACTATTTTTGATAATCGATAATTGATTTAGAGTTTTTTAATAATTAAAACAAGCTTTCAGATTTTCAGCTTCTAAAAAAAAGGAATATTTTATATATTTTATTTTATATTTGCCAAAGATATCAAAATAATCATAAGCTGCAGCTTGACAAAATCAAATTGTAATTAGGGATTTTGATTAATTGATTATTGAGTGATATATTTCATAATGCTGCTAATATTGTGAATATTTTGTGGTTTCTTTGCTCCATTTTGGTTTATAGACAAAACAAGACATCTGACAACATCATCTTTTCCAGGTTTGAGAAACAATGATCAACATTTTACGGACCAAACAATAAAACGATTAATGAAAAGAATAATAATCTACTTAAATAATATTAAAAATAGCTCCTACACTGTATGAACCTGAACAGAGAGAATGAGCCCGACCCAAACCCAACACACACGTTCTGAATTCTTTTATCTGAGCCTGACCCAGACCCGAAACAGTCAGAGTAACCCGAATTGTACTCAGTTGTAACCTTTATTTATGATTACGACAAACGACAAAAGTTACCGTTACATCTGGTTGGAAGCAGCTACAGCTACACACATAGACACAGATAGACACCCGAGTTGTCACCAGCACTTAAAAGTAAAATAAAATTCTAGACTCACCATTAGCGAGCATCAGTTCTTCTTAAATAACTTTTCTTGAAGTGTAACCGCCTATAACTGTTCATATAATCCAACCATCGTGGTTTATTTTCAGTTGTTGCGCGTTAGCATCCACCTGGATTAGCTAGAACAGCCTGTGTGTTGCGTTCAGTGTCCTGTCGTAAATAGTAAAAACCCAATTATAAACAGGTCAGTTTCGACTCTTTATCACTTACTTTTACTTTATAGTTATATATAAAATATTTACAACGGATTTTCACTAAAGCAATTAAGTGAAAATATATTATTCATTTCATTTTACTCTATGTTTCACTAAAAGAAATTCAAATTACCAGGTCAATCAACGTGGAGGAACCACACCTTGGTTTGGACTTTTGTGGAACCCGGACCGAACCTTTCGGGGACCTCATCACCTGGACTGGTTGATTTTAGTCGTCAAAGTTCATTTTTTACAGTTTTGCAAGCCTTGCAAATGCAATTTCAGCAACATTTAAAGGGAAATTTCTCACATTTGGCACAACGTGTTACGGTAAAATGTGCTTTTTAATAAATAAAAAACACACAAGACACTAACAGATGTAACCTATCCATGTGCATATTATTCTAAATGTAAAGTGTAAATCCTAAAGAGAAAATGAATGGACATCAATTTCTTTGCACTAGACTTACTCTTTTACTCTTTTTGTTTCTATTTGCTATTTTTTTTATTTTCTGTCCATCCTCATTTCACAGCGTTTTTTATTTTGTGCAAATGACAAATAATAAATTCATGAATCATTGCATCCAAAATTTTGGTCCGAGGTTAATGTGACCTCAAAAAAAACACATTTATGTTGTGTACTTTCAGTTACCTGTTGAGATTTTTCCTCTCTTTTGTTCCCCTTTAGCATTTTGCCTTTACTTTGGAAAGAGACAGTGAAGTGGTGACAGGAAACAGGTTTAAAGAGTCGGGGAGAGACATGCAGTAAAGGTCCATACAGCCAAGAGCAATACAGTGGCTTGATTGACAGAGTCAGAGCAAGGTACGCAAGCTTCCTCTCCTGGTAAAATCAGAAATACTGTTGTACTCCACTGTATATACCAGGGTACATGATCGAATTGGAGCGGAGTGGATTGAAGTGCGTAGAAAAACAAATAACCAAACAAATTATAATGAATTAATAAATTTGCTCAGCCTATTTACGCCACTGTAGTTTAACGATGTTGATAAAGGTCTTACTTGGAGAGGTCAATATTTTCTCACACGGTACTTGGTATAAAAAGTTTAAGAACCATTGCTGTAAACATCTTATTTCCTATTTTCTTGTCGACTTATGTTATGTGCTGCCAATCTCAAGGTGTGATAGAAATCTTCAGGTGAGGAAATGTGTCAGTCCAATGTTTTCAGCTAAAGCCTCATTTTACACGCGGCAAGCGAAGGACTATACCATGATTAATATCTATACTGTAAAAAAACAACATATGCAGCATATGTGTCACAGCTTTTTTGTTTTTAGTTCTCCTATAATAATAAATAATAATTTTCGCTATTAGAAAAAACAGTACGTTGCTAAATTTCCACAATAATGCATTAGAATGAAAGCCTCCATGGCCGGGACTTTCTGATGACAAAGATGGTGATGATGTAATTTCCATTAGAGAAAATCAGAAATGTAACTGAGTGCATGTGTAATATCAGTCCCATGTAGCCCATCTGCTGCCTTTTTGTTGAAGAGCTGTTCAGGAGGTTGAAGTAGTGATGTTGCCATGGATCCTTTAGAGGCTGAAGATAGTATCTGTTTATCCAGACTTCTCACCTCCACGTCTACATTCTCTGAATCTAATTTAAAAAAAAAAATGTTAGTCTGTCCACTTTTGTTAATATTTTCTGCTTGAGACTCTGATCACCTTTTTTCTCTCTCATTCTGACAAAACTTAATTTTATTACACATTTCACATAGGTATAGATGCTAAATGTGTTTTTACTGGTCAGAAAACACCATTAAGAAGAGAAAGTCAAAGTAAAATGTGTCATTTAATTATATAAACATGCATGTATAAGCCCAAATATCAATTTTGTGTTGAAACAAAATATGACGGCTCAATACTTTCAACCCATTCCCATCCATAAACCTTTCAAAAATGACTTAATTCAGACACAATCTCTTTCTGAATTAATTTACACTCACTTTATTTCAACCCATTGAAACAGACTGTATATAAAAATGGGAATCTCTCAGTTTGAAAAATTAAGCTCAGGAAGGACTGAAGTAGCAGTTTGCTCCCAGGGGGCGACTCCACTGGTAGTAAAAATAAGTATATTTGAAAGGAAGTCTATTTCTAAAAAGAATTCCAGAGGATTTAATGGTTGTAATCACTAGTTTTAGCTTTTCTTCAAAGAGCATAATGTTAGTTTTGTTAATTATGTTTGCTTGAAATCATATCAGTTCTCATTTGCCTCCAAAATCATCTACTGTATGGTCCAGCCCACTTTACAAAAAAAACACCACTCGGATGCATGACTCCACCCGTGTTTTCTCTTGTGCTGTGCAAATTAAAGACCTAATGCAATCATAACTTTGTGTGTAGCAGTGACATTATACAGCAGACTTGCTCTCAAGTATCTGCTGCACCACTGGGAAAACATTTAATAAAACTTCCCCACATGGATAATGATCCTGTGGTGAATCAGCACCTGCGGGCTTTGAATAAAAAAAGACGAGCAAAAGCACAAGAAAAACCTGTTTCCAGCCTATTTATATTTAGAGAGGGTGATTGTTCATTTTCAAACAGATGTTCACTGTTTGTTTTTTTTTTTGTGTTCATCCACTAACTTCAATGGTGGGAGTATTTGTTTTGTTGTATCTGCCTTAATTACAACAAAATCCTGAAGCTGGGCATTTAACGGAGGCTCGTATTGTACGACAAAAGGAGGCAAAGTTTATTTGTGTCACAAAAAAATCCCACAGTTTTACCGTAATTTTTTTAATTGCACTTGTTTTGCTGTAGATTAGACTCACACGGTCGAGCTTGTGTGAGTTTTGTGTGTGGATTAGATGTGCGTTCCCTCGATTGTCTGGGAAAATATCTCAGGGGACAAGAAGGAGAAGAGGAGAGGAAAAGGAAGCAGCACCAGCCTTGACATTGATCTTCTCTCTTTACGCTGTCGTGCACTGCATGACTCATTTGAGCGTGTGCAAGCGTGGGTGTTCACGAGTCTGTGTATACGTGTGTGTGTCCCGAGGTGTGGGATTTGGTAGGGGTTTTTTTTATGCAAAACAATGTGTATGTAAATGCTTAACCTAATTTGTTGCTCATTCAGTATCCAATTTGCTCTTAGACATCTCTCCTTTTTTTTTAATCATCTCAAGTGTCTTCCATGGGCTTATATGTGCTCCATCTCCTGCAGAAATTGGCTTAACCACCTTGTAAGCTGTATTTTTCACTATGAGTCTGCAGTGGGAAATGAATATGTCTGACGTTAAAGTCCACATGATATTTTTATTTAGTTCATTAATCGCGTATATGTTGCTTGAAGCAACCTACAAACATTGAAATAGCCATTTTCCCAGTAATCCTTGATCTTTGACGACTCATCTTGTGCTCAAGATGAGAAAGTACACTAAAGCTGAGTTAACACGCAAATTTCATAACGCCGCGCCAGTCATGCCACGGGATCCCTGCATTTTTGTGCAACATCAACCGCCGGATTCCACGCTTTTTGTTTTTGTCCCGGTACATATAGCAGCTTGTTTTGTGGTCCCCACACACCAAAATGTGATTTTCTCCTCCATTTTGAGCAGAGTCTGGCGGCCAGCGAGTATGTGACGTCATCTGGATAATCTCAATGCTGATTGGTCATCACGTCAACGTTAATTATTCGCCAAAGTTGAACATTTTCGACTCAAGCGTTGGAGCCAATGATGCAACAATTCTGTGCATTGACTTTGTATGTAAACTTGCAGCACAAATTTTCCCATGTGAATGCAGCATTCGGCTCTATCCACATGGAAATTGAACAAAACGTAAACAAACGCAATCTTTCTGTTTGATGTTTTGAAAGAGTTTCTTTCAGCAAAAAAAGTTCCTTTCAGGAAATGTCTCCATCCACACAAAAGCACCCCAAGATGACTCTAAACACTGTAGTACATACGCCAGGCCTGTATGTGGTGCTGTAATGCTGCTCCAACAAAAAGGTAGAAGAAAATGTCGACCATGCACATAAAACATGCAAACTTTTTTCAGACTACAATGAACACAATCATAGAAATGGAGACAGAATGAACCGGGAAGAAAATAAAGAAAAGAAAATTAAAGTTATCGTAAAGCCAAACAAGACCAAACAACCTCCAAACACAAGAGGAAGATGACAACAATGAATGCCAGAGCAAGACAGAGGTGGGATTATGACATCATCGTTTTCCCAAACACCACTGTGGTGTTTTGGGATTATCTCACCCTGGGACCCGTTTCCCAAAAAGAAACTTTTCAGGGCTCCCCAAAACGCATTCGATTTCATGTGAACAGCCCCCAAGTTGCATCCAATCAAACCCTGATTCTTTTGATGCCCCATCCCAACGCTTATCCATCATACTGAGTCACTGCTTCATTATTGGCCACTCTAAACACCAATCAAAATGGCAACAAGATGCTGTCTCGCAGCTCTTTTTAACAGGAAATTCAGAAATATACGGGCTTTACTGGTGCCATTTTATGAGGACTTGAAAGAAGACAAATCACTGACGTCTCTTTATTGAGCTAAAATTTGTATTCACAAATAAAAAAAAACCCAAAAATACTACAAAGCTAATTTATCTCCCATTAAAATAAACCACCATTGCTTATTAACGCGACAGAGTTTGTGTAGGCTCCATCTCATGTGAGTACATGTGCGGAGGAAGGTGCTGCTGTGCAAACTGTGTGATGAGAAAAAACAACATTTAAAAAAACTCCTCCTGTCTGGGCTTTTATTTATTTATTTATTTTTTGGCACCTACACTCTCCGTGTCTGCGTCATCTCTTCTAGAGGGAATGCCCCCCCTCCTGGTCCCACAGATCTCCTCAGCTTCTTCACCGCTCCACCCACTGCTGCCGAGAGCAAGGTGTGAGTTAACATCCACAGTCATTATCACACTGGGCCTGTTCTGCCTGGCCAGCATATGTGTCAGATGGTGCCTCCATATGCAGAGTGTGAGCAACACGGTTCAGTGGCTGTCAGTCTTTGGTTCGACAGCAATTAAGGCTTGATGTACAGTGAAAATATATATATATAAATTTATAATAAATAAATAAAAATACTGTCAGCATTGGCAACTTGTTTTTCATCACAGATGGAAAAGTGATGAAGCCACTTTCTTTGGGAAACTGTTGTTTCTTCAGGAAAAGTTAGGATAGATAGATAGATAGATGTGTAAATGTTTCCACTTAAATATAAGTTTAAAACTGCACTTTAACTAATGCAACCGGATAAAGACACAAGAACATCCTAAAATAATGTAGCTTATAATATCATCTCATTTTTACATCCTCACGTGGACACGTGTAATGGTCATCATACAGTAAAATGACCGCAACATGTTAAATTGAAATACCGGCTTCACTGAGAACAAAGGTTCAGCCAGTATAGTCACAATATCTATTTTCATGTTGCACATTCCGAGTTGCATTGATTTGTATGAAATGTGCTGTATAAATAAAGTCTTATTGGCTGATGGATTGACTCAGACAGTTTCATGGTTTGAATTCAAACCACGCTTATTTGTAGGATGGTTGTGTGTACACATGCATTTTTTTTTTTTTTTAGGTTCAATCTCTTTCTAACCACTACTCAATCTCTTCTACAAATCAACCCCCTCTTCTCCTGCTCCCTCTGTTCTGTGTGTGATGCTTTAAGTAGCTCCCATAAACAAAAAAAAGGCAGAATATTTTTTTTTTTAAAAAAAGATGTGTGGGAGGAAACTCACAGGAGGTGAGGAGACACTGAAACCTTCTTTATGGGGTTTCATTACATTTATCGCTGAAATAAATCTCCTTTGCCTCTGTTGTCTTCACTGTACCATGTGATTTACATCACATGGTACAGTGAAATCAGCCAGAAATCAGCCTTTACCCCAGACACACTATTATACTTTTCACACAACTCACACGTTGTTCATTTAAGGGCAGTTCAGAAAAGTGCAGTGGCAGTAAATTCAAACCAGTGTTTACAGTCTAAAGTGCATTTATATGTTACGTTTTTCTTATTTTCCCCAAAATTTAGATGACTCGTCGTTATCAACGACACAAACTGAGATACACGTGCTTTCTCATAGCACAGGGTTTCCCTTAATTGAAGCTATCATTCTGTCATACAAACAGTGAAGCTCCTGTGCAGAATTACTATCACCCCCTGTGGATTTCTCAGTCATCTACCAGTATATTGTGGTGACCTACTATCCCCCCCACACACTCTCATACATATACATATACACACACATATATGGCAAGTTTTAACATTTAATCGCTAGACAGGATATTCACTACTGATATCTGCAACATCATTCGTACTAGTCAAGGCTACAATTACAGACATCCAGGATTTAGTTTTTACTAGTAACATTCAAACTATGGGGTTTGCCATTATAGATACCAACAATTCAGCTGTTTCTAGCTTCAGATATCGACAACAATTCAAGTTCAAAATAGGGTTAATTATCCTCAGTTGAAAATGTCTATAGTCAGAATGGTTTGACTTTATTTCTGACTAGTTCAAACAAAAAATAGATTCCCAGAAGTGGAAATCTAGTCATTACATACTTGCAGATATTTAATACATACTAGAAATATAATTTATGTTAATAGGCACAAACCCCGTGTCATCCTGGTAATTTTAGAGTGAAAGAGGCTCAGCTTTTGCTCGAGATAACCTCTAGGTGTCTGAAAGGAACTGCAGCCAAAGAGTTCCCTCTGGTTTTTCCAGGTGAGGAGGATGGAAGGTTAAAGCAGGTGGCCTTGTTAATCACGCCTCCTGTCAGTAAGATGGATGCTCATGCAGCCAGACTCAGACACTCTTCAGGCTGCCCGCTTCTTTCTCTCTCCATCATCTCTGCACCAATGCAATCTGAAGCTCTCTCTGCCTCTCTCTCTCTCTCTCTCTCTCACACCTGCCCCTCATATTTCACCCACAAGTATCACGACCCACTTTCATCTCATACGTCCACTCACGTGGTCTTCTTTCTTCCCCTAATGGCCACCGGGTGTCAACACCAAGACACCTTCAATGTGCAGTACAGAGCCCCTGTAGCTGATGTCAACACAATCCCATCATCAAATAGACTGAATCAAAACATTTTAGCAGGAAGCAGCGCTGCTCAAATCTGGCAGGCAATTCATCTAAACTCGGGCTGAATTCATAAAGAGTGAAGAGGGCTGCTGTCATTTTTTTTTTTACCATATTTTCAAAAATCCCCTTAGATGCACACTTGTATCTCGTTACCTGGCTGTCGTTTGAGTCTGACTTGCCGTAACAATATCCTAAGGAAAGTGGTTTTTACTGGAATAAGCTTCTGTGGATTACTTCCAATAAAATGCTTTCAAAGCGTGAAAAAGATGGAGTGATTGGAACTGATTCAGCTTCAGATCAGGTACAGAATCAGCGATGCAATGCTTTTATTGCAATGTGTGAGCTCATCAAATTCCACTAAACTAAATAAATTGTTTTATTTTTGCCTTTCAGAACAGAAAAGCCAAATGGATCAAAGGGACATTTGGGCCCCAAACTGTTCCCTTAAACATAACTATGGCCCAGGTGTCCTCCCTGATCTCCTGTGTGATGAGATGACACAGATCAGCAATCCAACCACAACAATATGGTTATTAATCTCTTCCACTAAAACTTCTAATTCCAAGGGATCAAATTTATATTTGCACTTGTGGGCTTTCTGCGCGTCCACATTCTCAGTAGAGGAAACCAGTCAGTGTCCACATAACCCTTATTGTCATTTACAGTTTTCGGTTAATCACCCCAAAAAAGGCACATTAATAAAACTGTTTGTTTGGGACCGTCTCAATATACAATATACAAAATATTGTATATGTCGCCTTAATTGGATATATTACAAAATGTATTAAGTGCTTCCTTGTGTCATGCCTAAACATACTACTTATGTCATTGGAGGAAACAGTGATTATACAAAACATTGATGAAAACATAAACCTCTTGACAGAATTAACAGGTTTTAGGTTCAGACAGCTGAAACACTGCTGAGGCTTCGTGTTTGATAGAGGAGCAGAATCACGGCTCTGGATGGAAACTTCATTCATGCTCATAATTAAAGAAAATTAAACAAGTATCTCATTTCACGAGTGTGCGTGACCGATCAGTTATTCTGATTAAATCCTGTGCTGATTACAATGCCTTCGTTTCGACAGAGACTGCAGATTTACCTGCTGGTGGTTTAATTTATTTAAGGTTATATTACAGGCTGACGAGCAAATGGAACAACATGGCCTTTGTTTATAGCTTTGTCTCTTTATTGTAGGGTTTTCAGATAAATTCAGCTGCGACGGGAGAGCAGACAATGTGCAGGCAAACAGAAAAAGACACAAAATATTGTGCTAGTTTAAGACACAACATACAGCTCTCATCTTCACATGCATGGGTGGCTATAGCCTGTCACACCAGTCACTCAAAACACTTTATTAAAATTCAAGTAAGCGAGTAGGTCTACAGGGAGTAACCTACTGAAAAGAGGATGTTTTCCTTATTGAAATTGTTGCTAAAAGCAATTTAATTTGCTCCACTTACTGATCACTTTATTAGGTACACCTGTTCAACTGCTAGTCAAGGCATTTATATATCTGAGCAGCGAATTACACGACAGCAACATGCTAAAGATGACCCACTAAAATTCAAACCGACTGTCAAAATGCTGAAGAATGTAACATTGCAAGTGGTTTTGACTTTAGAAACTACTTATGTACACAAAGCCTTGTTAAGGGTTTACAGAGAATGGATCACAAATAAAAGGTATCCAGTGGGCATCGGTTATCTGGGAGAAAATGCCTTGTTGATGCCAGAGGAAAAGGGAGAATTGTTTGAAATGATAGAAAAGCAACAGTAACTCAAATATCCTCTCATTGCAATCACAGACGAACATAGTTTGGACAGAGTCTCCTGTTCTGCTGGTTGGGGTCAGTAGGTACAGTAGGTATAAAGTGAATAACCACCAGGGGGCGACTCCACTGGCTGCAAAACTGTACGCGAATAGAAGGCTAATGCTGCATTCGTTACATGCAAAGTCAATGCACAGACACACGTAGAGGCTAATTCATATTTCATAGTTGAAATTCGTAAACAGAAATATTCAGATGACACACTGAAACGCAAACCAGTCAGCTTTGAGATTCTTCCAGACATCGGCACAGAAACAACACAAAAATTATCCCGTGGCACAAAGTAAACATCGCGGTTTAAACCACCTGCAACAGGGCTCTTATTGGACAAAACCAGCTGTCAATCACAATGGTGTCCACTCATATTTGCTGTACTATATTGTCTAATTTGCTCTAAATGGAAACATAATTTGCATAATTATTAACTATTAACATAACTATTGAGACCATTAACTTCTCAGAAAAGTTTTTATTTGAAAGTTTACTTTAGTAGTAGGCTCGTGTTCCCTTCTGCAGCATTCGCGCAAAGCGAGAATTCTCGGCTCATGCCACGTCATTTGCCGAATTATGTTTCCATTTAGAGCAGACAATAGCGAACGGCAAATATGGCTTCAAAACAGGAATTCAGGTTCTTGTGGGGAACTTCACGACCTGTGTCCATGACAGTCAAACCAAACAGCACACCTGTATCTTCTGTAAAGTCAAACCTTGAAGTCCAGGTGTGCAACAGCAGCAGAAGTCCACATCCGGTTTCTCACTAAAATAAATGTCCTTAATTTGAATCGACTTCTGTTAGAGGAAGAGAGACAAAGCAAATAAGAGAGAAAAATTCAAAATCTGTGTTTTTTGTGTGTGTGTGTCCATGTGTGATGAGTTACAGAGATAGTAAAAAAGAGTTTCTGTAGTTGGACGGTAATCAATGAGTCACACGTGGACCCAACTAAGTGATGGGCGAAAGTGGGCTGCTTGTGGTGTTTATTTCCTCATTTAAAAAAGACTTCTCTGCTGCACATCACTTTCCAGATGTCATGAAAAAAACAGCGTAACGCAGGTGTGAGCTGTGTGTTCACCGCCCGTCGTCTCATAAGCGTGCAGTCGGCCGTGCTATTGGAGTTGTGCTGTTGTGACGTGGCGCGTGGGTTTATACGTGTGGTGTGGAACATAACTCTGTTTTACACAGGCAGGCTAGTTAAATGCCTCCGGGTGAGAGCTGGTTGATTTCACTGCCTCTTCACGTTAGCGTTCATCCATCAGGCTGGGAAAACAGGCGACAACAGCTCTGAGGAACAAAATAACGGCCGTTCACCGCTCGCACTCTGCTCAGCCTCTAAAAACAGAGAGATCCAGAGGGAGAGGACACGGAAGTAACATGAGAAATAAAACATTTTGTTGATTCATAATTCATCACTTTGAAAAGGATGAAGTTAAAGTGATATAAATCTCTCCTGACTTGGTCACCCCACAGGCAAATGTGTGGCTAACCATATTGCCAAATTTGTAAGTGTTTGCTTTCAAATCATGTAAAAATTAAGCAACATCCTCTGCCAAACACAGACTTACAAACACACACACACTGCACTTTTCCATCATAAAGTTCTACTTTGCACGGCCCAACCGTTTTTTTGGGTTTTTTTTTTACTTTTCCATTAGGGACAGTACCTAATACCTGGTACTTTTTTTAGCACCTGCTCTGTCGAGGTTCCAGTCGAGCTGAGGCGATACTAAAATGTACAGACATGGACAGACTGCCGGCCACTGAAAAAGTCATGAGCGCGACGTCCGACACAAGAATCAAACCGAACAATGCCGAACTGTAGATCAGTTAAAAAAGAATTAAAAATCCTGAAAACATGCGTTAATCTCCAACATTTAACAAGGACATTTCTAAAATCTCAATATTTAACAGAGGAGTCTGGTGTATTTAGCGACAGCGCTGCTGAAATCGCGACCCGTTCAGCCGTATTTAAGTTCAGTGACTGTGTCCGATGGAGTCTGTGCTCCGGTCATGCAGGAAGTACTGAACCATTCAGTGAACAACTCTTGATTCTCTTGAACAACAACTGATTCTAATGATTCAGTACAAAAAAGAGAGAGAAAAGAGCTGTTTTGACCGTCACTAGTTTTGGTGTTTGTGTCGCGTGTTAAACTATGTCATGGCTGTTTCATGCAGCTGAGCTATGACGACCCCGGCCACATTGAGGAGGAACTATGAAGAAAATGACGTGTCTGATACCAAACCGAGTAGAGCTGAGTCGCACTAGAACTGTATAATGGAAAAGCACCAATACTGGCCTACTCACTAATGTAGGGACCAATACAGCTGAACGTCACTAGTGATATTAATGTATCAAATCACCTGTTCAACAAAAAGCATCACTTTGACGAAACAGTGAATGTAAACACAGAGCTGGTTTAGCTACGATCCTGCTCTCTGTTGCCCCCTTTGTCTGTCAGCGGTAGTGCGGGAGTCATCTTTCTGTTATTCTTCTTTACTTGGAAATTTTAAGTCAAGTGGCAGAGCTTTTCTGTGTGTTTTTACATCGACGTCTCAGCTGAAGGAGCAGGTGCCCTGTCTCTCTTGAGCGAATGGTAAACCGCTGATGAAAGTCACTGAGGATTTTTATACCACTGACATCGAGCCGTAATTGAAGATGATGATTGTCCACAACATTCCCTTTGGGTTCATCAAAATCATGTGTAACTTTTAATGGGGATTTATGAAAACCACAAAAATAATTCTAAATACAAGTGTTTAAAAGTGGTAAACATGTTCAAAACTATTACTTTTTTACATGTTATTGTTATTCTTGCTGAATTTAGGCAGTAACACTGATTTACACACACACAAATAGGGGGACTCGTACTTTTACTGAGAAAACACACTTGTGATTATTCCTCCCTTGCTGTTTGTTTCCACTCTCTATGAAAACATTCTGGGAGCAATTTCATCTGCGATTTCTCTGCCACTTGTTGTCATCCGAGGCATCGCAGTGGGAAGACGGCGGACGCCTTCTATTTATGGAAAAATGTTTTCATAAAAAAGGAGACACAAAGAAAGTCCACCGTTGAAGGCAAGATGAGAGAAAATGCATTTGCTGGGGGGGGAACTGAATGAATGAAAGAGAAAGCTTTGTAGTGAAAGAGCATCCATCCACCCAGATGCCTCACCAATGTCATCTGTGCTGTGGCTCAGATAAAAGCAGCCTGAGTGAGAGAACGTACGTCAGCGTGAAGTGCATCACTGTTTTTTGATCTGTGGACAGCAGATGGACTGGAGAGCGGAGCAGCTGATTCAGTGCAAAGCGTCGTAGTTTCCACTGATGTTTGGAGTTGCAATGATTTTAATAATTACCGCTCTGTATGACTATTAGACAACCGCGAATTTAACTGTATAATACAACTGCATACATATAATTTAAACTTCACACGTCACATATGGTTAATGGTCTCTATTTGCAGAACACTGTTCGAGTGTTGATGACCAATCAAAGCTGCTTTGCACTACAGTTTTGCCGTTCAGCCATTCATACCCATTCACTCACACATTCATACAGCACTTCTTTTTTTTTTTCCTTTCCTCTCACACATCTCTCATTCCATTCACACACGGGCATTAAGAGGGACACATCTACAGGTCAAACCCTTGACAGTCCCTTTGAAAGATGAAATATATATATATATATATATATATATATATATATACTTAGCTTTAATATAATTAGCTTTATTGATTTCCTAAAACTGATTTCCAAAAAACTTATTATATTAACTTATTAAACTTATTTCTACTCTGCTTTTATAATATTGCACCTTTTTCATCAATGCTACACAATTTACTACAATGCATTCATTAAGGCTAATTACTACAATATAATGATGCAAAAAAAAAAAAATAGCTGAATTTACAATTCAATTTACAATTCAAAAACAATGAAAAATGAAAAATGTCAAAATTTAGCCATAATTGTTATAAAAGATTCAGCTTGTTCTTTTTGGTGTAATCATGACGCTGACTGAAAGCAGATCAATTTGTAGCAGCAGAATTAACATGACAGTGTGCGTATTATTGTCCAATGAAGACGTGATCTTGGTTTTTGTTTGTCTGCTCATGTCATGTCTGTTCTTATATCTGCTTCACCGTTGTCTCTACCACAATGTGTTTAATGTCCATTACTGAGATAATGGGTGTGGTGAGTCTCTAGCCTATTATTTTGGGGAACAGGGGTTAAAAAGTTTGGAAACATCAGAATTTTCATCTTTAATGAATTAAAGTGACACTTTATAATGACAAAGCTTCAATAATTGCCAATTATTTTCTTTTTTTTTTCAGTATCCTTTCAAACACCTTCAGAAATAAACAATAATTTCATATAAAAAATAACTAAAATATATATATAAATATATATAATTTTGCTGCACAGGTTCATTTGTTGTTAGCAAATGTTCATTATATTCAAAAGAACTGTCAAACGGCAATCTCTGCATTTCTCAAAATAGCAGTGATTTGATCTCATGTCGCCTGGTGACATTCCTATGCTGCACACAGGAAGTGACTGGTGTGACGCTGACACAGACGGAGACAACAGCAGCATCGTCGTAGTGAGGTGAAGTGAATTCTCCCGTTTTAAAACCCTGTGGTTCAGCAGTTTGACAGGATAAATTCTTCTTGACCCTTCCCGCCCCTGCTCTGCTGCTGTATACACACCAACGCTCCCTCAGTCAGGTCTTGCTTGACAGAGCCTGTTTTCAGATGCAGAACGCAGCATATGAACAATGTTACATTGTTTCTCTTCGGAAAGACAAAACGCACGCAGAGCAATAACATCAACCACTCCAAAATTCTTACTCAGTTTCAATAATTAACATTAATATGTGCCATTTTCCATAATTTATTCTGGTACACTGGGTCCTCCAATTCCTTCAGGAAGGACAGACCTTTATAAAACAATCATTTCAAGGACATTTTGCGCCGTGACCACAGTGACGACTAATGTGTTTAAAGGTTTGTTTGTCATTTGTTTGTCTGACTTGACTTTCAGGATGATAATTGCATTCTTAAGTGCAAAATGTGCCACGCAGTGCACTGAGGGGGAGGAAATCCCAGTGCCCCCCAGCGTTTTTTAATCTTAAAGGCCTGAAAGATTCTACTTGTTGGTTTCGTGAACCTCAGACTGAACCAAAGCGACAAAGCTCAGGCTGAACGTTGAGCGATAAATGCCCTGCTCTGACAGGAAGCCAAAAACTAAATCTACCTTGAAAAGGCTGGAGGATCTACTCTCTTCTTCCCAAACGTACAGTGTTTGAATCAGCCTCACTGTAGAATGTTATTGATTTAGTCATACATCACCAGTGTGTCTTTTTCCTCTTGCCCACTGCACAGCCTCTCTCTTTTCATTTGCAGAGAAGACTTAATCAATTCAACTAATTACGCCACCAGGGAGTAATGCAACTGGATACTGTAATAAAGCTAGTTCTTCTAATATGTTTAAACGGCATTAATCACCCATGGAACAGCAGATGAACAGCAGAATAATTAGACATTATCTGTAATATTCTCTGCTGAGTCCGCAGTCGTTCTGTCAGGTCACACTTGGCTTGTTTGCGATGGTCCCACACTGGACAATGGCTGTTTTTACAACATATCCAACTCCAACACCTCAAAAAGTATGACGGCTCTCTTTACAAGACACAAAAACATGGAATTGCATGGTATTCAGAACTAAAGTCACACCAGTTTTACCTGGATACACCAAAGCAATGCTGCCCATGAGTTTTTCTGGGGTGGGTTTTTCATATTTGGATGAGACGGTGGAGCAAAAGATCACTTGGTGAGACATTCATCATCAGTGACACTGTAATATCACCCGTCTTCTTTATTTCCTGTTGTAAAGACCCTCCTGTCTGTTTTCTGTTGGATGTAACTGCAACACGTGTCGCTGGAACCTCTCAGTTCTTGATGTGTTTCTGAGTCACGCTGACAAATATAGTTATTCTACTTGATTTGCCACACCACTGTCGTCCCCGTCCCTGTCCCTGTCCCTGTCCCCGTCCCTGTCCACACAGTGATTGCCTTCCGTTTCCCTTTGCTGGGTTTTTCTCTCTCTGTCGTGCAGCTGTCATATTTCACGTTAAAAGTATTTGCATTTCCATCATTTTGTCGAATTCATAATGGCATTTAGAGAAATGCAGTTATAAAGGACGGCACTGGAGATTGGAGATAGTGGACGGTGACTCATCCCAGCCGTGATACTTTTTTGTGTGCGTGTCCCTCTGCTGTTCCATCGTCACTGTGGTTTCTACATTACATTCATGCCCAGCAGAGCAAGATAATTCCTCCACCTCGCCAGTAATGACGTTACCCCCCCCCCACACACACACACACACACACACACACACACACACACACACACACACACACACACACACACACACACACACACACACATCACTCTTTTTCAAAACAGACCCGTGTCCATTCTACCGTCTCTTCCTCCAGTTTAGTGCCGTGTCAACCCAGGATAAATTCCCTCGCCGGGTGCAGAGTGACTCAGCATGGGTTTTTCTCCTGGAGGTCACTAATAACACATACCTGTAGCGTGTGGCCAGATGGCTGTTGTCTAGACTGAGAGGAGAAAACATTGTTATTCATGCTTCTCCACCTCACAGCCAGCCACAAAAGAAAACACAATGTGACAAGCATCATGCTACTCTCACAATCTCTACTGAAAACCTTCGTTTCTAATTAAAAATGTAATGTTTAAGGCCTGTTTACACTCCATTTTCTTCTGTTTTATGTATGTATGTCCATCACTGCCCTACATACGCCAGCGTCTTTTCTCTTAAAGGCAGTGCCAAGTGCCAACAACAAACATGGCGACCACTGTAGAGGTTGTTTTATAGAGCGTCATCAGACGCGAGTGGATTTTGCAGAAGTGGAACGTGAGACCACCGATTCCAAGATGTCCCATCAACATCACATAGATCCATGGTTCTCACACTGAGGTACGTGTACCACCAGTGGTACGTGAGCTTCCTCTGGTCGTACTGCATATGCCACGGTATGTGACCAGTGTGCATAGAAAATGAAACAAATAACAATAAATAAATGTAATAATAGTAACTAGAGTCACCTTATTGACTTTGCTCGGCCTATTTACACCACTGTATTTTAACGTTGGTGATAATGGTGTTACTTTGAGAGCTCATCATTTTCCTCAGGTGATACTTGATATAAAATGTTTGAGGACCACTGATCTAGAAACGCTCGTTGTAACTTTCTGCAATTTTTAAATGTCCGGATAGACTCTTCTTCATCATTTTCCTGACTGACTGGACTCTATACTGTTGACTCCATGCTGCCCCCGGTGATTTCCGGTGGTACCGCTCCATTTTGTCCATCATCGTGCACAATGACGGAGGGAATGAGCGCAAATTACGGACAAGTTGCGGAGAATATTAACCCGTAACATATTACTTTACAAGAATAATAAAATATTAATCGATAACTGTCCACCTGAACGAGCAGTGGTTGACGATATTGCCTGCTCAAAAGCTTCCCATTTCTTTCTGCTAAGTTGTTTTATATGTCACTGAGTTCCAGTTAGCAATGCAGTTATGAGCTGTGTCTGATTGGTCACTTCTTCCACTTCCGTTCTGTAAACACATATTAAGATAAACAGCAGGAACGAAACACTCCGGCTTCCCAACTCTGCCTTTGCCCTTTTTTTATTTAGCCATTTTAAAGTTGAATAAACTCATCCTTACAAACTTATACTGCACTCAAATACACATGAGCATAGGTTAAAACATAACTGTATGAACAAAAGCAGAATAAATAAAAAGGACACAGCGTTTATGAGATATCCACTATTTGTAAACCACTCTTAGTTCTTGGTGACATGAAAGAGGTAGGTTCACATTACAGGAGTCAAAGTTTATAGTGGATATTGTTCAACTAATTAATTAAAAGGCCTTATGTTGGATTTAAAATCCATAAATCCATCCATGCACCAAAAATCCATCTCCCATATTTCTTCAAATGTCTGCATTTTGTTTCTAATGCTCATTTCATGAATGATTTCTCCCTTCATTATTAAAAACAGATGAGAATCTTTCTTTTATTATCCTCCCCCAAAGTGGGTCTTTACCATTGGAAAGGCTTTTGGGCCTTTGATAATATCTCTCAAAGATTTTTACTGGTTTTTATTTACCTTTTTTATTTCTCTAGTGGAAATGCACAGTTCAGAATGAATTATTCTGTTTCTGTTGCTCTTTGCTGGATTTTCTTTTTAACAGAACACAAACTTTACCACCTAACTTTTTAGTTTGAGTTGTGTGTCAATGCCAAACGCTGCGACAACAATTCCCAGACACTCTCGTCTCCATTGCAGTGCTGCTGATATCGAACAGCAGCAGAAATTCCTCTGAAGTAAAACAGATGAGTAATCTTCTGCCTGGTTTCGAAAGCTTTTGAAGCAGCTGAGGCTGTGTGTGTGTGTGTGTGTGTGTGTGTGTGTGTGTGTGTGGATTTATAAGTGAATGATCCCATTTTTATCACATTTGTTGGTTATGAAAATGACGATGGTGAAAAATGGCTCTGTCTTCCGTGATATTAGTGGAATTTGCTTTTCCCTGCCACTTTGAAATCAGACTGGAAAAATGACTGGGACCTAAACTGAGAGTCTGTGTTATAAATATCACAGCTCTAACTTTAAAGGGGTTAATTTAGAGCCAAATCTCAGTTTTGCTGCTCTTAAAAACTACGAAACAACCTCTGGTTTGCTGAAAAAAGCAACAGTCACTCCAGCAGATTTGTCAGCTTTACCTGTAGCTATAATTAAATCAACATCAGGTCTGAGGTTAATCCTGTCTCTGGGCAACATTTTCACTCTCCACCCTCACTGTTATCATTTTTCTTATGAAAGGAAAAAAAATACTGCAAAAGACCAACTTCCCTCCTGAAAACTAAACAGCTCTCTCAGTAATGTTTCATCACACCAGAAGCAGCTTTTCTGAACTAAGATCATTCTACTCACTGTATTTACATGCCGACATGTGTCAGTGTGACACTGTCTCAGGGTTTGGTCCAGATTACCTGCCACTGACTGATTACGGGATTAGAATACATCAGAAAATATTAAACGTTTTAAAGCTGTCGCAGCAGGTTTCACGTCGTGCGGCCACTTCTGATCCAGGACCATGTACTGATTTTAGAATCAGAACTGAAGAGTGGTTTTCTGTGTCTGATAGTTTTGAGTCACATCTACAGAAAATACAGGAAACGGGAGCGTAATCTGCGTGATCTGGGGTATACGCTATTTACACACTACAAAAGAGCCAGGATGAACAATAGAATATGTATTGATGGGATATTATAGCTGATTATGATAAAAATTACTTAAATGAAGTTAACTGAAAAACCTTTCAAGCTCACAAACAGATTCTTGGTGATTTGTTTTTATTTATTTATCTTTTTATGGGCCTCAAGGGGGGGCTGCATCTCTCCTCATGCATTATTGTGACGTTAATTAAATTCTTTTTAAATAAAATAGAGTATGTCTCCTATCTGCAGCGTTTCTGACCGCTGTGAGTGCAGACAGAGGGCTAAGCCTGTTGACGTCTAAGAATCGAACACTCGTGTTGCCCTGGTAACGAATCTTGGATGTTTTGGTATCAGTGTGGCCTGGACACTAGAAGGAACAAGTCGGAGGCACTAAACTGTCCGGGTCAACATCGGAATCCTCAGAACATTAGAACAATGTGGACTGAGGGAAGTTTTCAGTTTACTAGATATTGCAAACTTAAGCTGACATAGATTTTATCTGATGTTATTGTTTATTACCGTTTGCTAAATGGCCCTGCTGACAGCAGGAGCGAAACAAAAGGTCAACTCTAAGATGGACGGTAACTCCCTCCTGAATCAGTGCATAAAAGTGAAATCATTGGAAGTCACGTCTCTTTATTAATTTGTCTCCCGTTGGCTCAAGCTGGCACGACGACTGAAAGGACTACCTACATTTTTCTGTGACACAGGAAAGGAAAAACTCCGGGTTACGTGGATGGGACTTGGAACATGATCTGCGTGATGATAAAAATGCAGACAGGGCTGACAGTTAGGGCCAATTTTGCTGCTGCTGCTGCTGCTGCTGCTGTTAGTGAGCTCGCCAGGTGCTTCATTAGGTCTGAAATGACTCTCATTCACTGCTAAATGCATTCTGTGCCGGGGAGAGGTGATGAGGAAAGAGATGAAGCCATTTTTCTCCATCATCCTGGTCATAATATCCACAGAAAGCTGCATACCCACTGTAACCGTCCTCTCACTGGATGTACAGCATCTGTCATATATTTGCTTTTCTCTGTTTAGATTTTTGTTCTCCTCACCGGGAAACCACTGCTCTGGATAAATAAGATCATTTACTCACTAAAGTGGCCGAGTTTTGCCTGCGGACTGTGTCACTGATCAAACCCCTCCTCTCTCTCTCTCTCACACACACACACACTCACATTCCATGCATGTTTTAAAGCTGCACTTGTTTTCAGTTGCAGGCAGCGGTGTTTTATTTGTGTTGTCTGTACACAAATTTCAGCAGAAGAAAAGAAAAAGAAAAATGATCATAACGCATGATTAAATGGTTGTTTTTGTCAAAGCGGCACTCGGCAGGATTCTCTGTGTTCAAATAATATACTTATTATGTACAGTTTGTCACAGACACAGCAGTACGGGGGGACAAAACAAAGATTTCATCTGTATTCACAGAATGTGATGCAGCCAAAAAAAAAAGGAACACCATAATTTGCAGCTCAAACATGGGGAGAAAACTCTTCATCAACAGCAAATGGATTTGAAGGGAAAACATCTGGTTATTTTGTTTATTGGTTTGATAAAATCCGTACCTTTTCCGGTGGAAGCAGCTGCAGCAGAGAGTTGTATTGAGTAGCTTCAAACTAAGATTAAAACCGAATTTACATACATGGACAGTTGACCAGTAGTAAAAATATGTCACTTTATATATAACACATGCCTGCTTTAAAGGCCTCATTTGATCAGTTTTTAATGTTAAAGAAATTGATGAGATTTCAAACAAAATAATCGTCTTACTGTCTTTTTTCAGACTGTTCTATTTTTTCTTCAGGACTGATAATTTTTACATTTTAACCTTAGGACTTGTTGATTGTAAAAACACATTAAAAATGCATGACTTTGATTTTTTTTTTTTCCTTGACCAATATAGCACTAACTCTCAGCCCTCAAAACCAAAGTAATAATTCACATACACGTAAAACAGTCGATGAACGTTACAGGAGCTGGATAAACATTGATCCGAACGTGTTCAGGTTTAACATTCTACTGTTGTTCAATGTTCTCATCCGTGTTTTTTTTGTTTTTCCTCCATATGATGCCAACCTCACATGCACATCACTCGCCCTCTTCCCGAGGCTAAAGGTCAAACACTAATGACTCAATTTCTCCACAGCATCTGCTCATATCAGAGGTACGAGTCGGCCTTTGCCGGAGACGGTGGTGGTGAGGATGAGGCTTTGAGGCAGGTTCGCTGTGAACCGTAGTCTTCCTCATAATAGCATCATCACTCTGTTTTGTTATGAAGGGACACACATACAGTCTGTGTGTGTCCACTGTAATGGAAAATCCTATATCTAATTGTGTTTTCAATATAAATGTATCAACCTTTTATACTTGGCTGCTGAAAATGCCCCTACATATCTCATGTACAGAAACGCACATACTCACGAAGTCTTCAGCTCCTCACCACACAACTTATATACACAACTTGTTTCATTATAACCGATAAGATATACCAGCATGACCTTGGACAATTGCAGCCTCCCTAAAAACTTCTCTCTGTTTCCCATGACTTTGCCTCCTTCCTGTGTTGCCTTTCTGTCTATAAGAAGCTGTGATTTACTCCACCATTTTGAACTCCTTCACAGACCACCTTGTGCTCTGTAAACCTGTTCCTTCTGGTGGACTCTCAAAGCTCCTTTATTTCTATCTCACCCGGGGACACACGAAATTTCCACAACACCACAGCAGCATTACAATACAATAGTGTCTATTTTCCTTTTTTCAATAACTGACCAACACACCACAGATGACCTAGTGGTTACAACGGTCACTTCTGGAGTGGGAGGTTGGTTAAACTCATCTACAGACCATATATATAAGAAAGGAATAAATCAACTATGCTGGGAATAAACACTAAAAAATGGAAAATCTTTATTAAATACATCTTTATTATAAAACATTATCCTGTTTTGAAGGCTTTGTTGGTTGGTTTGTCAATAGTATGACTATTGAGGAAGAGTTGTAACTGGTGACAGAGACGATCGACTCCTCAGGAAAATGTTTACAGCTTATTTTGCCACTGACTTGCATTCGAATGGAGTTGTTTTTGCAGCGAGTGGCATCACCCCCCCAGTGAATAACTGCAAATCCTGCCCGACTTCCCAGGCCTCACTTTTCAAACATATAGAGACAATGTCAATTCCGTATATACAGTGACAAACTGGTCACGAACTGCTGACCTTCTTGAGGTGAGGCAACAATGCACCACGTGAGACAAAGGCTTACGCATCTGCGTTGTATCACACTCGACTAAGAATGAAAACAGGAACCGCAAACCATTGAACTTCCCCCCTTCAAAGGGCCAGTGTGTAAGAATTACTAACATGTAAAGGAGAAACTGCAGAGTTTGTGAAGAAGGATCAGGTCAGGGAACTACGGTGGCCTTTGCAGTTCAGAAATTATATAACAACTCTTGCAAAACTCTGTCGTCTCCTTCTTCTTCTTAAAAGGTTTATAATTTTTTGGTTTCTGCCGTTAGCTTCTGCCTCAGTAAACAAAACGTAAAATACATGTACATACGTACACATACTAGTGGTACAACATATTTGATTTCCCCAAATACCTTCATATATAATATTTCTTTAACTTCATCCTACCGTATTACATCGTCATTTGTTTGTCTTCCACACGATCCACCACGATGACATCACGGCCCTGAGTTCAATTTAGCACGATAACTTAAAAAACATAACGTTAGAGCTCAGCTTTCACTGAAAGGAACAGGAAGTGCAATTAAAAAGGTAAGACTCTTAACTCTTGTTGCAATGCACTTCTGGTTGCCACAGGAAACCTGCACTCATCAGTCAAACACGCACACCCACCATGTCCCTCATTGTCAGTTCCTTTGAACGATCAATTGTCCTGGCTCACTTAGACCGGGAACAAACCACTGAGTACCAGAAATGTTCACAGCAGGAGAAAAGAAAAACATCAAGTACATCTCTTTCAAAACAGGCACATCAGTGCAACAAACCTCAGTCATTTGTTTTAAAAAATAGCACAAACTGAGCCAGTCTTTTTCCAAATTATCATACATTTGACCTGAAACGTCACCTTGACTGGGAGGCCTTATGCTTTGGTCACACTGAACGAATTTTTCGCTCAGGGAGTTTACATAAGAGGCAAAGCACAGACATGAGTAGATTTCATGTTATCCAGGCCGGACGGCGTGTTTCCGCATCTTTCACTTGAGCTGAAAATGTTCGGCAAATGTTGGCAA
Organism: Brachirus orientalis; assembly: GCA_016785285.1. Classification (NCBI taxonomy): domain Eukaryota; kingdom Metazoa; phylum Chordata; class Actinopteri; order Pleuronectiformes; family Soleidae; genus Brachirus; species Brachirus orientalis. The sequence continues at coordinate 1,541,045 of JAFBJR010000078.1, read as the reverse complement.
AAACCAGTCAGTCACTAATGTCACAACCATGAAGCGACGTCACGTCCACGTCCAGCCAAACTGAGACGCTTGACGATGGAGGAAGTTTAGATGCTGATCCTTTTAAGTTCATTGATAGGTGCTGATGTTTAAAGACGATTGGCGGAGTGGTCATGGGGAGAAGAAAAGGTCTGATACTATTTTACTAAAACACCATGTCCACTTTCCAAGGTAAATACCACGTCTGCACCGACAGTGTTTTGAGTTTTGTGAGACTTTGTGAGACTTTCAGGGCGCAGGCAATAGTCTTCATAGTACTGAAGAAGTACGACTGGAGAGCTGTTGTCAGAAACAGCCAAGTCAAAATGAGTTCATGGTTTTGCATTAGCAGTCGTGAATGATCTCAGCAGTGAACCCAGAGGGGAAACAGGCATCAATGACCTATTGCGCTGCAGTTACTCTAAGCTATCTTACTGGATCAGGAAGATTGATGAGCTAAAACTTGATTAAAATGAGTTTAACAAGTTCAAGCAATGATCTTAAAAGGAAGCTATAATTAGCAATTTATCTACTTAAACCTACAGAACATGTGCTGTGAGCGCAGGGTCTCACCTAAACAATCAGCAGCCACTTTATTAGGTTTTCTGTGTACCTAATAAAGTGGCATCTAGTGTGGTCTGCTGCTGCTGTAACCCATCTGCCTCAAGGTTCAGCATGTTACACATTAATCTGTATACTTTGGTTGTAAGTGGCCATTTTCCCCTGACCTCTGACATCAACAACAGCTGCTCACTGGATATTTTCTCTCCTTCAGACCACCAGGCAAAAAACTGTGCATGAAAAATCCAACTAGACTAGCAGTTTCTGAAAAACTCAAACCACGACCACGTTTAAAGTCACTTAAACGCACAGTATGAAATTTGCTCCTCTACTTTGATGACGTCAAGAAACAGCATGGGATCGTAGCATGATATGGTTATCTTCTCCGAGGCTACTCAATCCTTACTGGCAAAAATAATTTCTTTTTAACGCTTGTGCAAATGTGGGGCTACTTCCTGTTTTGAAGGCCATTTCAGGGGTTGCAGTCAGGGTTCTAGGTTTCGACAGGAAGCAGTGAAACTTTGCATATGTGTAGAACATGCATTACAGAGAGAGGTTTGGAGGGAGAACGCACAGAAAACGGCAGCGAGTCATCGTGATCCATTATTAACAAATTCACACTGTAAAAGGGGGGAATAGAGGGAATTATATCCAAGTAAAATGGATGACTCCTTTTCAAAGGTGACCAAAATGGAAAAGTCTGTTTTAGAGAGAGACAGGGGGATTTCTACAGTTTCATAGTATATCTAAAACACAGAAATGTTCCATAACTTTAAATTACCTTCCACCCCCCATTCTGACGCTCAGTTCGAACTTCAGCAGGTCGTCATGACGACGTCCATGACTAAAATTCAGCAGATGAACAGGTGTGCCTAATAAAGTGGCCAGTGAGTGTACAGTTCATACTGATAAAAGCTCTGCTTCATGTAATGAGATCATTAGTCAGTGCCCAGGACACAGCAAAGCAGCGTGCTGTCAATTCTTAATTTAACTTGTGCTGATGAAGATGTTTAAGCCTGTTTCATCTCCAAGGACGAGACTTACTGTGTATCGTTAGTGGCAAACTGTTTTTTCCTTAACCCTTCCTGCTGCTTTTAATTGCATCAGTTAAGTCCGGGTTAAGGTGTTTTAAAAAATAAATGTATTTATTCTAATTTTTTTATGGATTCAGAGTAAGAACATTTCGCATGTCTGGGCACAAAACTTGTGTATCTTTTTTTTTGGTCATTCTTTTATAAATTACAGAGTCTAATGAATGATAGCATGAATGCATGAATGGCACTCTTGAATCCTTTCCCACTTTGGAGTTAAACATTCTCAAACATTTCATAAATAAACAGTATTACGCCATCGGTTTAGACAAGAGTCAGTAGAAGCAGTTGGATTAAAGTGTCAGTGAGTAAAAGGGTAATGTTATGTGATTAAATGTAATTAACAAAGTAGGTGGATATGTTTTGTTTATTTAAATACAGGTTTATTGCAGTGAATAAATATTTGCAGTCTTATTACAGTCAGGATGATAAAAATCTTCCCACTATGAAATACAGCCTTTGACAATACATTGAACAGTGCAAATCCTTACTGACATGACATGCTTTGGGATCATCACCAAAAAAAAGTGGTGTGGTTTATTCAACATTCTACAACAAGAACAACAAAAATCCCCTAAAATCCAGCATATAAGGATAAGTTTTCAGGCAATAAATATGGTGATATGACTTCTGTCTAAAAAAAAAATTTAATAGTTTTCCCTAGATTTACCTTTTCTTTTTCCAAGCAGAGAGGACCTTAAATAAATACGGTATCTGTGACAATGTTACAAATGGCATGGATGACAGAAAACATACACACACAGTGACAGACGGTCTCCAGAAGGATTGAAAAGGTGGTAAAGCTGACAGCTGCTGGATTTAAAAAGTGCCATTCTCGACTGGGTGTTACATCTGTGATTCATCTCAGCAGATTACAGTTTTGTATTCGAGTGCATTGAAGAGGGAGTAAAAAGCTGAGAACGAAGACAACGGTGACCCCTACTGGCCCATTTGCAGCACTGCATTCAATCTGGACAGACCGTTTCAGGCGCTGTTTTTAGGGTCATTGTTCATGTTAGTGCAATACAGGTAGATTTAAGAAAATTCTTTTCTTTTAAAAAAACAAAAATCCATGTCCTAATAGATTCTCTAGATAATCTAGAATATATTTCATGTAGTTAAAGCTGCAGTGTGTAACTTTTAAACAAATAATAAACAAATATATTAATAAAACTACGCTCTCTGTGCTTCTCGGCGTGGCGGTGCTTAGACCTTGCGTTGACTGTCGACATTCCCACGCTGCACACAGGAAGTGGTTTCTTTCACGTCAAGACCGAGGCAAAAGTGAGGCGGCTGCAAAATGATGAATGAATGAAAACACGGAGAAGTGCCTTACTACTGCTCCAAATAGGCTTTTGGCAGTTTCATGGGATAAACGCTTTTTGCACCCTCCCGCCCCTGCGCTGCAGCTGTATACACGCAAACACACCACTCAGTCAGGTTTGGTAGTGTTGCCTCAAAGAGCCTGGTTTCAGGCAAGACTATCAAACTTGACTGACTGGTACACCTAACTTCCTTCTTGCACAGAATTCAAGCATTTTCAAGGACTCCTAACTATTTAGGTGATTTTCAAAAACTTAACCAGTGAAAGTATCCAAGTATAAGACTAAAGCTGTCAGTGTGTGATGCCAGTATTTCCACTTGAATCACCCATAGGGAGAATAAAAAGGTATATGGATCCCTCAAGTGGACAGTCATGTCAACAAAAAAAGAAGAATTTACAAAGAATAAACCTATTCTCTATTGGGTGCAGTTCCATTGCATATCCTATAATCCATGCAAATGAAAAAGGACTGGCCATTCTTCTACAACTACCTGTATGATTATAAAGGCATTCACAGAGTTAGAGTTGGCATTGCATGATTGTGAAATATCAGGCAGCGTTTGAGGTATATCATAGTATTAATTGACTCTTGGTGATTAGAAGCTTTCATTGCTGTACTTTGGATTTCTTTCCCATATTTTGCTGACACACTAGAGTTGAATTTAGAAACGTGCTGCAAGTAGCACAAATTATAAGAGGAATGTTTACAGGAGATTTAAAAAAGTGATAAACCCAGTTGTGTTTCTTATCAGTGACAAAACAAGATGTTTCTAGCCAGAACTGAATCACCTTTTTTGTGTAAAAACTACTGTTATTTGTGCTACTTTCAGCATATTTGTCTTTTCGGTTGTATTGTGTTAATTTGCGACAGGACTAAGCTCCTAACCATAAATATATTTAATTCATTAAAGTTAAACTACAATCTGCGTAATTTATAAAGTGCATTAAATGATTTCAAAGGCACAGTCTGAGTCGTTTGCTTTTCCATCAGAACATGTTAAATATTTGTCCTCATTCATTGGGTTAGGAGGATCTGGATCTTGCTTTAAGGAGGTGAAGGAGGAGGGTGCACCAAGCTGGTACTGATTTATTACAGGCTCATCCTCTTGCTTCCCCAACTTATTTTTCGTCGTTTCCTTTTTTCTCTTAAACTCGGATGTAATCTCAGCCAGTGTCTTGCCTTTAGTCTCTGGTAAATTGCACCCCAAAAACACAGCAGATACCAAACACACCACCAGGAAAGGCAAGAAGCAGAAGTTTCCCAGGCTGTTGACAATGAAGGGAAACAACATTCCTACCAAGAACAGGCTGATCCACATAAATGAACCGGCAATCATGTAAGCAGCCGGTCGAGCAGCCTGATCAAATATCTCCGCTGGTAAGATCCCCGTTACACCTGCAGGGCCCAAACCAAAGCTAAGGATGTAGGCAAAAACGCATGCCATACTTAAGTACGGCATCCCTGCAATTCCACGGCTCTGGAGGATCAGAGCAGCAGTAAAAACTACAGACCAGCAAGACATAAGACTGTACCCACCAAGAAGAAGGTACCTACGACCCACACGTTCAATCAGAAGATTGCTAAGTATAGCTGCAGTTAGCTCAGATAATCCAGTCCCAATGACTGCATACTGAACTTTGTCTGAAGGTATACCTGCTTCCAGAAAGATGTAGGAAGCATAGAAGTAGATAGAGTCATTCCCACAGAGCATCATGGCACTGCTGGCAGCCATGACTATTCTGAGCTGGAATCTCAAGTCAAGGTCCTTAAACAGGGACCAGGGTGACTTGGAAGCAGCTCCGGGACTGTTATTTAAGGTGATCAATTTCTGCTGCTCTTGACACAGCTCCTCCATTTCCAAAACAGGAGCTTCTCCACCGCGGAGTCTGCCCAATGCTTGAAGGCAAGCTTCTTTGTCTCCCCGGTCAATCAGGAGGTACCTAGGGCTTTCTGGAAACCAGGGAAGAGTAAGCAGTTGGATCAGTCCAGGCAAAGTGTTACTAGCTAGAAGGTAAGTCCAGAGAGGCTCTGAGCCCAGCAGCTCTGTGAGTCCCACCACCTGACCCAGGAAAATCCCAAAGGCGGTGAAAACAGCTGAGGAGAAAGCCACAGCGCCTCTCAGGTGTGTGGGTGCACTTTCCCCGAAATACATAGGCTGAATGTTCATGCTTACACCCGAGTTTATCCCCACCAGGAACCTGGCGAGGATGATCATCTCAAAAGACTTTGCCACCCTGCACGTGAGCACGAGGACGGCACCAAGAAACATGAAGACATTGTTCACAAGCAGCGAATTTTTCCTGCCACAGTGAACGGCCATGGGCCCTGCCAGCAGAGCCCCAGTCAGACCTCCCAGAGAGAAGGCCGACACAATCAGAGTCCACACTAGTGTCACCTGAGGGACGTCCAGGCCTGTGCCCCATCGCTCCATGTAGGTGTCATTGATGAAGCTCTGGATGTAGCTGGTGGGAGCGTTGATGATTGAGATGTTGTAGCCGTACTGGAAGGTGCCTCCAATGGCTGCAGAGCACACGGTCAGAGCAAGAGTCCTGCCATTACCTGATGGTCTGCTGGTGTCACCTGGATTTGTTTCACTTGCGGAGGTCATCTTCGACCCAGATGTTCGCAAGAAGCACGTGTATCTCCTACCGCAGCCCGTCTATTAAGAGCTACAGTTAACTTCTGATAGCTACGGTTTAACTAACTGCTTAATAATTCAACATACTTTGCAGTTTAGAGGAGGTACTGTTTTTGCTCTAGTAAACGTTCTCCTTCGATGCCGCTATGTCGCTGAATGGAGTAAAATGTGTCCTTGGGCTTACCTGTCAGGCATTTTCTCTGCTTGAGCTGCGTCACGTAACAATCCTAAACCTATGGAAAATCGCTGTGGCTATGCTGAAACAGCATTTTTTCTCTTTCGTGCCAAACATTTTAAAAAGGGGAGATTACAAGCTATATAACACGCGAAAATCTGAGAAAATTACCCTGACAGTTCTTACTGAGGGCCTATATCTCCACCATCGCTAAAACGCAGTCTTTTTTACGTACAGCTCTGTGATTGGTTCACAGCAAACACTATTAATACGTCATTGATCGGCGACGGTATCTGCGGCGAGCGGGTTTAAAGATGTACGTAAAGCTTACCGTTTGTTTTAGCCAATATTTCGTATTTGGGTAATACATGGGTAATAAATAGCAATAAGTACGTCCAAGTGTTGAAGAAGTGCAATAGGTTGACTTGAAATACGCGCACCTGAATACCAGTTAACCTTAATTAAAAAGCCATATCAACTCGCTAGCTAATGCTAACACGTACGAGCGCTAAGCTAATGCTATTATACGTCGTGCGATAATGATCGATTTACACATCGCGTACGTAAAGGGAACCACGTAAATATACGGTGCATCTGTTGAATTAAAATTGAAGATGTGTGCATTATCAGCAAGTCTAATTCTGAATAGTCAGTGCTGATTCTGAATTATCTGATTTTGCCGTAAATTAGATGCATGTTTACATTAGGTGCAACAAGCCATTTTTACATTTTGACTTGTGCCGAATCATAACTAAAATATACTGCGATGTTAATATTGGCGATTTATATACAGCATGAATATTAGACATATCACATTAGTGTTATCCGATTAAAATGTAGACTGTTCTTGTATGGCCAAAACGTATAGTAAACGTAGGAAGTTGTATTTTATCATTCTCCAAAAGTGGCTGGCACTTTCACTCTTTAAATTCCTCATCAAACCTCAACTACAACTTTAATTCTCTACAGGCTTGCAGAGCATGTAATAAATTAAAAATATAATTTTATATTTGATGACTTGGTGGGTTATATTTTCTCAATTGATTTGTTGTGAAATAAAATGCAGCAAATGGTTTAAAAATGTCAATTTATGTTTCCCAAACCCAAGTGATTTATTAAAAAAAAAAAAACACTTAAGCACTCTGCTGCTCTAATTGAACACCTTCAATGGCACTCTTCCTCCCCTCGTTTTTCCTAATAAAAATTAAGTTACTTGTTTTTCCACAATGGCTTTTACCCAATCTGACACCTTATAGTAATTTTTATTAGCTACTACTTGTGCATTTTAAAAACTGGAAAGTTACACCAAATTCATTTTGGGAGTTTGAATTGTACTGCTTACAAACCCCATGTGTCATAGAGAAGAACAACTACAGTGTTTGCAATTTCATACCTTCCATAATGGATAACAGTTTATTCAGTGTTCTCCTCTCCACCACGGTCTCAAAATTATCCAACCTGAGACCAAGTACAGAGCCAGCCTTCTTGATGATTCTGTCAAGTCTGTTAGTGTCACTGGCTTGAATCGTACTGCTTACAAACCCCATGTGTCATAGAGAAGAACAACTACAGTGTTTGCAATTTCATACCTTCCAAGTTGTTAATAGTTTTACACTTTATTAGATATTTCCTGTAACAATGCCGTCTTTACAGGGAACTTTTTAAAATGGCAAAGAAAAAAAAGAAGATCATTTACGTTTCGTGCCGTTTCTGTGTGGACGGCCCCTTTGTCTCATTCAACAGGGCGCCTTCCCCAACAAAGAGAAAGGAGGATGACAAGAGTAAACAGCGAGGCAAGGACAAGTCGGGAACCACGAAAGAAGGTGGTGACAAAGACCGGGGCCGTGACAAGAACCGCACACGACGCAGTGCCTCCAGTGGGAGCAGCAGGTCAGATGCTGATTTTACAAAATAAAATTGTCAAGATCTGTTATTGAAATAGTTATCTTCTGACAGTGTCGTCACTGGCGTGTGTTAATTTCGGCTACTTCACAACACCCCCCCTGCGGTTGTTTAGGTCCAGTTCCAGCTCCAGCAGCAGCTCAGGCTCCAGCTCCGGTTCCTCCAGCGGCTCCAGCTCCTCAGCTTCCAGCCACTCGGGCTCGTCCAGCTCCCGCTCATCTTCCTCCTCCTCGTCCTCCTCTTCGCCCAGCCCCAGCCGCCAGCGTCACAACAACAGGCGGCGCTCACGCTCAAAGTATGGGTCTTTACAAAATAACCAATGAATTCAGCAACCAGTTTAAAGAAATTACTGAAAATGATAAAGAAAAGACTGAAAATCTCAAACTGCATTCAGTCTAAGTGCTGATGGTGGTGAACAATTAAAGTACATGTACTCAAGATTTGGGATTGATTTTTACTTTAAAGTATTTTTAGCCTGTGTTGATACTTTAATTCCACTACATTTCAAGAAAAACATTGTACCTTTTCCTTCACAGCATTTATTGAACACTAGTTAGTGCCAAATTACAAAAAGATGAACAAATAAATTGCATTCACCTATTTAGCATCTCTTTTTTTAGCAGCTGCAACATTAAAGTGCTACACAATAAAATAAGTGAAATTATGATCTTGTGTTTTTGTCCACCAACCAAAATTATTCAGTTGTAATGATTTACAAAGAAATCAGAATATTCACATTTAAGAAGCTGAAAAAAAAGTGCTTGTTTATTATTAAAACATTCAGAGCAATTAATTGATTATCAAAATAGCTGACAAATAGTGAAGTAATTTATTGTTTTACTAATCAGTGCATCTGTAGAATCTGTAGAATGAACCAATTATATTCTGACATCATATCTGTATAAATCTGGAATATGCCTAATGAATTAGTTTCTCTGTTTTTGTACTTTTGCTCAAGTGAAACTTAAGAATATTTATTGTGAAACTTACTGAAGTTTGAAAAATGAAGGCCACCTTTGACCAAATGTTTGTAGGTCAAAATCAGCAAAGAAGGATGAAAGGGACAGACGACGTAGGAGCCCCACACCCAAACCCACCAAGGTCTACCTGGGCCGGCTGACGAGAAACGTCATCAAGGTGAACAGAAACACACCACACAGCTGATCTCACTGCTGGTTACTTAGATGCTTCCATATACTCTGCATTTTGTTTAAAAGAATATATAAAGTTATGTAGAAGTAGACAATGAGGCAAACCTTAAATGGCCATCTTCTCTGCCTTTTGAAGGAGCACATCCAGGAGATTTTCTCCACCTACGGCAAGATCAAGATGATTGACATGCCCATGAACCGCGTCCACCCTCACCTGTCTAAAGGTTACGCGTATGTGGAGTTTGAGAATCACGACGAGGCAGAGAAGGCTCTAAAGCACATGGACGGAGGTAAGAGAATATGACAGTGGACAGATCAATGCCCTGCCTCAGATGTTTCCCTGCTCCAGCTCACCTGATTCAAATGGCCAGCTCATCATCATCATTGGAGGCAGGTGTGTTGGAGTAGGGAAACATCGGAGGCTCCATTTACACTGCAGGTCTTCATACCCAATTCTGATATGTTGCCTGTGTCTGATTGTTTTGGAGGAGCTTATTACATTCTCTTTCAAAAACGACCCATATTTGATACCTGCGTGGGTGTGGCTACTGACATGAAAATGGTCAAAAGGCAGAAAGAAGTGTAAAAGTTGAATTATTATTAAATTTAACATGCCTTTGCTTAAACGGCAGGGAAACCCAGCATGTCCACTGGTTTGAGCCCTTGTCCTCCATATTTGCAGGTTGAAAGAGAGTTGTGCTTGTAGATAGTGTACATGTGTATCTGTCATTTGCCACCGTCCTTTTTTAAGGACACACAAGTTGCATATAGTCAAGGATAATATCAGAGCTGTCTGCTTACATTGTAGACACACATGCACACATCTGATTCATGTCTGATTTATTTCCACAAATGAATGAGGCCTGAATCCATGTGTTTTTTTCCTGCTTATGCTGTCATGGGTCATATCTGATTTGTGCCACATGGGAGCAAAAGATTAGAATTGGTCCATTTGTGCCATGTAGTGTAAATGCAGACTTACATATGCATGGCAGGAGTCCCCTGAGGACCAGGGTTGGGAGACACTGTTCTAAACCCTGTATCCAGTGTAGCTGACACGAATGTCTATACAGTAATGTGTAGATCTTCTGCGATTTTTTTTTTTAAATTTCAGGTCAGATTGACGGCCAGGAGATTACAGTCACAGCTGTGCTGGCCCCCGCTGTGCGTCCTCCACCTCGCAGGCTGTCGCCTCCTCGCCGGATGCCTCCTCCGCCACCAATGTGGCGACGCACGCCACCTCGGATGAGGAGAAGGTGATTTGCTGCTTGATTTTTGTTACCAAAATGCTGGTGGTTTTAGCTGACACACTGTCCCTTTCTCATCCAGGTCCAGGTCTCCACGTCGACGCTCTCCACTTCGGCGCAGGTCTCGATCCCCCGGCCGCCGCCGCCACCGGTCACGTTCCAGTTCTAACTCATCACGCTAATGATTTGTGAATTTTTTTTTTCTCTTTCCTCCTCCAGAGTTAACATAAGCATAAGTTAACCAAAAAAAATAACAAGGGTTTTTGTGATTAACCATCATATTATGAGTTTCGAGAGTTTGGATATTAAGTCACATATTTCACTCAGTGGAATGTTCCATGAGCACATGCAGTGTTTCTTCCCAGTGCTTTAAAGCTCAGTGGTGATTTATCAGACCTGCCACTGAACCATGTAATTGTAAACACCGGTATGGAGGTGATTTTTTTGGTTCTTTTTAAATGTGCTGCTCCAAATGCCATGTAATAAACCTCAAAGACAAGTAGCCACATTTCCATACAAATTCACCACAAATATTCTTTTTTTATGAAAACAATTTGTACAAGAAAATACAATTTTACTCATTTCCATCTATACATATATTAGATATAATGCAATCGAGGGTGAGACAAGATGATGTTTGTGGAAAAGTTTTAAATTTTGCTGAGGACTGAAACCTGATGTTTAATAATCTACATTCAGGTCGTTTTTGCAGCGAGCAAATCATTGACTGGCAGTAACAATTGATTACTAAACTGCTAAATGGAGAAACTATTAGGTTTTATGTAACTGAAAATTTCAGCTGTCAAGGTCGTGGTGCTCTACATTGCTGTACAGATGACAACTTACATTTTAATCATTAGTTCCATTATTCAGTCCCCCACTGTACCCCTTCTCCTCCACTAGGAGTCACTCACTTCACCCTCCTCCATTGATATACTGTACAATGGAGTGAATTTGTACTTCAGTGACTGTTATTGTTCATGTTTAGGTTGGAATTACATTAAAAAAAAAACTCCTGTGTTTGTGACATTTGATGCCATGTGTCCTCATTTTCTTTTCTACGACTGCATCGGCAGAAGCTGTGATTGTTTAGGCACAGAGACAAGATAGTTAATCGGAAACAGTAAAATACACAATTACAATAAAAAACAGTATCAATGTACAATAGATATTGTACATATACTGTATAATAGAAAGAAAATTTAAAAAAAAAAAAGCTAAAATAGAGTACAGAATAAGAAAGTGTGGGATAACTCAATAATTCGAAGGGCATGAGAACAGAGACCTTGATTTTAAAATCAATTATTCATTTCAGTTCTGGTAGCTCGTCTCGTGGTTTTACTAAAACATAGATTATGAAATTTACATTAATTTACAAATTTAAATATTTTCATATTGCATCAACCCAGTAACTGATCCTACTGATGTTTCAGTCAAAATTTTAATGTTTTTCTTACCTTAACCTTTTCAAACTTGGCACCTTTGTCCAACTCCTGAGTCATGACAATCTTGTAGTGTCACTGGAAGGCCCTCTAATGAGTGAATTACTACCCCCTGTTGGATTATCTGTGCACTGCATGTATCCCATTGTATACATCAGGTTTTTCAGGGAAAAAAAAAAACATCTCACTGCTCATGTGGAGGGCTGAAAAACTCATGTATCGAATATGATACGTTTGGCGTTATAGGGTTAAGTTTGAACTCTGGGCTCGACTATCTGGCCTGAGTCTGAGGCCTATTGGTTTTATTCTCGACCTATTGACCTTCATTTAGTGATTTACAGTTCATCGTAAACACGGAGGCAGTTGTGCAGGAGAGATTTAGAATTAAATGAGATGGTCAACACAGGGATTTCTGTTTTGTTATTTTATTGCCACATCGACCTTTTTATCCGCAGGTAATGGGAGTGAGAGTTGTGTTAAATCATTTGCTCAGTGCTAGACCGATGCAGTTTTCATGTCATGTGTGTGCATATCTCATTTCCCTTATCACTGGTTAAGTGTGCCATTTAAAGGTCACGGTTTGACCCGGTAAAAAAAAACACACACATTCTTTTTGTGGAGCCAGAGTGGGGCTTTTGATTGCAATTCATGCCTCAAATGGACAAAAAACGAGACATGACGTCTACTAATTTTCCAAGGAGTACCAGCTCAATCAGCCACTTCACTGCAAAAACAAACATTGAATTGAAACGACAAAGGAACCACTAAAAAAAAAAGGGTTATTTGTTTTGATTAAAATGATATAAAGTCAAAGCTTTTGAAAAAGGGGGCTCACCTACTGATCAGCCAAGATGACGTTAATCACAGATACTGTTACTACTTTCACCATCTGGGAAAGACTAGTGTAAAATAGTGAAAGCTGTAAACACAGCCGAGTCAGTGTCTAACACAGTGAAAGATTTTTAAAGATATAGTAATAATGTCCAAAGTCAAACAGAGTAGGGTTTTTTTCGAGAAACAAGAATTTGGTCATTTAGTATCTGGCCTACATTTACATCCAACTGTAAATGTCAAAATAAAAGCCAGTAATTTGTCATTACATTACATTAAGGTGTAGAGCCAGATTTTTGGACCTGGATCCACAGAGACTAAGTTCAGTATCGTAGCCCTCAGTGTCATGTAGTACCTGCTACTTAAGTACATTTTCTCCGCTTAAAATGTCACATGGGATTCAGAATGTAACAAACAAAACACAAGGAGAGTCATTTAAGATGAAGCTTGGACGGATCAGAGGTCAACATCTGCGGCGAATCACCAGCAGCGAGCAGAAGACGGAGCGGCGTCCTTAATTCGCCCCAACATGGAGATGGTGTTCTGTCATTATGGAGGCTCTTTGTGACTCAGCCATTTCAAATGCAAATGCCGTGCCTCTGATTTCTTTTCATGCGATTCGACTACTTGCACACGAGGGCTGTTTGGGTGTAATTGCTTTTCAGGCCTAATTGTCCCGTGCTTTTTTTCTTGCTTTTCGGAAGCACCTGTGTGTGTGTGTGTGCGTGCGCGGATCAAAGCATTTGACGCGTGTGTCCGCTTTGTTTCGAGTGGGTGCAGATTGACGAGTAATTGCCTCTCCAGGCATTTCTATGGCCGCAGTTCTGAGCTTTCATGAAAGACGAGCATTTAAATGGCTAAGCAAGTAAATATCATAAAAAAAAAAAAAAGGTTTAATAAACCTCTGGAGATGAAAAACAAATATCACAGGATCAAATGTATCAACAAGTACCTCCCAGTCGACGACATGCAACAAAAATTGCATGTACTTCACAACGCTTATTGTCAATATTGATGCAGCGATTGTTAATTTCAGGCCGTTCATTTCGCAAGGTGTGACCAACCTTAGGAGCTTGAATGAAAAGAGGAACTATCTGTGTGTCCACCACAGGTAGAAAACTGGGTAGGTTTTTGACAGATTCTCAGAACGGTTTCTTGTCCAGAGTAGGACAACTGAGGTGGAGCTAGCAGCACTAAACTTAGCCATAGCTTATAGTCCTACTGAAATTCACAAGGCGAGACCACCACAAGAACGTTTACAAGGAACTGAAATGGGAACTGTGTGCGTTTTTATCACAGTAACCAAATAGAAGTACTGGGTAGGTTTTTTTGGATTGTCAGAATGGTTCATTGTCCAGAGTAGGACAATTGAGGTGGAGCTAGCAGCGCTAAACTTAGCCATAGCTTATAGACCACTACGCAAACTTTTACCAGGAACTATGTGCGTTTCCATCTCAGTAACCAATAAATAAATAGAAATACTGGGTAGATTTTTATGGTATCAGAATGGTTCCTTATTCCTGGTTCCTTAGCACAATTAAGGTGAAGCTAGCAGCGCCAAACTAAACGCTAAGCCAGTTGTCCAACACAATAGCCTTAAAGTCTGGCAGTTACAGCGTATGGGTCAACTTCAATGTTCAACCTCCCATGACGTGGCAGCAGAAGAGGTGGCTAATCAAGTCACACACGTGCATTTACATGTAAACTCTAAAACATGATACTGTCCCAGTTCATGTCAAGGAAATGGCCGTCCTTTTACAATTCCAATGTTTTTGTGCGTAAGAGTGCAACTAAAAACAACATAAACCACAATACTGCTACATTAGCACCACTGCTTTAGCGATAACTATGAAGTCGGCCATGCTAACGTCAGATAGCTGCCTTTAGCACCAGTCTTTCAGGAATTTCCTTCTTCATATTATCTTTATATACTCACAATTCAGTCATATTTGATATTATTTTCTTTTAGAAAACTTCAATACTACATTCAGACACAAACAATAACAACCTCTTAGCTACTTATTCAGCTAATTTTAAATTTGGCTTTATAAGAGCTGTACAGTTAAACTCTCTTTGAGACAGAATCTCAAATGAGACACATTTTTAGACAGACATACTCTACGACTTACATCAATTTATAGGGACAATTTATTTATTTATTTTATAGTTTATCCTTGCTGGAACAGTACACAGATAAATGAAGTTGCACCAGAGTTAGCTTGCTGCTAATTTGCATCTACTGTTGTTTGGCAGGTAAGTAAGAGAATAAAAATAAAGCAATTTTACAGAGTTTAGGAACATTATTCTAATGTCTAGTGAGCAACAACATACTGTACATATTTTAATTGTAAAACTTGAAGATGTATGTACTCGGAAATATTCTTTTTTTAATCTACAGAAAGTAAGCAAAAAAGGTGTCTCAGTATATGTAATCTCATTTACTGATAAGTGTCAATAATGTGAATTTTGACGAATACCACTGATAAATCAGTGCTTCCCTAATTGCCTTAGTCTTGGTATTGATCACTAATAAGCACATATCAGTTATTCTTAATTTTATTACCTTCTTATACATCTAATCCTGCTCTGTGCGTCACTAATTTGATTTTGGAGGTGGCGCCTGTATGAACCGTTCGGCTAAATCCACGACGAGCAGAGATGCCAATAAAGCTGTGCCTTCAAAGCAGGTGGGTTTTATTTGCAAAAGCGTGGCTCCTCACAGACCCCGGCAGCGCCTGCATGTCCTGCCCTTCGCCTGTGATATCAAAGAGGCATGTCCACATCACAAGGTCACAAAGAGAGAATATTTTTAGATGAACAGGAGTCCAGCCGTCTCATAAAAATGGGAATGAAAGGACAAACAAAGGCCTCGTATGTCAATATTTAAGCTTAAATATTAGAGAACTTTAAATTTGAGACCAGTAATAACCCCGTGGAGGAAATAACACGTTCAATCTTATTTTTATGTGACTGTTTTTATGGTTTAAAATACGTAAAAAAAAAAAAGAAAAAAGAAAATGTGATGTGTGATGTGACGAATCTGGAGGTTTTTTGATTGTTTTAGAGATAAGAGCGTGGTCATATTTAGTGGGGAGGGGTCTAGCAGGAGGGGCGCAGGGGTATAAATGCCCCCCGCTCACAGATGGGACAGACAAAATCACACTGCATCACATCCTCGCAGGTCACAACCACTGACTTTTCCCCTGAAATGGAAAACTGGAGGATCCAGCTCGTTGTTGTGACTTTTTGTGCTCTGCTGCAAATCTGTCAGGGGCTGAGTGCGAGTGTGGAGGAGGAAAGGGGATTATCTCCAGACTGGCAGGTGAGCATCAGTTGACACTTCTCATTACTTTTAGTGGGACCGCTGCAAAATAATCCCGTTATATGTTGTTCTGAATTTGCCATTTTGAAAATTTCTTCTCATTCTTCTTAATGCACCCTGTTCGGCCATAAATTGGTGCCACATACCTGCATACATGCTATAGACACTTCACCTCAATTGGGACATTATTGCTTGTATTTTTAGAAAGTATTTCATAATTTTTTCAATATAAAAAAAAATATTTGTACATTTTAAACTTCTTCAAAAGCACACATTTTCAGCTTTTTACTAGTTCCACATTCTTCAATGTAGAAACTTCCAAAGCTCAAGTGGGACATTATTCAATATCCATTCAGAGTTTTGGAATGTCTCTGACCTTTTCTTCAAGACAGTTTATCATTCAGATGACTTGAAACACACCTCAGAAACACCAATTTCTACTTCACCTTCAGAAAAAAATGGGAACTTTTAACCCTAAATTTTGTGGCCTTCACACATTGTATAAATTTAAAATTCCATGAAATTTCCGTCCCATTCCAGAATTTTACACGAGTGTGCATTGCATGGAAGGTTCACAACTAGTCTTTGACTCTTTAAAAAATTCCCTTGCTCTCACTCCACTTATTTTATTCTTAAAACACGATTTTCTCTGCTATGATTCGGTTTGAAACAAATTAAACTATAAAACAGATCAGCAAAAAAATTCTGATGTAAAAATAACGAAACACACAGAAATAAGTATACAAAAACATAGAACTCAATTTCATTATAGTAATGAACTACTGTATTAAATATAATTTTGAGTCTTAAATTTTAATTTCAAATTGAAATTTAACTGGAGAAATTAGTGATAATAACCACCATAGAAAATTCTGTGACTGAAAGTCAATATGGGGAAAAATAGGGAAATAAAAATGTACTAATTTTATTATTATGCTCCAAAATTGTTTAATTCCCTGACAGGACGAGTCTCTGGATGCAGATCTGACCCTCCCGAGAGCCACACTTATGAAAAGATCGAAGGCCCTTCACTTCTACGGACTCATGGGAAAACGTTCAGGTTCCCAAAAAAATTACATAAAAATGATTTATCGTTTTATTCATTTTTTATAGCACTTTTCCTACTCGTAATTTTGTTTTTCAACCCCATAGATCCTAAGAAGCCCTTTCAGGTAAATCGACGTAAGTCACATGATTTTGACTTAAAAAAAAAAAATCACATTTAAATAAAGGAAAAACCAATAAAAAATGATTTTCGCAATAAGTTTTGCAATGAATTTCTTAACACACACAGGAAACAAAGGGGAGACGTTTGTGGGCCTGATGGGAAGAAGCATCTCCGGCAGTGGTGAGAAACAAAACACACACAAAAAAATCCCCAAAACCTGTCATTCTTCAAAATATCAATGCAGCTTTATTGACTTTTTAAAAAATATCAAATTCATAAGACACATTTAACAGCTATGCTCAAAAGTACAAGGCAAACATTTGGACGTTTTTATTCCAGAACCTTTGACCAGAATAAATCCTTCTGAAACAATCACTGAGTTCGATGTTTCCGAGAAACAACACGAGCAAGGTACGATTTTTTTTTTCCAGTATAAAAACCTGAGGTTACTTTATTTCTTTGTGCAGTGACATTGTCATTTTTATCATAATTAAATTAGCAATATCTCAATTTATTATCCCATTGTTTGGCAGGTTCACCAGAGGAATGGATCCAAATCCTGTATTGATGGAGAAACGGGGAGGGGGAAAAAAAAAGTACGCTCAACTATGATCTATACAATTTTACACCAAAGAGGACACTAGATATGTCATACTCTGCTTATAACTTCAGTTCATGCCAACGATGACTGTGTGAAACAAAAATAACTACCGTCTTCAAATAAATGCACATTTCCTGAAAGAAATAACAAATACAGGTTTGCATTTCTTTTTCTTTTCCTTTTTTTTTTTTGCACAATCAAAACAAAAACATTCATGTTTATCATGTAACATTCAAAGCTTAGATGAGACGAGAGCAGGTAACAAAGCAGATTTCCTACCATTCACGCACTGGAACATATGGTTCTTAAAATATAAACAAAAATATAAAAAAAGTTAAAAAAAAAAAAAAAAAAGGGTATTGTGACACACAGAAGCAAAATTTTTAGAAAAGAAAACACTGATATTTATTGACAGTTCTGAGGTCGAGGCTACTTGTGGCTGGTGAGGCTGGAGGTGAGTCAGTTCAGTAGCCTGAGGTTGGTGGCGCTCATGTCCCTTTGGGAGGCGTCCATTTTAACGAGCTGGGGTCGATGGTTTTGTTGCTGTTTCCTCGCTTGATCTCCTTCGCCCTCCACTCGTCGATCAGGTCCTGAGAGAAAATGGAAATCAAAAACAAAAAGAAAAACAATATTTCCACCATATTTAACCCAACGTCCATGACTTAGACTTAGCAGTTTGCACATTTTACTAGCCTAGACAGGGAGGCCCCTATTGGGCCCCTATAGTGACCACAGGGCCCAGTAATGAGTCGACTGTCTCTTTAAAACCACGTGTTATATCAGTGATTCAAAAACCACACATTATTAAAAACTTCACTGGCATTTTTGCAGATTAGCATTCTGTTAGAGCTCGCATTTTTCGTCTTTTCTGTTGTGAAAATAACCATTTTTTTTATACTAATGTTGCAGCGGATGTTTCTTCGTTGCACAAAATAAATAAAAATAATAAAAATGATAGTCCGAGAGGGCGTTAGCATAGGAGTCAAAGAAGTAGCAGCCTATCCAGCCTACTGTTTTAGTCATTAGTCACATCAAGGGATACCAATACAAGCCGATAATACTTTTTAAAGCCAATATTAGCCGATGTAGCGGCATTGTGCCGATGTTGAGCAACAACACATATTCAAGTTTTCATTTAAATGTGACAAATGTTTACGTTTCCCTTCATTAAAATTCATTAAAGGGATGATTAACTTACCTGTCGCTTCAACACCAAGTGTTTTCCCTTCCAGTACTTGAGCATCTGCAGAGACTGTAGTGTGCTTACTATGTCCACGGGGTTAACCGCAGTTTCCTGACTGATCTCTGTGCATCAAGCAGAAACACCAACACTAAAACATCTTTCCTTGTGTGTGTGTGTGTGTAAATATGTAGCTGTAGCAGAAGCGACGTGGCTCACCTTTGATGGAAATCTCTTTGCCTTGAAAGTTGTACATGTAACGGAGCAGCACTTCTTTCCAGTAGCTTCTGTAGCTGATGAGGCCGAGGTCGGACAGAGGCCTCTCTGGTGAACCGACCTTCTCTTCCACTTTAGACAACAAGTAACCTGAACAAAAGAAATACAACAGCACAGTCAGTCAGTGATCGGGGCAGAAACTTATCAGATCGAGAATTAATATTTAATTACGATATCCGCCATCAGTGCTTTAATTTTAGACTGTAAACATTCCATCCACCTATTTTGTTGGTAGCAGTAAAATAAAGAATAATTATCAGTCCATGCATCACTTACTAAAGTCAATGAGCATCTTGCCAAAGCCTTGTCTCATGTACTGCGGCATCGTCAGGATGCAGGACACGTTGTAGTTCAGGAAGGAATTCTTCTCCTTAAAATAATAATAAAAAGAAAAAAATAATACATTTTAGATGCTCTAACATAGGAAAAATATATTTCTCCAAAATGTATCCTTGTTTTTTGTTTTTCTAAATTCACCTTAGAAAAGTATCCGACTAAATGACAGCCTGTGTTGTCGGCCTCGGTCATGACGTAGAAGAGAAACGGCTCCACGTCGTAATACAGCGTTTTGTGATCCAGGAAGAGTTTGGCGAGTAAACACAGGTTCTGACAGTAAATCTGAGGAAGAAATGCCCTTTATTTACTTCCTTATAGTCACTTATCTGATTGTTTTGATGTGTTAAGTTTGTAATCAGAAGAAAAGCCAAGGGAAATGTGAAGAAAAACAGACATTATGAAGTTTGACGTCACCTTATTCTTTTTGCCGTCCACTTCAAACACAGATATGGCTCCTTTTCTGTAAACTTCGTCTCCTGGAGGATGTTTCCACACACACTTTGCCTGAAAAGACACACGTCATTACTAATACGTAGACCTGAGGGTCATAATGCAGCTTTGACAAGCTTATGTAAGGTCTTATTTACCCCAAATTCCATTTCCTCAAGGGATAAAATAAAAGGAGCAAAAAATTCTGAATTTGAAAAAAATTATGGAGGGCATGGTCTATAATTATTACTAAAAAATATGTTCTAGCTCTCACGGACTCTGTTTTTAGATGAATAGTAGATACAAATGGGTGGTAGTACCTAATAGTAGGTACAAATGATTTTAGCCAATAAAAGTTTTGAAATCTCCTGACTAAAATGTCAGTCCTGCTTCCGCATTTCACAGTACTTAAAAAATAATGATAACAGTAGACACAGCAGGTTTAAAAAGAACTGATGGGGAAACACCAACATTCCTCAATTTAGTGCAAGAAGCTAATTTTACTACAATATTAAAATGAAACAACAATGAAACACCAGCGTTTATTAAGTTGTGGCTCGTTTTACTTTGTGGGAACACTGTCTTTGTCGCCACCTACTGCCTATCACTGTGAACTCCCAATATTCACTTTACAGCATTTGATGAACACACATCAGTGAACATTTTCTTTAAACACATCTTTGAAATTTGGCTAAATTATGCGATGCATGTTAACAAAAAACCTGACTTGTGGCCCTCACCATGTGTCGTCTGAGGATGGTCTGGCTCTTCATGTACTTGAGGCAGAACTCACAGACGTAGAGGCGACCCAGACGTGCGTACTCCTCGGGATAAGGCGAGTGGTACCAGGTGTCCAGTTCGTAGCGGCCGAACAGGATGGTTTTGATCATGTTGCTGCCCTCGGTGATCTGACCCTGGATACGCAGCTTCTCCTGCAGCGGCAGCGACAGGAAAGCGAGTTAATACCGATCTTAACATCAAAAAGAGATGCACACTTATAATTTGTTATCTCATAAAGAAAAATTGGTCACTATTATTAATAAATGACAAGAAAGTTGAGAATTTGTTTTTTCCTATGGTAGATGACAAAATCAGTTCAGCCAATTGGTGATTTGTTTGGCCAGTTTTCTCTCTTCCCACCATCTGAACCGTTGTAATAATAAATCAATTTAAAATCCATTTATATATACATACCAACCTACATTCTTTAAACAACTCATATCCTGGTATCTGGATGTCATGTCTGCACTGTAGTGCACTTACTTATTTTAAATTAAATAAACCAAATTTTAAATACATGAAACAGGTATTCAAAAAATGAAGATTGTAAAATGAACGTTAAGATCGTAACTCAATCATAATTGCCCGAAGCTAAAGATTATAGCGTCACAGCAAGTTGCAAGTTACAAACTACCTTACTTTTATATTAGCTGGCAATCCTGACCAATTATTTCATAATAATAGGCTGACAAACGCTGATGAAGACATGATTCCGGTCATTACCAGGTCTTCAGATGCACGAGCCTGAGCTTTCCTGAAGAGCTCCAGGTCATATTCACTGGTGATGTTCTCCAGCAGAGGTTCTCTGGTGTTGCCGTGCGTCTGTCGATGCTCCTGCGGATCAGACGGATGGGCGTGCAGAGGTGAGACAACACAGTGTGTGATGGAGTAGCAGCAAAAAAACCCTGCACGCCAGTGAGTGAGAGAATGATGTACCATGTGCTTTTCTTTTTGCTCCTTCTGCAGACCAGAATTTCTTCCTTTCCTCATCTCAGCCACCTGCTCTTTGTATTTGCTCTGTTTTGACGTTGGTGTCTGAAAAGTGACACAGAAAAACTTAACATGAGCCAGTTTTTTTTTATAGTAATAGTATATAAATCAGGAGAAATAGAGCTTTGGACATCACGTGACCCAGTTTGTTTACCCCGCCATGTTGGTAGGAAAAGCTATAATTCAAGCCATCAGATTTCACTGTGCACTTTAAATCCACGAAGATCAAGCAAACATAGCAGAACTTGACAGAGTGAATAAACAATAAACTAACAATGCTGCTGGGGGATTTTTTTATGAGTATGAAAACAGTCGGAGCGGACATTATTTCACACCTGCAGTACTCTGACATTAACTTTCTGATAAACTTTCCCTCCTCCTACTCCACACGAAACTGAGTAAAATAAACAAGATATTAAAAGGTAATTATTGTTTGATGCTGTACCTGATATGAAGTGATCACTACACAAGCAGAATCCGTTGCCTGTGGATTCCAAACGCTCTGTCTTCAATATTCATTTTGAGCACGTTTTAAGGCAGTGATCCACCTCTTGGGATCTTTGGTGATCCAGTAAAATGTTCTGTTTGCTTGTTCCCGATTGTTTTGTCATCCCGGGGGAAAAACGGCCTTACACCAGCCTAACTTTTTATGAAAACAGCCAACGAATATAGACGAGTTGCCAGACATACTACTTGGTGTACAGTTCTATGATTTTGAGTGTTTTTGTGTGAAGTAACCTTAACCTACTGGAGCTCTAATGGGAAAACTACACACTATTAGGCCCTGATCAGACAGTGTTCATTTGGCAGAACATGAGGCACACTAACACCCACACCAAAAAAAGAACAATGCTGATTTACTGTTGCACAGCAACAACCAAATTTTCAGATAAGCCACTGCCGCAAAACACGTACCATACCAATTCTCACCAAGGTCTTCACAGAGAAGCCTCACATTACATTTTCATCTTTATTGATTAAAACAGAGTAAACCTATCTGGGGTCATATCAATTTTTTTTGGTTAAAAAAACACTACCTGGTGACGAGTCGCGTGGCGTGAGTTGTTCTCTTCTTGTCCTTTCGTCTCCTCTTCTTGTTTCTCACGGCTGATAGCTTTCACCTGAAATGTGCAGTCAGTGACAGACAGTTTTTCCTTTGTATTTATTTCTGGATTTGTTTGAACTGTTTAGATGAATATGGTAACTGAAGAACAAAGCTTGAATCTCATTGTTTACCATTTATGTTCAAAGACACAGGGATCGAGCTCAATATGTCTGTTGTAATTTTTCTGTTTTCAGTTCAGATCTGTTTATTTTGTTATAATTTGTTAATATTTCTTTATGTTGGTCTTTATTTTTGCCTATTATGCATATTTTTTTTCTAATGCCATTTCTTTTAATGTGTCTAAATAAAAATTCATTCATTCAGTTTATGTAACATAATAAATAAAACGTTTTGGTCTGAATTTACTGTGTAATTACACTCTTCCTTTGACAACTTATATAATATGTATAATACATGTTATTTAGTATTTCTGGAATATTTAATTCTTATCATCAGTAGATGAGTAATATGGAGAAGACAATTTAACTGAGCTTTCTACAGTGATGTTAAAAAACTTTGAAATACAAAGCAGAAATCTGCCTGATAACATAAAAGGCACCATGGAAACAACACTGACATGTGAAATTCAGTGTTGTGAAGAACAAATACTGACAGGAGTTTACATATACTCACTTTGCACTCATCTGCAGAAAGATTGTGGTAAAGTGGACAACCTGATACAGCAAAATGACGTTCATGTTTCCCTGTGAGGTGACCTGTCACACAAAGACAATGATTAATACAAAAATTCTACCATAATAGAGTAATCAATATCCTAGAGGTAAAATCTGCATTAGAGCTGAGTTCTTACCGAGTGAATTGCACCCTGGCGTTGGACATTTCATGTTAAAGTTGTAAGTTTCGTGACAGCGGCGGCGCTTGGGTCGATGGGAAAAATCTTTGTCTGAGTCTCTGTTGGCTTGATCTTTGGCCTGGCTCTCATCATGAGAGGCGTTGGGGCTGGAGATGTCCAGCTCAGATTCAGAGGAAGGGGCATTTCCTGTGGGCGTCAAAGGTGGAGATTCGTCATGATCCGCCGCTCGCTTCAAGTCTGGGGCATCTGCAGAAGCAAAAGGTCAAACAACCAACATGTTGAAGAAACACCTGAGATGAAGAGGACTGCACTAAAAGATTATATTTTAATGTGCAGGACGTGCTGACCCACCCTGAGAGCTTTGACTAAGGCGTGTGGAGGCTCTGGTGAGTCGTTGTCTCTTGTTTAAGTTTCCATCGCTTTCTGAGCTATTGGTTTGCTCTCTTTCAGCAGAAGAGTCAGAGTCTTCAGTTGCATCTGAACCACTCCCTGGCATGTGTCTCTATGAGGGGAAATAATTAAATGACAGGCTTGTTATGCTAAATCAATAATGATGAGACAAAATGGTCAAAGATGACATGGCTCACAAAGTAACAGTGAAATAAATAAGATAATGAATGAGGTTAGCTTGCTGATAACATGAGTTTGGACTCATAAATTCAGTTAATGTAAATCAGTTCAAAATTTCCCCAACATTCAAACGCATAAAAACATTCTGTAACTATACAAAAAAAGTCTAAACACTTGAAACACATTTAGCAACAACATAAGTCAGGATTACAAATGGCTAACACCTAAACACAAGTCCATTGGTCTCACTCACATATCATTTTAAATCGCCAATTTTGCAAATCTCTGCACACAAATTGCATCGCTTAGCATTTGTTCTGATAGAAACTGACATTCAAAATGCAACAACACACTGATTACCAAGCAGCCTCACTCATGTTGCACCTGTGCAAACACTCCTACCAGAGTATACTTAATATTTGTTTAGTAACCATTTTGTATCTCAAAGTTTTATTACATATAACATTATTACATTATACAAGTCAGTATAATAATGACCAATACCTCATATATGTCACAGAATAACATCTAAATAAATAAATAAATAAATAAATATGTCCACTATGGGCGTGAATCACCAGAGACACCAATATATGATTTTATCACAATATTCCAATATACTATTTGCAAAATTATATATCTAGTGAACTGAAACATCAACTGACATTTTTATGCTAATCCACAAAAAGTTTAATGTTTATTTGTAACATCAGTTAAGATATTATATGATGAAAAAAAAGCAGCACTTGGTGTCTCAAAAGCAATATTTCCGCAAAGATACATGTGAAACTTTGATGGTTGTGTTTTAATTGGGTTGGGTTGACAGTGAGACAGTTTGATAGACAGTAAGACATTAACTTATAGTAACAGTTTTGTGAATTGTTTTTAGTGGAGGGGGCGCTGTTTGCGCTGTTACGCTTTTTACGGTCTTTATTTGAACACTGTTACTCCAAAGCTAGGTCTATAATAGGGATGCACAATATTGGATTTAATTGGAAATATAGTTGTACAGGGCACCTGTACAGAAACAAAGGGTAGCATTTTATTTAGCCTTCTGTTTCAGTCATTAATCGTATCGGTAGATCTTGTAGTTTGTCTATACCCGATAATACATTTTAAGGCTAACTTCTACCAATATCGTGCATCCTTATAATTGTATGCTTTGACAGAAAACCCACAGACAGCTAGCTGTTACCTGGGACTGCACTAAACGCATATAAACAACGCTGATGACGACTTAATAACTGTCATTACAATTAACATGGGCTTATTTTGAAAAAAAAATTTCCCGGAAAGAGCAGTAGCTATACGAAAAAGTGTCTAGCTTTGTTAGCCCCTACGTCAGCAAAGCTGCCGCCGTTGTCTTAAACGGCTAACAGGCTGCAGCACCAAACTCCACTGAAAATTCCCGAAGTTTAAGGTTTTGTGCTTGTCGTTGAGCTCTTCTTCCAAGTCATTGACAGATCGTTCATATAAAAGTTGAAGTAACTGTACTGTGGTGCGTTCGGCCAATATACGGGCACCATACATTTGTTTAATTTCAACAAAACTTATGTTTAACTCTTAAGTTTTGATGTTGCGGCTTGTTAACGCCCACCAAGGTATATTTACTAACAACAGCTAAAGCATTAAGATAACATAAATAAAAATAGTACATTTTAAAAGCTCTTAATATATATGTAGTAATACTCTTCTTGGTAGACCGTATGTAAGCATGAATACAGTAACTAGAACCGGTGTTTTGCGTGTGAATTGTCGGATTACTCAATGGAATATGGCGGAGCATGCTAACAGCTAACACTACCCTCTTGTGCGACCTACATTTGCTCTTACCTGACGTCTGCGGGGCATTTTCGACTTGATGAGCGCTATGTTTTGGTGATTTGAAGGAACAGAAAAAGTAAAAAACCTCCCAGACTTGAAATAAAAGCAGAAGATGAAACTATTTATTGATTTTTCATGGTTTTAGGGCAGGGGTTTGTGTGTACACACAGCGTTGCCCGGGTTCTCTCGCGCGCGCCACATTCCCCATTGACAGAGCGGAGGATTACACTTCCGGTGATAAATGTGTGACGCGTGAGCCTCCCAACCTGCAGGGGGCAACACTGAGCTGTAAGATGACCCTTCTTTTAACAAAATTATATATATTTATATATGTATCTCTTTTATTCAGCGAAAGATAAAACTGCAGCATCATACCTCTACTCAAAAATAATTAAATTGTGATGAAAACCTGAAAATTAGTTTGGCATGCAGAACATAAAAATTACTTTCAGGAGAACTTAATATGCTTAGTTTTACAGATTGTTTCCTCTGTATTTGGTATATAAAAGTGCAGTATTTCTGTAAATCTAATTTGATTTTTCTGAAATAACATAGTTTTACTCCATGTATGTTCTTACTTTATTATTCTGAGACACAGAACATGACAGAATTTATTTAGATTAATTGCAATAGGGGCCCAACACAGAAACAGGTTGATATGTGAAGAATAATCAAATGAGTAAATAAATAAATATGCAAAATAAATACATATGTTAAATCAAAGTAAAAGCAAATTCTACATTCCAGAATTCCCACATATTGGCATGTTCTCAGCTTTGTGTCTCCCTGCCCCCATTCTCCCTTCACACAGTCGGGGGTGGACTGAGAACCCAGAAAATACATGTGTTTTCCTGAGCGTTCCACTGACAGACAGTCTATAAACTCCCCAGCAGCTGATACCAACTGCTCTATAAATAGGCTCCAGGGCCTGCACACTGCATTAGAGCACACAACCCGAACAAGCGAGCTACATGCTTTTTAGAACTCGTCGACACTTGGGGGGAATAAAAAGTCGTTTCTGCTTTAGTTTTGTGTAAGTGCTAAACATGAACAAACCCAAAATTGTGCGACCGGAGGAGAGGTAGGTCCATCTTCTACTTTTCAATGACCACGATGAACATGTGCCCTTTGAGGAGGTTTCACTTTTCAAGGCAACTATAACACAAATTAATCATAAATTACGATTCATTCATTCAACAGCCAGCCAGCACATGCGTTGTGGTTTGACAGGAAGAAATATGTCACAATCAACTTCAAGGTTCAGAGACCTAAAGATGTTCAGGTTGATATTCAGCCGGACAAAGTCATCTTGTGGTGAGTTTACAAAGTATTTATTATTGTTTTCACTCTGATTATTCTCTCTTTCACTTACTCTTTAAGGGCACTTTGCCGGCCTTGCCGTGCATGAAAACTCACCAAACTTCCCTTTCTTCTTCTTCTAATACCATGATTCTCAAACTATGGTGTGTGTGCCACCAGTGGTACGAAAACTTCCTCTGGTGGCACTTGGAGGAAAATCAGAAATACTGTTCCACTGCGGGGGTTCTCAAACTTTTGATACCAAGAACCATCTGAGTAAATAGTGAGCTCTCAAAGTAGCACCATTATCACTAATGTTAAAATACAGTGGTGTAAAGTCAACTACAGACTTTTCGCAGGAGGCAGATTTATTCCCAATAAGATAATTTTCTCTCTCATCATCCTCCTCTACTTGCATATATAAATTAGATTAGGACTGGACTGATTCATTATTATATTATTTGTTATTTGTTTAATTTTCTACACACTGCAGTCAAAATTCTTCAGCTTCACTCTGATCACATACCCTGGTATATGCAGTAGAATTATGGTTCTCAAACTGTGGTTTGTGAGCTTCCTCTGGTGGTACTTGGGGAAAAAAACACTGTTTTACTGTATATACCAGAATATGGGACGGAGTGGAGCTAAGGAATTTTGACCGCAGTATGTAGAAAATTAAACAAATAACCAAAAAAATATAATGTGTTAAATAATAATAATTTGTGCAATGCAACTAATTGCAATGTTTTGTTAGTTTTAATTCAGTGTAAAAGTGTTTTTCTTCGCCTGCCTACATCATAACTCAAATGATGAAAGACACATGTTGTGCTGACCTGTTGTCATGACAACGCTCCTCTGTCTTTACAACAGCTGCAAAAATGACACAGACGATGTGTTTTACAATGAGCTGCACCTCTATGACAAAATCCAAATCCACGTAAGCATGTTTCACTTTTGAAGGCATGATTCGGTACAACAAATTGTACAGAGATATGCTATTGTGATGTTAAATAGGTGTGTGTTTTACAATATGTGTCTTTCAAAAGGACTCCAGGGAAAGAGTCTATGACCGCACCATCAACGTCTTGCTCAGGAAGACGAAGCCTGACAGTCAGTGGCCACGTCTACAGAAGGATCCTGCAAAGGTGAATCCGTCACAGGGTTTCACAGTGTCCCGCAGCTACTCGTGGGGAACTCTGTCTCACAATAACAGTCACCGAATTAATGGGATATAAAATTAATAACATAACAACTTAAGTATTGAATTGTGTTCCATTGTTTTCTCTCTTTTTTTTGTAGCCCAGTTGGATTTCTGTCGATTTTGATAACTGGAGAGACTGGGAGCACGAGGAAGACGAGGGGAAGGAAGAGTTTGATAAATACATGGATGTGAGTCAAAAGATCAATAATGCATGTAACTTCAGTGACACTGATGCTCAAATGGCCCAATGAGCATCTAGTCTGGTCACCAGGGGGCTGGTCAAGTGGAAAAGTTTACTATTTCACCACAATATCACAGTAACAATACTCATGATATTTCGCAGACCTTAGAAGTATGAAGGCACATCAAAGTCAAAATGTTGAGATACTGAGTCATAGTTTTGATAGTATCTCATAATTATTGGATAATACCTCAAAATCATCACTGAACATCTCATGTTAATGACGTAGCATCTCATAATTTTGACTTGGGTGTACATTTTTTTCCCCAAGTAGCAGAAACAGGCTTCTATATGAACATGTTTGTTTTGTGTATGTAAATGTAAAAACAAAGAAAACATGTTTTTGATACAAAAAGTAAAGGCAATAACAACAGCCAGAAATAAAACAGATTTAAAAAATAAGTAACTTGAAGAGGTTCAAATTGATTATCATATTGTTTAGATTTATCATTTGGATCTGCTTCTCCTTCTTTAGATGATGCAGGAAATGGCTACAAGTAACAAAGGACAAACACCAGACATGGGTGATCTGAGTGATGTAAGTACTGGGCTCTTTTCTCTTCTGATTTGGAGAATCATGAGAAGCATAAGAGACATAACCAACACAAAGCACAAATAAAAACATATCCAACACGGAGTCTTTAATTCATAAATGTTGCTATTGATCGTGTTCTCCCTTCTCTCTTCCTCCACAGTCTGACTGAGACCCACAGAAACCTTCTCCCCTGCATGTGCTGAAGCTTGTAATATTTGCCAAAGATCTGATCATTTTCCCAAAAAATACAGTTTTTATGTAATTTTCTATAAGTTTGTTTATTTATTGAGATGTTTCCTCCACTGTACTTGGACACATTAATGTCATGTTGAATAAAAATAACTTGTATCATCTTGTATTTTGTTTGACTGGTGAATAAAGGGCTTAGTACTGGGGTGTAAATGTGGGAAACTAATGAAGATGAAAATAATGCAGCGTTTGTTTCTGATTTGATTTGTTTTTCACTTTATATTACATTTTCTTCTGTTTTATTGTCTATTGATATGTGTACTGAATAAACTAAAACAAACTTAAATGAATAGAGCGTTTATTGTTAATCACCATTTTGAACGGAGAGATAAATATACAAATGGGCAAAAATGAAATATTTTGATTTGATCATTTTTTTTGTTGCTGTTTTATTATACATGCATTTGAACAAAAGTGTGAAAATATATTAAATCCCAATGTGTATTTTAACACAAACCATAGTACTGAAAATTAAATCAGTTTAAATCATTTTTTGTTACAAACTTACAAAGACTAGTGGAAATATTTACGAAAGAAAGAAAGAAAGAAAGAAAGAAAGAAAGAAAGAAAGAAAGAAAGAAAGAAAGAAAGAAAGAAAGAAAAAAAAAAAGAGTTGGCGTCATTAATTTTGACCCATCGTGGTATCCGTACTACCCCGGCAGCTGAGCTTAGGTTCGATCTCTCTTTTTTTTTTTTTTTTTTTAATGAACTCGTGTTTTAGCCGCTGTTTTTCCACATAAACACTCCACTATGGCGTTTCAGTGTCAACGGGACTGTTATATGAAGCAGGTAATGTAACTGTCGCCACGAGCCCCAGTCTTTTCAATGACACGCGAGAACAGCAGGCGGAAGTTTATCATTTCTTCTGTTAGCGCTGATGCTAATAACAGCAGCCTGCTGCTGGGGTAGCTAACTGTGCTAATGTTGTACAGAACGTGCGAAAGTGACGCGTTGGTCCGTGATTACATTAAATGTGTCATTTTAAACTCCGTGTCAGTGTAATGTAAATTGTATTAATGCTTGTTTAAAGCGACTGCAATAAAAAGTTAGTGTTTTACGGGTTTTTTTTAAAATAAAGTTTTGTTACATTTTTTAATAATTTTACCCAGAATCTTATGACTTAAATGGAACACTCTGAATATTTATCAACGTATGTTAAATTAAACAACTCCAACAATTATTCAGTTACTAAACCATGCACCCAATTCTAAGACAGACAGTCAAGTATATATAAAATAATAACAAATACAGTATATTAACACGTCTAATTACAGCTTCTCGAATGTGAATATTTTCTTATTTATGCACTACAGTTGATAAAATCTTTGGTTTGTGGACATAAGGCATTAAATTGTAATTTTTGTGAAACCAAAATCAAACCACAAAGCATCTCTTCTGTCCAAAGGTGTACAAGTCGTCACATTTTTATTTTTCCCTGTAGTTTGTGACGTCTGTCGTGTCCTGCTGCCCTGCTGAGTTAAAGCAAGAAGTCGGTGGAAAGAAAGAAACTCTCAAGGGTTTCAACGTCAAGCTGCGGGACACCATCTTGTTTCCTGAGGGAGGCGGACAAGTGAGCTGTTTTGTTCCGTAATATTAGACATTCAAAAGTGGTCTTGAGACAAAGACCGGTTTCAAGTATTACAAAACTACCTAGCAGTAAAAAATGTTTGCTTCTTTGGGAGTTTTATTGTATCAGAAGTGTTTGTTTATTGGGTCTTCCTCCAGCCTGATGACCACGGGCTGATCGGCGACGTCCCCGTCCTCAGGGTGACAAGGCAGGGACCAGAAGCCGTGCACTTTGTGTGTTCACCTGTGGAGGTGGGTCGGGAGGTGCAGGTGAAGGTGGACTGGGAGAGGAGGTTTGACCACATGCAGCAGCACTCGGGTAAAAGACCAGTCATTTCACAGAAATGTCAAACATGTTAAAATATTGCTATTACACTTGTGTTTTAAGCTACAGTTTGTTTTTCCTCCTGATTTCTCTTAGGTCAGCATTTGATCACGGCACTGGCAGATTCAATGTTTGGATACAAGACCACATCCTGGTACTTCACCTCTGCACAGATTCAGTTATCTGGAGACATTTAAAAGTTTTGGATTTACTTGTCGTCTTTTTTTTTTTTTTTGACTTTTGCTTTCAGGGAACTGGGGCGTCAGAGAAGCACCATTGAGCTGGACACTCCCTGTGTGAAGCCTGCACAGCTCCAGGCTCTGGAGGAAGCCATTAATGAGAGGATCAGAGCTCAAGTCCCTGTCACTGTTCAGCTTCTCTCCATAGATGACCCTGCTGTTGAAAAGGTGTGTGTATTCGATCACATTTTTCCTGTCTGAACTTATCAGTTCCTAATTATTATAACTTACTTTTACCTCTTATATACATATTTATTCAATGTTTTACACCTTATTTGGTCACTAAAAGAACTTGAAATTACCAAACCCAGCCTGAGACTGACTATCATTTGTGGAATTTTGTATTCACACTCTAATGTATAGGTTCAAAACAGCCCTCTCACTGTTACTCAGTTGCGCAAACACTAAGGTTTTTAATACTGTTTCTGCAAAGGAATATTATTTCACGTGTACAATTAGTCACTTGGCAGGAAAAAAAAAACATACAAGCTTACAAACACAGTTTATTTATACTTTTAATATTATAGACTGTATTTTATTATGCCTCTATTTGTTGTTATCTTTGTTTAAACTGAGCTGATTTGCAGAAGCCTTTACCACGCGTTTTTCCAGGTGAGGAGTCGGGGACTGCCAGATGATCACGCAGGACCGGTCCGCATCATCGATATCGAGGGCATCGATGCCAACATGTGCTGTGGAACTCATGTTTGTAACCTCAGTCATTTACAGGTACGGATCTTGTCATTGATGCTGACAAACAGCTAAAGCACATAAATGCTTAAAAATCCAGGAGAGAGTGCGAGGCCACACACGTATCCACCACAGGTCTTCAAGTGAACACACTCTGGTGTGTTAGAATTAAAGCCAAGTCTTAACTCTCAAATAGCCAAAATGTCCTCATAAAAATAGGTTTGAAATTCTTCTTCTGGATTTTAGGTGATAAAGCTCCTGGGAACCGAGAAAGGAAAGAAAAACAAAACCAACCTGATCTTCCTGGCAGGAAACAGGGTTCTGAAGTATGCAGAGAGAAGCTACAGCACAGAGCGCGCACTTGTGTCTCTTCTAAAGTGAGTGTAAAAATGACAAATGTCATCACTGTGAGTTTAACTCATTTAGCAAGCTTTAAAAAAAACATAAACGTCATCCCTGTTCACCAGAACTGGCCCTGACGAGCATGTGGAGGCTGTCGACAAATTGCTGAAATCTGTCAAGCTGCTACAAAAAGTAGGACACACTCCACCTCATCCCTGCTGTAATATTGTTGTAATCCCTGCTACTTGCCAGAAGAGGGCCTCCCATCACTTTGTTCCCTTACCATTATAAATTTGCTTGTGGTAGACTAACCTCACTCTGCTGCGAGACATGGCTGTGGTCATTGCTCAGAATTTTAAGAACAACCCAGAGAGAGGAAACTTCTTCAGCTTACACAAGTAAGAAGTTCTAGTCACTGGCCACTTTATTAGGTACATAATGGCAGGGTGTAAGTTCCAGTTTCCAAAGGTGAGATGGCCTTCTTCATACCTTGGTTGTAACAAGAGATTATATGAGTCATCATTCTTTACTAG
This sequence comes from Brachirus orientalis, assembly GCA_016785285.1. Classification (NCBI taxonomy): domain Eukaryota; kingdom Metazoa; phylum Chordata; class Actinopteri; order Pleuronectiformes; family Soleidae; genus Brachirus; species Brachirus orientalis. The sequence continues at coordinate 1,508,049 of JAFBJR010000078.1, read as the reverse complement.
TGTAGTCATTCCACTCTCACCCTTGGCATCAACAAGGCTTTTTTTCACCCAGAGAACTGCCTCTCACTGGATATTTTCTCTCTTTTTGGACCATTTTCTTTAAACTCTAGATATGACTGTGCAGAAAATACCAGTGAATCAACAGTTTCTGGCTAAAACCATTGAGTTGATTGTGATTGGCTTATTAGATATTTATCTAAAAATGTAAGGAATAACCGACCTCTTAAAAACACATCTGTTGAACTGGTCACTTGTAAGCCTTCAAACGTAGCAGGTGACTTACTCACACCAGTGTGTGCAGTTCAAACTTTATTTGGATAAAAACTGCTGGAGATATTGGAAGAAATGCGACAGATATTTGACCGAAAGAGCTGCTTTCGCGCTCTCTCACTCTGTCACAAAACACGTGCATATCAAACTGATATCTGCTTGTCGGTGTAAAGAGCTGTACCTAATAAAGTGACATGTAAGTGTATAATCATGTTTAACGCACTGGAAAAGATGCCATTAATGTCTATATTTTCTTTCAATAGAAAAGAGGGTGACAATGAGTTCATGAATATTGTTGCCAATGAATTAAACACTGAGGTGAGATCATAACCTGACTGGATTATTTAGTGTTTGTTAGTTAAACATTACCTTTTTTTTAATTTGAGTTTCATCTCCTGGTAGGAAACCTTAGTTTTCCTCACAGTTGGAGAAGACAAAGGACCTGGTTTGTTTCTTTTGGCTGGACCCAGTGGACCAGTGACTGCGATGGGACCACGGTCAGAGACACCACCACCACTATATACTGTTATTTCTTTACTGTTCCACTGTTCAAAAATCATGATTTAGTTTGGTGGTGTGTGATTTATTTTTGCTGCGTAGGGTGTTGGAGATGCTCCAGGGGAAGGGAGCGGGGAAGAACGGACGTTTCCAGGGAAAAGCCAACAGCCTGGCGAGGAGAGCAGAGGTGGAGGCTCTTCTGCAGCAGCACTGCAAACATCACACCTCAGAGGAGGAATAAAGCCAGGAACTACCCAACTCATGCAAAATACACATAGAAGCCAATAACCAGCATTTACTTGGCTGTCTTAAATATTCTTATTTTGAACGTGTAAAAGAAATTGACAATTAATGTGAAATTGTATTATATGTGTACATGCTGTACGTATCTGGGTCACCTAATTTAAAACCTCATCTGTTAATTGTTTCTCTGTGATCAGGTTTTTATTTTATTTTTCCTCTCATCATTTTATACATGGGAGCTGAATGACTTATAAACTTATAAGCACCTCAATCAAATCGCTTGCTGCTGTTTTAGACAAATATTAATGTATTTTCCAGGTAATAAAATGAAAAGCAACACGTTTATTTTAATATATTATGTAACATATAAAAGTCAGACACTTGACATGGACTGTCACACACACTGTCACAAAAGTGTGTCAAGATTATACTGAGAGATGATAGAAAACCTTGTACATTGTAATGCTGTCAAATAAAACTATAATGAAGTGGTTGCCATTTCATTTACACACACTGTGCATTATCAAGTAAAACACCACCAAATACTCCTTTTTTAATAAGAAAGTGTTGAATAACAAACTTTTCTGTGCACAGTGGCCCTAACAAATAACTATTCATTTATTAAAGGACTGTTGTATTTGACTGCATTACAACGTAGAGGAAAGGAAAATCACAATTGTCCAGTTTCTGTCTCAGTTCAGCAAAGGTGTTTGTGGTAAAATGTGTTAATATAGTGCAAATGTGCAAGCCCCCATTCCCCCCATTTATAAAACACTAAAGGCAGTAAAATCAAATGTGTTCATTGTGAACCTGCAGTCAGCTGCACTGCTCCTCCTCCTCCTCCTCCCTGGTGAACTTATGCCAGAGGCCTCACTATCTTCATCGAGATGTAATTCTGTGGAATAAAAATAAACATTTAGATTATTACTTCTCTGAAGCCACACAGGACACACTCAGAATGATTTCAGATGATCCTGTACTGTGTAAAAGTCATTAGATGTTTAGATATTTTAACATTGCTATATAGAACCAGTATAATCCAATAATATTTATAAGGTAAAGTCTCAAGGTTAAATTTGTTGTGCATTTAAATGATAGAACATCTAGTTCATAAATCTACAGAAGAACATTAAATATAAAAAAAGGATTAATAAAGAATTATGAGGAAAAAATTGAGAATTTTAGATTTTTTTTTGTCTGAAATTTCTTTTGGAAACAAAATCAACATTTTTGGCATTTTGAAAGCCAGAGTTCTGACTTTAATCTCAGAATTATGAGGGAAAAAAGACACAATTCTGACTGTTTTAGATTTTACATGTGAAATTTCTTTTGGAAACAAATAAATGTAAACAAATCTACGAATTATTTGTTTCCAAAAATGTTATTATTCAACAGTTGTTACTTATTCTGTTCTTACCGGTAAAGAGTACAACAGGATGGCAATGAAGAGGATCACTATAATGAGGATGATGATGGTGATGAAGAGGCACCGGAACCTTCTCCACACGATGAACTTCATGGTCTTACACGGGTTGGTGAACCAGAAGAAGGACGTTTCCGGGCGACTGGTTGTTATGGAGAGAGAAAAGAAAATCAATATGTGCAACCATAGTTACATGCACAATTATATTATTAAGTTCTGTTGCATATTAAGTGGTGTTATATTATTCTGTGTTGTTAAATATGGTACATGCACATAAAAAACTTTTCCCCCACCCAGATAAAGGCATGAGCTAAAACAAGACGTGTACAAGATGTGTTTTAATGCCTTAAAAAAGTACAGTATGTAAAATTTAGCAACATTTATTGTGAAGCATGTTGCAGCAAAATCAAGGCTAATTTTGGGTGTAATTAAAAGCAACCATTCATACAATCAGATGATGGAACACATACAAAGGGGCGTCATCTGAATTTAAAATAATTTCAACTACATTTTACTACACTTTAACCTATTAAAAATAAAAGATGGTTGAGCTTGAAAACCATTTATGAGTATCTTTTTTTGCCCTTTTTTTGTGGCATTTTGGACAGTGTACCTGTGGTTTGAGGGACAGCCAACTTTCTTTTCTCTGCTAAACAAATATGTTGCATATTATACAGTATATTGTATTGGCTGATACATCAACTGAATAGTAATAAAAGAGAATTGAGTTGGTGTTGGAAGTGTCCTGTCACAGCGGCGAAAATTAGACAGGAAGTCGGCTTTCCTCACCATCCTAACATAGGATGGCCATAACAATGGTACGTTTGGGCCCATGGTTTTTTCCAGACTTCTCAACTGAAATGTGGTAATCTCAGAAAAAGTTGAACATAGCTAGATGATGTTCAACCGTGGACTAAAGTGGTGGTAATTCCCAGATCTGTGAAAGAGAAACTGTAACCCGTCCAGAAATCAGGGTCACAGACTGAATGTTTGAGGAGTTCTTACTTGGGAGGGTCCAGTTTTGGGTTCATGTTGGGTTCATCTCTGCCTTTTCCTGCTGGTCTCTCTTCTGCGTCCGTTTCACTCACAATCTCCAGTGTCATCTCCACTTTGCCCTGCAAACAAAAACACAAGCACAAACATGTACAGGTTTGAACAAGGCGGTTTACACAGAATGAAAAAGAACAACAAACCCGTCTGCATTTCTTTGTATGTATTTTTTAGTCATACTCACACCCAGGACCCTCTGTCCGTCCTGCTCCATGGAACAGGGCCACCAGCCTCTGACAGACTGCTGTGCAAACAGAGATTTTGCATGCTCGATCTTGCGTGGAGCTTCTCTGTTGAGGACGTCCATCATCTCCAGAGAACACTTCTCTGGGGTCTTTGCAGGGGGAACCAGGTCCCTCAGATCCAGCTCCAGTGTGCCTGTGATCACAGTGTGTCAGCTTTTGTAACAAAAAAAAGTGAAGCTTCATAGGTTTCTCCTTAAATGCAGTGTCTTACCGAGATAATCATCCAATGAGAATTTGTCATTATCCCATATTTGAACGATCAGCTTGGGTGGAATCCTGAACTCTGTTTTGTCAAGACTCCAGAAGTGCTCCTATTCAACAAAGAACATGTGAAAGCATGTTTCAGATATATTTCAGCAATGCAGGTCTTGGTTTATCTGACATGCTCCTTAAGGTATATTAGCCACTGACGCAACGGATCAGACAAACCTCACCTTTTTGGACACGAGGCAGTGTTGTTCAGCAGGCAGGAAGTCAAAGTTAAAGATGAACCTCCAATTAAAGTTACCATCTCCGTCCAGAGACCTGTAGTGGACATCAGTCTTCTGCTTGTCCTCCTCCATACCTGGCATCCAGCTGCCACAGAAAACACCACACATACAGTTATAATCTGACTGTCTTTTAATCTATTCAACAATTTCAAATCAGATCAGTACAATCAGAATTAAGAAGAACTGTAGCCTTCATGTACAAAATGGACATAGTCTAACGGGTTCCTCCTGAAGCAACTAGTGAAAATATATTAAAAAAACCACCAGGGGGTGAGTGTAAAAGGAAATAGTTTGAGTTCTATGGGAAAATTAGCCTACTTTTCTCTTGAATTAAAACTTCAGTAAAATTTTCCTGAGAGTTTAATGACCTTAATCGCTAGTTTCAGTTCTTCCAAAGAACGCGATTTAAATTATGATCCCATTTAGAGAAAAATGGAAGATAAAGTGTGGTAAATATGAGTGGACACCAGTATGATTGACAACTGGTATCTCCTAGTTGCAATACGTCAGAAGGAGTCACAGTTCTAGGCAATACCCTTTCTGGAATGTGAAGAAAAACTGTAGTTCCTTCACGCACTTGGAAAGGGGAGGGGTGAGCAGAGGAGTCCTCCATTTGTTGCAATCTGCAGTGTCACCAGTAGATGTCACTGATTTCTAGACTCTGGACCTTTTGAAGCTAATGATCAGACATACCCTTTGACGTAAATGTCACTCATGCGTTCTCCGGTGATGCTCTTCTCATCTAAAGTCACGTCGGTGGTGTTCCAGATCACGGCTCGCAGGAAATACCTGCCCATTCAAACACAGTGGACATTAGCTTAATGGTACCAGGAGTATGACGGTTGAGAAAACACTGCAGAGCAGCACAAAGTACTCACTTCTTAGGCTTGCGTGGTGTGATGTCAAATGGAGGACCAGGGATGCCGATGCTCTTGGGGAAAACATCCACCCACATCTGAAGCTTTCCCTGCCACAGCACAATATAATATGGACATATAACATATATAAAACACATATGGACATGGATTGTATAGGTACAGAATGTGAAATGTCATGCTAATGCACCTGAGAGAGATTGGGCTGGAAGCTGCTGTAGAGGGTCCTGGTCTCCACGTGTTCGGGGACGAGTCCCTGCGTTCTGAGCACGTGAAGACAGAGTCGTTCTCGGGCTGGACCCAGATGTTGATGAATCTCCTTGTTGTTCTCTGGATTTGACAGAATTCCACACATAAATTAGACTCTCAGTATGTTGTACCAGCCAAAAAGTGCATTCGTTATTCATCTGTCTGTCTGTCTGTCTGGTTGTTAATCACATAAGTGTCCAACAGTTGGCTTGACAGGCATCAGACTTGGCAGGTGACTTACTAAGAGCACCAGGTGTGAGCAATGCCAAACTTCATGTTGTTTGGATGAGAAATGCAACAGATAAACATAAAGCCACTTCCACCCTATATTACACACCAACAGATACACACAAAAGTCACATTACAATTGCAAAAGCATGTTTTAATGCACTGTGGCACAAACTACTAGTACCAAAATGAAGATTTAATGCGATTAATTCCACTGAAATCCATAAAATTCTGTTGATAAACACTATAATCCTGTTTATTCCACCACTTTGCCTTTAGCACCACAATGTAGTCGACCCTGTATTGACTCGATTGCCATGTTTCCCTCTTACATAGCCTGACTTTTCCACAAGCATGACTGCAGAATAGTAGCATTGCATTAAAAAAAACAACTTTACTAAGTCAACTGCCAAAGGGGGTTGTAGGGCCACAAAGTGTCCCGTGGATCTTACCAAACTCAGCCAGCGTGTAGTCTTTGCCATTGAAGGTGAGCGAGGTGCCGTTGTCCTCAGTCCTGGGTTTGGAGAGACCTTTAAGACGAGCCAGGTTCTCCAGGATCTCGGACGGCTTCAGCTGGTCCCTCCACTGGTTTATACTGGAACTAAGGCGACAAGAAAGAATGAGACAGAGAGACATGTCCCAGAATGATCAAGACATCATGATTGAGAGTTTTTTTCTTGTTTCTCAAAGCATTAAAGGTCCAGTGTGTAAGAATTAATTACATCTAATGGTGAGACTACAGATTGCAACACACAGATGACTCCATCACACGTTGGCTTTTGCCTACTAGACAGGATTTTGTTCTTTTTTGCTCGTTAAATTTTTACACAAATTAGTCCTTCTAAATGTTACACACTGGACCTTTAAAATGAAAAAGTTTCCTTACATGCAGTATGTTTGTGGCAGACCACAGTAGGAGTTGTATCTGGACAGGAAGCGGTTCTCTAGGTCAATGACCGTCTCCCCAACCTTCTCATCACGACTCAGGAGATCATAGTCATAGACTGAGATTTTCAGGTCCTTGTCCTGGGGCAGGAAACATGTCATCTCGAACATCCTAAACAACCAAAAATAAGGTCTGATTTAGTGAGATGTTTCAGAATACTGTATTTCCCATCATTTTGTAAGTTTGTTCCTTCATAATTATTTACCTTCCAAACACGGGACCGATTGTATTGGGTATGTAATGGTCTCTGTCATCAATCATATTCTTTCCCAGCGATATCCTAATGTATGGATCACACTGAGCAAGAGAGGAAAGGCAAGTTTAGGCTGCAGGAACCGATCGGCGTTTCAAAAAACATGCTGCTCTCATTTGGATTCATTCTCACTCTGCCGTTATTGTCTTTGGGTTGTAGATCTATGGCCCGGACCACGTAGATCCTGACCAGACACTCCTGCGTTCCACTGTCTGGCAGCTCCCGGAACTGACGGGGAGGAGCAGGAACACTTGGGTCGTCCGACAGAGGGTAAACCTTAAATGAACCCTGTTGGTACACAAAAAACACACACACAAAATTAATCCAAAGAACTGCGTTTTTGTAGCCTTACACATCATTCTGTTGTCTATCAATTTTAAATTAATCAAAATTTACAAGCAACTATAAATGATTTGCACAATATTTGATAGCAGGCCATTTAGGCATGGCCGATTTATGTGTATAGCAAATTGATACACAGGGGCAACCCACTGTGCTACACATAAAAATAAAAGTTGGAAACCCAAACCCAACTGTAATAGATTAATATTAGAATAATGCTTTTTTGTCCAGTTGAAATAGATCCTATAATGTTGTGAGTGGTGTTAAAATACCTTGAACTCTCCAACCACTGTGGGGTCATCGTCCCCTTTTTCATTCTTGCCCCGCTGCAGTTTGAAGGTGCTGCAGAAATCTGTCAGCCCTTTGAATTCTGGGACGTCCTCCAGTTCACACTCATACACCTGAAGAAGCACATACACGTCATCAATAGCTACAGAAAGAAACAGATCTGTGCGCAATCCGTAGCCAAAACCAGACAGGCCAACTCACTTTGAGGGTGTCATATCCTTTTTTGAGGTAAGGCCCGCATTTCTCGCAGTCTCCAGTTGAAGCATAGAATTTGCTCCACCAATCCACTGTCTCTTTTTCCTGATGGATACATTTTTAAATTCATCAAGATAAATTCTCCTTATTTGGTGTAACGAAATAAAAGGGTCATATTTTCTTTTTCTAACACTCACCTTCTCTGCAATCTTTGAAGAAAGGAGATGCAATGCAACAAAAAAGCAGAAAAGTCATTTGTAAATACACGTACAGCAGAAACAAAAACACACATGTAAAAAAAAAAAAATACAACAAAGCTGTAAGTATTAACAAGAAAGTGAGAGTGAATTAAGGTGAAAAGTGGTTTGTGGATATGGAGATGGACAGTTTATTATTTTTTACAATTGGCAACAAATCTGTGAAACAAGGGCGTAACATTGGCGGAGTGTAATGTAGGTCCAGGCCTCAAGGGGGCTCACTGAATAATCCCACCTGTTATATTATATATTTTCTGTGAGCAAATAATTAAAAAACTGTGCTTCCATCCAAACAGCGTGCATATTACTACAAAAAACAAACAAACAAACAAAAAAAAAACAAATTTGAACCAATCCACATGTTAGGCCCCTGTTATTTAATTAAAATGTGCTTAATTAATAAAGGAGTGACATTAAAATTCAGTTTAATCACAGAATATGGAGTTTGCCGAGCTTGATGTAGCATCGTGGATTAAGTGTGATCTCAGCCGTCCAGTGTTATTGGTACCCAGCCATGTGAATTAGAAAGCTATAAAAGGGAATCACCATTCATACATACAAAGTGGGAGGTAGGGGCAGCCATTTTGTTGACAGCAGCTGACATGCTGTGTATGAACTGTAAGCCAGAGTGGTAAAGTTTGTAAAATTTGACTATGGGGAGTCAAATTTTTGCACCTGCTAAACAGATGCAACCTTGTGATGGTAAGAGAAGGAGCAATTAATTTATTAATTAACATCATGTGTTAAAATCTGCATGTGTATTAAAAAGTGGGTGGAGTTTACCTGGGCTTCCAGCAGCGGTCTGTCCTCCATGTTAATTGAGACGTGTTTGTAAGGGGACGCCATCATCAGAGCCACTGTTGAGGATGACATTAGGATCAGACAGTTTCGCATGCATTTCTCTGAATCAGTAACTGAAAAAGGAATATGCTATATGCCTATGACTTCCATTAGATGTTGTGTTTTTTTTTCTTATTTATTCATTATTTATGTGTCCTTACTTTTGGAAGACATGGCTCCGTCTGCAGTGATGACATTTGGGTCGCATCTGAACGCCTCCAAGGACGTGATGGTGCACTGACCAACCACAGGCTTCCGGCCAAACGGACGGTGATCGACCACCTTCAGCACAATGGGAGGCGTGTACATTTCCTCCTTTGGAAGGAGCTGGTGAAGAGACAATGTTAAATTAAAAAAATATATTAAAAGGGACTTGTTAGTTTCATGCCAACTTAAATGATCCATCGCCTTAAAGTTGCAGTGCATTGCATTTGTTGTTCTTGATATTATTCTGCCTCTGGTCTTTGGGAACAGAATCACTGCTGATGCTGAACAACCAGGTTTTTTGAGCAGCAGAATTCACTTCTGGGACTTTTTTTGTGGTCACTTTACTGGTTAGAGTCGTACTCCAACCTATTTGCATTCATCTTGCTTTGCTAGTCCACAACCAGCACTGTGTGAACTCATTTGTTTATATTTAAAAGTTATGCATGACAGATTTCACGTGTAAATACCACTTTGATGAAGAGGACAGAGCTGGGGAAGTTGGGGCTCTTCTTCAAGTTCTTGATGACGGCCGACTCCACCCTCTGGCCCCCACACTCCACCACCAGGCTGGGAGAGGTCACTGCGGCCAGCTGGTAAGACTTCATGTTCCTCAGACCCCATGCCAGAATCTGCATGCACAGATGCACACACAAACGCAATTAGAGACATGATTATTTTTATTTTTGTTTTAGACTGACAATGTTTAATAAATACGGTGTATTACCTCTACAGCGGTGAGTTGCACCACAGGCCGAATTCCCTGAGGAACCATGAAGAGGTTCTCTGCTCTCTTTGGAGGAACCAAGGGAAGCTCAGACTCACCTGACTGCAGAGAAGAGAGCATGAGTTACCCCTCTACTTTCATTTTAATCACACTTACTGAATAATTGTTCATAATACTGGGCAGTTATGAGATTTTTATTTATTTTTTTAAAAAAAGCCACACAATCATAGAGAAGTAATTAGATTTAGTATCTTATTGCAGATTACTTTTAGTAGTAGTAGAACTTTATTATCCTTGTTGGAAAAAAATGACATTAGCTTATTGCACACAGCAAATTACCAAAGTAGCAACATAATTTAAAAAGTACCTACTGCAAAGTAACTAGATATTGTGTACATTTAAAAAGTACTTAAAGTGTTCCAGTCAAGTAAGAATGTATAACAGTTGTGGATGAAACATACATTCATTAAGTGAACATGAATAAAACTATTAGATACTGCATAGATTTAAAAAGTACCTTAAGTTCTTCATTTAAGTGTACATGTATAAAAAACCCCACTAGAATCTGCATCAGTTACCTCCAACAGATACTGCATGCATTTAAAAAGTACCTAAAGTGATCAGTTTAAGTTAACATATACAGTATAAAATACTACTATACTAATAATGTATACATAAAAAAAATTACCTTTAGTGCTCTTATTTAAAAACACACAAGTTCTGGATTTTGTATGAATGTACAAGATTATTAAATGAATTACAAATGAATGAACTAAAAATTACATATGTGAAAGCATGAGTTTCTTACAAACCTTGTCTTTCAGGATAAGTTCAGCAGCCAGCAGTGCCTCTCCTGCCTTCTCTCCCTTCTGCATGATGGAATGCCACAGAAGCCTGGGTGTCTGATCCATGCCTGGACTCAGTTTCACCATTGGGATGCAAACAGTGCGACCCAGCAGCTCATCCTTCCCCTACACAGAGGATAATGTGGCACAATTAATGGCTCAAAATTGAATATATCAATAAAAAAAATACTACTGAACAATTATTCAAAACATTACTATAATACTGAATCGACCGGTTGAATTAAATAAATGTGCATCGTAACTCCACCTACCACTTGGTCATGGTCGTAGAACTCCACGACAACGTCAGGCGGGCGCTGAGCGATGTTCTGAGGGTCTCCGTAAATCTGCACGTCATTGAAAATCAAAGTTTGGTCCCAGGTTGGGTTCAGCGTTGCTCGCAGCTTCTCTGTCGTCTTGCTAACATGGAGGAAGGAGATGTGTGCGTATGGATCTGTGATGGGAAAATAAATGCAGATGATTTAAAAGTTTATAGTGTTTTTTTTTTTTTTTTTTTTGCAGTTACCTTTATTTCAAAAAGGTCTAGAGTGTAACATTAGGGTTTATTGGCCATCTTGCACTACCACGTTTCTACTGCAGTTCAAATGGACAAACCAGATAAGGCATGTGTTTTGCTTGTGTAAATTGAATGAAACCACCGTCTTTTCTGGTACGTAAAGGATACTAGTTCTCTGAAGTGCTTGGGAAAAGAAGGGGTGAACAGAGGAGTCCTCTGTTTGTTGCAATCTGCAGTCTCACCATTAGATGTCAGTAATTCTTACACATTGGACATTAAAAAGTTGATTTGATGTACATTTTTAAAGATAAGACATACCAGCATTTGTATCAGTGCATATACGTTTTAAAACCAAAAAGTACCTTAAATATGTCTTGTATAAATACTTTATTCAAGGGTCACGTGTAACAGAGGCCACGTTCATACACCACCGTGTTTCTACAGCAGCCCCAACAGACAAATAAACCACAGCGTGTGTTTTGCATTTGAAAACCGAAGATTACTTCACCGAAAGTAATAACTACAACACGTTTTCTGGTATGTGAAGGCCACCGTAGCTTGTCAAGCTCATCCGAGCTAAAAAAAAAAGGGTGAACGGGGAGTCCTGTTTGTTGTGGTCTACGGTCTCACCATTAAAGGTCAGTAATTCTTCCACAATTGACATTTAATAGTTATAAAACTGAGTTTAACAATTTTGTTAAATTTAATTATTGTTTCAAGTTTTGACCAGCAAGACAAGACCTACCAGAAAAACTATCCTTATCCATTGATGTTAAGTTCCGAGCCTGGTAGACATAGACACGAAGGTGGTACACATAGGACCCTATAGCAAAAACAAAAAACAGATTTCCATATATTCATATGAGAGAGCATTTTATTTTGCATCTTCGCTGGTTTTCATTCTCACTCACTTTCAAAGGAGCAGGATACAGTGGGTGTGTTGGCACCGAACAGCTTGGAGGCATCGGCCTTGGAGCCTTTCTCCTTTTCCTCGGTATCAACACCCTGTAAAGTAAACGTTGTCTCTGAGCTTCTGCTGCATGTTCATGATTCACACACTGGCAAACAATAGCTCACCATGGCACTATGCATGTGTTTAATACCTGAGTAAATATTTGGTGTTTCACTAAGATCAGATGTGGGTCAGGTTTTGATCATCATCATTTGTTATTTGTAAAAGGATGGATACTTAACCTTCCTTCAGTTTTCAGTCTAATCTGACTGAACTTCCCCGAAGCATGAATATTTTATTTTTCATCTTATGACCTCAAGATGTTAAGATATCCTTCACTCTAAGAATTTAAACAAAATTACTTAATTTTAAGTGGTGCTTATTTTACACTTGGTATTCCTGGTAAAAAAAATTTATTTTACCAAAAATAGAAATAAATGGGTAAGACTATTTCAGGGTAATTCAATAGGACACTCACATCCACTTAGCCACACACCCAACACACAACTACATTGTTTCATAGTCAGGTCAGAATGCCGAAACTACAATTCACAACTATGGTTTACCTGTTTCTGTTATTATTTGGTTGCTATTGTGAAATTATTCTTTCTACTATCTTGTTTGGGACATTCCTACTACCATTCATTTTTTTAATGCTATTTATACTATAACTTGTATTATAACAATAATTGGAGGTTTTCAGCATCCCCAACAGCTTTTGCTCTCAGTTCAGAAGGCATAAATAAATTAGAATGATGAATTATGTTTTTGTGTTAGTATAAGAGCAGTTAAACTGCAGTCACATTAGACCACTAACAGTAAAATAATGCAGGGTTCAAGGAGAAACATGTTCATATGTCTCTCCGACTTCAATTTATGGACCATAATCACTTTCCCATTCATGTAATTGGCTTTTCCACATTAAAACTTTTTTCCCCCTTTACTCACTATTGCACCCTCCAGCTGAAAGATGGCAGATGCTCCGAGGCGGTCCTCCGGCTCCATCTTGCGCCTCCAGCGCCTGCGGCGAAACGTATCCGATGAGCGTTCCTTCCTGTGGAATTTCCAGCCAATCAGAGAGGAGAATTCCCATCCCTCAGGGTCACCTTGATCTTGTCTCTGTGTTTAAAGACAAAACATTTTAATTCTATATTAAATACATCCTATTCAAAAAAGACTTTACACTGGTACAGTGTTGCCCTGCAATGCTAACCTCCACAGGTGTTCCTGCAGGGGGCGCAGCTCTCCTGCGAGCCCTGACCAGCCTTCTCCTGCGGTGGACGTGGTACATCTTCTCTGTGGGGACCCAGGAGCGAGGCTTGTCATCTGGAGGGATGGTCACTCCGTATTCCCAGCCTATGAAGACATTCACACAATCGCGTAATCACTTTACTTTCATTTTTGTGATTGTACCTTGTCAGTCTGACATTGTCCATTTGAATCAAAAAAGTCTCAGTCTAAAAAAGCCTTAGATACTGTAAATGCCAGAACCTTGATCATCCACTGCTCTGTTGTCATCCACAGTCCACTCGTCCTCCCACATCCAGCCTGAGGGACACTCAAACTCTCCTGGGTGGCGGCTTTTTTCTCCATTCTACATAACAAAATCTGTATTAGCTGCATAGAACTGTTTATTAATATTTTCTTCAAGGATTTGTATCACTCATATTACCACTAATACCCAATTTGAGACATTGGAAAGAGTGAAACATTGGAAACAACTAAGAAAAAAGTACTAGCTGGCATTCATATATGTAGTGTATAAACACTAAATGGCCACTTTATTGGGTACACCTGTTTAACTGCTTGCAAACTTAAATAGCTAATCAACAAATCAACTGTAGACATTCAAATTTGGCATCAGAATACAAACTGCTGTGCCATGGAGTGGCACAACAATTTCTAGGATTTACAGAGAATGGTCCAAAATAAGAGAAAATATCCAGTGAGCATCAACTCTCTTGGTGAAAATGCTTTGTTAATGCCAGACATCAGAGGCGAATGACCAGTCTGGTTCAAGATGACACTAACTCTGAAATCTCTGAAAACCTTGAGTAGATAAGTACCAGCTGATCACATCTCGTCCTGCATCCTGTGTACCTAATAAAGTTTCCATATATATATATATATATTATATATATATATGAATATGAAGTTCTCTTCCAAGTGTGTTGGAGAGTTTGTGTAGCCATTAATTAGCATTAATTAGCATATATATTCTAAATGGCAGTCTAGCATTGACTCAACTTCTGATATAAATATAAAAGGCTCATTATGAGGTAATGAAAAACAACAATTCACACTTATTTTATATTTTAAGATGGGGGGGGGAGAATAATAATTTAATATTTTCTTCTATTATATAATGTAAAATTTTACACACTAGAGCTTTAAAATGTGAGTCACAGTGACCAAAAGTGTGTGTGCAAGGTGTCCGTGTAATATTTAAAACCTCCCACATTATTTGAATACGAGTGATGCTGCTCTCACCACATCAGTGAAGGGCTCAGAGGCAGCATTCCACTCTCCACCGGGGAAGCGAGTCTCATTTTGGAAAACTTCGTCCATGAATTCAGTGTGTCCTGCATCTGCCTCCGTAAGCAGACTGAAACACAATGTCAGACATACTCTGTAGCATTTGTGTGTAATATATGAAAGGAAACTGCAGTAAAACCACCTCCTGCAGGAGTTTGTCACTCCTCAGCACTTACTGCCAAGATGTACATATGACGTTAGTACAACGTCAGTGAGAAGGAACGACATGTTTGTGTTTTATCAGGGACTGTTTACATATTGGGAGTAATCCAGCTATGTTTTGATGAAACCAACACCATGCAACTTTTCTGGATGTGCTTTCACTTTATCAAACACTGCTGTGATGAAAGTAAATGCTTGATGACTTCTACATCTTTTTTTTTTTAACCAACTCAAGTTCAGGATAAAGGCCTTTGTTCATCGGATGCTTATTTTTGTGTCCAATCAACGCAGCATTCACATCAGCCACGTAAAATTCGCTGTGCGAAATCTATTTTATTTTTTCGGCTCATGACAGATTTTTCCAAGCTACCATTTCCAACAAATTCATAGCTAACCAAGCAGAACGTCAACAAAGCTCATTCTTTTAAATAAACAAGAAAAAACTAGAAGCACTTGGAGAGTGTAGACCTCCGCAAAGCAATGATAAAGAGTCCTTCAAAAAAATTCCTGGATCCAGATGGCGATCCTGATCACCACCAAAATTTAATCAACTGTTCTTTGTCCCATTACACACCTTTCCTGCAAATTTCATCAAAATTTGCCTGTAACTTTTTGAGTTACTTTGCTAACAGACAGACAGACAAAAACAAACGCTGGCAAAAATATAACCTCCTTGGCAGATTTAACTATAAAATAATTACAAGAAGTGTTTAAGTATTCAGACCCGCATATATGTACCGATATGCAAAAATGTGGCTTTACACAAATGTGGAACATGGTAATTATGACCTGGTCCTAATTCACTCACCTTTTCCAACCTTCTCATCCATCCAGATTTTTTAGTGCTGTTATTTTACGCTTAAAAGATTGTGTAATGTTACGTTAAGATCAAGCTGTCAAGGTACATGTTGATTCTCTGGATGAAGAAATGTTACTTTTCATAATTTATAGTTATTTAAAAGACATTACAGTTCCACAAATTCAGTTTCAATGCAACTTTCATAAATCTGCTGATTTGGTCTGGTGATTTAAAAAAGGACTGGTTTGTGGAGAATGAATCACAAATGCAGATTTAAACATGAAGAAACAAATGTTTGGAGTACGAGTTGAAGTGCACAGTTGAGTGTTTGTTCTCCCACTGAGGAGGGAGATTAAAAAGGTCAAAAGGAAACGACTTCCAGCTCGCTGGCACGGCTGTGTCATTAAATCATTTTCCATGGCATGAGAGGAATGTAAACACTTGAGAGCAGTCCATGTAGTTCAATGGGGGAAAAAAAAACATGCTGCCATAATAACCAGCAGTGAATCTTCTATTAAAAGTAATTAAAAAGTCGTCTTCTTGGCCAAATACACAAGCATCATGTACAATTACACTCACGCTCTCTCTGGGTCAATGAACCACTGGTCCTCCCACTCCCATCCTCTGGGGGGCATGAAATACTCCTGTTTCAGCTTCAGTTTGCCCGTGACGTCTGAATATTTGTGGCGCCCCACCAGCCCTGTGGTTCCCCACTTCCCGAACATTTTGGCCTGGTTCTCGTACTGTAATGTGAAAGGAGGTAGCATGTTGAGGTTTGACATTGTGGTAAACATTTCAAATACTCACTTTTAGAATTTACAAGTAAATCTATGTATCTTATGTACAACTACATACCAACTCAGCAAAGACACTGAAGGTTCCCTCAGAGAAAGAGTTGAACTTCTTCTCCTGAGCAGACAGACCCAGCCACATGTTGACTCTGATCTGAACTGGCACCTTCAATCCTTTGTTCTTGTCCATGGGGTACTGAGGGGGAGGAAAAATGACACATGTGCAGTTTAAAGAGAGCTATATGTAAGAAATGTATTAGATAAACTCATAAAGTGACCAGAGATTAAGGAAATAAACTCTGTTTACATTGTGTGTTTTGGTCTGTTGCGTACAAATGCAGCTTGTAGCATTTTGACCAGCAGAGTTAATCTACAGGTTGACCTACAGCTATAGGTAAGAAATACTGAATGTTGCCAAGCCAAAAAAAGGCTTGTAATGCGTCTCAAAAACACTTTAACCTGAGGAAAACGTGGAGCACAAGTACATCTTTATATTAAATAAACTGGCAATCATAATTTGTTTATTACCTATATATTGAGGGACACTTAGCTCTGGTGTCTTTGTCCATATGTTTTTTTTTGGACAAAAATGTTTGGACACCAGCCTCCTTTTTGTTTATTTGGAGCACAGATACATACCTGAAGGTAGATGGTCTGTGTTTTGCCACAGTGATGACCACACGCCTGCTCACTGTATGTGGAGAAAAGGACTTGGTGAGCGGGGATGCGACTGTAGGCCACTCTCTTTTCACCGCGGAGCATCCAGATGATCACGTCTGGCATGCTGTTCTGGGGCTGGACACAATGACAAGTATGAAGTGATAAATGATACATAAATTCTATTCAGTTTAATTTGCGCATTAAGAAGTTCTACATTTCTTTTACATTTTCTTGGGAAATTTTTCATTTAAATTATTATTCTTTTTTTTTCCCCCCATCTTAAAGGCTATGTGCTTATGTTTTAAACAAAGCTGTGACTATTTGCCTTCTTTGTCTGCTCATTTTACTAGATTACTACTTATATGATACTACTTATATTATCATTCTTACTGTATCTGGACAAATATAAGAACTTGTTTGTGTCTTGTATCATTTCTTTTGGCTATTTTCTGAGAAAGTATTTTGGCTTTTGTCAGTTTTTTGCCTCTTTACGGTTGTCCTTTGTTTTTGTCTCTTGTATTGTCTTGCTGCCCATTTGCAAATGCACTTGACCCCACTGAAAACAAGATAATGCATCTTAAGGGGTTTATCCTTACAAAAATAAAATTCATCATAAACATGTACTGTATGTTGTACATTCTATTACACTATCGTATATATATATATATATATATATATATATGTCTGTTTATCTTCTTCACTTTAAATGCCAAAATGCACCAATATGAATCATCTTTTCCATTCTGATGAGACTGACCATTCATGTGAGACTGATTAGTGTCCAAGCACATGATGTTGAGTAATCACTTGTTAAACAAGTCCATCACTGCCTCAGTGACGAATAATTATTACCGGAAAATCTCATCAGATTGAGGGGAAAACATCTTCTTACCTCTTCAGCCAACATGTGAAGTTTGTCAACCCAGGCCTCAATGTCGGGCAGAGTGTCTCTGATCTCCATGGCTTCCTCTCTCATGCGTCTGGCTCCCTGCATGATGGATTTCAAATCAGTGTCCCGCAGCTTTTTGATTTGGATGTCCAGGGATGTCAGGTTGGATCGGCCCTCCAGTTCAGGCATTGGGAAACTAAACGAGGCGAGATTACAACAAATTTCATACTCTTCATACTTATAACAAAACATTAAAGCTGCTGTTGGTAACATCACAAAATACTAATATTTTAGGATCTTTCCTGAGCTCCTCTCATCAGATGCTGATACTGACATGTGTTTTATTGTATATACTGCATATTTAGATTGTACCAAATAATAGCCAGAAAATGTTACTACAGTAACAACCATTCTTGTAGCTGATTTATAATTAAACAAAATGTTTAAAAAAAACATGGTATATTCATTCTGATCATTTATAAATTAACTCTCCACACTGTCAATTTCATCCCTCTGTTGAAAAGTTCATTGTTCTAATCTTAAGTCCAGGTCTCCCATGGAAAAGAGGGTTCTAATCTTAATGGGACTTAGCTGGTTAAATAATGGTTGATAAAATAAATAAATAAATATTGCACTGTTGTATATTGCCTTGTAAGGTGACCTTGGGTCTTTTAAAAGGCACTTATTGTGTTATTATGTAATGATATTGTTTGGGTAAGAAATTCATGAGAATGGCTTAAATATTGTACAATTCACATTTTACACTTCACTATACTTCAATCTATTCAATGTTACCACTATGTTCCTCACTTTAAAAAATCTATTGGCAAAAGATCCTTTCTGTTTAAGGCTCCAACAAACTAGGATAATTTACCAGCTGATATCTGCTCTATTACAGCACTGGGATTGTTTAAACATACTCTGTTGTCTTTCCTTGTGCTCTTGTTTTCAATGAAACTGTTATTGATTTAGTTTTGTTTCAGTTTACCTACTGTTCGCTGTTATTGGACACTGGCCAAACTGTAGGTGTAAGGTTTTTGGTGTCTGTATGTATTATTCTTGTTTTAGGTTTTGGAGGGGCATTTATTGTGTTGTTATGTAATGTTTGTCATATTGGTTGGGATCCCCTCTAAAAACAAGATGATGCATCTCAAAGAGTTTATCCTAATAATTTCAGTTGCTAGTATACCCTGATTATTCACCTTTCCAGGTCTTCGATGAACTGATTGAGTAACTTCAGCCACACCTCTACCAGTTGGTTGTCAGAGACTTTGGCTGAGATGGCAGTTTTAAAGGCCTCCAGGTTGGATTGCTGAAACAACAGAGCATAGGTGAGGATTACACCACCCCCAAAGTATGGCAGACTCATGCTGGAACATGACTTTACTTCAACAGATTAGGATATTTAACTGCAAGCAATCAATCACAAAGTCAAACAAAGTCAAAAAAAGACAACAGTGGATAAAACAGAATTACCAGGCGGTGAGTAATGAAGAGGATAATGTTGACAGAGTCCAGACGGTGGCTAATGTCTTCCCAGAATGAGGTAACCACCACTACTGGCTTAGTGTTGGCCCAGGGCAAGTAATAATAATGGTTACCTTACAAAAGAAGAAAAAAAAAGGTTTTTCACATTTTTTTTTAAAATGTATCTTCATTTATAAGTAGCTCAGTCCACTCACCATCAAATACAGCACAGCTGTACTGAGTGGTGGATGCCAGAGGTTTGCAGGTGGCGTCCAATTTGTTGCCGTAGTTACCGATGCTGACCTCAAACTGGATTGGTTCGCCAGGTTCCTGAATCATGGTAGCACTGTGGAAGACCGCGCACAGACAGTATTTCCTCCTCCTCTGGTACTTCTGATGTGGAGAAAAACACAACCACATTTGTGTACTACTGTTTACAACAGCTATAACATCAAAAACATCAGACTGAGGAAGGAAATATTTGCTAATAATAGTTGTGTTGTCTTTTGTTTTTTTTGCTTTCATTGCATGCATTTATTTAACACGATGACTGATTGCTACTGCATGTTTGTCCTCTAAAGACATCAATTCCCATGATTCCCTGCCATTCAAGACATCAAAGTAGGACATCAAACTATGATCTTGGTTACTGTTTTGAATGAGAGATGTTTAGAAATGACTAACTGTGCGTTTAAAAGAAGCACATGATCATGTTTTAAAAAAACAAAAAGCCCGAGAAAACTCAGCTACTTTACTTAGCAACCCAAAGAAATTGAATCTTTAGATGCTGACCAGGTATTTTCTCTGGGATTGACTGCTTTCAAAGATGGTAAATGATAAACAGTCTGTATTTATATAGCACTTTTCAAGTCTTGATGGCAACTTCAAGATTCTGTTTACTACAGTTTTTTTTCATTTACCAATTCATACACAGCTGTTTTAGCCATCAGGAGTAACTTGGGGTTAAAAATGTTAAAAATGCAGAGCTGGGAATTGAAAGATGGCTCTCTCTACTACTCATCCAACGTCAATCAGAAATTGTTACCTACCAAAAAGCAAGTTCATGGCATGTGTTTCTCAACCACACCTGTCAGGTATCACTCAAACGATCAATAGATACATTACCTGAGCCACCAGGATGTCATCACTGTGGATGTTGTCTACATTTTTGTCCACTTTCCCCTCCAACTTCGTGGTCAGCTCCACCATGATCCTGCCCCTGTACGCCACTCCTTCTCCCTGTGCCAGGACAACACATTGATAAGAAACACTGCCTTTAAAAACAAATGTAGGACAATGACAAAAGCGTCATTTGAAATTGCAGGTGGCTACCAACCTTGCCAAAGTTAAGATCCTCATAGGGATCTGGCAGCCCAGTGAACTCTCTGGGGCTGCCGTACAGGTTGACGAAGCACGGCCCAAACACGGGCAGGAAACCCACCTCAGACTGACCCGTTTTAGCTGCAAAAGAGACGGACATTTAGTCAAGAATGGTTCTTGAACTGACTCCAGTTAATCACAGCAAAGCTTTAATTGTTAGTAATGCCAGTGTTGCTTCATTTGAGGCGGTGGTGACGGAAAAACAATGATTGCTGGGAAAGTAAGTGGCAGGCACTATGAAAACAAAACATTCAAATCCTACAACTACTACTGTCAAAAAACAAAGCACTGCACAGGATTTTTTGCGATGTTCAGACACAGAGGTTAAATTGTTAAGCAAATTGGCGTGCAGAATATGTCTTTATCATGCAACACAGAGCAAAAAAGAGCACGGTGAACCTTCAAACGATGGTATTTCATCATTTCCTGCACGTTCCTCTATGTCAGGAGAAAAAGGACAATTCAAGTACCATTTTAAAAATTAATCCAAACAGGCACAACATATATATTTTTACATAAATATCTTGACTAAAAAACAACATTATTATTTGGTATTTTATTTGTATGTTTTCTTCAAAAATAATACCTTCTATCTCTCCACCGGAGGAGGCAATCTTGGCAAGGTTCAGGTATGTCGTGCCAATAGCATCATTCCCTGTCATGCGATCCCTGCAACCACACACAGTCAATTTACACTGCACATACACATACATGAATCTGCAATCCTGTGATTAACTGCACTGTCGTGTTTTGTTTTGTCGCTGTTGAGGAGTGGATCTATGTCGGATGTGATGTTTAACTGCGTTTTCAACACCTTGTGTTTTTCTAATCTCGCCCTTGTACTCATTTCCCTTCAGCCTTCCTGGACCTGAGTTATCAGGCCCCAGAAATACACACACACACTCACACACAATGATGAAAATTAGCTGCGACACTATGCCAACAAGATCCCAGAGCATGTTATTCAGGGGAAGGGAGGAGCCTGCACAGCGATGAGTCATATACCACTGCATTATTCTCATGTGGTTGGTGGTGGGACATGAATCCACACACGCACACTCTTGTACAGAATTGTTAGTAAGGACACTCACACACACAATGCATTCTCTAAACCTTAACGTAAGCCCCAACCCTAAAACCAGAACCTTATTCCACATTTAAAATTGTGAGGACCAGCTAAAATGTCCTCACTTTTTATGGATTGTATGACTTTTTTGGTCCTCATGAAGATATAGCATACACATGGTACAGCTGACCACAGTACAGAAATACTGTGGTACACAGTCTCAACGCTAAATGATTCTAAGAAACACATAGTTTTTTTGGAGAAGATGTACTTACCAATCAAAGACTGTGAGTTTGACAGACTCGCACATGGAGGGGAACTATAAAAAAACAACACAAGAACCAGGTTAAAAAGAGGTTTTAACAAAAACATAATTTTATCCTGACACTTTGTTACCTTGACTTGAAGGTGCAGTATTTGGTTCCATTCAGGATTTGCATTTTTCTCAATTATCTGAGTGCACAGCTGCAGAGACAGCAAAACCACATAACAGCTTTTATCCCCTGTTGGACAACATTATACTACCCAGCTCACTTTTGTTTAACACTGCTTTTAAAGAGGGAGAATTGATCAGGTGGAACCTTTTTGCCTGCAAAGCGAGCTTCTAAGAAAGGATCCACCAGGTTCTTCTTGTTTCCGTCTCCTCCAAAAATACCTTTCAGGGACTGGACAAATGCATCATCCACTGAAATTAAAGGGAATTAATTAATTATCAGTCACAACTAATGGAATATTTGTCTTACAGCTTTCCCCAGTTTTGACATACATATTTAACAACCCCATTAGCCTGTGTTGTTATGTTGAGCTTCAGAATCTTCCATCAGGGAAAAGGAATTGCAGTGATCCAGATTATTCATTGTCATTAAATGTGAGGTTTTCAATTTGTTTCTTTTATGTATACTATCTGTACTCTAAACTCTATAGTAGATGCTGAATAAGTGACTATCAAAATAAATCTATTTCAGATTACAAAGTGAAAATGAGAAAGAAAGAGAGAAGTAGGTATATAAGGTAGCTAGCTAGCCGGCTACCTAGCTAGATTTGTTTTGAAATATAAATCTAAAGATTATGTATACTATGCTGTATTCTACACACTATATTATATGGAGAATAACTGACTATCAGAATGAATCTTTTTCAGGTTACAAAATGCAAATGAGAAAGAAAGAGAGAAGTAGGCTAGCTAGCTACTGAGCTAGCTGGCTATATCTAAGTCATAGATTGGATTAGATTGCAAAAGTAACATAACATGACAATACAAGATGGTGGACTTTGTTACTTCATTACATATAAAGTATTTCTAATGAGGCTATGAAAACAAAGCCCTTTTTCATTTAAAGCTTATGAAAACAACTAACCAGTAATATTTAACTTGGTTATTTTGCATTTGAAAAATATTTATTATTTAAATTATTTATTTAAATAATATGTATTATTTAAATTAATGTTTAAATAAAAAAATAACCACTTTTATTACAATTCTTAATGGATTTGTGCTGAGCATGTGTATTATGTATTGTGTTTAGACTACTGCTTATCCTCTTGGGGACATTAAGGTTGAACTCTAATTGACTCCATAATTATGTTTCTACAGCTGGACTTACTCTGAGGAATATCTTCAGCTCTGAAGACCTTCAGCGAGAGCGTGGCCCATCGCAGAGTCACACCCGCCGGCAGCAGGAGGTTACTCTCTATGTCGTCCAGGTCATCGTTACATTCCCTCTTCTCCACCTTCATAGTGGGAAATTAAAGAGGAGGAACAGAGTTCATGAAGACACACAGAGAAAGCGGCGTAGCCACCTTAATTACATGTGGAAGGAGGAGAAAAAACACAACGTGTCTGTTGTACCGGAGGCTCGTCTCCTATCCCAATTACGAAGAGGCTGACTTTGAGGTAACCTTTAGCTCCAGAGTTGGAATCATCTGGGTCATTCAGAAGAAGCCACTTCTTGATGACACAGTGGGCTGCAAATACAAAACACATAATTATTATTATTACAGCAACACCAAGAAGAATCTCCAAATTAAAAGCAAAAACACATGCTTATGAGTTATAGCTACCCAAATAAACTAAAAACATACAAATAAAACCTCTACAAAAACACCTACATTATCAAAAGGCAAGTAATGTATATCATCCACCACAGATTTTCAATTGTGTGACTACTTTGACCCTTAAGCATTAATAATAACATATCCAAAAAGATAAATTGCATATTAATACAACAGTCTTGCGTTAAATCCTTCCTTCACAAACACTGTTTTGTTTTCTTTGGTTAAATTTGTGCATATTATTCTTGAGATATATTTTATTTGTTTATATTTGTCAATTTCATAGGCATAATGGTGGGTTTTTATTAGATATATTTTAGAAATGTGTTGATTTCAATGCACATTTCATTCATGTCATTTTTAAGGTTGCATTATAAGGTGCTGGATTAGTTCAGTTTATTTTTACTGGAGGGGAATTATACTGTATTATGTAGGTAAGGGTGGACAGAATATCACTCACCCAAGCTGCCATTTCAGACAACACGGTATTTAAGTTATACGTACTGCATTTCTTTGTTTCTTGCAATGTAAATTATATGTATGTTTATTTGTTTTAATATTTTACTTTGCATTGATATTGTGTTTCATCATTTATATTGTAGTTAAGGTCTTAAAATAACCTTTCTACCTCACCCACACATGTTCTATTCATTATTTTTATTTCTAAATGTGCAAATAAACCATAAAAAGGCAGTTAATGTGCAACATCATCACATTTTCACCTATAGTGAGTCACATCTGTGCAAATCAAGTTTTTAAGTTTTGCTCACCCGGTTCATCATAAATATAACCAACGTCCAGCTAAGTGAGAGAAAAAGAAAAATGTCAGCCAGACTCTCATGAACACACCAACCACACTTTTTACATATTATAAAATAACACTGGGAAGAGGAAAAGGACACCAGATACCTTGAATTCTCCCATGAGACTGTCAGCCCTCAGTGAGTAAGAATCATACACCTGCAGAGAGAAGAGAAAAATGCCTTTATTGTCATTGTGTAAGAACAACAAAAATTGCAATGTAGCCCCTTAGAAACATTTCCACTAACACACTTAATCTTGCATTTTTAACTACAACTAAACTACTGTATATACAATAGTCTACATGTGCACACAATAGAGGTAAAAGAAGAAAATGACAAAAATATCAACTATATAAAGAAGGAAATTATAAAAATTAAATTATAAAAAGATACAACTATGAAAATACAAATAAATAACATACAGTATAGAAATTCTAAAATGCTACCAAAAAGAGTGGACTGTATAAAAAACACTTGACTTTTAATCATAATTACTAAAACTTTGAGGTAGAATAAAATGTTTTTAAAAAAAGGACAAAAAAATGACACATCATTCTTACCCGGAAACTTATTTGCTTATCAAACAGATCTAATGGCAGCATGTGGACATTATAGAACATCATCTGTAAAACAAAAAAATATATATAGCAAAATATAAATTAAAAATGTTTAATGTGCAGTTTTAAGTGTATGAGTGTAAAGTGACATCACCTCATCAAAGTAAGGGTTGTTTCCCCTCTTGATCCTCGTCCGGTGGGTTTGGTCACACAAACTGACTTTCACTACGGGTTTGACATTATTCCCAGACAACTGACGAGCCTGGATGATCCGAACACGGATCTGAGAGATGGAAACAGTATCATTGGGTCAGAGTGGAGGAAAGTATTTATGATTCCGAAGGATGAAAAATCATCTGACCAAGAGCATCTACAATGGTTTTGAGTGTTCAGCTCATTTTGTGTGCAGTATCCAAGTTAATCACCTTTCTATATGGTTTTTGTATGAATTTAATGTTTGTTTATTCACTTATATAAAGCTTCAGTGTCTAACATTTAGGAATTTATGTAATTGTTTTGCCTCTGTTTGGTCTTTGTGAAGAAACTGTAACATACACTACCGGTCAAAAGTTTGGTAGTGTATGTTGTTCATCTGAAAACGTGTTCTGTCAAGCAAAACTATCAGCCCTGACTGAGGGAGGATCTGGGTGTATACAGCAGCAGCGCTGGGGTGGGAAGGGGACAAGGGGCATTTATCCCATCAAACTGCAGGTTTCTCAAGCAGTAGCATTACCTTCTTAAACTTTTTTGTGAATGCTTTGTGAATGTTCTTTTCTTGATCTTCACAACATGCAGTGAAACTTAAACACACTGTTACACTCACCTGGAAGTCTTGAGGCTTATTGGTCAGTCGGTGGCGACTCTGTGCTCTGGCCAGTCGTTTGCGGAGGTTCACAGACTGACCAGATTGTGATGCGCCCCCTGCAGGACTAGTGGGGCTTCCATCCAGTTGAGCCTCACCACCCTCTCCACCGTCACCACCATCACCACTGCCACCACCTAATCAATAGAAAGACAAAAACATTGAAAAGACTGTGGAATGTACTGTACATCAAATTAAATATATCAATTAATCATGAATAGCTACATCATCTCACCAGTGTCCGTCATAGTATCTCCTGCTTGAGGGTCGTTGGGGTTCGGTGAAGCATTTGGTGGAGGATCGTAGACAACCACAAGGTCGATTGTTGCCTGGGAGAAAAAGATTGTCGTAAATAACAAAAAAATATAATAATAAATAAATAATAAAAAAAAATAAAATTTAAAAAAAAACACCCTTCTTCTTGCTTTTGTTTTTTAATTAATACATAACAAACAGACAAAAAAACTCACCCCAATATTCTGACCACTTTCATTGACCAATGGCACGTTTTTGGATGGTAATGTTCTCGTTTGACCTGAGGCAAGGTCTCTCAAAGAGATTTTAGTTGATCCAAGAAACCTGACAAGAACCACAAAGTGAGGAAAACATTTAGTAATATACATGTAGATCCACTAGGGCTGCAATTAACAATGACGGTCATAAATTATTAATCTGTCGATTATTTTCTCGATCGATCGAGTTCTTGTTTGGTTCGTAAAATGTCAGAAAATGTTATGAAATGTTGATCGGTGTTTACCAAACCTAGAAATGATGTTCTCAAATGTCTTGTCCACAAACCAAAGTTTGTTTTGGTGAGAACAGTGAACGAAACATTAGAATAACTGTCTGAGAATATCTTCTCAGACAGTCACTCGAGTCGGTAATGATAAAGTTTCGGAAATGCACTGGTGTTTTGTGTGCTTAAGTCACATTCACAGAAGGGGCACACACACATTAGTCACCACCCAGAGCTAACAAACCGTGCCTGCTCAGACAAACAAACGCAGCTCACAAGCCACAACAGTCATCACAGGACAAGAGCCACTGGCCTGTACTTACACCGAGTTTTACCATGAGGTTCAGAAGTGGTCATTTAACAACACAATACAGCTGAAAAACCCACAAAACACTGTCAAATGAGTAAAACTCTGTAGTATCACTGCTTTGAATTTGAAAAAAATAACTAGATTTGACTCTAAAAAAATAGTTTAAAAATAGTAGTAAAAAAAGTTTTAGAGTCAAATGGAGTTATTTTATATACACTGTAAAAAATGTACTGAAAAGCATTCTTCCTCTGTCTACATGTCAAACGTTTCCAGTAGAGAATGTTAATTACAGCATTTTGTGGAGTAATCATTAACTGTTAAATGAGTCAAGTTCTAATGTTTAACACTGCAGAGTATAAAACCAACAAATATGTTTGACTAAAGGTACAATCACTGTAACACAAAATGGTTTTTGTGGCCTGAGAAAATGTACTTTTTACTAGAATCAGGCTTTGGCAACCTTTTTTTTTTTTTTTTACCTCTGCGTCTTTCACATGTCCTCAAGAGACTACCATGACAAAACAAATATGTTGGTGAAAAATAGCGGAGGCACTTCAGCAGCCCAGTCAGTAATGAAACTCTTTCCCTCGCCTCCTCGATGACCTGACTCACGTAGTGTCGTGAACGATGCTTGGTCCGGGTCATATTTGTAACACTGCCAGTCCCCCGATCAAGACACGCCAAGAATCTGTGCCACTGTGATTGATAATCTGACATGGTGACCATCTTGAAACGCTAAATATATTGTGTAGTCTGATCCCGACATTAGTCAAGGGCCTTGATTCACAGAGGCCACCGTGTTTCTACAGAAACTCGAATGGACAAACCAGCCAGAGCGTGAGTTTTAGATTTTGAAGTATAAGCTTATTACACAAGAAAAACAACATTATTTCTGGTAAATGAAGACCACTGTATTTCTACAATACATTTGGGAAAGGGAGGGATGAGCCGTGGAGTCATTGTTCCAATCTACAGTCTCGCCATTAGGAGTCGCTGGACTTTTAAAGGTACATTGTACAATATTTCAAAGAGTTGATTGACCAAAATTGAATATACTACCCATACATTTAGTTGTATAAGTGTATAAATAATGTTTAAATCAAAATTGTTTGGTTTTCATAGGTGTAGAATAAGCCTTCTATGTGCACTTCAGTGGGTCTTACATTTAGGCCACCATCTTGTACCACCATGTTTATACAGCAAGCAGAATGGACAAAGCAGCTGGAGTGTGTGTTCTGCATTTTGAGGTGGAGGCTCACTACACAAATGACGAAGAAAGAGCCCGCCATTGTGAATGTGGGGCATAAACTAACAAAGAGGAAGAAAATGGTAGAGGTTAGCAACACAATGTTACCAACATGTTGAATAAACATGATTATGAGCTAAAGTTTGTTCAGAATATCTGGAAACCGAAACAGATGTTGGACAACTCATTGTGCTGGTTGATGACGGTATGTTTTCTGGTATGCAAGGGCCACCGTAGCCCCATAGGGATGTGTGAGTGGATCATGTGCCAGTCTTGCCATTAGATGGCAAGACTTAATGATCAGACTCATGTAAAATAAACTACCTATGGTTGTGAGAATGACAAACATAAGGTTGAAGTGGAGTTGTTTCTCCACAAATGTGTCCTTCTAAGCTGTGTCAATTAAAAATTACCCCACAACAGTTTATTGTTGCACGAGGTGTAGGGCTGTTGAGTCTTTATGTGCCGCAAAAAAAAAAAATCACACAAATTAATGGGATGCATGTTTATGCTCAGCAAGTTAAGATATGAGTGCAACTGTATACTCTCATCACTAGAGACAAGAATAAAATGGGAGGTCCAGCTGCTCCATTAGAAGCCTAGACAGCTGTGAAATACAGCATCTCTGGGTGGACAAAATGAATTGTAGCTAAAGGAATGAAGAACCTCATCTAAAATGTATCATGGTTTGGATGGACCTGGTAATATTGTTTTGGCAGCGTTTCTGATAGATTGAATTTCCTGGGATAGAGTCATGCTCTGACTATGGACTATTTGTCCATTGTAGGTTCGGAATTAAACACATCACGGGAAAGTGATTACAGATTATACATTTTCCTCCCTTTGCTAATTGGTTTTACTTGACCTACTTGAGATGAAATGGCCAAGAGACACCATTTTAATTTAAATCAAATGACTTAAAGAATATTTAAAACACAAGGGTTTTTTGTAACCTTAAATCAGTATTTAGTCAACACTAACTGCCATGATTAATGCGTCTTGTGTCTATATCTTAAGATTGTGCTTTACCTCACTGTAATGAAGATACTTTTCATTACTGTTCTGTTGGTGTGTGTGATGAATGAATTGAGCACAAATGTATAAAAGAACAAGGCACAGGTGTGGATGGAGTGTTTATTTGGTTAACATGTGGTTGTTGTGTGGCTGAGGAGATGAAGTCTGACCCTGCAAGAGAAACATTTGTCCTTATTGAATATTTTGACATAAAACATAGCTATAGTAAAACTTGTGCAGTAATGTTTAATGTTACTTACCTTGTGGCCTTTCTTTCAGGGTGTTCAGGCTAAAAGAGTCACCAAAGTATTCGGCGCCATTTTAAAGGTTCTGGGAGGCACCATTTTATGATTGATGTAGGGGTGCTTGGGGTTCTTAAACTGGTGTTAGGTTGGTTAAATATCTGTATTAAATTGATGTATACATGTTAATCAACTTAAAAACTGTTTGTTATTTATGTGGGTTACTATATTCTTATTTATTTGTGTTGTTTCATGTATTGTTAAGTTAAGGGGAGGCTGGTTCGTCCCCTTACTGTGTTGTGGGTCGAGGGTGTGGCCAATGGCAGGCTATATAAGACTGCCATTCTCAATCTAACAGGAAGACTGTCAGGACCCATGTGGTCCATGGGCTACTCTTTGTAATGTGTTCTGTGTGGGTGAAATAAACACCTTGGTTGGTCTGCACCTAACCTCTGCCTCAAGCCTCCTGTTTAAATCCAGCCGCTACACGGCCATCTTAACACTCACCATTAAACAGCCTCTGACTGGAAACTGAAGTATGTAAACTAGTCTGTCATCTACGCCAAAGTCCATAAAGAAAATAAGTGTTTTTAGCTCATTGAGACATGGATGATGCTGGTCTACTTTGACTCTTTTGGTAGGTTTTTGTCACTTGTTTAAATCTGAACAAAATATTTTAATCAAGCAAAGTCCCAAATGAACGCATTTTAACTTACTGATGAAGGCAGCAGTGGATCAGCAAATCCTGTGTGCCATGATGTGAAATTGCTGTATTTCTCTATGGACTTTGGTGCAGGGAGTGAGTGGATTACAAAACAAAAAAAAATTCAGTTTCCAGTCAGAGAAAGCTGTCTAATGGCAAGAAAATGAAAAAAAACAAACAAACATACTCTTAAGACTAAAAAGAACATAGCTCTATCAGTACCTCATATAACCACACAACCTGAACTATCCCTTTAATACCTGTCAGCACACCATCCAACTTGTAAATTCAATCAAAGCACATTATATACATCATGTTATACCTAAAAGCTTAACTCTATCCATAAAAGACCAAAATGAAAGCAACACAAAAATTACTCAGGCAAGATTTTTTTTCTTTCAAACAGCTGCATATCATGTTACAACCATTTTAGGTCAGCAGACACAAAGTTGGACAGAATGCTATTGAGGAGAGAGTTAGTGTTCTGGCAGCCTCAGGAAGTAGTTCGACACAGGGATCCTCCAGGGTTTCAGTGATTTCATGAACCTGGTATGTAGCCTCAAGTGAGTGAGTCACCATCACACACAGTGGTAATGCACAGTTTCCCAGGAGCATTGTCAAAGTGATGAAAACAGGAATGTAGATAGAGTTTACAGCTGCACCACTGACACCAACTGCTTCCGTTTCCAAACTTTTATACAAATTTTAGAGGTCCAGAGTGTAAAATTTAGGTGACTATATTGAATTTGAATAGTACACTGACAATTTCTTGTAAGTGTACAATCGTAGGATTGTATGATTTTTTTAAAGGGTGGGTCAAAATGTTGAATTTGGTGATATATCCTCGTAAAGGATATATTGTTAATTTAATTGACAAATTAAGGCACTCCTAAATACAGTCCAGGTGTCACAACTTGAAGTCTCCTTGAGGCGGCGCTGCTCAAACAAATAGGCAGAATTTACAGCAGGATAATGGCAGAGAACACTACGTTAAGAGATGCCCCGTCCACGTTCAGTACATAGACTTTATGCATTTTGTTGTGAATAAATATAGAAATCATGCACCTTTTACTTTTCATGTTTTGCTTTCTTCAGTGAGATATATTGTGATGTATTGCTATATGATCACAGAACCTTATATTATTGGTATTGTGGACCATCATATCATATGGTGAGAAAGCCTATGATTTCTACCCCTACAGAACATCGGTGAGGTTAATATGAGATATAAATGCAAAGAGTATCTTTCTGTCTATTAATCACATTATTATCCAACAACAACAATAATGAAACATTGTTCCAACTTGGCAGGTGATTTACTTGTGGCACCAGTGTGTGCAGTTCCAACTATGATGTTGCTTGGATGAGAAATGCAAGATTTGTTGGTAGAAAATTGACAGACTTTTTCACTAAAAGGGCCACTTTTGCCCCCTCTCACACAGCACACACTCAATTTTCATCCACTGTGGAACTTTTGTTTTGTAATAGTAACAGTGACCATTCAAACGCAGCATAATACACAAAATACACAAAGAAATAGGCACATATTGAATGAGTAGTGCACTAGTTTCATTAATTCCAGGTGGCTGGATGTGGTTCAGTTATAGTGTCGTCCCAGGATTCAGAAATAGTTTTCATTTTGCATCTCTTTTGTTTTCAGCATACCAACTACCTTCTGCTATTCAAATATATCAAAAGTCGTGCAGTGAGACTGTTCGGCATCAAACCCTGATACCAGACACTGTTGATTTACAGTTCCTTGTATAGTAATACTACAATTCTGTACAGTTTATATTGTGAACAGATTAAGGAAGTCATGCTTGGATATTTTTTCCCCCCATTGTTTCCAGATTAAACACACAGAGGACTGAAGAAAAACAGGGCATCGTCAATCCTCGAAAGATACAGAGAATGAAAAATTCCTCCATTTTCTAACACTCACCCTCAGGCAGAGTGAAGTTGCACAGTCACCGCTGGATGTAGTTACAGTTGTTCCCCATTGTCATGAATGGAAAAACAGAGTGATGCTGCTTCACAACAGATTTGAAGTCAAACAGAAACACATTTAACTCCTCTGCAGAGTTAAAGCTCAGCCTAATGATTATATTTACCAAAGTGAGAGGGTGAAGGAGTGACAGTCAACACAAACTGCTCTGAATGTCTTTGGCTGCATAAAGCAAACACCCATCCCTCTGACAAATTTAATTTCCTGTCACAGATCTGTTAGAACAGATGAATGTGATCATGCAGAGTTCAGATCTATAACTGCAGTGTGCTAGTTCCCTGACAATTCTGTGATGATTGCAGAGTGTTAAATTAAATTATTAATTTAATTAATTATATTTAAAATATATTAATTTAAATTAATTCATTAAACAGAATGTTCTGGACACACTGACATCTGGCTGTGCTTTTTATAAGACAGGAAATGAAACAATACTTTGGAATAGAATCCAAGGCCAATGATTTCCAAAAGTGTGTACACTGAATTTTGAACTACAGTTCTATTTAAAATGTAAACATAACATATGTAACAGTAATAATCCATAATTCATCTCTCAGAGAAGAAAGAGTGTATTTTTTTTAGGTTTCTCAAGTTGTTTTTTAGAGAAAAACATCTATCACGTATTCATCTTGATTTGAAAATGGTGGGAACATTCTGGAACTGATGGGGTTTGTTATATACTGTAGCTATTTCCTCAATGCAATATCATAATCATAGAAACATAGCAATAGCAATCTATAAAAAAAAAAAATCGGTGAATCTAAGTTTAACTAAAACAATTCTTTGTCTTATGAAAACATCCTCCGATTTGTGTTGCCATGACAACTGGGATTACCTAAAACAGCAGCTGGAATAGTGTTTAAGAGTGAGGAGAATTCCTGCTCTGGTCCCACTGCTGTAGATCTTGAGGGAGTGTGTCAGACGGGGCCGGCCCAGTGGAAAACTTTACTCACTTGAACACGGACTCCTGCACTGGAGAAGCTCCTCCCTCAGTTATGACTGTCCCATGCAGTGGAAACTTTAACTCAGTAAAGCACATGGACCAAAATCCATGATCCATGTATATATATGCAGTTTGTTTGATATACTTTTTATCATTTCCTAAATGAGAACAGCTTTGTTTTGTTTTCTCTCTACAGATAAGTCTTTGATCAGAGTAATTAGTGATATTGGGTAAAACATTCTTTGTGGAGAGTTTAAACTGTTTCCATATGTTATCCTGGCTTTATTTGGAAGCAACAGACTCGAGCTGTCATTTGGAGAGACTCGTAAAGTTTTTTTTTACATAATACACTACAAGTGAGCATGTATGAGGTTCTCAGTGTGTAGACAGTGTGCTGCCTGTTTGGAGAGAGACAGAAGAATTGAAACACCATTGATGCAGCATTCCATTTATAGTCTGAATTCGGAATTTCCAACTGGGAAACTGAGCAACCTCACCAGCCCTGACTATGGCTGCCACCACACAAACACTGCTATTTTTGCCTTTAATAGCACTTGAGTCGTATTTATTTCACAGTAAATAAGTCATAAACTTCCCGAGATACATTTGCTTTTACAACATTTCGACTGGAACGTGGTGAACATGGAGTTGACGTCACTTTTCTGACAACAGAGGCGGACGTGAAGCTTGTTTTGCTTCTACTATTTCTACTGGAGAATTAAATAATACTGTACTGACTGAATGCTTGATGCATGTGTACACGCACCAAAATCAGTTTAATTTTGCATCCATCTAAACAGTAGCATTGTATATTCCAATCTGAGCAAATCTTTTTTGGAAATGAAGATATTTTACATAGGTAAACAAAGCTGTTATCCAAATTGTAATTCTGGTGGCTATGAAACAGGAGTTAAAATTCTTAAGGGTGACGGTTAAAACCTGAACTATCCTTTTTTATATACAGCTCCTCTTTTTCTAACCCTGCTCCTGCAGTTTTTAATGTTTTATATCAATAAACTTGACTTAACTTGAGGGAAGTGCTTATACACTGTTCCTAAAGCAGTCGTTACCTTCTAACCCTCTGCTATGTAGTTTATTTTCCCTGGCTGCTCCCAGTCACCATGCCACACATTTCCTAGCAAGACAGAGTGAAGACAAACAGCAATTCATCCGTCCATGTTGCCCAATCAGTATCAGACATCCCACGTCCCAGTGCAACAAGTCTCAGCATGGCAGGGCGTAGTGAGAGGGCGTAGAAACAGAGCCAACTGCATAACTCAAACACTGGGTCGCTATGAAAATATCTCACTTAGTTTCCTTGTACAGTAGTTTGTCATACTTTACAACAGGTTATCTTAATAAGTGAGCCTATAAACACATTCTTTACTAGATATTATACTTTACTTTTTTTTTTTCTTAACCACATTAAACTTTGCTCCATGTCAGATCAGATTACAATGTGTTGAAACTGTGAGTAATTTGTAAAAACACACACGTGGGATTTTGCTACCTCACTATATAATACTTTAGGCCAAGGGTCTCAAACTCAAATGACCTGGGGGCCACTGAGTATCTATTCTGGTCAAAAGGAGGCCAGAAAGTATAAGAAAAACTAAAAAATAAAAAAAATCAATAAAAACTGTTCAGTAGTGGTGGATGATGTGTACTATACATTATATCACAATTTTCCATCATCTAAATTCATTTAACAATATTTGTGACAATATTTTGCGCAATTTCAAAATAAAAGTGTAAAATGTGTTCATATAGAATGATGTATAGTTCAAAGTAAAAACATTTATGATGCAAAATTAATCTACTACCACTACAAAAACACATACACAAATAATTCACTTTAACTTGATAATAAGTAGAGGGGCCACATGAAATCGACAAGAGGGCCGCATGTGGCCCGCAGGCCCTTAGTTTGAACCACTGTTTTAGAGCCTAAGCTCAAAGCTAGCAATGAGTTAGCTAACATTATAAAAATGAGTCACGTGGTCAACAAAGAATTTATTTAAAGCAAAATCTTAACTATTTCTCTCAATGACAGTTTAATGAATAAATCATTTAACTTCTAAATATGTTTCCTTTTTATTTGCTGGTTTCATTGTTTTTATGTGAAGAACAAGAACATCTCTCACATACGCGCCACTGGTGGAGGCGTCAACAGAAACGCTTCTCATTCACTTTGAACAGAGCAGTGTAATCCAGTTAAATCACATCAAAATAAATCAGTTTCACTTGTAAAGTGTCTCAAGGCATTTTACATGTGAAGGCAGAAAAATTATAAATATCACAGAGACGAGAAGAGAGACCCTACGTCATGCTAATACTCAGGCGCTATAGTCGATAAAAATCACATTTAACATTAGCTCAAACACCATACACAGCCCAAACAGAGCCCTTGGACCAGGTTGTTCTCCCCACTTCTGATGGCTTATGTCAGACAAACTTCAACCAACAATGCAATGTTAGCAACATTAGCAACTCATGCTACACAGTTAGCCATGACAGCTAACCTCTGACAGCAACCCCCAGCTCCAAACGCCAGCATTATTGTGATTTATTGTGTAACTTCTGACATGAATGTAGTGGTGATTAAAAAAAAATGGGAGAAAATACTGAGCTCTCACAGTAACACCATTATCACCAAAGTTAAAATACAGTGGCGTAAACAGACCGAGCAAGGTCAGCTACAGACTTTTCACAGGAGGCGGATTTATTCCCAATATGATAATCTGCTCTCTCATCATCCTCACAAATACTTCAGACATTGGTATAGTGAAAACAGATTCAGATAGAGGGTGATATAAAATGACTATAAGTATATATATTATTTATTTATTTATTTTTTGATTTCTATGCAGTCCGGTCCAAATTCCTCAGCTCCACTCTGATCACATACCCTGGTGTATACAGTACAACAGTATTTCTCATTTTTCCACCAGTGGAGGTACATGTACCACAGTTTGGGAACCATGGTTTTAGATAATCTTTAGGCACCTTTAGATATTTCCCTCCTTGTTTTTTGTTTTTCTGTTGGTAGTACCTGGATCACCTAATTGCTACCTTAACTTAGTTCCTTCTTTTTTCCCAAGATCACATTGCATACACATCTTTTTTGGACTTTGGATGTGTCACTTGGGCAACCAGGTAAATCCACTTTCTGGATCAATAAAGTCGTGTGAATTTGAATCTGACTCAGTGTGGATTATGATAATCCCTATTGTTGTGTAAAAATTAAAGCACACACTCACTCTCACAGAGCTCTCTCTCTCTCTCTCTCTCTCTCTCTGTGTGTGTGTGTGTGTGTGCACTTACTTGTCTTTCCCAATGGTTTCATAGTCTTTCACAATCACGTCAATGTAGGAGCTGGAGTCCAGTGCTGTGCCCTTCAGGTCAAACTCGAGCACCTGCCAAACAACACGAGAAAGACACACGGTTCATCAGCCACAACACGTGTGTCAAACTCAAGGCCCGGGGGCCACATCCGGCCCGCCATACAACTGTATTCATCCCTCAAGATAATTGAGTCTTTCCTGCTGATCCACTGACACATATTAATGCCATACATCGCCCTTATAAATAAATAAATTAAATGTAGACTTTCAGAACACATTTGTATTTTGCTGCCTCTTTTTTTTTTTAGCTTGCAATATTATTTAGTACAGCAAATAATTGGTTAAGATACATGTGGCCTGTATGTGAAATACAGCAGAGGATATCAGTTAAGATGGATTTAAATTGCATTAGTGTATATATATATATATACACACTACTATACAGCTGATTTAAATGGAAAATTCATAAATTATTTGCCCCATAATATTTACCACTGTTCTACATTCATGTTTTTTGAGTATTGATGTGAACATACATAAATCTGAAACTGTCACCCAATGTTCATATTTAGCCCTTTCTAGGTCTATTCCATGAGCAAGTCATTTAAACTTATTTTGTAGAAAATAATTGCATTCACTAATATTTTTTATTAATATTATATTACACAATTTCAAATGCCCTCATTAACTACACTATTATTCTGAGCAGCTGTCGTTACCTAAGAGTGCAGCCTTCAACTTATGTGACAAGTATTGATTTGCCTACTCAGCTAGTGAGATGCAAAAACTGTTATCAGACCACTATCACATTCACTCACTTCAGTGTGTTGACAAGTAAAACACACACACACACACAGTGAAGTCATGTGATGTCTAGTACTGTGTCTAAAAGTGAGGATATCTTTCTAATTCAATCAATTAATCAATCAATTTCTGCTCTTCTAGGCAAATTCTTTTGTTAAAAATCAAAGTATTTCTGTTGTTTACAGGTGTGACTATGTTTGTGTTAGGGCTGCCCTACGAAAATTGCTAAATAATCGAAATTGCAATATGGGCCAAGTCAAATATTCAAATATAAATACACTGCAGTTATTTGAGATGAGAACAATGACAATGACGTAAAAATGTCGAATCGTCATGATCTTGGATGTACGTTTTGCATGAAAATGTCATACAAGTTGCAAAAGAATTATAACTTGTACCAATTTTGTTTGTGTGCTGTAGATTTACCTCATTCCATACAGGATTCACTTCACTGTCAATGGATTTGGTTTTCTTCTTTTCATCTGAAAGGGGAGTTCAATATTTTCACATTATGGAAAATGAAAAATATTTTTGGCACTTGTTCAAAAAAGGTTTGGAGTTCAACCAAGTCTAGGATTCACCTGAAGTCATTTCTACTCAAAGTTGAGGAGAGTTCTGGCTTTAAAACCAGCTGATTCTAACTAAATTCTGCTTTTGTTTTTAATGTCAGTGAGTGGCAGCCATTTTACAGCAAAGCTGCCACACCTGGAGGTGATGAGGAGGAGGAGGAGGAGGAGGAGGAGGAAGACAAATTAAAACAGCTGAGAACAACTCTAAGCTCCCTCTAAGCTTGTTAAATAATCTCCAGGAAGAAATGTTATTCCTTCATCTGATAAATGCACGGCAGCCAATTTTTTAACTCAGAGGCTCAAGGACATTTTCCTACAACTCCACACTCAAATTTTCCCCTTCATTATATTTTCCTTTCCTCTTCTAAAGTTACATCAAACAGATCCAAACATGATCCCGGGCTGCATTCTTCATGTTGGAGTTGTTGTGACACGTTGTGGCAAACTTTTAATTGTGAAATCCATTTTAGTGTTTGCTGGTTTTACTTTACTGGATCGGTTAATGCACAAGAAGCTTCAGTATTCATAAAAACCACAGTAAAACAAAACAACAAAAAACTATTGTACATAAAGTAAACATAAAGACATAAGCTGGTTATATTTCAGTTACTAGTACACTTCATATTTTTCAGGGGAGTAAAGAGTGAAGAACTTTCCAGGACTTACCTTTAAAAATCACAGATGTGATTGGATCAGGAGTTCCAACCTTCTTTTTGGGCAAACCTTTAGCCGACTCTACAACGACCCGCAACATGGTGACAAGGGGGGGAGGGGAGGGGAAGTGAGAAAAGGACAAAAATTAAATTATTCAGTCAAAATTAAAGGTCTGAGCAGGGACTGCAGCACTGAGGCACATTCACTGCCCCATCACTGAGGCACACACACACAGAGGAGGTCCTGGTGGTGGTGGTGGTGGAGAAGAGGGCGGGTCAGAGGAGTGTAATTACTGCCGCTGCTGCTGCTGCTGCCGCTGCTGCCGCTGCTGCTGCTGCCATCCTCTGAACAAAGGCATGTACACTATGTAAAGATACAGTATACACTAAAAAAAAAAAAACATGTTAATTTAAAGCAAAGATTGAAAATGGTATAAAATGAGTTATTTTGGGTTAAATTGTATTCAGTATAAATTCTTAGACATTAAAAATCCCATGTTGCTTCAGGAAGAGGCTGAAATTAATGTAGTTTAAAGATCATACAGAATGTACATGAAGAGTTATGTATGTGTTACTTTTCCTGTGTCTCCATCTAGTGGCTATACAAGGTGATGACATCAACATGGGTCCAGCTAATTGGATTTTTTTAAAATTCAAATTGACCTTTTTTTAAAATTGATCAATTACAAAATTCATCCCCAACTATTTTGATGATTGATTAATCCGTTTGAGTGTTTTTTTTTTCTGGGTTTGTGCTCCATAAAATAAAGAAAACATTAAAACCAAATAGTTTTTGGTCTGTGGATAAAACAAGACACTTAAGAAGATCATCGTTTTAAGATTTGGGAAGCAGTAATGGCACAATACTAAGACGTGATAAATTGCATTATTATTATTATTTTTCAAATGATTAAAAAGTGTCTCCACATAATTCTTTACTCCACAGCTGAAATGTATTCATGTTCTGCAGCAACTATTTTTCAGCATAACCTGATCCGTGTCGGGTCAGGTCATACGAACTGTATGAAGTTGACCGCATGTGGCCCGTGGGCCGCGGGTTTGACACCTCTGCTTTAAA
The DNA here is from genome assembly GCA_016785285.1 of Brachirus orientalis. Classification (NCBI taxonomy): domain Eukaryota; kingdom Metazoa; phylum Chordata; class Actinopteri; order Pleuronectiformes; family Soleidae; genus Brachirus; species Brachirus orientalis. Next base: position 1,468,441 of record JAFBJR010000078.1, on the reverse strand, counting down.
CAAAGCAAGAGGCCACTGTAATTAACTCCTGCTCAGTGAAGTGGTTCAACTCCTGTGAGTTGCTCCATAATAATTAAACTGTGTTAGTCCAAAAGTGTGTCTGTGTGTGTGTGGCACAGACAAAACCCCAAACATTTTGATATTATAAAGAAATCTAGATATCTTTATATATCTAAATAGTGTTGGACTTAAGATACATTTATAAATAAGTCATTAAGCTGGTTTAGTGCAAATTAATTAATACAAGGCCACTTTTGTGGTTAAAATAACACAACTACAATTAATGCAATTTATACTGTTACATTTGTAACAGTAGTAATAAAAATAATAATAATAATAATAAGAATCAGCTACTGCAAGGCCCCCAAATCAAATTCAGCTTCAGGCCCCATAAAGCCTTGGGCCGGCCCTGCTGTGGCCACAAAACATAAACTGTTAAATCATGATTATTATTGTGTTTTCACTGAACAGATGATTGCTTCCATTTCTGTAGAGTTCACAGTGATACTGCACCTCTGCTGGGTCCTGACTGACCTGGCCTCTTTAAATGATTAACCCACTGTGGGCTGTGAGGCTCAGTTACCACCAGCGGACTCTCAGTTATGTTGGAAACCACCAGTTCTCTTATTAGACCAGTTCTCTTCACTGATGTGTTGACTCTCCCTTCTCCGGCTGTGGTCAAACACTTGTGACGGACGGGTTTACTGGTGCGTGGACGAGGACATTCCTTTCCTGTTTGGAGACAAGAAGCTTTGTTTGAGTAAATTGGGTTTGGGTAAAGGATGGAAACAAAGGCTCTGCAGGTTCTGACTCAGTCATGGTCTCAGACCGAAACTCGTCACTTTTAAAGGGAACTCGTAAGTGAAGCCGCTGCTGATGTGGAGCTAAAGAATACAAAACACTAACTGGATTAAAATCTAAATAAAGACAGACGGAGCAGTGATTTAAGAAGAGTTTATGAAATGGAGTTGTTCAGAAACAGAAAGAATCCATGGCTGCTTTATGAGACAGAAGTGCCACACAGCAGGTTTTGGTGAGTTTCTGCATTTAATCACTATTATTATTATGTTTTATATCTAAAGAATGGATCTGTAATACACGCACTACTCCCTGTGAAGGCTGCTCTTTAGTTTCTAGAGCTGTTTTAGTTTTAATCCTACAATTATTGAGTCGATTCTCTGTTTATAGTGAATGGTGAATTCCATATTTTCTTTTCACACACATCAACACTTGAAATAAACTAAGTCAATAAAGAATTGATGAATTATGTATGGAAATAGAGGGAAATAGAGCAGAGAAAATTAAATACAATTAAATAAAAAATAACACAATTCAGATAATAATAAATGATAAATTAATAAGCATGACAATGATTTTCAAATAATTGTTTTTTAATTATTATTAGTTTTTGCACATTTTAAATAATTTTCAGACAAAGATTCTTAACATATTTGTCTTTAAAACATTTTGTTATCTTGGTACAGTTCTGTCTCTTTATTATTCAAGAATTTATTAAGTTTATTTGATGTAATACTGTCTTTTTTGCATTTGCACTTACATGTATTTGTAATTAACAAGGTGCTATTTTACAAAGTTACATAGTTAACGATAATATAAATATTTATTATGGTTTATTTTTTGTTGCTCTTTAATTGTCGTTGCACTTTGCACATTCTATTTTTTCTTTAAAACCAGAAAAGTCATTTACATACTTAGTGAAAATCAACACAAGATTGTTCTTCTGACTCTGCTATCATTTAAAGATGAAAGCCAATATAAGAACAAGCATCACAGCTACAACTCTGCAGAACTCCTCCACAAGCATCATGTCATTTACTGCTTTATTGTAAAGGGCCACCAAGTTTTAATTTTGTTTAGGGGCCCCCATAAAGGCTTGGTCCGGCCCTGTCTCCATCCATCGTCCTCACAGCTCCTTAAAGTCCCCTTTTTTCACCAAAACACTATGCTTTTATGACTTAATGACTTTATGGCTCCATTAGTGGACTGTGAGAAATGTGTATGATGTAAAGAGCCACTCATGCACGTCCTGATGGACCAGGAAAAAGAGCTCACAATGTCCAGACACGTGACTTTACTGTTTCAGTTTGTCCACATCTCCCCGAGCAACCGGGCCACACAGGAGCTGCTGCTGCTGCAGGAAACACTAATTTACCTCATAATTTATAATCCCTAACAACTGACTAATTTATATGTCTGCTTTTAAATTATTTTATGTATAAATATGGTGTTTGGATAAGTTTTTAAACTTATCACCTCATGTCTTTAAAATAATACTGACCAGATCCAAATGTTAACCTCAATGAAGTTTTCAGATCTATTGATAGATGGATCACCTTTTTGTGCACAATTACAGGTTGACAATATATTTGAAACCAGAGCCATTAACCTGTGTTTTAGAGTGTATTATTAACATGAATTATTTTTATTAAGTAGAGATTGAAGATAAAATAATTTTACTTTTTTGAAACAAAACATGCTTTGAGTTTTTACTGTAACTGAAGGCTACATAGATTCAACAACACTCTTGGAAGAGAAGACCGAGGTGAGGGATCTTCAGCTGTCATACACAACTGCACTAATAAAGATTTTACACACTCTACCTTTAAGACTTTAAAAGGGACCTTTAGAGAGATAAACTGCATTTTACATTTTCTTTATCTGACCACTGCAGTGATCCAGCCTGTGGAGCCAGTCCTTCAGAGAAACTGAGCCCCGAGCACCTGAAGCTTCTGAGGAAGGCTTTCACCGGCACAAGAGCTGCAGCACAAACCCTAACCCACGACAACAGGAGCAGAGACGCCAGAGGAGACGAGGAGCGTGGACTGACGTTCGACGAGTTTCGAGAGGTTCTGAGGACGGTGGTTGGACCAGATGTTGAGGACACGTGGGTTCAGAGATTCTTCTGGGAGGTAAATAGACATAAAGAAATGGCAGGAATCAAGAGAATGATGGCACGTCTACTCAGTCAGATTAGAGGACGACCTGCAGGTCGTGGTCATGGTCACGACGTTTCAGTCCTCATTGTGTCCAGGTAGACATCAGCTGTACAGGACAGGTGAGGTGGAAGCAGCTGTGCTCCTACCTGCTCCTGGAGTACACGGAGAGGGAGCACACCTCCATCCCTAAGGCTGCTGTGCTGGACCTGCAGCCACAGATCAGACACTGCTCTCACAACAAGGTAACCAACTGTGGTACATGAAGAGACATTCAATCTCATAGTGCATATACTGTGTTTTTCACATTTCAAGACCTCATAATATCGTCCACCCACTTAACATCTGACCAAATAACAGTGCAGAATGACACCACTTTATTCCCAAATGTTTCCCCTTCTATAAGAGGGACACTCTTTAAAGTTGAGAAATTCTCAACTTTATCAGCAAATGTGTGCATAGTATAAAGTTTCTGACCCCAATCATTATTTTCAGTAGGCAAACCACAATTTTCCTCAATATATATATAATCCAATCCAATCCAAGTTTATTTATAAAGCACTTTAAAACAACTCAGTTGACCAAAGTGCTGTACAAAGATATGAGGACAAATACAAAAGTAAAGCAATGTATATAGCCCAGCATCACAAACACATTTTGCCTCAAAGGGCTTTACAGTCTGACACCCTTAGACCCTCACTGTAAATGAGGAAAAACTCCACAAAAAAACCGTTGTACAGTGAAAAAAAAAATGGGAGAATCCTCAGGGACTGATCTGCTGACCTGAGAGAGCGTGAGGGAGGGTAATATAATAAAATAAATGAATCACAACTCCATATTGTGTACATTATTTATGAATATACACATATACATCTCTACTAAAAGGTTGGAAAATAAGAAATACACTCGCATATAAATCCCCAACTCTTGCAGTTACACATGTAAACCACTAGATGGCACACTACATTCTTTCATAACTTTAAACATGACAATGACCCAGGAGATTAACTCTGTTCAAGCCACATAAATAAAAGAATAATAAACAATAAACAGTTACCAGAACCCAGCAACATATCTAAACAATTAATATAGATTGCAAAACTACAAAATTCCCTCATGCAACAATGTATATGTTTAAAGTCAATTTGTGACAATTCTGACATTTGTGATTGAATTTGCAATATGATTTTAATTTAAAGTAAGTTTTTAATGTGTAATAGATTCTAAAACATGACACATGATACCCTCAAGACATGAACTATATTCAGTTACAAGAATTTGTAGGTGTAATTTGTATCCTACTTGTGGGGAGTTATATTTTTGAAGGTAAATCAAATTGTAACTGTGAATGCATTAGTAGTTGTAAAAAGCTGTTGAAAGTTTTTTGCTGTCATCGTTGCTTTTAGTCATTTTATTCAACTGACTTTTGAGCATTAATTACATTAAAGTGTCATTTGTTGTGTTCATCTGCAGCGTGAGCCCACAGTGCGTGTGGTTGCCATGTCTCATCCTCCTCCACTCCGCTATGTAAGTGTCAGTAAAGGGGGTCAGGTCACTGTCTGGAACAGCGGCCTACACATCCTGAGAAGCATTGGGGTGAGTGACATCATAGTTTTCTACTTTTACATCTACATGGAAACACAGCACACACACACACAATTTTTTATTTTTAACATTTACTTCTCAGCTCGCTGGAGATCCGACAGAGGAAGTGGCCAACACGAGAAGGTTCAGAGGCTGGGTCACTGATGCGGTGTACATGGGCAATGTTCACAAGGTTGCCATAGCAACCGACTGCAGGGACCTGCACTTTGTCAATGTCTCCACAGGGAGTGTATTCGAGGACGTCCACCTCTTTGGTACGTTTTGCTCTCAGATGTGAGCTGGTGCAAAAATGTCATGTCACCTGTGCAGGTCAAATCAACAACGAAATAAGAGAAAACATTACTCTTATACAAGCATTAAAGACAGGAAAAAAAAAAAATAGAACCATGTCCATAACCCATGCAAAAATTAGCAATCAAATGTTGAAAATAAAAGTTTTAAAGGAGATATATAGCATGTAAACAGTTACTGCAGTCCCAATTGACAGCATTGCAGTTGCCAAATCTTCCAAAAATACAGAATCAAGAGCTTGGTTTATTTTTCAATTTATGTCACTTGTGTTATTTTTTTTTTTTTTTGCCCTATTTAGTACTTTAACCTCACCCTTGACTTTGGCTCAGCCTCTCTTGCTGTTTTTAATATGTGCTATGTAAACAAACATGACTTTACTTGTCCAACTCTTTGTCTCGTCCCTGGTTCAAGGGTTTCATTGTGTCCCCACTGCTCTTTGTTACTGGCACGATGTCCAGGTATGATCTCTCTTCCCTTGAAATGTTGGAAGAATTCACTCTGATAGCAAATATTTCCTCACTTATATATTGTACATGTATGTGATTGTCCCTGCAAGTGTCCAGAGCGTCCCCCTCTGCTGCTACTGGGGGACGAAAAGGGTGGGGTCCACTTGATGTGGTTTCTGAACCCATCTAAAGGTCTTTTTAAGAATCCTTCCAAGAAACAGAATGGTCCATATAGGATCTATTTCCCGGTAAGCAATTTTATCATATAACTTTTTTAAATTAAACTTGTTGATTACAGTCCAGTTTTACACAATGCATTTTCTTCCTTCTTCACAAAACAGGACCTGAGTGAACACAGCAACATGGTGTCCCACCGTTACGTCCCCAACATTCAGCGGGAGCCGGTCAACAGACTGATGTTCGATTCCAGCAGCAATGTCATCATGACTTCTTCGGAAAGTGACTCCAGCTCTGTGGTCTTTTTCAGTGTGACACCAAAGCGGGAGCCATACGTTTGGAAAATTAACCAGGTAACTGTTCATGACAAGGTCAGTTTGCGTCATCAGAAGACGAACTGAAGTGCACGCGTGATGCACTCTCTATTGTAAGTATATAAAAAAAAAAGATGTATGATGTATTTTTAGCCAAATTGTCTAAGATAAAATGTAAACTAACAAGATGGATAACTATTAAAGGGCCAGTGTGTAAGAATTAGTGACATCTAATCATGACAACGCACACTCTGGCTGGTTTGTCCATTCAGGCTTCTGTAGAAACATGGTGGCCCAAGATGACGGACCCTTGCCTAAATGTGCATGTGAAAAGGCTTATTTAAAGGCTATAACAAACAAATATTGTTTAAAGAAGTGATTCACTTAAATAAATAAGTTTATTATGGGCAGTGTATTCAATTTCTGAATTAAAACCATCACTAAATGTTGAACACTGGAACTTTAAATCATTTGTGTTGGATCAAGGTCACAACATGTGCATATGTTGGTCACAGTAGTCTGATCTGGGTGACACTGACCTAACAGGGTGAGTCAAGGCTTCATGCTGTATTATATAACTCATTCAGTGAATTTATCCTCACCACTTTTATCTAGGAAACCAACATATGAGCTGTGTTTGTTCTAATAAGTCAAGTTACATATTTATATAGTGAGTGTGGTGAAAAGAAGTAATGCTTTTGCACAAAACCTTATTAAAGTGGGTCGTCACCCTTCCTGTTATTGAATGTTTTTATTTTCATGAGAATAAAAAAAAAAAAGTAATTTTACACTTAAATAAACAGTCTGGGCTTTTCAACAATGAACTTACCATGTAAGAATTACCTGATTTGTGTCTGGGAATTAACCGTTTATTCTCCCGACAGACATGTAAGAGTTCACTTCAGAGTGCTGGAATATGATGGAGTAAAGTGGTTGTGACTCTTTCCTAAAGAACATAAAATTAAATTTGCAGCAATTTTATATTTGTGTAGAGAAATTACCTTTTTATCTGGGGCTTTTTTTAAAGTCAAATGTTGCTAAATTTCTTTGTTTCTTTTATTTAGTGTCATCAAATCATATTCAAGACTTTTCACTTAGCTTTTAATTTAATACCGAAGTAACAACCTGCTTAAAGTAGATTTAGCAGGATTTGTGTTTGTTGAGTTGATTACTTAACACATTAACTACTCCATGTTCTGTGAGGAGGTTAGCCAGTTAGCACACGGCAAGCAGAGAGCTACAATAACTAGCCAGCGAACACTAACTAGCTAGCCTGTTCTCAGAACATGCTGTAATATGTAAAGTACTCGGCCCAACAACAAACAACAAAATGAAACAGAACAAGGTTCTACATATTAAATTTAAGACTTGTTCCTTGAGCAGGCTAGCCAGTTAGCATAGCTCTCCGTGTGCTGCCTTAGCAACTATGTCAATAGCAATTTCAGATATTCTTGCTAATTTCTGACATTACATGCTTTTATGGGATCGCATATTGAATTTCTGCCATTACGCCCTCCTAACTGTTACACATTGGACCTTAAAGGACCACTTTATGGACATTAATGTCTCTTTTTGAAGGTCTTTTTGTTACTTTTTAGGGGGCTAAATGTTTCGACTACAGTGCGTCTCTGCAGTTGTTGGTCACAGGAGGATGTGACCGAGCCGTGAGGCTGTGGACTCGGTTTGTGACCACACGTCCTGTAGCTACACTGCTGGGTCACTGTACCACAATACTGGATGTTGTAATCTACCAACCTGTTGAGCAGATCTTCAGTTACTCCAGAGATGCTGTGAGTCAATAAAGAGATTGCATTCCTGCATTTATGCATTTATAAATGTAACAATTATGAATTGTATGTTATATATCTTGTTGAGTCGTGTACTTACAAACAGTTTCAAACACTGTTTAGATCCTATTTCTTTCCAAGATTGCCTTTTAACGACTTCATCCAATATATATACACTTTATTTGTGGACTTCCTTGACGAAACGTCAGGCAGTATTAGGTACACAAATACTGCCAGTTTAAAAAACTGCTCTATTTAAAACCAGCCAAATATTCTTAAATTTATATAAATTTTCATGTATTAAGAAAAATTGAGTGGTTGGAATTCTAGCTTGTAAATGTGACCACAAACAAGGAAAAAGTGACCAAAATCTAAGAAATAAGGAAAGTCACATAATAAATTTTCATGGAAAATTTGTTCACTAGTAGTGAAGAAAAAAACATTGTTATATGTTTTTTAGACAAAAAAAAAATACAAATTTTACTTATTTTACTTTCTTGGAAATCTAGTAAAATAGTAAATGCTACTTAGTTTGTGTATTATCTTTTATTTTTTAATTTTATTATTTTATTGTATTTTATTATAATTTTATTGTTTAATTTTATTGTATATACTAATGGATCATGACTACTCACCGCGGTGCATTTTGCTGTCAAAGTTCTCAGAGCGTGATCCCATGCTTCTTCCCGACATCATCAACCTGGGCTTTGTTTGTTATTCTTTTGATTGAGAGACTAGTGGCAGAAATTACATACTGTGTGTTTAAAGGTTAGCACAATGCTGTGTATTTGTTAGTGAAATGACTAATGTTTTGATTTACCTTCATCAGGAGCTGAGGGTTTGGGACATTTCCACACACCGCTGTCTTAAAACTGTCCGCCTGCACCTCCCATGCCTGCAGCCAGGTCGGATCCCAGAACACGGCAACTTCCCGTTCCTGCTTGTGAGCCCGCCTCTTCCTGCAGAAACGCCACCCCACCTAGTGGTGGGATGCAAAGATTATCTGGCACTGTTCAATCTGGCCCAGACAAGAAGAGGAGGAGGAGGAGGATGGTTGATGGACAGGGAATTTGGGTCAGAAATTCAAAACAGTGCCGCCCTGTCATGCGCCCTGTACAACCCCACCCTCAGACAGGTGGTGACGGGACATGTCAACTCGTCTGTGACTCTGTGGGATGTAGAAACAGGTAGGAAGCGGCTTCACATCGTAAATGCACATGGAGAAGATGAGTTGCTCTGCATGACACTGGACTCCTCCCACAGAAGACTCATTACAGGAGCTGGCAACGGCACAATTAAGGTTTGAAATCACACCTCGTCACAATCACCTGTGCCGTATTCATACACTTGAATTTCAAACGCATGCTCACCACTCTATCTAGGTGTGGAACTTATTGAACGGCCTCAACCTGCACAAGCTGGAGCCTGTCACCGACTCTGAAGTCACCAGGTTGACCTGTCTCCATGACAACAAGCTGCTGGCCGTGGGGTGGAGCCAGCGAATCGTTCAGTATGACATTGCAGCAGCAAAGGTGAAATTGAAACCATATTTAATTGAATAAGTATGACATGTTTATACAGAGAATAGAGACAAATCCACAAATGAAGGTGAGGTTTTGTGTAAACATCAGAATGTCAAACGTGCAAAGTGAGGCAAAAGTCTGGCTTATAAGATTCTTGTTTTACACTTAACCTCTCAACCTTTAACTGCCATCTGCTCTGTGGTTAAATCGATCCTTTAAAGACCAGTGTTTCAGTATTAATGCATCTCCAGCAAATTCTTGATGCAGTTTTTCCCTCCTCAGTCGCAAAGTTTCTCATTGTGTCAGCAGAGCCAGCTCTGAAAGAAAACATCTACATTTACACATCCACCCTCTGGCATCAGAAAAGCCTGGGCCATGAAACAAATCTGCAGCTATATGTCTGAGACATCCTCCACAATGAGTCTGGGTTTAAGAGCTGACCGCAACGCCATCGCCCCGAGGTGTAAACAAAATCATTAAACCAGAGATGGCTGCTCCCTGCAAGGCAACACAATTACATGTTATGTTTAGACCATTTGTTAAGTGTCACGAAGCGGGAAATGATGTGAAATGAGGTTTACTGTGTTTTTACTTTGTGGAGAATCTGATAAATGCTGCCCCATAGGACTTGTACGTGAGAGCAGACATGTCGTGGAAGTCCAGCGGTGTCCATACGTCGGATATCCTGGCAGTGTGTCAGTGTTCTGCTCTGGGGGTCGTCGCCACAGCAAGTCATGATGGTGAGGTCATCATCTGGAGGCTGGAGACACAAGGACCACTGTTTCACCTACAGAGAGACAGAGAGACAGGGTGAGCAGTCACACGGATGTTTGTGTAAAGCTAGAATGAGCACAGTTGCCCCCTGGTGGTTATTCAGTAGGGGTGGCCAAGATACGTATATTGTCTCGGACCATGGTTCTCAAACTGTGGTACGTGTACCACCAGTGGCATGCAGGCTACCTCTGGTGGTATTTGGAGGAAAAGCTAAGCTTAGGTGTGCATGTAGTGACTAAATCAGCTTGTGTGTTTCCAGAGTGGCGCCCCCGGTGGACAACCTCTTGTTCCTGCAGCATCGAGCTTGCAGTAGGAAGCTGAGAAACAAAGGTGTGCTGGTTTCATCGCAGGCTGGCTGTCTGAGCTTTTGGAGCGTCACTGGTCAGACTCGCACATACGGTGAGGGAGACAAGCAGCTGTCAGATTTAATGTTCCTCGTCATAACATGGATTTATTTACATGCAGCAGCAGCAGCAACAGCAGCCGCAGCAACAGCAGTGACACTCAGTCTGAACTGTTGACTTGGACATAGTTGTGGGCTGCCATTCCTGGCCAGGCCACAACTATGTCTCTTTCCAGATCCCATCTGTGTTTAGTGGTGAGGGACTCATGCACTGTGACCGCTGCATGTGTGTATGAGTGTACACAGGTGCATGCGTGTGTATGTGTGTAATATATGTGTAAATGCATTTCAATAACAGAGAGGACTTTGGCATCGTAACATAACCGGGAGACTTGTGACATTACAGAAAGCATTAAAAGCTATTAATTTGTCTCAGAAGTACATTTGTGATTTAAGTCAAGTATTCAGTGTTTTGAGTATAAATAGTTTTGCTTGGACCCAGCTTGATGGAACCGAAAAGACATTCCACTGCTTATAAAAGCAAACAAGAGTCTGTTGTTTAAATTTCAACTAGATTTGATTCTACCTACTTCTAAAGGTACACTGTGTAAGAAAATGATTGATGTAAGTCATAAAATGATCATAATATGTGACCAAGTGATTGATTATGGCGTCACCCACCAAAGTATCTTAATTTCTGTATTTAAAGCCTCCAGATTTGTGTTTTGACCACTGGTATTTTGGCATTTTGCAATGGAAGCTCACAGATGTCAGCTGTCAATCATTCTAGTGTCAACTCATTGACACTAGTGTTTTTCTTCAATAATTAAGTTTCTCTGTTTTTTCAGCTTCTTAAATGTGAATATTTTCTGGTTTCTTTGCTCCATATAACAAAGAAATCATTAAACTGATGTTGTGATTGAGAAAAAAGAATAAACTCTTTCTCCCATAGACTTTCATTGAGAAGTTGCCTCCTTGTGGCTGTTCAATGTATTTTTACTTCCAGTTTGGCTTCAGGGAGGAATATAGAAGACAACGTCAATTTAAAAAAAGCACTATCTATGTAACAAGAGATTAAAGAAATAAGAGATTATATGCAGTGTGTGTATATATATACTCTCTACAGTATTTTATTGTTTTGTCTATTTTGTTGTTTGTTTTTTAGGTCTTTTAAGTAGTATTTTTCAATATTTTATTTATTTTAATTATCTCTGACGTACAGCACTTTATTTCAGCTGCTGTTGTTTTTAAAGTGCTTTGCGAATAAAGTTGGATTGGAGTTAGGTTGGAGATTAGAGATTTGTTTGTGAACTATAGACACCCGAAAGTGGAGAGAACTTTCACAACAAGTATATTTGGAATTTGGAAATATTTGGAATTAAGATAGCAGTACCTGTTTGTAACACAAATTGATGCAGTTTTACATATTCATGGCCTTCAAATTCAGATGTTTCTTCCTACACCAGGTCAGTTTTATGCTCCAGAGCAGCCCGGTGCACGAGTGCTAAGCCTGAGCTCTGATCAGCCAAAAAACACAATCCTGGTCTCTGGAGACTCAACAGGTTGGCTTCAGATGTGGGATATTTCTGACTACGCACTGGACATTCAACAGGAAGTGAGCTGGTGTGAAACTGATAAATCAATATAATGTGTCTCTTGGATGTTTATCAACACGTACTTAAAGGTTTTCTCTCTCTCCACACAGTCGGTTAGTGAGCGGCCTCCTCAGCTGCAGTGTTGGAGAGCACATGAGCGCGGAGTGGTGAGCGTGGACGTCCTCGAGGTGGACGACAGACTGTTCGTCCTCTCTGCCTCAGCGGACGGTTCTGCTGGCCTGTGGACAAAGGACGGAGACCACGTGGGATCATTTGGACAGGCGGTGATGTGGAACATCGCAGATTCAGCTGCGAACCAGATGTGAGTTTATGAGCATATCTTTAATAACAAGAAGATGGCTCTTTGATTAAGAGAAACTGTACATTTTGGTAACTGTGAGCGTTTATTAACTTCCCGAATTAAACCATGTTTGAATCGTGACCGAGCCTGGGTGAACCCACCCAAGTCTGGCAGTAATTTGATTTCCCTTTGCAGACACGTCTGGCAAGGACGCCCTTTTGGCCAACTTTTCTCTTCTGTCCAGTTGTGTACAGAGGAACTTTAATACATTGGTCCAGCCTTGTGGACATGGGAGGTGACTCACTCCGGCGTTAGCCAAGCTAATCGTGAACCCAAATCACAATATCAATCCTGACAAGAGCAAATTTGTGCATAATGTAGCTACTAATTTACAGCCATTTTCAATTGGTAACCGAATTATTCCCAAGAGATGTTTTGTACATTAATTATAACTAAATTATATGCACATTATTTAAAACATAGACACTTAAATCTAAACTAAAAGGTTAAAAAGTGTTTTGCAAATATTTTTGGGGAGCCAAACAAAATTTCCCGTGACCCATCTGTGGGTCCCGACCCAGTGTTTGGGAATCACTGAGTGCTGACGTGCAGGCATTCTTAATGGCAAAGATGAAGAACAGCTCTGATTCTGTTTTAAATCAAATAAAGCAACAAACATTCTCACAGATACCAGACGTAGTGACACATTCTCTTCCAACAGAGATCACTGATCTGACTCTTGTTTGGTTCCAGGACTTTGTTATAAGAGCCAAATAGTTGAAACTCTAATCTAAAGTAAACAGCTTTGTGTTTGCACAAGTGAATACCCTCCAGCAAAGGGTGACATCGTTTGGCTCTGACACCCACAGTGAGACAGAGAGGAAGCAGAGGGAAGACACAGATGAGGAGGGGAAGTGACGACCAGAGACCCACTGACGGTCACAAGTCACAGGAAAAGTTCAGTTGTGAAGGTAAGCAATTTATATCCATAAAAAACGTTCAGTCATGATGCACTTCCAGGCCAATTAAGCTGGAAATTCTAGCCTAATCACTTGAAATCTCACCACATTTTAAATAAAAGAGTCAGAGCATTCTTCACATTCTCCTCTACTGAAGTCTTTCTTTTCGGCAATGTTCAGAGACGCAGGTTCTGCACTGTGTGACGCAGGTTCTGCTCTGTGTGCAAGTGTGTATCTGCATTTTCCTTCTTACAATTTTCCTTTAATTCTCTCTTTGTTACTCAAAATTTGCCAAAATAAGCGATTAACTGTGCTTTCTCTGCAACCACACCCTGGCAGACACGCACATTAACTCGCTTGTCTCTTGTCATCCACTTCAGCTTCAGCTTCACCTACCGGCTCAGCAGAGAACGACCATGAGCGCCCTCAGCAGCCCATGGTAACCTGCAAACACAGCTGACGAGTGTAAACACTCACACATTTATCAAGTCTCATCTCATTTGTCCTTTCATCTGTGTGTGTGTGTGTGCATGTGTGTGTGTGTGTGTGTCAGTATGTCTGTGAGGACTCGGTTTCATGTCACGAGAGGAGACGCCTATTTGATGATGCTGATTACAACAATCACTGCTGACCAGCTGAGTTCGACTCTGGTCCTTCATGTAAGTTCATATGCTGTGCTTCCATTGTGGAAGGTTCGGTTTGGTACAGCATGGTTTCGAATGGTAAAGCCCTGGGCCAGGCTTGCGTTTCAACTGAGAACAGTACCTTTACTTGGTAGATGGGGTGTAGGCTTTGCCCGATGGCCGTGTAGCGTGATGTCGTGCTGCATTGGGCAGCACTGGTCTAGCTCCGCCCTGACTGTACCACACCGTTTTACTCTGGTACCCCAAGGGAAGGGTGCCAAGAAAATGGAACAGTAGGGGCTGGTTATTTTGGTACTATTGCTAATAGAAACACAAAAAAAACAAACCATTCCACTTGGCTATAGTGATTAATGAATCCTTTCTCTTAGGCTGCATCCACACAAAGATGGAACAAAAGTAAACAATCTTTTTCTTTGTGGTTTTGAAAAGTTCTCCGTAAACATCCACACGAATCCCCCACCAAATAGACTCTAAATGCTGAAGTACATATGCTCAGCCGATCCTACATATGCTTTGGGTTAATTTGTGTTCATCAAAAGGGAGCAATACCACTGGAAATCGTAGGGACAGTATAGATTCAATAGTCCAAACTGTCTACACGGGCTTTTAAAAATGGCAGTTTCGAGTTTCGAAGCGCATCTCTGTGAGATGTTGCGGAGTTGTACATCCACCTATATGATGGTCCAACATTTCACTGTCACGAAATCTGCTCACTTTTCAGTCTATTTCGCATCAAGCACAATAAACTAACTTCAGTGGTCACCATGTTTGTTGATAACTGCAACTTGCGACACAAACAAAGCACGGAGGTATGTAGGATAGTGACAGACATAATGTTTAAGACGTAATACAGTCATAAAATGGAGTATAAATGGGCCATAACTCTGAGCTAACACCAAATGTTTTGTTCACCATTCTATTTTTTCTCTTAACTGCTGTAGATGTTTGTCTCAGCCTCTCCTCCAGACCAGTCTCCTTCCTCTCTGTTTCCCCTCACCCAGTTGTGACCTCGTCCCTTTATTCTGCCCGCTCTGCTGCCACAGTGTGCATCTGTGGCCGAACCGTGGAAGAGGCTTTTCCTGTTGCTGTCACTTCATGTAAACCTGCCTCAAAAAGATTGCAAACAAAAGTTAAAAAAGACTTGCATGTATTCATCTCACTGCTTCATATAATAGACAAAGACAAACATCATAACTGCCTTGAAATCACTGCTCTGTAAACTTCATCCGTCAAATGAAATTTGTTTTTTATAACAGTTCTGTTTTTGTTTTTCCTTTCTTTGCCTATTGCTTTTTCCAGGAGATATCTCCAGTTAGGATTTACCCATAATCCACCAGGTGCCGACTGGTGACACAAAGCTCAGCTCAGCTTGATAGTGACACAAAGTTATTAAGATTGATTGAAACTGTACATTGGTTTATACTGTAAATAATGTTCTTTTAGTATTTTCTCCTTCACAGTAGTCTATAATATCTACACAGTATTTTCCCCACCTTGATTGTTCTCTTTCCATTCCACACTTACATTTCCTTATCTAAATAATTACATTTCCTTATCTAAATAATAATTGAGATAATAAAGATAACTTTGGGAAACAGATATGTGTGATCACTTTAATTATTTGTTATTATTATTTGGGAACTTCATTGTGTAGTGCACCATGTTTTGCAGTGTTGTGATTGAGATGGGCACAGTTACACAATGAAAAGGTGATTACATGAGATCCCACGGTACAAGTGCAGAGACGGAGAATAAAGTGTGTTAATCTGTTTGTTTTTAAAAAGCAGTGTCAATGACCACACCAACATTTGTTTACAGAGGGGCGACTAAAAGAGGTGAGAGGTCCAAGGACGATGTCCACACCATTTCATGTCCATTTCATTTCATTTTCTACCGCTTTATCCACTGAGGGTCGCGGGGGCGCTGGTGCCTAACTCCAGCTGACATAGGGCGAGAGGCAGGGTACACCCTGGACAGGTCGCCAGTCCATCACAGGGCCACATAGAGACAGACAACCATTCACTTTCACATTCACACCTACAGGCAATTTAGAGTGTCCAATTAACCTAATCCCCAAATCTGCATGTTTTTGGACTAGTTTTCTTAAAGCATTAAAATTCATCCAAGACAATTCATTAAAGATGTATTTGAGCCTTTTTTAGATTTTAGTGGAACATCAGTAAAACAGTAAAACAGTAAAAAAAAAAGAAAACATCATGTTTTTGAAAGAAGGATCCCAAAGGCAGCATGTAAAGGGAAAAAAGGAGCGGGCCTAAATCTGAGCCTTGTGGGACCCCACAGCTTAGAGGGGCTGCTGCTGGTGAGCACTGGTGAATCTCAAGGCTTCAGAGTTCAGATTCTTATGGGTGACTTTGCAACGGGTTGTCTCTTTGCTCCAAACATCCAAATAATTAATTCAGTGGTGACAAATGTGGCCTCTGCCTGTTTAAAGACAGGATTTTGTGCATTTGTGTTCAAAGAACGGGGACTATACTTGTTATTATAGCTGTGGGTCCTGGAGAGAGAGGTCACATACTTTGTGTGTAGAGGCTTAATACAAACCTCCTCTACATAAAAGACAGGTCAAAGCTTCTTTTCACTCATTTCCAGCTTCAGCAACAGCTTCTCTGAGCCTGTTCTCTCTTCAGAGAGGATAAAACAGTCTGGAGAGCAACTCCCAGAAACACACACCAGAGTCACACACATACAAACAGACGACAGATGTTCCACCGCAGGAACAACGGCGGCTGGGAAATGCCCCGTTAGAACCTTATTGCTTTACTATAAAGCTGCTCGGGGCTTTTAGAGCAAACACATGCCTCAATTGTTATTTACAGTATACACTCAGTGTTTTCACAGGAATCAGAGAGAGAAAAGAAAAAAAGGTGAAGAAGGGAGGTGTTATTTCTCCCTGCATGGCATTCACAGTTGTGCAAACTATGCAACCTTTTCAAGTCTTTCTTTTCGGGCTCTGCCTTTTCTGAACTTGCGTGTCTCTCTGTAGGTCAGCATGACAAGAAGAAAAGTGAGGGATCCCTTTGTAGGAAGTGCAGAAGAAAGGAAAAAGTGCAGATGGGAATTTGTGCCTGGAGGGAGACATTGTAGAGGTCTGTGGTAAAAAGAGGGAGATCCCTGACAGAGTAGAGATGAGTGGAGATACAGGAGAGGGAAAGTTGACTTGGAGCAGAGGAGATTCTAATCTTTACACATTATTGAGGAAAACAGGGGGATAATATTGAGGCAAGTTTGTCCCTCCCCCAGACATAACACACCTATAAACACACACACACACACACATGCATTTTCACAACCTTCCTGCCAGAAAGGTAGACAATTTATAAACTTTTACTTTTACTTAAATAATCAGTTATTATTTAAATTATATGACCTGTTTCATTATTTTAGTTTTAGTTCATTCAAATACATACATATGTGCATTTTATTTCAAGTTACAAAGCATAACATTTGTTGATTTTTTTCTTATGTTATCATTCTGAGTCGGTTTTTGTCTTTGTGGACAGAGACAATGTAACGGGCGGGGACGAGAAGCATTTATCTTGTCAAAATGCTGAAAGGCCGCGTTTTATTTTTGAGTAGAATTCACTGATGAAAATTTTCCGTGAACGCCTCTTTGTGTTTTCAGTCAAACTCCAAACTGTCTCGCTTTGCTAACACGTTGTGATGTGATGATGCCTCCGTTTGCCTTGATATAAAATAAACCACTTCCTGCGTGCAGAATCGGTAACGTCACCAGCCAACACCAGATTTAAAAAACACATGTTATACTGAGAAACACAGAGAGAGTCATGTGGAGCTGGTTTGAATGCAAAGTTACACACTATTGCTTGAATTAATCAGGATTTTTTTTTTGTTCTCAGAAACTTGTTTTTCTTCTTATTTATTTTTTCCAAAGTTTAGTCTTTTGATGGTCTATATCATATATTTAATTTTTTAAGTTAAAGTCAAATTTATTATTTAACTTTTACTAGAAAGTCACATTGTGTTTGAGGGGCCGAGGCCTATTTAAAATACATAAGTGCACTGCAGTGCTGACACAAAATGCATGACAAAAAATTGTCATTTATGATTAAACTGTGAATCTTATCAGACAAGGGACACCTGAATTTATTTACTTATTTACTGCAACTTATTTTCCTGCAAAAAAAAAAAAAATCAAACAACATACTGACTCACAGTCACCTTGTGCATCAGATTAAACAGAGCTGGATTTTATCTCATTCAGATCGGATGTGATGGGATTAAGTCTCCGCCCCTCGCCGCTTTCAAGGATTTCTGCTTTAACCCTCAAGTGTATGTGTGTGGTTTGTGTGTGTTTCCTGCGGCCTCACTGCACACACTCAGTTTGTTTATCTGTCATTTGAAATTTGCACATACCTGCACAGACACACCCACAATCCACACTCTCTCTCTCTCTCTCTCTCTCTCTCTCTCACCCTTAAATACACGCACACATGCTCTCTCGCCCTCTTGTCCTCGGAGCGCCAGCCAAACTGTCACTGACTGCTGCTCACACATGCTCGCTTCGTGCTCTGCTCTTTCTTCGGCTGCTGCCAAGAGAGGAGGAGGAGGAGGAGGAGAAGAAGTGAGGCTGGAAGGAGCAGACTCAAACACTCAGACTGAGAGGAGAAGGATTTGGACCAACATCTGGCTGCCTCTGCCTTTAACCGCCTATAAGTGATGCCTCGCACACTCTGGAGCAGAACATAGTCAGGACTTTCTTCACATTTCCTCTGCTGCTCCTTCTCATTTTCCTTTTCTCCTTTTTATCTGTGGTAAAGATGAGGAGGGACCGCCTGGTCTTGGTTGCAGCTCTCACAGCCATCCTCTCTGCTGACCTCTACTTTATTCTCCTGCCAAAGCTGAGGACCATCGTGCGAGGATCGGAACAGTTTTGCTCATGTGGTCACCACAATTTCACCCTCCCGCCGCTGGAAGGACTGGCCACCCCTCGGCTGTTCAACTGGACTTCAGCGTCACCCGTGACCCGCGCTACAACTGACCCCACGCCTGGAGGCTCAAAGATGGAGAAGCTGTTTGCTCACCCTCTCTACAACATCCAGACGCTGCCACTGGAGCCAGAGGAGAAGCTGCTGGAGGGAAAGCAGCTGATGGAGTACTACAGGAAGAAGGTGTCACGCTGGGAAAGGTCAGTCTCTGGTTAGGGTCGGGCATTGATCGTTGATTAATGCGACCTTCTGTCATTATACTGAAATGATACAAAACTGAAAAATGTTTTGTCAGTGATTCAGGGTGTCTGCGGATCCAAAAAGTCTTTAAAAGTCTTAAATTCATTGGTCCAACATGTCAATTAATCCTTAAATCCAACACTGAAAGGTCTTAAAAATACCAGACACAATAACCTAGATTTTCTCAGGAAAGAATTTAGGGATAGTTTTATGCATTTTTACATAATTCAGAATAAGTGGATCTGTTGTTATGACAGAGCATACATAATTTAAACAAGCAGCAAGAAATTAAAGTTGTAAAAAAAAAAAAAAGGAAAATGAGGGTTGAAAAAAAATAATCCTCACTCTCAATGTATATTCTTTAACCTGCTAACTGGACACATATTTTGTGAAAGTAAAGCCTTAAATCTGAACCTGCAGATTCCCCGATGATTACAATGATAAGAGATATTCTTTCTTCTCCACTGACCACAAGGTGTTTCATTAGAAGACTGCATGCATGTTTGCACAAGGGATGAAACTCATGAGGTTCCCTGAATGCATCTTGTAGCTGCTTGCAAAAGTCCAGGGTCTTTGAATGAATCTCTTTAGCTGCTCCTTCAACATCCTGTGAACCCTGCATTACTCTAACTAACTAACTGTCATGTGCAGGAGTTTGTTGGTGTTTGTGGAGAATGTGCCTCTGACAAATTCTGACGTGGGGATGTGGTGAGGTTAGTTTGAAGAAGGCACAGGCCGACGGATCAGAAAGTGTCGATGTGTGAAATAACCAACTGGAAACCTACGTCACAAACACTGTGTTGTATTTACCCATTGAATGCAATTGAATGACTTGTTTCTAATTAACTGTCACTTGGAGGAGAGATAATCAATGTATGTCTCTTTGGCCTGTGTGTGTTCTTGTATTTGTTCCCTCCAGTTGTCCCCATGGAGACCAAAACCATCATTTATGAGGAACTGGTTAAAGTTAAGGGCTAAGATTTGAATTGTGGTTAGGTTAATGGTTGGGTTAGTCATTTGCTGGTTATAGTTAAGGTTAAAGACAATTGTTTGTTTCGGCTGTAAAAATGAAGGGAAGTCAAAGGAGAATCGTAGGAAGAATAGATGTGCAAACCTGTGAGACAGTGAGGACATTTGGACAGTAGGTGCTGGGGACAAGTTTAGATTTAAACCTATCTTTGTGAGGACATTCTGGCTGGTCTTTACAGCTTGTTTTAGGGTTAGGAAAGATGGTTAGTTGTGATGGTTAAGATTAGGGTTAGGAGCTAGTGAAAGCATCATGTCTAAGAATGTCCTCCTTGGGAATGTTGTGCAAGAATGTGTGTGCATGTGTTGGTGAGGAATATTTAAAGAATAATCCAGCCTTTTTTTGTTTGCCATCTCTATTTCTGGTGTAGTTTTTTTCCCCGAGATCACATGCAGACGTTGTTGATTTCACGCTGTTGCTTATGCAGAGTCTAAATGTGTCTTCCCGTCAGTGTTGCTTCACTTTATTGAGTAAGAAGAGCTGAGGAAACATTAGAGGCTGACTGCGGTTCAGAGGCAGGGTCAGTGACATTATGGCCAAACACTCTTTTAGTCCATGATAACAGATGTTTACCCACAGACAGACGTCAGTTCTGTGAGTCATTATTAGAAAAAGTCGGTCCAGTGTCGAGCGGATGAGTGTATGTCACTCTGAGAGCCTGAGGGTTTATTAAAGGTTAACAAGGATCTTAAAGTGTTCAAACTTATCTTAATATCACCATTGTCGCCTTGGCTTGTGAGGCAGCCTGTGTATCCGGTGCACTACCTCCGAGAGACACAGATTTTGGGCTCCAATGGTGGAAAATAAGAAGAAATATGAGCAATGGCTCGCTCTCTGCTGCTGTAAAAGTGCATGCACAAATGATCAATAGCCCGAAGGCTTGTTGAAAATGTGCAGTACCACGAAGCAACATCTCAGCAGTACAACAAACACACCGCAGGAGAGCTTCATGACAAAATCGTTTTTTATTTTCTTGCTGAAATACAGGAGAGACGATTCTATTTCCTGGTCAATAAGTGTTAGTGTGTGCGTCCTTATCAGGAAAGTAAATTCCATAAAATGATTTCGCTAGGTTTATGTTGGATCATGTTTTGCACTATTCTCCCACGTTTTATTGATGGTCCTTCGTGGTTGAAATGATAGCTCAGGTTTTAGTTTGAAGTGTGCTTGTATGAGGCTCTGACACTAAGTCCATGCTTTATTTATTTTCTGTGTAAATGTGATTATTGCTGAACTCTGTGTTGTCTTTGAGTTCAGTGCATCAAATTGTAACATTTGTGTTTTTGTACACAGTCCCCTTTTAAATTAAAAAAAAAAAATGTCTGAGACAAAAGTGGCAGCTCTCACTCAAAACACGACTTCCAGTACAGACACAAGGAAAGCCAGCTTAAGTTTATGATATCTTTGGAATATGTTCACCACTTTATCTCAACATTAGACAGCGTTTTCTGGCTGGACTCTCCTGCACCAAACTCCATAGAGAAAATTTGTGTTTTTACCTCAGAGGGAACACAGCAAACTACTGGTCTACTGCTGCCTCATTTTGGTAAGTTTAAGTATTAAGTTAAGTATTTAAGGATTTCAATCACTCAAGCCACAATTTAAAACATTTCAACTTACAGGTGGAAGCAGCAGTAGATCAACAACTTAAAGTGCCGTAAGGTAAAATCGCTGGTATTCTCTATAGACTTTGGTGCAAAGAGTGAGTTGCTTATAATCAAGCACAAACTTGGCTGCCTAACAGCGAGATAAAGTGGAAAACATATTTTTTAAGATGCTAATTTCCTTGTGTTTCCATGGCAGCACACTGGTGATGCCCATGGTAAAGTTACTGCAGACTATGTGTCAGGACCTCGTACAAACACACCGTTACGTTTTGGTGGCAAGGACCCCAAAACATGACGTTTATCATCCAAACACTAAAAAGTTGCCTCACTTAAGGAGGGATATGAGGAACAAAATGACTGAAGGTGGAAAAGAAACAACCCAATAAAGAAAACACAGAAAGCCCCCAAAACACACAAATAAATCAAAGAAATGGACCAAACACTCACGAGGGAATGACTACCAGACCTGAAGGACAGAATCATCTGGCAGAGTGATGGAGTCATGTCCAGGCTTTTATATGGAGGTTGATGAGGTATTGGAACCAGGTGTGCCTTATCAGTGCCTTGACATCCTGCAAATGCAGAAAGAAAAAGAACAACAAAATTACAAAAAAAAAACCCAGAATACTCAAATGCACTTCAAAAAAAAATAAATAAAAAAAATAAACAAACTATCCCTTTAAACCTGATTTGTCACCACAGGATATCCAATACACCAAAATACACTGTTTATATCCCTTCGATCCATTATCGCAGTAACTCCATTCCAGGATGTGATGGAGTTTGTTTGCGTTGGCAGACGATGGTCCCACTCCGTGCAGGCGGCTCTGGTGATGTGGTGCCGCTCTCACCACAGAATTATTTGTTTTGCTCTGGGATTATTCTTACTCCGACCTTAAGTATAACGAAGCAAAGAGACGAGGGAAGCAGGCTGTGGGAATTGAAGATTTAGTCACAGTTGCTTTTAGGGAAGAAAACAATACTAATGAAGTGGGAAAAGCCCAAACAAAGCATATTTGAATGCAACAATATCACTAGAAGAACAATCTGCCACAGGAATAACCAACTGGAAGAATTTTACAAGGTGTATTCTACAACTTTAACCACGAAAAATAGAATGTAAATATACTTCATGTGGAAGGAGAACATAGTTTTGTTTTGTTAATATTAATTTTCACATATGATCCATGTGAACACAAACAGACTAAAATCCTTGTCATTGTGTATTACATTTTCTTGTTTTTTTTTTAACCTAAGTTTAATGACCTACCTTGCTCTGCCTGATTTTGTTTTGATTTTATCTCATCTTCTTCTTGCCATGCAACATTATCTATATTTTTACGTGTGTTTGTAGACTCTAAATTGGTTTAGAAATTAGCTTTTTGGTGTAAGAAAGAGCACATCAGACAGCAGTTTACAATATTATAACAATAAAATAATAATAGGTGTATATGAATGGATAAAAAAATTGGACTATAAAGAGAAATAGTCAAATAAAAAACAGTAATAAAAGCAGAATGTAAGATCTACTGCAGGGAAAAACAGCTGAATACATTTTACTCTCTGTGGTTTTTCCAAAATAAAACACCCATAAAAAAATGTTTACAGAGGACTGTGGTTTTGGATTCACTAACGAACGTCTCTCACTCTCAAGGAACATGAGACTGTACCGCGAGGTTGCAGCGGCATCCAACACCACTCTGACCCAGCCTAAAGTGACCTTTGACCCCGATGCCAGCTGGCTGAAGTTCCACCTGGGAATCAACCGCTACGCCCTGTATTCCCGCGATGACCCCGCCATTCCACAGCTGCTCGAGGACATGAAGAGCATGTCGATCATCAATGCAGGTGTTCACCACATAAGCAGACAGACAGACAGACAGACAGACAGACAGACAGACAGACAGACAGATAGATAGATAGATAGATAGATAGATAGATAGATAGATAGATAGATAGATAGATAGATAGATAGATAGATAGATAGATAGATCTTTGTGAAATTTGTCTTGAGCTCAACAAGGCTAGAGACATTAGCATATAACACCACATATACAAGGTACACACACATAAAAGAGGGAAAACAGCATTATAATAAAAAAAGAAAACAACATCAGCATAAAACTAACAACACCATAGAGGGTAAATATAGAACACTCTGGACATTCCCTGTGTGATTATCACTATACTGTTATCTCCGTTAGCCCAACAGCAGCAACCTCTTCCATCTTGTGCTGTACAGCAAAAAACACATGTTGATAATAATCATAATTGGAGAAGCACCAAGTGGCAACTAACAGTGGCTTCGCTCTGAACTGATCTCAAATCCTCGAGATTCGAGAAGTTCACAATCGTGATTGGACGATGCCAGCTGTCAATCACACTGCTGTCCTCTCCTATGTGAGGTGATTTGTCTTCCACTGTATCTCCCTCAAAATGAGAACACAATTTACAAAATGTACCTTTTCTTAGGAAAATGTAAATGGAAAATTTAATTCCATTCAAAATTAGTTATTTTTGCCACCAGCAAAGTCGCCCCCTGGAGGCTATTGAATATATTCTTACTACCTGGTCACAGAATCATAAAAGACTCACCAATACTGAACAATCTATGAATATAACAAAAACAAAATTATATATTAAATAAATATTGTGCCAGTATGGACAACTGCAATTACAATACATATTGAATTTAATGCCCAATGTATCATAACTCAGTGTGTATAATATGACTATTCTGTGTTAAATAATCAACTTTGTGTTACAGATTACACTGACGACGAGAAGGCCCTAAAAGGATCATGTGACTGTACCAAAGGTGAAGTCAAATCTCTACAGATTTTCATATAAGACTTTTTAAGGAAGTGTTTCACATAATTACTAGTGCCCTAACCCTAACCCCGACCTCAGCCTAATGATTTTTGTCCCCATAAGGAAGTCAAGTCCTCATAATATGACCTTGTGGTCCCCACAACATTAGGAATATCAGGTACACACACACACACAGTGGTCCTTGTGATGATGAGGATCTGGATCCACATTTATAAGATTTGTCTTCCTCATAATGTCATAAATAAATGTTTAAACCATTCAGCCACTATACCTACGCTTTTATCAGTCAGAGGTACGTTAGTGGCTCGATTTGAATAAAAATGGCAAAAATATAAGGAACAAATGAAACATTATTATTGTGGACCTGTCCTCTTCATGATCCCTGCTAAGTGTGGTGACCACGCCAACATGTTTCACCGACCGAGAAGAAAAATTCAACAGCATCTTTTAAGGCTGAACCTTTGTGAGACTCATTATTTCAGTGCACAGTGGACACAAAGGCAGTTTGATCCCCTTTGACATATCCAGACGAAAAAGACTGTTAGTTATTAATATCCTGGAGTTTGATGGAGCACAGCATGTGTGTGGTCAGGCTCATATGTACGTATACGGAGGGAGACTATTAGCCGAGAGAGCAGAGCACAAGCCGTGTTACCAGCCCCCAATTACAGGCAGATCTAGAAGATACTGGCCTCAGGGGATTTAAGCCGAAAACCAAATAATGGCTCGGTTAACTGGTGCTCAGTGTTTGGTTTCGTCAAGTTTATCCAGTTTTTTCACAACATTCGATGCACAATTACAGAAGTGAAGTTGGACAGTTTGGTGAGTGAAAACTTTCCTGAAACAAACTAATTCGAACATCCCTGACCATGTAAACCTGTGTTTGTGTTACAGTGGTGAAGCCCAGCGGTCATCACCTCAAACTGGCGCTGAAAATGAATAACTTTGCCAAAGCCATGTTCAAACCAATGAGGTGAGGACTGAATCCACATTCCCTCCATTCTTAACCAATAAGTTATTGATGCATATCAATATATATAAATATAACACCTTAAAATAGAGATTTTAACTAATTTTTATTACTCTTGCTGCAAGTTTTCATTTATTTTACTGCTTTATTGGTTTAATTTGGTATTATGCCCTGATTTTATTGGTTGTCCTGTTGGTTATTTGTTGTTTAGGTCCACTACTCTGTCCAACATTGATTACATGAGCCGTTTATTGTATTTTGCACTTAATTCAATTCTGCTGCAAGGTTTTACATTTTGTGATTAGCCTCTAAAGTTTCTTTTTACCAAGTTTAATGACAGTAAAATCTATCCTGACTTCTGATTCTGGTGTAAACAGCTTAAGCCAGTTTCAGAAAGCTATATAAATGGACAGAATTTAGGATACTATAAGATGTTAAGACCTAATTTGGAATTCTGAATGCTCTCATAAGGGCCGAAGTGGTCGGAAACCCAGAAAACCTGGATACTGTCCTTTTCCCTGTAAATGACACATTCTGATCCTAAACAGAACCAAATCCTGGATTAAAAAAAGCTCAGTTATTATTAATGTCGGTGTCTGAAAGATTTTTATCCCATCTACACAAAGAAAGTGTGGTTCTGCAGCAGTTAGTGTCCATGGAAATGTGACATAACACTATATTACAGTACATTTTCTTGTGTCATGAGCTTCATTTATTTATTTATTTCAGGCTAAATCACCCAGCATCTACTTAAAATTACAGTATTTACTGTGCTGATTATACACTACTGACTGCAGGGGCTTGTCACGTGTGCGTGTGTTTGTGTGTCAGGCAGCAGAGGGACGACGAGACTCCAGAGGATTTCTTCTACTTTGTTGACTTCCAGAGGCACAACGCAGAGATCGCTGCCTTTCACCTGGACAGGTGCAGCCTCATTAGTGCCTGTTTTTACAATGCAAATGCCAGGCAGAGCTGCAGAGCTGGAGGAATGGGCAAAAGATCCCACAGACACACACACACACACACAAAGCATCTTGTAGAAAACCTTTTACAGAAGAGCAAAAGCTGTGATTAAATCCAATCATACTTGGTCTATGTGGCACTTTTGGTGCAAAATTGCAATGTGATGGTGGTCACATAAAAAAATTTAAAAAAAACAATAAAATGAAAAATGCAGCACTAAAATTAACAATAACATCAAAATATGATATAAAAGTTGCTTACAATTACGTACGTTTATTTTCTCCTGATAACAAGGTGACAAAAACTAAGGTGTTCCCTCTTTACTGATCATTTCTATGGTAAGATCCTGCAGAAGCAGCATGTTGGCTCTGAAACCTGCCAGTTGCTGGAAATGTCACAAAATAGAAAACCTACTGATCAGTTCATCCAAATCAGGGCCGGCCCAAGCCTTTATGGGGTCCTAAGCTGAATTTAATTGCGGGGCCCCTTGCCCGCCACCTCAGAGCACCTGGTATTTTATGGTAATGATAATGATTCAAATGTAACACTATAAATGGCATAAATTAATAATATATAGCTTTAACCTTAGAGGCCATTTGCAGTTTTTGCATTCATTAAACCAGTTTGATGACTTTGCTTTACAAAACTTAGAACACATGTGCAAAATTTGCACTAAACTAGCAAATTTTCAACAACAAAATAAAACCAAACAACAACTTAAGCTCAACACTATTTAAAAATCTAAACATATCTAAAGATATCATGATTTCTTTGAGGAGCCCCTGCTTGGGTCGGCTCTGGAGACGACATTTAGACCCGACCACACTTCAGTGATCCCGCTTATTGTGAGACGAACACTAAATTATCTCATCGTCATAGGGAAACAGGTTTTGTTAAGCCAAGACAATGCATTATTTTATCGCGTTAGAAAACCATGGCCAGCTTCTCAGCTTCCGTACAAAACAGTGTAATAAACAATATGATGGATTAAGAAAATAACTTTTAAATTTTGTTGTGGTGCTCTCGGCCGCAAAGCCGCCAGGGTGGGGCCCACTTCGTTTGAATGTTTAGGGATTTAGAATTGGACGTCAGTAAAACCAGCTGTAGGTGTAATGTGTAGGTGTCACCCCAACAATTTAGTCCATGAAGTGCATCATTGTGAGTGTGTTACCAGGCAGACGTTATCGCAGAAACTGTTGGCGCAACGTGAAACTTGAAATTAC
Organism: Brachirus orientalis; assembly: GCA_016785285.1. NCBI lineage: Eukaryota > Metazoa > Chordata > Actinopteri > Pleuronectiformes > Soleidae > Brachirus > Brachirus orientalis. The sequence continues at coordinate 1,440,899 of JAFBJR010000078.1, read as the reverse complement.
TCAAATTATCAGATTATCAGAACGCACAAACAACAGTTTGTTGTAATCTCAAAGATGCAGTGACGGCTTCTCACGCACACGCACAGACGCATATACTTATCCTGGTGCCGACAGTTAAACCGCCCATGCACCACAAAAATTGCAACATGTTTGCCCAACCCAGGGTTTCCCAATCAGCTGATTGGTACAAACCACAGCGTACAGACACACAGTGAATGACTCTGTGTAACTGTACATTAGCTGAGGAGCAGTGACTCACTCTTAAACACCCTCATCATCTGATCTAGACAGTGTCATTAAGCAGCCAGCCATCACTTCAGCACACAGACAGAAAACAACAAGAGCGGCACGTCAACAACTCAACCGCCGCAATTCACCTCCAACTACTGCTCGCCTTTAAATATCGACTCATTTTTAAAAGGAAATATCAGTCACTGGCAGTCAAAGTCAGTTAAATTAAAAAAGATAATAAAAAAAAAAAAATCTGCTTAATCCTAATTTGTAGCGTTGTGTTTTCCGCTGTGGGGGGAAGTAAAAGTGGAAATAAATGGACAAAAATGTGCAAAAAAGTACAGTTAACATCAACTTTTATACTCGAGCAAAAGTAAGTACTTGCTTTTAACTTTACTCAAAGTATTAAAAGTACAATTCACTTTAATTTAATTAATTTAGGATTAATGTGGCATAAGAAAAACAATATTTTATTGCGTTAGCTTGACAAAAACTGGAGGGTTTTTTTTTAATATACGATATTAGTCCAACTGAAATTGTACAAAATTAATTTTCTCAGTGTTGCAACAGATAATGTAGTTAAGAGTCAATTGACATCTGCATGTATTCATGGATGTAGTCGGACTCAAATTAGCCTGGTTGTTCAAAAATATGGCAAAATCCAGACCAATACATTTTATTGATTGATGAGGAGACTGATTTTATGCTCTGTCAACTTCAAAAAGTGGACATTTTTGATTAAGTGGAATGATAGTAGAAAGACCCTCAATGGTATCAAATAGATACCATTGATAATGATAAACCAGAAAGTGCCTCTGGTAACAGTAACAAGCTGAAAGAAGGTGTTTTTCCCATCTGGTCTTGAGTTAAGTAGGTTTTTTGCAACAACAAACACCCTGAAACTAGAAAACAAGGAATGAATGAAAATAAAATCACAATTTTAATCAGAAAAAAAAAAACTGAAAAAGAAAATACATTTACATACCACTAAGAGTTTGGACGATATCTTATTAATTCTTTGAGCGATGCAACAAAATAATCCTGAGCTCCTTTTACCCAGACCAGCAAACAGGAAGTGACATAATATACAAACTGCATGATGGGAAAAAATAAAATAAGCAAAAAAAAAAAAGAAAAGTACACAAAAGACAAATCTAGTCTCATAAAATGACATTAAACATCAAATCCAGAATTAGTGTTACTTAAATTTTCAAAATAAATTAACTACTTTGATAAAAGGTTTAAAAAAAAAACACTGAAACTGAAGCACACAGTGCCACCTTGTGGAAGTTCGCAGTATAGACACACACATTCTTGAGAATCCTTGCAGATATTACCCACTTATGCTGCCTGGGGGCGACAGTAGCTCAGTGGTAGATAGTTTGCAAAAATTCCCATTGAAACTTTTCCAATTTTGAATATCTAATAGTCTACGTGTCCTTTGGCAAGACATGTAATCCCACGTTGCTCCCGGCGGCTGTGCATGTGAAAGATGTGTGATAGAAAAAGGAAAGTGAATGGGTGTGAACGGGTGAACGGCAAAAAAAGAGAGTAAAGCAGCTTTGAGTGGTCATCAAGACTAGAAAAACACTATTTACCATTTAATCCATTCTCTACTGAGAAGTCACTAAGCAGCCCCTGGGCCAGCAGGGATTTGAACTGGCAACCCTCTGGTTATAAGCCAAGTTTCATTTTATATTTATTTACCTGCATTCCTGAACAGAAAAGTTTCAGTTTTATTGGTTGAATATTATGCTTGATTAATTTGTGACTTCTCAGAGAAGAAGCCCAGCTAGTTTAGTTTAGTTTAGTTTAGTTTAGTTTAGTTTAGTTTAGTTTAGTTTAGTTTAGTTTAGTTATTTCACGCTCACTCTGTCTCTCTGTGTGTTTGTCTGTGTCTCACTCTGTTTTGTCTGTGTGTGTCTCTCTCTGTCTCACTCTCTGCTGTGTCCCTCTGTGTCTCACTCTCTATGTGTCTCTGTGTCTCACTCTCTGCTGTGTCTCTCTGTGTCTCCCTCTCTGCTGTGTCTCACTCTCTGTTGTGTCTCACTCTCTGCTGTGTCTCACTCTCTGCTTTGTCTCACTCTCTGTGTGTCTCTGTGTCTCACTCCCTGTTGTGTCTCACTCTCTGTGTGTTTCTGTGTCTCACTCTCTGCTGTGTCTCACTCTCTATGTGTCTCTGTGTCTCACTCTCTGTTGTGTCTCACGCTCTGTTGTGTCTCTCTGTCTCATACTCTGTTGTGTCTCTGTGTCTCACTCACTGCTGTGTCTTACTCTCTGCTGTGTCTCACTCTCTGCTGTGTCTCACTCTCTGCTGTGTCTCCCTCTCTGCTGTGTCTCACTCTCTGCTGTGTCTCCCTCTCTGCTGTGTCTCACTCTCTGTTGTGTCTCACGCTCTGTTGTGTCTCTCTGTCTCATACTCTGTTGTGTCTCTGTGTCTCCCTCTCTGCTGTGTCTCACTCTCTGCTGTGTCTCACTCTCTATGTGTCTCCGTGTCTCACTCTCTGCTGTCTCTGCTGTGTCTCCCTCTCTGCTGTGTCTCACTCTCTGCTGTGTCTCACGCTCTGTTGTGTCTCTCTGTCTCATACTCTGTTGTGTCTCTGTGTCTCCCTCTCTGCTGTGTCTCACTCTCTGCTGTGTCTCCCTCTCTGCTGTGTCTCACTCTCTGCTGTGTCTCACTCTCTATGTGTCTCCGTGTCTCACTCTCTGCTGTCTCTGCTGTGTCTCCCTCTCTGCTGTGTCTCACTCTCTGCTGTGTCTGTCTGTCCCGCCTGCAGCTCTTATCATAATCAGGGGAACGCCAGAAATCTGAGAAACAGCCGTTCGTCTTCACACAGCGATCGTTGTTTGATTAGTGTTGGTGAGACGGGAGTGAGACACTGTTCAGCCCTCGGGGACGTTTGTACCGTCTTCCTTTTGTCTGATGGTGAATGTGAGCACAGTCAGCTAAATTACAGCGCAGACGTTCATTGATAAGAATCAAAGAAAACAACCCGAGGCTCCTGTCAAACAAAGTCAAGAGACAAAGTCAAGGGCAGCGTCGCCTCCACGTTCACACTTCACGTTACACTTGAACTTTCCGGTTCATCACTCGCTAACTCTTGTTTCTCCCACACGAACGCCAGGATCCTGGACTTCCGCAGAGTTCCGCCAGTCGCCGGGAGGCTGCTGAACATCACAGGAGAAGTTCTGCAGGTCACACACACTGAAGACCTACGGAGTGTCTTCTTCACGTCACCAGGTGAGACAGAGACGACAGAGGACACGCAAATAAAAATCCATCAAAGATCTATCAAGGTGTCCCGAAAAATCCCGAGATCTAGATATCTTTTCACGTATATAGATATCTAAATAGTGTTTATCTTGAGGTATTTGGTTTTATTTTGTAGCTGAATGTGTGACATTTATAGTTTGAAGTTACTAAACTGGTTTACTAGTTTACAACAAATGTTTTATGTTATTATTCAATGCAAGTTCAGCATACAACTCTAATTAATGCAGTTTATAATGTTTTGTATCAATAAAAGTCACACAAAGGGGACGTGGCAGTGGCAGGAGGGGAGGGGGGGGGGCAAATCAAATTCTGCTAAGGGGCCCCATAAAGGCTTGGGTCGGCCCTGCTGAAAATCCTTTTCACTTGACACGTGTGCAAATGTACAACAGGAAGTCGCCACATTCTGCACGAGTGTAAAACAAATCAGGTTTCCAGGATGATTTGGAAAGCGACAGCGATGTTTGTCACGGGTTTGATTTCAGTGGGTCACGTGATGTAGAAGCTATTGGAAAATAAAAACTGGTCATTTTTAAGGCACTGATATTTGTATTAAAGACAAGGCAAACAAAAGACCTGTGTGTTTATTGTTGTAACATTAGACATGGAAGCCACTGAAAGGTATTTTTATCTGCTTGTAGTTGACAGTCTATTTAATAGATGAAATAGATTTAAAAGATTGCTATCGAGATGTGAAGAGGAATAAGAATTTGCCATGAAAAATTACAGACTTGGGCAAAATGTCAACATGAGTCCAGCAAATATTGGCTTCAAAACAGGAAGTTGCTGAAATTATTTCGATGCAAAGTGATGAATAAGAAACTTAATGCTAAACAATTTTTGTTGGCAAAACAGGAAGTTGTTGTAGCCAAACTCTTATTTTGAAGACCAATGTGTGTGTGTGTGTGTGTGTGTGTTCTTGTACTTGCTGCAGAGTGAAGACCAAAAATCGTGAGGACATTTTGACAAAGTGAGGACATTTTGGCTGGTCCTCACTTCTTTTCACCCCTTAAAGGGGCTTTTTCAGGGTTAAGACCTGGTTTTAGGGTTAGGGTTAGAACTGGGTTTAGGTTAAGGTTAGGGTAAGGGGTTAGAGAATGTATTTTGTCTATGAGGGTCCTCACTATGATAGAAGCGCAAAAATGTGTGTGTGTGAGTAATATTTAAGTCCAGTCATAATAATAATAATAATAATAATAATAATAATTATTATGATTATTATTATTCACACACACCATCAACTTCACTCTTACTCATCAGTACCTTCTTGCACCCTGGCCTTCAAAATAAGAGTCGCCGACTTCCTGTATAAACCTTTTCCACTTGGCATTAAAAAAAAAAAAAAGCTTCTATAAACTCACACTTTTCTGTGAATAACGTTTTTAACTGACATGAAGAGGGAAACTCATTTCTGCTCTGCTCTCCCACACAGCCAACAACACGTGCTTCTTTGCCAAGTGTCTGTATGTGTGTAAGACTGAATACGCTGTGTGTGGAAACCCTGACCTGCTGGAAGGATCTCTGTCCGCGTACCTGCCCGGCCTCAGCATCGCGCCCCGCATCTCCATCCCCAACCCCTGGACACGGTCGTACACTTTCACCGCGCGGGAAGAGTAAGAGCTCAGCCACAGTCGGTGCAGTTAACTGTTCCACACATATGTGATTAGTAGATGGCCACACAGTGTCATAGTGGCTGGTTACTGTTGCCCTGCAGCAAAAAAGACCTGGGTTCGTGATCTGGTCTGACACCTTTCTTTCTACATGTTCTCTCCTTGTTTCCGGTTCAAAAAAATGTGGCGATTAAATGGACATTTGACAGTGGGAGTGACTACAGGGCCCCAGCATGGATAAAGTGCTCGACGATGAATGAATGAATGTTGGTGCGGCAGTGTTCGTGTGAACGTATGAGACAGAGAGGGCGGAAACGGCTCCTTTAGCAATATAAATGCCCCATGTATACGTCCGTCTGTCCCACTTTATCTCTGTAATTACCCTACATACAGTCAGGTCCATAAATATTTGGACATGGACAGAATTCTAATCTTTTTGGCTCCACACACCACCACAATGGATTTGAAATAACACGAACAAGTCGGGCTTTAACCGCAGACTTTCAGCTTTAATTTGAGGGTATTTACATCCAAATCATGTGAACGGTGTGGGAGTTACAACAGTTTGTGTATGTGCCTCCCACTTTTTAAGGGACCCTCAAATTAAAGCTGAAAGTCCGCAGAATTGTGTCGATGTCCCAATATTTATGGTACCTGACTGTACCTACGTCCTGATTTACACAATGCTTCCTCTAGAGGGCAGTGCTGAGTTGCTAGTGTCAACAAACCTGGCAACCAATGAAGTGGTCATTTTGTTGTGCTTAATTGTTAATTCTTATTATTAATTATTAAATTCTGCTTAATTATCGTTTGGATTTCACGGCGGTGGAATGTAAGACCACTGAATGTAGGTCGTCCCATTACTCATCGGCGTTGCCGGTTGTTGGCAAGCGGCGTTTTCTAATATGTCCCTGTGTCTCCCACAGCGTTTTGAAAAGTTGCAATTTGTCGTTTTCCTGATTGACTGGATTAGTGACTCTATACTGCCCCCACATTTTCCAGCGGTATAGCTCCGTTTCGGCCCGTCGTCGTTAAGCTCCAATGCTTGGCGCATAATGACGGATGAGCCGAACGCAAAGTGCAGACAGAAGAATCCGACTGTCTCTGTTTCTATAAATGGGTATAAATCGGCCTGTCAAGTGAACCATTAGACAGACAGACGTTTACAGACGGATTTAGCCAAATGCATTTGATAAAATGTAGCTCTTTGATAAACTGTAGAGGCTGAGACTCTTGGTGGTCCTCTGCAAAATTAGAACTTCTCTCATTTTCCAAATTATATCACAGACCAGACGGGATTTTTTTCCCCACAACCCTTAAATCCATTCAATACAGAATTAAGCTGGATGTTTTTCTCCTCAGCTCAGAGACTTTTCTCTGTTGCTTCCTTTTACACTATTTTTGAAATGAAGTCAATTTACAGCAGACAAAACAGAAACCACTTCCTGTTTTGTGCAGTAAATCAGAAAACCTCAGCGACTTGTGTGTGTGTGTGTGACACACAAGTAGACACTGATGTTGATGTTCCATCTTTATAATAAAACAAAGTCTCAGACGCTCCAAGCTTTGTTTTACTAACATGTAAACTGTACAGTAGTACATCATATATACACTATGAAAGGAAAATGGTTGGAAAACGTAATTATGAATATTTTTGAAAGACCCAGTTGAATTAAGTGCATTTAAACTAGACAACTTTCTTTAGTTTAAATGAACATAATTCATTCGGTTGTTGTCAAGTAAAGTATTTTGTTTTTTTTGGGGGGGGGGGCTGTCCTTCATTTCCTTTTTGTCAGTGTGCTGTCATATTATTTTATTTTTGCAACATTTTTTTAAGTGGTTCACAAGTAAAAGCACATTAATATGAAACTTAAAAGTGGCTGCATGTATTATATTAAGTCAAAAAATGACCATGATTTGTCATAATACAATAAGGGAACATTTTCACAGCCGCATATTTTGTTGTCTCCACTAAAATAAACCAAAATGGTTCAATGTTTATGCAAATAAAGGTTTTTGACAACAAAAACTCACAGTAACCACTTTAAATGCTAAAAGTTGCTGCCAACTAATTATTATTCTCATAATTTATTCATCTGTTGATTATTTTCTCCATTAATCGATAAGTTACTTTGTCAATAACACGTCTGAAAATGCTGACAAATTGTTCCCAAAACCTCAAAATAACGAGGAGTTTGTCCACAAAATGATTCTGTTTTATTTGTAATATGGAGCAAAGAAACCAGAAAATATTCACAATTAAGAGGCTGTAAAATGTCAGTCATTTAAAAAACACTCAATAGTTGGTAGGTAATTTTAATAATCAATTAATCGTTGCAGGGCCTGAACCCAAATATTGTGAGGATGCATTTTTCCCACATTGTTACAGATATATTTATACACAGAATGTTTTCCACAAACCTTCTCTAACTGCTGATATTTGTCTGTGTCGTCTTTACAGGTGGGAAGTGAATCCGTTCTACTGTGACAACATAAAGCAGCTGTATCCATACAACGCCGGCAACAGACTCCTTAACATCATAGACATGTCCATCTTTGATTTCCTCACAGGTTATTTACTCCCCTGCATGATCTATCCATCACTTCAGTGTAACCAGAAGACATTTCACTGTGTCGTCGTCACGTTTCAGTTCGGGTCTGTGACTCTGGTTTGCAGGAAACATGGACAGACACCACTACGAGATTTTTACCAAGTTCGGAGACGAAGGTTTCCTGCTTCACTTGGACAACGCCAGAGGGTGAGGAACAGAAACGCTGAGCAGAGAATGTTGTTGCACTATGTTTTGTTTTATAGCATTCCCCGTGTTGCATAACTTCCTGTGTTCAGGTTCGGGAAGCATTCTCAAGATGAGACGTCCATCCTGGCTCCACTGACTCAGTGCTGCATGTAAGTCTGATGCACGGAAACATTTACACGTATGACGACTTTCTTCATCGATCCATTAGATCCCAAACTTTCTATTCGGGCAAAGTATGGCGACCCAAATCGCAATATAGATTGGGACAATAGCAAACAAATTATGTCTCACATAATAAAAGGAATCACATGAGTCCTCACAAAAAGGTTGGGAAAGTTCTGTAAATTTCAAAAATCTCCCGTGACCTGGGAATTACTGGATTAAATGTCAGAAAATGGCTGATCAGTGTTTCCCAAAACCTCAAAATGACAACATCCACAACACAGATATTCAGTCTAGTGTTCACAGTAAAGACGCCAAACTCACATTATTTATTTATTTTTTTCAGAAAAATATACAACCAAACTGATTAATCAATCATCAGAATAGTTGGGGATTCATTTACAAGTCATATACTACATCGATTAAATGTGTAACATGGAGGAGGATTTTTGGTAGACGCATGTTTGCGTCCGTGTATAACAGCTGCGAAAATAAAAAAGTGTTTATTACTGAGGATACTCAATGTTTCCGAACATTTAAAGTGAAAAAAACAAGAATCTTAAAGGTGCAGTGGATAACATTCAGGACAGAAATGAAACATAGCACCCATTAATATATTTATATAAGTGTAAAACTACTTTAAATCAAGAATTTGTTTGGTTTTTGTGACGTTAGAACTTTAGAACACTTAAGACAAGGGCCTTACTTTAAGGAGGCAGCCATCATGTGCATCAGTGTTGTGTACCACAGTCTAAAATGGACAAACCAGCCAAAGCAACAACATCTTTATGGTACAAATAGGCCACCGTAGTTTCCTGAGAAAGGACGATGTCAGTGGGGGGAGTCCTCTGTTTGTTGCAGTCAGCCATTTTGCCATTAGATGTCACTAACTCTTACACACTGGACGTATAATTGTGGTTACAAACACCCAATGAAAGAACCTAAAAAGGTTTACGTTAAATGTCTTTATCGATCTATGAATGCAAGGGGCAACTCGGCAACTGAGGGCACCAGTGCGTTCAGTGCCAGGTGGGAAAGCTGCACAGCCTGTGGCCTGGTGGAAAAGGAACTTGGCAAGTAACCCAAAGGTTGCCGATTTGAATCTTGACCCAACCAATGGAGAGAAACCCGCCTAGTGCCAGTCCCAGGCCTCAACGAATGGGATCAGACTACAAAAGTTCCAGTGTTGGACCCGATTACGATCATCGGGATCGATGAACGGACGTGGACTGTGACATATTTGAAGCACAGACATTTCCTACACGGAGCGCTCTGACGCGGCGTAACATACAGACATAAAGATGGTCGAAAAGAAACAGGTGGAATTGTGACACCGAAGAAGGTTTTGTTGAGGTTCGGCAACTGTTCCCCTGCCTCTCTGACGTCTCAGCTTCAGCAACCCACCTCCCGTTAACCTATGGACTTGGTCGGGGTCGTACATGTTGTGTTGCCAGTCCCCTGAACAAGGCACAATCTGAACAATCTGACACCATGAGCAAAAATATTATGCAGTCTGATCCGGGCATAAAGAAGGAGTCAAAATAAAAGTTACAGGTGTTAGGGACTAAACCATATCCTGTTTATTCCCGTTCATGAAAGTCTCATGTATTTGCTCCTCTTTGGTGTCTCTCTCCTTAGGATCAAGCGTTCCACGCTCGTGCGGCTCCAGCTCCTGACCCGACCAGAGTTCAGGCTCAGCGACGTGATGAGGGAGTCCCTGCAGGGAGACCCCTTGCATCCAGTCCTGGCGGAGCCCCACCTCCGAGCGCTCGACCGCCGGTTACAAAAGATCCTGCGAGTGGTCCGGCGCTGCGTTCGGAGACTCGGGCAGGACGAGGTGATCGCCAAGGACTTTGTCAAATCTCAGTCTGCCACAGAGGTGACAGTGACCAGGTAGCACCTGGTCTTTTCTTATTTAAAGAGGACTTCATGGTGAAGCACAGTCACCTTGTGGGGGAAAAAAAGGAACAAGGTTCAGATGGTTTGGATTTAAGGAACAAGCCATAAATGGAAGATGCTCAGAGCCGAGGTTCAGAGCGTGAACCTCTGCAGGCCTTGAATTCCTGTCACCGAGGGAGACGTTACTTTTATCTCCCTTTGTTGCTCTCGTGGTCATAAAGTCCCCCAAGGGTGCAGTTTATGACTGAATTTTCATGTTTACCATGTGCACATAGGTGTTCAGGAAGGCTTTATTAAGGCCTTTTAAAGAACTGTTCGAGCTGGAAGGGTAAAAACAAAGTAGAGTCGGTGAAACCGGAAGATTTCATTCCTACACGATGGCACAGACACGCTCTCGCCGTCAATTAAGTTCAGCAAAAAGAGTTTACATGAGACGATTGTGATGCACTGGATCAGTTGTTTATTAAATTATTGTTGAGTAAACTGACTGTGGAAAGAAAGATTTGCATGATGTCAGTGTTGTGTTGGTGAAAAACCATCTGAGTATTTCTTCTTTTTAACTATGTTTTTTGTTGAGTTTTCCACAAACAATACAAGTCAGTGCGTGCACAACACAGCTTTTCAAGGCATAATGCTTTTATGTTGAAGAGGCCATTAATACTTATTTAATTTCACTATAAAATACATGAGGATATAAGGAGTGTCTCTTCAATTATGATCCCCAACCAATTATGACAAATATGTTCCAGGTCAACGAATCCTGCAACAGTTCACAAAAAATCTGATTAAAAAAACAATGGATTTTTTTATTACTTCTGATTACTTCTTAAAATTGGCTGTAAATATTTTCATGGAATTTCAAAATGAATTACTAAACTGTAAATCAGAAACTATTTTTATGACCTATCTGCAGTACCTGTATTGCCCACTAGGGTCAGGAGAAAAAGGACTACACGGAACACAACTGACTTTCATGTTTCCTCTAAATTGAAAGCACTCACTTGCCACCTTTACTATTCTTTTATGTACTGATATTTTAGACTGAAGACAGTTTACGAACCAGCTGTTATTAGTTTAAATAATCGTAGTTTCCATGGAATAAAGCCGTTTTCTGACATTAAGGCCAGAAAATGGCAAAAGCATGTAAATGTCTAAAATTTTGAAATTTGACTAGGACTTTAAAAATACAACAAATCTTTTGGAAAAATAAATAAATAATTGCTGCGACTAGCATTATTGGGATCCATTACTGGGATAGTCATCAATGAAAAAAAGTGAAAACACTGTCTAGCTTGTCAGCATACAGTCCATGTGATTTATTTTAAGTGCCACAAGGGGGGAGTGTGCATCTTTTTACAGTCATTCCACAACCTTGAGTTCTATTGTCATTTAAAATTCTTGTTTTTCTTTAAAATATATTCACTCAGGTCCAAAAAAAAACCAAACAACCAAAATCTACTGTTCGTTGATTCTAGTGTGTTTTAAATGTGTAAGAAATGATTATATTAGGACATAAAAATAATTTAAATTGACACTACAATGGTGCAGCCAGTATATTCACATAATGAATTTTAATTTGTGTCTGTGTGTGTGTTGCAAATATTGTGTGTCACACAGTGAATCGTGGTGATTAAATATTCATATTTTCCCACGCAGACTGTGGACTAAAAAACCTGCTCTCAGCTTGGAGCCTCCAGCAGCGGCCTGGTTTGACTATTATGTTATTAAAACAGCCTCATAAAACAGTTACAGGCTGCTGCAAGTGAAAGATTTAAAAGGTTATTTCCTTGGCCCTTGGGTGTTTTCCTCCCAGTAGAAGCACTGAGGTCCAGTGGAACATCCAAACACATTTAACTTCACAGCGACTGTGTGAGTTTTGTAGAAACAGTTATCACCTGCAAACGACAGTGTAAGCTGTGTGCGTGTTTGTGTTTACAGTGAGCGAGTAAAGTGTGACCAACTAAACCGTCACTTGGTTTCACTCCACCCTGTTTTCCAGACTTGTAACTCCTTACAGCTTTTACGACATCACAGTCAATGAAAACAGGCCGAGACGGAAAAACTGCAGCAAATACGCTATTATATCAACTAAAACGATATACTTTTTTTCCCCTCCTATAAATGTCTAAGCTTAACGTCGGACAAATAACCGCAACTGCTTTTTAACAGACACGAAGAGTCGGTGAATCCTGACAAATAAAAAGTCAGAGGAAGGCTGATCATGATTTATATTAAAATGGAATTCCTCCAACAGTCAGGAACAAACACCTTCAAATACTGTCAACAATGAAACACGGTTGACTGTTGCTTTTCCAACTTCAACAAACTCAACTGAGCCACGTAGAATACGCAACAATCCCGCTTAAAAATCTTCTGCTCATTACCTGAAGCATGGTTTTACCCGTAGTTATCAACCAAAGAGCATTTCATGACACATTTTCAAATGAGATCAAGTTGGAATGAATGCAATCCATTGGGTTTTGATAAGAATGTACGTGATACCACGTCTCCCCCTAGTGGACGGTGTCAAATTACAGCTTTCTCACACACTTGGAAAGAACAAAAAAGTCAAAAAGTCAGCAAATATCTTGTATGTAAAAACCTATCTGCCAATTTTATTTGTACAGCCCACTTTAAATATAATCTCACAACAAATCAAAGGGATGTAGATTACTGGTCTTAGACTGGGAAACTATTTTTTATCTCGGCCTGTTCATGTACTATTTTATATACTAAGCATATGAATAGGTTGTTGATAGAAAAAACATAATTGTCCACATCACAAACCCCACATCAGGTACGACACAAGAAGGACACCTCAGACAACGGTGAGTCATTTTTACTTTATTGCTTAAACTGCCATCTGGAACAATCTATACCAAAAGGATAAACATCTTTGCACATACAGGAGGTCAAACTGAATACAGGGTAGAATAGAAAAAGAATGGTCCTCTGATCGCCTGCGGCTCTTCATCTAAAGCCGCAGGTCTAACAAACTCACTGGAGGTCGGGGCTATAGCAGGAGTGACCAACGACGACTGTAAGCCCAGGTTAGGGAAGCTAAGGCAAACTGGGGACGACTGCAGTGCGGAGAGAAAAATCGTTCTGGAATAAAAGTCATTATGATGTTGCTATTTACATGAAAACAATGTTTGTGACAAAGGGTGAATCAAATCCTCAACAGTAACAGAGTCATTTCCTGTGGAGCAGGATGAACATCCTGTTTGTAACCACACGCACAAGTTTAACCCGAGGGCTGGAGGGGAAAAAGTGAAGAGAAAAATACGCTCATCGTGTTTAGGACCAAAAACTTTCGTCAGTAACCTCACGAGGGATGGGTATCGAGAACTGGGCTTAAACCGACATCCAAGTATCGTCAAGTGACAAACAATAACACTATCAATATGTATGTTGCATTAATTTCACTTGCTCGCAGCATTTCAGGCCTCACAGTCGCCCCCTAATGATGACGAAGCCGCTGACGACCATGTGATGTCGTTTACTCCAGGCATCATGGCGGGTCAGTGCTCAAAATTTTGGCAGATTTGGCAAATTTTTGCCAAACTGGACAAAAACACAGCAACTTGTGTCAAGTTAACCAACCTAATGTTTAGCTAAGCTATTGGTAACAAATGCAGCACTCTCTGTGCAACAACACCGCTATTGGAATTTATGTTATATTCATTTTAACTTTACTTAAGAACAGAAAAGGCTTGCATAATCCACTAGCCTTTTTCGTAACCCATCTGTCCCCTAGTGACAACAAAGCTGCCAAAGTCAGGCTATTGCGAACTATTCTGTTGACTCAAACGGTTAGCACATTTTACTAGCATTTTAGGCTTCACATTCATCCTCTAATGATGACGAAGCTGCCGTCGTCAGGATATCATGAGTGTTGTTGGATCAAATCGTTATAGCGCACCAGGGCTCAAAATGGCGGATATGGGCTAATTTTCGCTGAATTTGGCAAAAACAGAACGACTCGCATTATGTGTAAAAATGTAGCTGGAAATTCACGGGGAAGTCTCGCAAACTAACAAAACATTAACTTAACAGTGTATGACTGCTTTTACAAGGCTAACGTTTAGCAAAGCTAGCATTTCTGCTGTTGCCAACAACTGCACACAATACTGCTATTGATTATGTTATGTTATGAGCAATTGCGAGACTCACTAGCATTTTCCGCTTCCCAGCCGTCCCTCAATGACACAGCTTTGACTGCTTTAGCAAAGCCAATGTTTAGCAAAGCTAATGTTTCTGCCATTCTTAACAAATGTAACATTTTGTGTGCCGCATCCTAGGTCAAACTCATGAAAGCCTGACAGTAAACAAGTAGCCACTTTCTCCAGAAGCTGTTGGCATATTAGTAAATAACGGTATCGATATCGGTATCGATAAAACCCTAACGATACCCATCCCTAAACCCGACTACCTTTCAGTCTAAATCAAACCTCTGTGCACGTGTGAACATGCACGTCAGCTTTGAGCACTCACAAGTGCTTTGAATGAGAGGAAACCGAAACGTGGAGCAGGAATGCCGAGTTAAGCCTCTAATCCAAAAAGCCAACAGTTTGCCATTTGGTAAAGATCTTTAAAATAAGAAAAAGAAAGAAAACAAACCCTGATGCCATCTAAATCAGCCATGAAGCAGTGAAGCTGGGAAGTCAACAAAGCAAATATTAGACACAGTTCCTGCTCCTGCATGCAGCTGCAGGGCACGTTTTCTTTTTTTTTTATTTCAAACTCACACTTCCATTCATTCCCGATCACCGGAGGCCAACAACATCATGCCAGGTAAGCAAAGAGAACAGATCACGAGCTACTCTGATGAGAAGAGCCGCCTCTTTTCAAAAAAGGCAAGAAGCAATGACACTAGTTTTTAAATAAATATCTGCTCACCTGCGTGACGCTCCCATACATAAATACTTCTGATGTACTGAAAAATCTAGAAACCCTCTTGTTTGTTTGCCCCCCAGACTTCACTTCATTAAACCTGTAATATTACCCTTTTTTTAAATCTATTTTTAAAAAGTTTTTTTTAAACCCATGACGTTTTACACAATACAATTACATACTGTTTTGTCAAGAAGAAGAAGAAGAAGAAGAAGAATTTATTTACTCTGTGGCACTGGACACCTAAAATAGAATTTATGGAAAAATAAGTGTTTACAAAAGACAGTTAAACATATTTGTCTTAAGATCACCATCACTCCAAAACATAAGTGTATCATTGAGTCAATGACAGGAATCGAACCATGATCATTTTTACTATACTATAATAACATTTTGATTACAAACCATAGCAGAAGAGTGACCAAGTTATTTGGTATATATTTTAAAAAAAATCAATACTGAAATACAGGTAATACCCTTGTTTTTGAGATATTTTCTTATTTAATAGTTTTTCCTTGAGGCAGTTCTTGTATGGACAGTCTACCGATTATAGTGAGGGTAATAATAATAATAGTAATAATAAATAATAATAATATATTTCCTTGTTGGAGCTTCAAATAGTCAGGGGAACGGAACACGCACTGCATTTTTCATGGCTATGCATCTTTGCGTCGTAACAATAATCATCATTTGGCACTAGCCTGGCAGCCGCACATTAAATAAGAACCTTAAGTTGCACAAGCTCTCGCTCTCTCTCTCTCTCTCTCTCAAACCAAGCAAAATCATTGTCGTCGTCTCATTCTACAAATTTAAAAGTAACTGAAAATAACAACCACAGCTAAAACCGAAAAAAACTGAAGTGGATGCAGTCAAACTCCTCCTGCTCCACTGTTCACATAATCAGACTAAGTGATGTCAAAAAAGGAAACTGTCATTGTGGATTAAAACTTTCTTTAATCCACAACATGAATCTGTAACAAATTCACCAAAAGCGCCATGTAAAGTTTGATTGTCCTGTCTCCTCAATGAGAGACCCAAATGTCTGTCAGATCTCCAAACAATCCTGTTTTGTGTTCAGTTCTAAAAGAAAAGCATAACCAGCAAATACATACATACACGCAGGTAAGGTGATGTAACTGTGCCTACAAGGTAGCGTACAGCAGCTGGTACAAGCGCTGGTGAATGGCTAAAGTCACCTCTGCCCGACGGGTGGTAACAACAACGTAATCTTGGTGTAAAAACAAAAACGGAGAAGAAAGAAAGAAAGAAAGAAAGAAAGAAAGAAAGAAAGAAAGAAAGAAAGTGAAAGGAAAGAAGAAGAAGAGAGTGACGAAAAAGCAAATTGCATTGGTGGACCCTGGGTCAAAAGGAGGAGGGAAAAAGGGTGGAGGAAGAGGGATGGACGGGGACTTCAGACAGACAGCGAGACAAAGCTGTTGTACTGCTGGATGTTACGTTTGAGAATGTCTGAGCAGGGACCCAGGACGCGCTCGAAGCGAGGTCGGTCGAGCTTGACGCACTTGAGGGGGCCGCGGGCGACGACGGTGGCGGCGCGGGGACGGTTCATCAACAGGGCGATCTCACCTGGAGAAGAGCAAAGAGAGACGAGCCTTCAATTAAAAGGCGAACCAGGCCAGAACAGCCAATCTTCATCAGGCAAAACCTGTCTCTTTTCCACAACAACGTTTTTCTTCTAATCAAAACTATTCAATATTGTACAAAAATGGCAAATTTAAGAGATGTTTTGGTTTGAAACACTTGAACTTGCCATTGACTGTTACTAAGGTCTTAAGCTCTGATTGAAGACATGTAGGAAATTTAAATTCCAATAAAAAAAAAATCTGATTTTACTGGGCCAGTTTTTGTCCACTGCTACTGGATTATTATCTCCCAAACTGTGGGCTGTGGCCCCCTGGTGGGCGATGTAGGTAGTACATGTGAGCCACCAGAGATATCAAAAAAGAACCCAAATGGTTTTAAGTGTTTTGTTTGAAATAAAGCTTCTAGAATCAGTGAAATTGCTTTGCAAATTGCTTCTTTTGTTGAAGAACCCTTTGTTTTGTACCTGAAACAGCATGACTGCACTTTAAACATATTTATATTCTATATATTCTACACATTCTATTTATTATTCAGTTACATTGTCATATAACTTAAAGGTCATATCTCATAAGTACATAATTATGTCATGTATATATTTTATCTGCTGGTAATATTGTATATTCTTAATCTTATTCCTTATTTTCTTCCTGGGTGTTATTTTAATTCTGAAGCAACAAATGTAACAATAAAGTATTCTGATGAAACACAGTACATAAAGAAGTGCTTTAAAAGTTCTGATATTATCTTTTGGCTGTTAATGAAATAAATGTATACTATTGTTGTGATTAAAGGTTCTGTTGGACTGTAGAAATAGATAAGTGATGGAAATAGCTGCCCTAGAAGAATTAACTTTTCATTGGGCCAATAATGTGATTTATGACAACACCCACATCATTAAAAACATCTTCACAGAGACACAGGCACACAGTGAATCACACAACTTCTTGTTTTCCTCTTTTCATAGCCACAAATCAGAGCCACAAATTGATAGTGATAACTGATTAAAACGTAATAAAAGACTCTTACCAAAGTAGTCTGACGGTCCTAATCTTCCCACTTCCACAAACTCCTCGTTTTCTGAGCGACGCTGCAACACAGCTGCAGAACCCTGGAAACACACATACACATACACATACAGCAAAGTCATTTTCCTTTCTTTCCTACATAAAGGAGAGGTTTTTATACTTTAAAGTTCCAGATTCATATTTTAGGGACCCAAAGTCATATTTAGTTTTACATACCTGCACCTGAAATGTTTACATTTTGATCCACTGGATCCAGAAGATCTGTATTTACCCATTTACCCTATTTATTAGCTATTACCTTCTTACATAAACATGACAGAATTCATCCTGATCTGTTAAGATTTCACTTTCTTATTTCAAATATGATAAGTTTTGACAGAGAGATGTTTTGCCCTTTTTAAGAGATAGGGATTTCTTGAAAATGTTCTTTCAATTTCTTGAAAATTGGCTAGATTCTTACCAAAATTTAATGGGAACGCACTGCGGTGATCACTTACCCATCACAAAAAAATTTGCTAACAGCACAAACTTATAGATAAACCCAGTGAGATAAATAATGTAGTGAAAGTCAGCTCAGTTCATGTTATGTTCATATTTACTCTTTGGCTTTCAACCCAGTATAAGGCATTGATTTTACCTGTTCTTATTGGTTTTATGTTTGTTTTTGTGTATATACATAGGTGTGTGTGAGTGAGAGAGAGAGAGTATGTGAGTATATATATATATTATGCATATGTATGCAGTGTGTATGTATGTTTCTTATGCATGTTTGTGCATATGTATGTGTATATAGCCCATTTCATCTGCTGCATGGATGTACTGTATGTGTGTGTGTACATATGTACGTTTTGTCTATCTTTTAGTATGTTTCAGTAGTTTATCTTATTCTCTAATGTACAACACTTTGCCTCAGCTGTTGTTGCTTTTAAAGTGCTTTATAAATAAAGTTGGATTGGATTGGCAGGTTCAAGCTCTAGTTCCATTAAGATCTGTGGTGCTCACTGTGAATCAGCCCGAGTTCGCACCAGTTAAACAGAATCAAAGTCCCACCACCCTACGTCATCAAGGCACAACATGGGCGTCACGTAAACACAACAGTGTCCAGAGAAAATGATATGTTCTTCAAGTAGTTTTGATTCTTTTTGTAAGGTTTCAAAACTTTATTTTTAGTGTGAGCAGACTGGAACTAGAACCATCAAGGTGTAAAAACTCTGACAGGCTTTTATCAAATTGGGCCAAAAGCTTAATATAACACTGATTAAATAAACACATGAGCAGCTAAAACAGTTCACTTCAACATTCTAACTTCAGGAGCGGTTAGCGTGGAGGGAGTGCGTTTACCTCTAAGATGATGAAGAACTCGTCCCCAGGTTCTCCCTGCACAACAATCTTCTGTCCATCCTCAAACTGGACGGGCTCCAAGGCATCGGCGACTGTCAGACGCTCCCATTTGTCAAGAGACTCTGAGGACGACAGACACAGAAGGAAAAGCTGAAAATCTCTTTTAAAAGCTACTTGTTTTAAGATATTTTTATACTGCCTGTCATGTTATTTCAATCTCACGACTAAACACAAGCTTCTCCTCTTCTATTTTTAGGTTTTGGCTGATTTGAAAATGAAAAGAAACTCACCTAATATGGACACTTTCCTGAGGAATTCTTCATACATCTTCCTCTTTCTCAAAGTGCTTCCCTGGAGAGAAAAATTACTTGTGTTAGTGTCACTGCATGAAAACAAAATTCAAGGGCGATGAGTTTGAAAATATGAGCAACACGTGATAATGATTATCTGGATATTAAATCATAAATACCTGATTGCAATTGTTTTCTGACAGATATTGTGATTCTGATTAAATTTGTGTCAAAGTCAAACATGGTGGAGCATTAACATATACAAAAGCATCACAAGATCAAACACTCAAGGCTGGAACAATTAATTGATTTAAAATATTATATAATATATAAATAGCAACTGTTAACAACACAAGTAGCCAATTGTAGTAGCTGCAACTAGTGATTATGTTCATAATCAATTCATCTGTTGATCATTTCTCCATTAATGGTTTGTTGTTTGGTCCATAAAATGTGAGAAAATGTTGAAAGATACTGACTCAAATGTCTTGTCCACAAACCAATTTTGTGTTTTGTTTTTGTTATATGGAGCAAAGAAAACCCAAAAATATTCAAATTTAAGAAGCTCCATCTAATATATATATTTAAAAAAAATGAATTGATTAGTGAAATAGTTGGCAATTAATTTAGTTAAACATTTGCAGTTAATCATTGCAGCCCTAATATGTACATTATAAACCATATCTGACCCAGGATTAATACATTTATGACCAATAGTTTAATAACTAAAAGACTTGTTTAATCATTGGAATTATTGTTATTCTTGCATTATTAAGTTTTTGAGATAATTGTTCTGACCCTTGCATTAAAACACATTTAGATTGGTACATTTTTTTTGATTGCACATGTGGTAATGCATAAATCAATTTAAATTACACACACACACACACACACACATATATATAAATATGAAACTGCAGTCACAATATCACAATCAGATATTTTCCCAAAAATAATCCCTTAACCGCTGAACTATCCTTATGTTCAAATGCAACAATGACAACTTAAAGATTGGAAATACACTACCAGTCAAAGGTGTGGACACACCTTTGTCCTTTGTGTCCAAACTTTTGACTGGTAGTGTATGGTAGCTGAATTGTGGTTTTTGTAATTAGTTAATCATAGCACTGGCTGAAGATGTAAGTGCAATTTGCCAGCGATTAACTGTTCAACCCTGATGTAAGAACAGCAGAAAAATGTATATGTAGAAGAAACTTAAGTAAGAGAAAGCCATGACTGGTCTGAGTTCCTCACCATAAGTATTCTCCTGTAGCTGTCTCTGTCGATGCCCCACAGCTTGACGTTGGTCTTGGCTCGGACCGTGGCCGCCCTCGGGGTGCCGTAGATCAAGGCCAACTCTCCAAAGCTGCCTCCTTCTCCAATGCTGGTCACCCATTCATTGTTCACATAGACCTGTCAGAGCATCACGGTCGAAAACAATATAATAAACTGTGGCAGAAATAAAAAGAAAAGGTCTTTAAATGTTTTTAGTGAGACTCAGATACTCACATCCATCTCCCCTTGGTCAATAACGTAAAAATTGTCGCCTTCATCGCCTGAAATGTTTAAAGTGATGATGTTAGAAACAGCCCAAAAAAAACATTTTATTTTGCTTAACTTGGCACTGAAGAGATGTGATCTTACCCTGCAGAATAACAGTTTCCCCAGCGATGTAGGTGACAGGAAACATGGCATCAAAAATGTCACTGGAGGGAAAAAAAAATGATGAGCTGAACAGTTACACAAATATCCAGACACTCACAGAGGAAAAGAAAAGGTGTGTTAATCACAGGTACCTCCTCTCATTGTCATCCAGGTGGGAGAAAAGCACATTCTTTTCAATAGCTTTGGCCAACGCTGCCATCGTCTTGTAGTCTTTTGGAATGACCTTAGAAGACGACACACAAAGTGAGTTTTTATTTTATTAACAATGATTTGATTGGCTCTTTTCTGACATGTGCACCAACAACCAGAATAAATACTGTGAAAGCTTAACTGAAAATAAACCTGATTCTGACGACAGTTTCACTCACTGTAAAGCCCAGCGAGTAATATTTAGGAGAGTTTATTGGCAGAAATTGAATTGTTTATCCATAAATATGCTTGTATAAGTGTATAACTACATCAAAATAAATTGAAATGTTTGGCTTTTGAAGCCTTGGAATAAGCGTTAAGCAAGGCTGAAGGGAAAAACTAGCCTGGGCATGTGTTACACGTTTTACACTGAAAGCTTACGACTAAGGAAAACCGTTTGTGAAGGCCACCATAGTGTCCTAACACACTTTGGTAAAGTCCTTAGTTTGTCTGAATATTAGATGTTACTAATTCTTACACAGTGGGCCTTTAAAGACTTTAAAGAAACTAACACGTGCAGAGGTGATGTCAGCACAGACGCTGAGTGGCAGTTACATATTCAAAGTTTCAAACAATCAAATTGCGTTATGCAAATATTCCACCAGAGACACCAGCCAATCAGAACATGTTTATGCATTTAAACCATTGAGAGCTCTTAGAGAGACAGTTCTTACTGTTTGTTGTCGGGCAGAGTACATCCAATAACAACTGAGATCACATCACAATTAAAACTGTTACATATTCAGCTCTACTTAAAAGGTCCAGTGTGTAAATGTAATGAAATGTAAAATAAAACATTTCTGTAAGAGCCAATTAATGGATAATTCATTTGTAATAATGGTTTGAAAATGTTAAAAAGATGTAAAATGTAAAAGATTTTGATTCTGAAAATAAGCTGAATGTAATTTGATAAGAAAACATGGTGAATGTGTTTCCTAAAACGCATAATTTAGTAAGGATAATAATGTTAAAAAAAAAAAAAAAACTTTTATTGTGACAAGTATTTTGGCTTCCGGTATTGATTTACGTCAATACGTCATTTTGTCGTTGTGCGCATTCTGAGTTCAGATGCAGCTGGAGACGTTGGAAGCAACACAGTTTTTTGACCAAGCGTACCGAGATGTAACGAGTTGTGAAAGAGTTACATGTATCGTCTATTTTGTGTTTTTTTAAGTAAAACCTGTAAAAAGAAGACTTAGTTTCACTCGCGTGATTCAAATCCTGGTTGTTGATTAGCTGCAAGGTGGTACAAAAGACTTTGGAGGAAACGAAGTGCCACTACAAATTCATTTTGCATAAGTGTACAATCATCAAATTGTAAGAATTATTTTCGATCAGTTCCAAAATATTGACTCTATGGAAGTCAATATTTTGCAACACAATGTTTTACAATAGCCCACAATGGACAAGTGAAGGCTACATAGATTCTCCAACACATTTAGAAGGGAAAACTTATAAAACATGTGACTTCACTGATAAATTTTACTCACTGTACCTTTAAGATTTTAACCAAGTGGACAGCACATACTGTATATTATTGTTCAAATTAATATGATCATGTTGGTGATCTCTTCTCAGCCTGTGTTTGTCTACCTTTCTGACGTATGAGGCTGCATCCTCCTCTGTGTACACCTCTGCACTAAAGGCCCCTCTCCGCCTGCGACCTTTGACCACAGGGTTCATGGGTGGAGACACCTCCTCATCACGTGAGTCTGAACGGGAACTACTGGCCTTCTGTTGGTTCTGAATCTGCTTGGCCTCCTCCTGAAAGGAAGGGAGAGGATGGAGTTTGTGAGGCAGAGAAGCAACTCTGTTGTTATAGATCTGCATATATTCAAGTAGGGTTATTCAAGTGCTAAACAACATTTTAAAAAAGAACTGCAAAAAAAAAAAATTAAATATTATGATAAGAGCTGATGTGAAGGAGCATCTTAAAATAACCAAGCAAATGATTTAAATGTATAAACGAAGGTGTGTTTCCTGCTACATTTCTCAGTTCTTTTGTCTTTGTGTTGCTAAAAATAAAGACGAAGAAGTCACTGAAGGTCAGTGTCTAGTGAATATCAAAGAGCATATGGTAACAAAGAGATGGGTAACTGTAAAACTGTGCTTAAATGTATTATCTTTCTGAAAATCTGTACTTCAAATAAAATGGTTTGAGAAAATGCAAAGTAATAAAACATGAAATTCCATTTTACTGTGTGATGTCCTTCAATGTAATGAATCATTAGAATGTCTGCGGTGTACATATTAACAACCAATATTTAGCCTTGATTATGGTTTATGCTTATGATTCCAAAGTGTACACATAACAACTCATTTGTATCAAAGAGAATCTGATAAATTGTTAAAACTGTGAATGACTTAAGCTCAATTTCAAAACCAAAATTCTGCCTTAAATGAACTGTTTTTGATTGAAATAGAAAGTGACTGTGTTTTCAGTCAATTTAAGGAATCATTATTAAATTAACCTAACATTCACTGTATCTGGCTTTAAATATGACTTAAGAAATCTCTGATTCCAGTGTGTACACAAACAAGTCATGTAGCATAAAAATCTGATCACAAATAAGCTTATATAAACATTGTTAAGGGGAAAACCTTAAAACTGGCTTAATGCGTGTATATTACTATAAATATTTCCTAATCGGTTATGATTAGGAAAAGTAGCAATAGAGATCATGTTCAACAGAAAGTGCTTCAAAATAATTGTAAATTTCCACTGAGCTGAAATGACAAACTGATTCAATTCCTTTTGAGTAACAATGAAAATGGAATGAGTACAGTCAGTGATTATGTCAAGTTTAACTGTGTAACCATGTGGTGTAACACGAGAGCACAGCTTTCACTGTATAAAAGTCCACTGGCAAACATGGACAAGTGAAAAAATAAGAAAGTCAAATAAGAGACACATAAACACGAACCTTCTCCAGCCTCTCAAAGTACTCCCTGAGGAAGGCCATGGGCCTGTCGGGCCTGGAGGTGCACAGCTGGACAATGCAGTCCTTCAGCAGCTGTTGAATGTTGTGTTTCTGCACGTACTGCTCGCACTCCCTCAGGCTCCTCTCCTCCTCACTGTTCGTACTTCCAGATGCCATGACGACAACTGCAACGCTGCTCTGTGACCTCTAACCTTTGTACTAGAGGGAGGGTGGACAGTAATGGGGGGGGGGGCATTAGTTCATGATCATCACACTGAGAGAGAGACAAGTGGCTGGGCTGATTAATTGGGCCGACATTTTGCCATTTATAATAATCAGCATTGGCTGTTTTTTTTTTTTAATTAATTAATTAATCTATTGGGACAATTATTACAAATGTTTATTTTGCAAAAACTTAAATATAAATATTTCTGTCACGGAAACTTTATTTTTTGTTATAAATGTTTTCATTAAAAATACTGTATATAACTGAACTGCAGTGCAGATATAAAATGTAGATTTGATGGACAGATCTTTGGTGTTGTTCAATAACTGGTTACTTAAGCATTTTTTTTTTTCAGTTATATTTTAATTAGATGGAAGGAAAAACGGAAACCATATATGGGACAATAATAATTATCAGCATCGGTTGCCCTGATTTCTAAAAAATTGGCATCGGCCAAAGAAAAACCCATATCGATCCACCTCTAATCACTCTACAGAACAGATTTGCTCAGAGTGTGTGTGTATGTGCGTGTGTAGTGCAAAACAGACAGACAGAAAACATGAGAGTGTGAGAAAAATAGAACCAGAGTGTGAAAGCACAAGGAGATGGGGAGTTGTTTTGGCTCCAGGGAGCCTCCGAGCTTCTAAGTGTCAGAAGTGGAAAGTGGTCATATGATGTGATCACACATATCCCACCAGAGACGGCAAACTGAGACAGGCGCTGTCTTTAAGTTTTTTTTTTTTTCCTGTGTTGCTGATTTCTTTACTCAAAACAACTTTTCATCAGCGTCAATGAAGTCCTCTGTCACAGAGACGTGAGTGACGTCTGAAACAAAGTAACCGAGGCCTAATTTTAGACAAAATGGTGGAGAACAGTGAATCAATCAACTGAACTATGAAGACAAGTGCACTAGTTCCAGGTTTCAACATTTCAAACCACAACACTGTTGCTGAGCAAAACAGCCTGACAGATCATGTGATCAGCGTGTGTGATAAAAGCCGTGAAGAAAGGCCTCTAACACACGGCTGCAACTAACGTGTGCGTTTCAGATGAGCAACAGTAAACGAGTAAATGTAATTAAGAGAGCGGGTCCTGAGGAGCAAACAGACCCGTCACTGCACCCTGTACCATGCATGTTGTGCATCACTGTAATAGGATTTAGATAATTTCTAATCTGACAAGGCCGCAGGGAGATTACGAGGCATGTTATCAAAGATGAGGCTGAGACTGGCTTCATGCAACTAACAACAATTCTGGTGTAAACTTGACAGGATTACTTTAAACTATACCTAGAGGAATAAGTAGTAATAAATGTTAACTAACTGATAACGGTTTACTGGTCTGAAGTATTAAGTTGGCGTGGGACGATATGAATATTTCCTGTCATGATTATCCTTGCCAAAATAAGTGTGTACCCAATGTAATTGCAATAATTGTAAAAATTTCCAAACATTAATTGTGGTTTCTACAATTAATCCATATGGATTTAAAGGAAACAGATTTATTGATGTAACTAATATTACAAAAACGTTGATGAAATATTGATAATATTAATAATAAACTTTATTTTTATAGCACTTTTCTTAACAAGTGCTTAGAAGAGTGATAGAAAAGTCCAAAATGTAATGTTATCCAAAAAAACATTTTGTGTTGCTAACACTATAAAATACTTACAAGGTATATTGAAAAAAAAATACATTTCTAATCACACCAAAAAAATTTAAAAAAGTTACAAAAACTTTCTAATTTATACACATTTTTTGAACTTTGTAAAATGAAAAAACAAGAATCTAAAAAAAAGAAAAAATAGAATCCCCTTCCAGTAAAGTGTGGATAAGAGTATAATTACTTTAAAATAAAAATTATTTGGGTTTTGTAGATTTAGAATAAGTCTTATATATGAATAGAATTCTAAAATGCAAAGTTATCGTGCAAACGATGGCTGCAGCTAACAATTATTTTCAGTATCGATAAATTTGATTACTTTCTTGATTAATCAATTAGTTTGTGCCGTAAAATATTAGAAAATGAACTGTGTATCACAAACCTCAAACTTATGATTTGGTTTGTCGACAAACCAAAATGGCACAATTTTAAAGCTTTTTGTGTGGCAAAGAAATGAGGAAATATTCAGATACAAGCAGCTAAAAAAAAATCAAGCATGTCTTAATTAATAAAAAAAAACAACAACAAAAATTTGAACCGACTAATCCATTATCAAAATAAATGGAGATCAATTTACTTAATAATTTAATCAAATTATCAAATAATTGTTGCAGCCCTGAAGCAAACAAAGGAGAACTTCATCCTTTAAGGGATCTAAATGCCACCATAGTTCCTCAACGCAACGGAAAAGGAGGACTGAGCGAGGGAGTCAATGGTTAGTTACAATCTGTTAACTCACCAATAGATGTCACTAATTCTTACGTACTGGTGGCACTTTGAAATGAATCACAATCACTGTATAATGGTAATATGTCTGCAACGATTATTCGATTAATAAATGAATCGTCAACTGTTTTAATTGTTTTTGTTCAACAATTAAAACAAGTTCAATGATTTTTCTATTTTGTTTGCTCCGTATAACAAAGAAATCATTAAAACAGAATCATTTTGTTTTGTGGACAAAACAAGACATTCAATAACATCATCATTTCCAGATTTGGTAAACACAGACCAACATTTTCTGACATTTAACAGACCAAACAAGTACAATTATTTGAGAAAATAACTGACAGATTAATCTAAAAATAATTGTTAGTTGGAGCCCTACTTGGCAAGCTGGGCGATTTCTCACTCACAATTAATGCAAGGACTGTCTCAATTAGCAATTATCCTTACATTGGAAAATTCACCATGACCAACTGGGCCCCAGCACTCAATATATCGACATATCGGCAAAAAAGTCCAAAATCTTTAGGATCGGCTACTGAGCTGCAGCATCGCCCCTGCTGTCAAATCTAATTAGGTAAAACACTATCAATGCGGGGGTGACCTTGTTTATCAAGTGAGTGCGGAATAACACGGGAATAAACGTGATTATAGGGTGTTTACTGTCGCACAAGCTGAGTAAATGTCACAGCCTTGAAAGACAGTGTGAAGCTTAACGTCCTGTGTTCAACACCGTCTAGGTCAGGAGGAGGCTTACGGCTGCAGCACGAAGACTAGAGCGCAAATTCAGCCACACGTCAAATAAAAATAACAACCAAACACTCCAATTCTACAAGGATAACACACATATTACTGTTTTGTTTCAGTATTTTCAACCTGCGTAGTGTTACAGAGCGTGACTGGCTTGAGAACCGTAGCGTGCTAGCTCCGTGCAAAGGCACAGCGCTCCTCCGATGACGCCATCTTGAGTTCTATCATAAACAAACGAGAGACGGAGGGAACTAATTTCACCTACGCGGAGGTCAGGCGTGTCGCTGCGGCGACAGCTCCGCGAGATACTCACAAGAAACGGAAGAATTCCTGCCGAGCCCTTCGGTAGAGACTCGGGACGGATGACAGTTTTTTCCCCTGAAGCGTACCGTTACTAGATCCTCTTCGCTTCGATTTTTTTCCCCTAGCCCTGGACCGCTGCCCCACCGGATACAGCTGCGAACCAATCAGAGGCTCTCACTGACGTCAATTCTCCTCGTTCTGACATGTGAGCCCGTAACCCTTGGCAACCTTAAAGAAGCCGACACGAATCTCGTGACGTCAAGGAAATAGTTTAGAAATCAGTTTCGGGAAGGCGAAACAATATCGATTGATATTCGATTAAAATTATCTCCGATTAAAGGAATGTCTGTCGACACATATGGCAAGCGTTTTTATCATTAAATGGACAATTTAGATTAACTGGAATTGCCATTACACTTTGACTAGTCTTCCGTTCACTGTGAGTAGTATGAAGTGTAGTTGTAGATATCTGTGACGCCATTCTAACTAGTCAAAACTACAGTTTCGAATATCTGCAATTCATATATCCAATATATATATACGCAAATTAATTTTAGATATCTCTAATGCCAGTTTTATTTAAAAATGTTTAAATGTTTATTACATTTATATACTGATCACATCATTTTACACTATTTCCGTTTTATTATTAAGTCGAATATTAATGATTTTTCATATTATTTTTCATTTTCATTTTCATTTTATTGTATACTACACTTTTATATTGATGACATTATTTTAAACTCTTCAATTGTATTATTTGTATGTTTTTATTTTGTTATTTTATCATACATACTACAAATGAGGTGTGATATTACTGAACATCTTATTATACTATTTTTTGTACTTTTTGACATAGTTTATACTGTTTTCCCCCATCGTACTGGTATATTTATTATGAGATTGTTGTACTCACCTTTTAATTTCATTCTCTACTTTATTATTTTTTATCATTTACTTGTGATAAGGTGCAATATACATAACATTTTCATTTAATTATTTCATTTGATTATATGCATCCAGTGTCCAGTAAATTTTCATATTCATTATACTATTTTACATAACTTTTTAATTAATATTTTCACATTTGTATTATATAATTTTAAATGTTACAAATAAGTTGTATTTTTTTTTTTTTTTTACATAATTTTATAATATTGTATCCCATTATGTTTGTGTATTTACAACTATATTTTTATTTTGTAATGTGACAGAACATTTTGTCGCGTAATTGCATGCATTATAACAATTTTGGCTCCGTTCTTCGCCCCAACCTAGATTTAAATTTAAAACAAATAAATTATGGACTTTAAAAATACTTATTAAACAACGACAGTCTTTCGACATCCCTCTCGAGGTCGTTGAAACTTGATGCGCGTCTTTTATCCAATGAAATCATCAAAACAATTCCTCGTGACAAGACTGAAAGTGAAACCGGCCAATTAGCGGCCTTCATTCTAAAACCAGGTGGCTTCTATTTGAATGACAGTTGTGCTGTCAAATCAACAGGAAGCTACGAGAAGCCGAACCAATCAAAATGGCGGAAAGGACGTATCGACGTGTTAGCGCCGGCCAATTGTGATGCAGCTCGAGGTGACGCATCCTCCCATCAGCTGTTTTTGTTTTGCTGTGTGGACACAGAAAGTTAATAACACAATAATAACACCGTGGATGTGCCCTCATCACACGGAGGAGGAGGCGGCGGCGTCTGTCTTTTATTGCGTCCGGATTCGGGACAGTTCGCTCGGCGTGTGATGTGTCACACCTGAGCCAGTCTGCCCGGACATTTCCCCCTCCACGGAGAGTGTGAGCGTGGCGTCTGGAGTCCGGGAGCAGACGAGAGGAAGCGGGGATCGACTCGAGACCAAGGCCTCCGACCTCTGCCAGCGAGTGCAGAGAGACTCCGGCGGCCCGGATGGAGCCCCAGGACGCACCGGACGTCCCCGAAGTGGACCGAGGATTCATCTGCGCCTCGTTTAACCAGGACATCACGTAAGCGACCTGCGGTTCGGGCCCTCAGTGAACTCAAATGACTGTTGATTTATCATTTGAAAGCCGCATTTAAACACAGTGTGGTTGGTTGATTCTGTCGCATGTGTGCGTCCAAAACGAATTTCAAGAGTTTAAACGCCTCGATTAAACTTCCAGATCAGCTGAGAGTGAATTAGGCCACCGTGTTAATCTTCTAGGCCTGTTGCACTTTCAACTACACAGTTAGTAATGAAACCCGCTGCTGTGTAAAAACTAACACAGCTTTAAACTGTGGATTTAACACATTTAGGCCTCTCGCAATGACGTTTCAATGGAGTTTTAGGGTCCTAGGCTAATGGGGCCTTTAGGGACTCCCATGCCACCATTCAGTAGAAATCGGCAGCTCTTAAATTTGCTGGTCATACATTAATCATTCACACAGATGTTCGACTATGAACAAAAGAGCTGTTGTGCTCATTTATATTATATTATTTATATTAAAGTGGGTTCACAAATTTAAGCCATTTTTCTGACACGAACTAAAAAGTCAGTGAGTCTGGACATTTTTGGAAAGATCATGTCAGAAAGTGGTTTTCCATTAATATATGATGATCACAGTGCAGGAGCATGAGAATGTCCAAAATCCAGAAATGGAACTAGAGCTACAGGCATACTCTGAAGTTTGTTTTCAAATAAAAATGATGTGTGTGTGTTTCAGCTTAGTCTCCCATGTAAATCTGTAAAGTGCAGTAACACACACACACACACACACACACACACACACTTTCCGCTACATTGAGTTAACATGTGGTGGTGTAAACAGCAAGCTGATTCTCTCCTCTGCATGTTTCAGTTTCAGAAAACACTTGCAATAAGAAACGAAAACAATGACAGGGAAGAGCGATGGTTTCTGTCATGAGACCAATGACGACGGTAAACTGACACTTTAGGCCTTTAGTTTTCAGCTGCTAGTCAAGACGTTACCGGTCAGACGGGTAACTGCTTCATCGCAGGCCTCTATTTCCGCTCATCCAGACTAGAACCCTGGTTAACCCTGGTGCATCACCAGTCATTCACAGAGACAACATATAGAGAGAACCATCAGTCACTGTGCGGTGTTGTTATGCTATTTTACACCTCAATGGTGGTGAATGTGGTTGGTAAGATGGTCTTTATTTTTTATTGAAGCTCCCTGTCTGTGGGCACCAAGCCTGGCTACCAACTCTTCTCAGTCACCACTGTGGACAAACTGGACTGTATCCACGAAGGAGGTAGGAAATAAATAAGACCATCTGTTATTCTTGTTTCTACGTTACTTTGAGTGCATGCGGCCACAGCGCAGCTCCTCTAACTGCTGGTGGTAGTTTTAACAGCTTCACAGTATACAGTGTTTTTTTTTTTTTTTTTTGGTCATGCATGACTATGGGTGAGTGGTCGAGCGAGAGAGAGCAAGCAGTGCAGTTGTATTTGAGAATGCGACTGCATACGTTCTTGGTGGGGATGAGTCGACGCGATAGCATCAGCGTCGGTCCAATACTGGTAAAAATGACTGGATCGGCTATGGTCAAGATAAAAATGTAAAATCAAATGAACATTGTTGTCAGGGGTCCTTGAAATCCTTGAAATTTTGTGAATTGACAAAACATTCAATCACCCTTAGACAATAGACATGAGTCATTGAAAGTGCTTGAATTCTAGTGCAAGAAAGTTAAGTTGATATTTAGGTAAACGTCCACCACCGCCACTGTGCTCTTGTTTGTTGCGACGCCACCTACTGTTTCACGCCTTGCATTGCTCGATGTACGAAGGTGTATGTAGGCCTACGCACAACAAAGGTCGAGTTGTAATTGCTAGCAGTGTTGTGGACACTGTGTACAGTGAAAATGTTCCAGTTGTGTCAAAGTCCCACCTCTCGTCTCATCCTCCAGTTGAATGTCCCAACGTGTACATCGTGGAGCGGCTGTTCTCCAGCAGCTTGGTGGTGGTGGTCAGCCTGTCCACGCCGCGGCGAATGAACGTCTACCACTTCAAGAAGGGCACAGAGATTTGTAACTACAGCTACTCCAACAACATCCTCTCAGTCAGGCTCAACAGACAGGTAAGACGCAGAACACGGACCTGGACACGCGTGTCACGTTTGCACGCTGATCTCCCTGTCACTGTCTCCCAACAGCGGCTGGTGGTTTGCCTCGAGGAGTCCATCTACATCCACAACATCAAAGACATGAAACTACTCAAGACCCTGCTCAACACACCCACCAACCCGTCGGGTAACGTTAGCAGACGCCTACATTTCAAATAGTTATAGCAGTGGTTCTCAATGACTGGTTCAGGACCCACAGATGGGTTGCTGGAGACTGTTTTTGGGTCCCCAGTCAATTAGCCGAACTTTTCATTCATGTGTATATGTTTTAATTAACTTAAGGAAGTTGTAATGAGTTTAACAAACATGTCTTGGAAATGATATTAGGCTTTACAGATGTGGCTGTAAATGAGTTGCTACATTATGCACAAATGCATGAAACATACACTGTACATTCTTTTCTGTTTGCTAATTGCTTCACTCCAAGGGTGACATTAGTGACATCTAATGGTGAGGATGCAGACTGTAACAAACGCAGGCCTCCTCCCCTCATGTCAGGGAACTACGGTGGCCTCCATGTACCACAAAGGAGATTGTTCTTTGTTTGTGTAGTGGCTTGTTTGTTTGTTTTGGTTAGATGAACTGTGAAGCTACGCTCTCGCCCAAAGTACAAACAAAAGGCCTTTGGTGGGGGGTGACACTGCTACTTTATGGCTCTTTGCTTCTGCTCCTTCTGTAGTACAGTATGTCTTTGCATTTCCCATTAACCTGATCTGTGAATGTGACTTAATGTGATTTTGGACTAGTACATAATGTTGATTTAAAGGTCCATCATGTAACATTTAGGAGGGTCAGAAATTCAATATATTACCCATTAGTGTATAAATGCTTTAAAATATGTCCAATATTGACATTTAATCTGTGACTACATGCACACACGTGGACATACTGTAAGCAAATGTTTTACTGGATAGACTTTATTAAGTGGTAACTTTACATTATGTGGATTTGAGGTGCGGAGAGTAAACGTCCATAAAATAACTATTAGCATACGTTAGGCTCAAACAAGGAGCAGTAATTCTTAAAACTTAAATGACGCTTAATAAATATTAACAGAACAAAAAGGGAAAATATAGTTTTAAGGGTACTTTTTTGACATTTAATTCTCCTTATCTCACACACACATTTGTGTCTTAAAAGAGTCTTCGTAACAAGTTGGTGACTAGACATTATTCACACTATCACCAGGCGACTTTTGACATTTTATGACACAAGATGAAGACACTAGCAGCAGTCGGTGGCAAATTTTGGCAAACCAATACATTTACTAAATTTGTCTTTACAATATTGGGTAGTTCAGATTAAATTAGATGAATTGCTTAGAAAAAAATTGGTCTGGGCCAAACTCGCCCGGTCTAAAGTGTCCTGCTTTCTCCCTCACAGGTCTCTGCGCTCTCTCCGTCAACCACGGTAACTCGTACTTGGCGTACCCCGGCAGTGCCACCATCGGAGAGATCACCATCTACGATGCCAACAACCTGGTGAGACAAACGCAGCCACACAGTGGAGACATTTCGGCTGTTGTTGGATGTCACTAGAAAGCGCTTGTTTCTGCCCTTTAGAGCACAGTGACACTGATTCAGGCCCATGACAGTCCACTGGCTGCGCTCACCTTTAACGCCTCTGGCACCAAACTGGCCAGCGCTTCAGAGAAGGTGATCAATCTTTTCGGATTAAATACCCGCCAAAACAACACCTTTCACCCAGTCTAACCATTTTCTGCTCCACAGGGAACAGTGATCAGAGTCTTCAGCATTCCTGAAGGACAGAGGCTGTATGAATTCCGGCGAGGGATGAAGAGGTTAGAGCTCACATTTTCTCCTTAATCTATTGCTTAGTCTGTTAAGGGTCATGGAGGGAGCCAGAGCCAATCCCAGCTGAGGTAAGGTGAAACGATCAAAGGAATTTTTTTAAATACTATACCTGTGCAATACAGTGATTTACTATATATATAATAGTGCAGTACTCAATCTCTTGCATTTATGATCCAAACAACGTCAAAGTTTATAATTCTGTTGACAATAAAATATGTTCTCGAACCTTTTATATGGGGTCTATGATGACAATCTTGATGTATAGTGCCTCGGCATAATGTATGTTGTGATTTGGCGCTATACAAATAAAATTGAATTTAGTTCAATCAGACACGACAACAACAAATTCTGACAGAATATAGCAATACAGGATCATTGGTGCGTGATACAATCCGTTTGTAAGCTATATGTTTGATAAGTGAATCACAAATTAATTTTATGAAATTCTTTATTATAAATCTTAAGAAAAACCCTTGAAAAAAATCTGCTAATTTTTTTTTGGCAAACCATCGTTTGGTTTTTGTAGCCCTAGAATAAGTCTTTTATAAGTACTTTAGTCAAGGGCCTTGCTTTACCGGGTCCGCCATCTTGTACTGCCATGTTTTACATTAGAATATAGAATATATGTACAGGATATGCCAGTTGTGTATATTAGTATTTACATAGTTTTGTTTCTTTTGTTTGTTAGGTATGTTAGCATCAGTTCATTGTCCTTCAGTGCTGATGCCCAGTTCCTCTGTGCCTCCAGCAACACTGAGACGGTCCACATCTTTAAACTGGAGCAGCACAGCCCCAGGTAAACACTCCTATTCGTTTCCACATAAGGAAGGAAGTTTGTGGATAATGCTGTTTTATCGTTAATGTGGTTTTGAAAATACTTTTATGCAAGTTAAAAAAATAAGTATTTTCTTTGTTTCTTTTTTTATTTCCATTTGAACAATCTTCACTGTGCACGCAGTTTTACAATTGTACAATAATGTGTCTCTGTATTTCAAGTTTCCTTTTCTGATCCTTCACTTGGGACATTTCATTGAACAACCAACGCCATCTGCTGTATTTGTGGTGTAAAACAGTGCACCAGTTTTCCCTCACTTCAGTATCTCACAATGTAAAATTCCAGTGTTTATCATTTAAGGTAGTTTAGTGGCAAATAAATTGAATATCCTACAGATGAGTATGATTTTAAAACTGTATAATCACATGAAAAATAGAAATTGTTTGGTTTTTGTAGCCTAGGTAAAAGCCTGTAATCAAGCACCGCCATCTTGTGCCACCATGTTGGACAGAGAGTCCATTTTGAAGCATTAACTCATGGTGCATTCCATTTGTTGTCAGTAGTCAGAATTTCTAACTTGCTAAGTTGCTGCAACCTCTTCTTTTACTCTTTATTGCACTTCTGTCTCATTTGACAGTAAATTAGTCCTACACATAGTACCGTTCAGTTGTCATGATTTCCACTTTTTTATTCTTCTTTTTATTTTTTTTCTTTCCTTCCAGTCAAGACGAGTCGTCTCCTACGTGGTCAGCGTATGTGGGTAAAATGTTCACAGCAGCCAGCACTTACTTGCCCACTCAGGTGTCCGACATGATGCATCAGGACAGAGCCTTCGCGACCGTTCGCCTCAACATGTTTGGCCTGAAGAACATCTGCGCCCTGGCTATGTACGGCAAACAGAGTGACACACACACACACACACACTTACACAGAGACTGATGTTTGTCAACACCTGCATGTTCATTTACGTCTGTCTGATGTGTTTGTCAGGATTCAGAAGCTCCCGCGCTTGCTGGTGGCGTCTTCAGACGGATTTCTCTACATCTATAACGTGGATCCGCAAGATGGAGGCGAGTGTGTCCTTGTCCAAAAACACAGGTGAGTATAAATATGTGTAAGGCGCTGAAAATGTAGGATTTTGTTTGGAGAAAATGCTACTTTACATAGTTATTCTCGTTCACTTGACTAATATTTTGAGCAGCAACAAAATCCAAATGGTTAAAAAATCTTGCTTCTTGTCCTCACTTTTGTCCACTTTTAGTTTCCGTTTGTATGACCTAAGTTCTCCCTTTTCTATGCTTGTGTTATCACTGTGGGTCTGGCGTCATGTTGTTAAGTGTCCGTCTACTTCCTGCAGGTTGTTTGACTCCAGTGAGGAGCAACTAGAAGCGAAGGAAGAGCAGAAACAGGACGTCTCTCCTCAACCAGCCAGCCAATCGTACGCTGCCACTGTGGCGCTTCCTTCAACCCCGCCCTCCTCCACCACCCTCATGGGTAAAGCCAATCATAAACATTTGATAACACGTGCAAATAATATCGAAAATACTCAGAGCTTTTGTATGAAAATGTTGTTGATATAATTATTACTTTAAAATGGTCCATACGTGGATGTAAATATGAATTGATGGGGGATTAGCTACAAATTATTTATTATGAGATTATCGTATATTTACACACACTGTATTGTTTGGTTTAATTATTCTATTAAAATATTACTTAAATGTAAAATGGGATTGCCATATTTAAATATATGACCATATTAAGTTGTAAGAAATTTAAAGTAACACTAGGTTTAATCAGTGTTATGTTTTTCATGATAATGAATTTGAAGGTCAACAACCAACGCGAAGAAAATACAAAATTAATGATTAGCCACTTGCTAATGTCTTGTAAATCACTTTTAAAATTTAGTTCTTAAAGTATTTGAACTGAAGCCAGCACATCAAAACATCATAACATATGTGCTGCCATACGTAAAATTAATGCACAAAAATATGGAAAACATGATGATAAGGTTTACAAAATGGAAAAAAACAATAAAATGAATCTTGAAAAAATATGAACTAAGCTACAACTGCCTCCTTACTTCTTTTCCCAGGTTACTCTGAAGATGGCGGAGCCCAGAAGGGCGAGGTTATTCCAGAGCATGAATTTGCCGAGAGCCCCGTCTGTCTGGACGATGAGAATGAGTTTCCTCCAGTCGGTAACCAGAGTAACTGACCGACGCCTCCACCCTGTTCACCCCCCAACAGTCCCAATCAGACTGACATGTTCTCGAGCAAAGAGGATGGACGTAGATAGTCCTGATGTGTTGACCCTCACACCCGTACCCCTGCTGGCCTAGGGTAAAAACCAAAAAAAAAAAAAAAAAAAAACAAGTGCCAGAGTGCAACTTCCTGTTGATTGTGTTCCGCATCCCTCTCACTTTTTTGTAAAGAATAGGAAAAAAACAAAACACGAAAAACACACATATTTAGAATATTTTAGGCTTTTTGCTTGAACAGATTGGGAGTCCTACTCTTAAAGGTCCAGTGTGTAAGAACTAGGGACATCTAATAGTCAGACTGCACATTGCAGTCTGACTATTAGAGTTGCGCATCCAGGAACTACGGCGGCCTTCACATACCAAAAAGGATGATTTTTTTTCGTCACTTGCATATGGCGTTCTTCATAAAGCAAGGCCCTTGCGTAAAGTACATACAAATGACTTTTTTCTTAAGGTAAACCAAATTATTTCCATTTTAAAACAATTATACACGTAGTAAAAACATACCTATGGCCAGTATATTAAATTTCTGATATCAAACCCTATTAAATGTTACACACTGGACCTTTAATTGCTATTTGTATGCCATTAGAAAGCATTAATCCTTAAAATGATGACCGTACATCGTGACATTTCTGCTGCACAATGTTATCATGGTAGCACATGACTGGTCCAGTTGAGAATAAGTGAGCACATGACTTGAATATGAATAACTAAGAACCAACAAGCAGCCATTTTAGAGGAAACTAGGCTCCAGATTCACAAAAATGCTCTCAAGAGAAATAATACAAATGTCAGCTTACTAATAAAGTCTGATTATTAAAGTACTTTTTTTTTCTGTCACTTCCAAATCTTTGGAATGACCACCTGAATAAATAACAGGGCATTTGTGTCTGTGACATTTAGAGCCGATCAGAGGGCATTAAATGCATCACCCCTCGAGAGACCGAGGAGCAGGGGTTCACTCAAGAAGGAGAAGACGCTTGAAAAGTTTGACACACTATTTAAGTCCTGACACATGCAGTAAAGTATTATATGACTCTAATTATGGCAGCGACAGACAAGACTGAAAACCTGCGGAGTCACAGGCGTAACCTGACCGCGAGAATGTCTGCGAGGCGTGCGGTCAGCAGCTAAATGTGAAAAAAACAAAAAAAAAACAAATGAAAAACTTGACGACGAGCCGCGTGGGGCAAAGTTAAACATCTATGGATTTCAGCGATAGCCTTTGTATTTACGACTTGATGCCGAAAAGTATGTTAACCATGTTAAGTCATTATCATTTTTATTTTGATGTACTGAAAGTGTTACACATCGATGCATACACACTGACCATGTGTACGAAATTATATTGAGGATTTTTACTGGGTGAATACTGTGTGTATGTATATATATATATATATATATATATATATCTAAATATATGTATAACATTTATATAGAGTACTGTTATAATAAGTAACATGGTAATAACCATTTCATTTGCCAAAAGGTGGCATTGTTTGGACACATTTATGAGCTGTTCAGTACTGGACATTCATCACAGAGACTCATTAAAGCTGAGAAATGACTCAAAATCTGTTTTTTCTTGCTTGATTTTAACATTTCAAGTCAAAATCATGTGTTAGATTTAATCAAATTTCCAAAATGGTAAGAAAGCTACTCTGAAACATCAGTCATTTCATGGCTGTGTGGCTTTTTAATAATTAATATACACTGAAACACACAGTAGGGCTGCAATGATTATTGTTGAATACATGTCAACTATTTTGATTTTTTTTTTTTTATTAAAATTTTCAGCTTCATAAATGTGAATATTTTTAGAAATTAGATAAGAAATTATTATTTAATAGCTCTGGTTTCTGGACAAAACAAGACATTTGAAACAGTGTTTGGTTTGGGAAACAGTGATAAACATTTGTCAACAATTTCTGGACCAAAACTAATCATTCATTGATAAAATAACTGTTGGCAGCAGCCCTAAAAGAAAGCAATCCATAACCTTCTGCACTCTTTAACTGTTTTTGTGTTTTCATCGATCTTGTTTTCCTGAAATTATTGGCCTTACAGAGAACTACCTCACCTTGACCTCTCCTCTACCACATGGCCAGTGAAAGGCCAGCATATCGACCTCCTCCTCCGTCTGTTTGCACCTCTCCTCCCGCTGCATCTGGACGTTGAACCTGGCAAACAAAAACTCTACAAACAAACAGCTGAGCACATCCAACAGAGATATGCATCTCCCCGTGAGTTTGCTTACATCTCTGCGCTTCTCTTTAGTTCTTGTGTGAGAGCGTGTGAGCCGGGGTGTTCCCATGCTCGGCCCAGCGGGTGGCAGCGGCAAACGGCTTGCGTCGGGTCACAGCAGGGTGCTGCTGAGTCGTCCGCGCTGTAGTCTGCTGTGGACACAGACGTGTCTGTGGCAATGTCCCACAAGAGCTCCTCCCGCCTGCGGGCGATCCTGTCAGCTAACACGTGGTATTCAGGTGTCCCCATGTCCAGCGGCGTTTCCTCAGCCTCGTCGCGCTCCAGGTCGAATATTAACGGCGGGTAATGGAGCTGCTGCGTGCCTGTCGCACCATCGCATGACTCAGCTGCGCCTGCAGGGGGACAGAGAGATTTTCTCTATACATACAGTACTGTGCATAAGTCTTAGGCCACCTTAGATTTGTTGTTTTAGCAATGCTATAATGACCAAACTGTACAATTATTTCTTGATATCACTTTAGTGGAACCTATCCTGAAAATATGGAGAAACACATGTGCAGTTTGAAAATAACATCTTTTTCAGAAAAAAACTAATAACAAAAATGCTTCTATAATATCAAATATTTAGTGTGACCTACATTTCCACTTGAACAGTAACACAACCATGGCTCTTTAAAACCTGGAATGGAACCCTAATGTTATTGGTCAAACCTGTGTTTCTCCTACTATTTCATGGCAACAGATAGCTGCTGTGGAAAAGGTCTATTATACCTGGTTTACTCCAGACATGTTGGAGCATTACATGCACATGTTGCACAAGTTCAACTCACTGACAGGTCGATCATATAGTAGAAGACTGACTTTTAGTCACATCTTTTCAATCTAAACGCCAATGATCACAAAATTGACATAAAAACAACAAAGCTGCTGGTGGCCTAAGACTTATGCACAGGACTGTATGTACATATTTACCACTTGATTAGGTACGCACATCTGATGAAGTGGTAAAAGTGTTGTGTGTTAAGATATCTATCATTTCCAACCAATATGACCACTCTCCTCTGACATTTAGATTTTCGCCCAGAAATATTGGGCATTTTTTTGGACATTTAGTCTTTTTCAGACAATACTGTATAAAATGCAATGGTGGTTTTGCATGAAAATTCCAGGAGATCCGCAGTTTCTGAAATATTCAAACAACCATGCCACATTCAAAGACACTTAAATCGTTTTTCGTTCTCAATTTGTTGGTCACTTTGACCTTAAGCAGCTCATCTTGACCATGTCTCAATGACAGAATGTATCAAGTTGCTGCCATGTGGCTGATTTAATATTTGAAGGTTGATCCAGGTGTACCTAATAAAGTGGCCATTAATGTATATCTTATAACTTTCCAGAATATATTTTTTTAATTTTTTTTTATTATAGAATATATGGAAGCTAAATAAAAAAATCTTTTGTTTTAAACTTTAATTATTTATTTTCAATACACAACAAAAATAAAAACCATTCATTGTTAGTGTAGAATGTAGAACTTTTCCAGTTCAACCTCAGACTTAAACCTCAGAAAAAAAACATTATTAATCCTTTCAATGTCTGTCAAAAATGTTGTTTTAAAATATTTATTCATGTTATTGTTCTTCCTGTTTCCACTACTTTGAGTACAGTTGTTCCATATAGTGCAAGTGAGGTATTTTTGAT
The DNA here is from genome assembly GCA_016785285.1 of Brachirus orientalis. Taxonomy (NCBI): domain Eukaryota; kingdom Metazoa; phylum Chordata; class Actinopteri; order Pleuronectiformes; family Soleidae; genus Brachirus; species Brachirus orientalis. The sequence continues at coordinate 1,400,493 of JAFBJR010000078.1, read as the reverse complement.
AGTATGCCTGTCACAGATTGATTTATTGATAATAGAGATGTGTTTTGGTACAGGCACAGTGTGGGCAGTGTGTTAGGGTTACAGGTTAGGGTTAGGGTCACAGTGTGAAATTTTTCTGTCTCCCAATCAGCTGACTGTCGCGGGTGGAGCACCGTACCGTACCATTTTACTCAGGAAGGGTGCCAGAGACTGGAATACTTGGGGTTATTTTGGTCCTAATGGAAACACAAAAAAATACACTCCGTACTGTACCGAACTGAACCATTCCACTTGGTCGAAACACAGCTTTTGATTCTGGTTCTGTCAGAGATTTCTTCCTGTTCAAAGGGAGTTTTTTCTCCCCGCGTGTTTGACTTGTACCTGTGATGTAGAACGCTTTGTGCTTCCCTGTTCGAACCGTCTGCAGGTCGCCGAACGTCCCTGCAGCGCCGCTGTTGGGGTGGAAGAGAAACTACAGGAAAATAAATAAATAAATAAATAAGATGAGAAGAGAATAAAACTCCTACTGCGATGCACAATTATTTATACAAAGCAAAGTAAGACTGAAAATCGATGCATTGTACCTCATGACCGGTCTGTTCACCATGCAGGAGGACACTTGTGGCATCACTGCCGTCATAACGTCTGTCTGTGGGAGGTGTAACTCCTGCCAGAGACAGAAGAGTTGGAAAAATGTCCAAGCCACTGCAAGAAAGCATCACGCAGGTCAGGTCAGTACAATGGCCTTATAGTTTTTGCTTCAACTATTATATTTTCTTCTACTAAAAGTAGTGCCTGTTTGGCAACTCGAACTTGTATGAAAATTTCTCTCCAGTGCCGGACCAATACCACTACTGAATATTGTATGGCCTCATCCCAAGCACTGACTCCTTATGTGTACATAGGATCTGTACGGTATATACGTGCAGTGCTTTATTAAAGTCTGTGATGTACCTGAGCAGGGCAGAGCTGGTGGTGTTGGCAGGAATCTTCCCAGGCCAGTAGGCCACTGTTGGCACCCTGTGACCTCCTTCCCAGGTGGTTCGCTTGGCTGAGCCTCCACCTGACACACAAAAGCAAAAAAAAAAAAAAAAATCAATTGGAAACATGGGAATTAACAGTAAATATGATTATGTGGAGTAACTCCAGCCCCTACCAGGCAATTATCTCCTGAATCTATGCTATCATTAGTGCCTTTAAAACAGTTTTTGTAATCATTTTATGAACTTTCAGATATGTCCTTGTGCATAAAAATGTTAAGAAACTATTAACACCTCCAGTTGCTGAAACAGTAACCAAAAGAATTAAAATTTGTGCTTATCAGAATAGAAAAGACACACATTACTTCATAAAGATGAAATGTGTGTCAAAAACTGTAGTGCTACAAGAAGTCTAATATTTTGGCATTTTTTTTCATGAAAATGACACAGGATGCATGAGTGCTAAGTTGTAACAATTATGGATCACATTTCAATCTCAAATTCTGTCAAAATTATCAAAGTATGACTCTTTTTTTACCATATAGTGCAGCTCCACAACAAACCCTGATGTCTTCTTAGCAAGAAACAACATTTGCCCAAGCCCAAGTGTAAATTTTTTAATAAAATACATTTTTCTACCTCTGCTGGCCTGCCACTTTCCCACAAAAGGGCCTACACTTCCTGCATACTGGCACTTCTTCTCCCAAGGCCCATTGTCGCCTAAACAAAGTGCACATAAAAAAGATAAGACTGTAATAAATGTTTTAACCGGATAACAGTTACAATGTCAGTGTCAAAATGAGGATAAGTGCTCCAGGGGTGTTACCAGTAAACCAGATGAGAGTGTTGTTTTGGTCCATGTCATCAGATGCTTGCTTTACTGCCCCCACCAGGCGGTCCATTTCTCGCAGACTGGCGCTGTACACGCTGCTGTCACCCGTGCCCCGAGCAGAGGCGGCGGCATTTAGAGGGATAGGAGGAGCCAGAGGAACGTGCATGTGAGCCAACGCTATGTACAGCAGATAAGGCTGTCCTCGCTCCCTGAGAAAACAATTATTTAAAAAAAAAGGGACATCCTCAATGTGTTTACATGCACAGTTAAATCGAGCCAAGGCCGTAGTCTGACTAAGACAGGCAAATCGGACAACTTGCTGAGTCTGAGTATACGTACATGCAGTGGAAGTCGATTCGTTGGCCATATATGTCTGTCTCCGCCTCCTAAGGTGGTGCTGTATCTCTCTATAAGCTAGTGCGTGTTGAACTTTACATCATATAAACAAACAGCGAACTGCGAGATGGACGGTGACATGGATCGGGGTGTGATTCTGTATGTTTCGTACCTGCTGTACATGTTAATCAATGAAAAGGCCAAAAGTGGGTCTTCTCTTTAGCTTTCTAGCCAACGCCATCGTATTATTTGTTCTTTTCCGGCAACAGGAAATCTACTTCCAGGCCAAAGACCGGGAGGAAATGTTGGTGCATACGCAGAACGTCCAGTCAGACTAGCACGATTTTAGTCGGAGTAATGTTTTTCATTGACATTAAGAAAACTGAATTATTGTATTAGTCTGACTCTGACTGAAAATCAGACTTTTCACATGTATTTAAATGCACTGAGGTTCAGGTAGTTGATACAGAGAACTGATTTTCTGAATGCTTATGGACAGATTTGTGTTGATGCAAAACAACATGAGAAGCTATTTTTAAACCAAAAAATATATAAAGCCTGTCAATGATTTCAACATTATTACATTCCCCAAGGTGTGTCTGTCACATTTGCTAACATACAGGAGGGCAACATATGGTGTATAGGGTCAGATCCCGTCACAGACCAGCTTTATCTGGCCAGCGATGCCCTTAAAGGAAAACAAAACAACCTCCAAAATCAATAAAAGGCTGCATAGATAACCTGAACAGTTACTAATTACACTGGACATTTGCAGAGAACTAAATTATGTTATTACAAATGCAGACTAAACATTTTATTTTGTTCTGACGTATTATATTGACATCAAAAGAATTTAAATTGGGAAAACACAGCTTAACTTGTCACAGGAAATGCAATGTATGAGCGACAAAGTTCAGGGCTTCAGTATGTTTTTGTTTTTTTTTTTTTCATTTGCAGACCTGTAGAACAAACAGTTTTAACCAGTATATATACAGTATATGTATCTACATTCTACCTTTTATAAAGGCCGGAGGTGTTACAGCATCACTGGGCCCCTGTGGTGGGGATTCACCACACAACTGGAGCTGGTGCCTGTTTATACTCTATCTATAATATGTTCATTTAATTTTGGTTTAACTGGTTTAACTGATTTGACACATGTGTGACAAATGGGTGCAAAACAAACTCCACAAAGGCACTCCACCTTGCAGAGCCTAATGTGCTGGATTATATTATAAGTACTAGCAGGTTAACCTTTCATTAATATACCACCAAAGATATAAGTTCAAGATGAGCTTACCTAGGGTTAGAATCCAGGGATTGTCTTTTTCTCGTCACGTCTAAGCACTGTTCAATCAGTATCACAATGGGGCTATATAAGTGAACTTGCCCTGCCCTGTTCTGGCCTGGAATGAGGATCTGTAAGTGGCATATGTGACGCATTTGCTGAAATAAACCTCAATCAATTAATTGTTCTTGTGAATCAGAAATGCCTTAGTGTTAGGTGCCGGAAACATTACTCAGAGATTACGGTACATATTGACATGATGGATTTAGATTTTGCAGCTTCGCGTCTCCAATTTCACCACACCCCAAAGGTGCTCTACTGGATAAAGATCCAGCAAAAAGACCTGTGTTTGCAACCTGTACTGAATAAGGGCCTTTCTGCATGGAGTTTGCATGTTTTCCACAAGTGTGCGTAGGATTTCTATGGGTTCTCCAGTTTCCTCCCACAGTCAAGGTTAAGTGGATACTCTAAATTGTGACACACTATCTATTGGCCCTACAATGGACTGGTAACCTGTCAAGGGTGTACCCTGCCTTTCTTCCGACGACAGTTGGAATTAGCACCAGGCAGAATGAATCATCAACAAATTTTAACCCATTCTATCCAAATATTACAGCAGGAAGACATGCGAGACCATGCAACATTTGTCCAGTCTTTTGACAGGAGAGGTTTTCTGCAACACTGCACATTCTGTTAATACAGAGACTTGTCTTTTTATATACCGAGTGTTACTGTTGTATTTCTTTCATCTTAAACCAGTCGGGTCATTCTCCTCTTCCATCTGGCATCAACAAGGCATTTCTCGTATCTATTTCTTTGGATCGGTGTCTGTAAAGCCTAATCAGAATAGATCATGCTTCCTCATTCTGATGTTTGCTTTGAAACTCCGCAGGTTGCCCTGGCCGCGTCCACATACACGCCTACATTCGACGAGTTGATGCCATGTGTGGCTGATTAGATGTTTGTGTTTACGTTGCCATAGATGCTCGACTTCCGGACTGAGCCTTGATCCCCTTTATCCCCTCTAACCAATTCACGCCCGACCTCAAATGCCTTCCTCCACTCACCCACCAGATGTCGTCAGACGTTTCTGTCTTCCTCATTCACCTGTCAGGTCCGCCCATCCTTAACCCAGTTTCTCGCTCCAAAACAAAAAGGCACTATTTATTTCCACCCTTTGTACAATGTCTTTGACAGACCATCTGAGATTTGTTTTTGTTAAAGTTGCCTTGTGTTCCTCATGTGAACACACGTGTCTGTTCCTGTTTGATCGACTCATCAACTCATCCATCTGGCCGTCAACACACCTATCTGTAAGCTACATTTTCTTTACTAAAAGAATGCTGGATCACCCTGGTTTTGTGCATCTGCATTTAGCTCCTCTGTATGTGTGTGAATATATGACTGGCAGCACCACAGACAGACAAACACTTTCCTGAGGCTGTAGGGGAGAAGATTCAAAAAAGAGGGTGTAAGCTCAAATAGGCAATTAAGAGAGTATGGGGAATTTACACTTAATTGCCACATTATTAGGTACAGAAAACCTAATAAATTGTCTGGAGTAACACCAGGTGTGTTCCCCCTCAGGAATCTATCTCGGTTGTAACGAGTTTTTATTTGAAGTACTGTTATCTTTCTATCATTTCTAATCAGTCTGGTTACTCTCTCTCCTCTGGCATCAACAAGCTATTTTCATTCAGAGAACTGGTGCTAACTGGATTTATCTCTCTCTTTTTTTTTTTTTGATCAGTCACTGTAAGGAAAGAAATCTCTGTAAAAATGCATGAAAATCCTATTAGATCAGTAATTATTGAAATACTACGTTCAACCCGCCTGGCACCAGCAAAAGCCACTTACAGTATCTTATCTTTCCTCTTCATTTGTTTGCCCAGTTTAAAACTTAATTTGATGTTTACATGTCTAACTGCATTGCTAACTTACTGGCTGATACCACACATGCATTGATATGCAGTCAAACAGGTGTACCTAATGAAGTGGCAGTTTAGTGTCAAATGTACGAAGTTTGTTTGGTTTAATTATGGCTTTAAAATATACGATGCCTTCTTACTGAGGACATGATATTGTTAAAATGTATGTTTTTATACTTGGTTAGGCCACTTCTTTCCTTTGTCTTTTTAAATTTATTTAATGTTTGTTTCATTGAAACATGCTTATTTATCTATATTTGTGCTATCTACATTGTGTCTTAATGTGTATTTATTTTTAATTGAATATTATTGCTATTTTATTTAACTGGCTACATTTATTTATTTATTTATTTATTTTATCTGTTTCTTTGAGTGTGCTGACTGCTTGTATTTCTTGTGAGTTTTGGATTTTGCAGTTGAGGCATTATTCCCATCCCCTGTGGAATTATGTATAATGTCAACATAGTATATCTGTTTCGCAATATAACATTTGAAATACATGAACCATACCTGAAAAATGAGAATGTAAAAATCAGTGATGAATAAAAAAACATATTTTGAGCATATTGTGAATGTTATCTACATACGAAACAGGTTTATCTATTAACATATTATGGAATGAGTAGTAAAAGTAGATTTGCTAAACAGATGTAGGACGATGAACTGTTGTGTGTCCACGCAGGTGTTGTACCTTGCGTCGTGTATAATCCTGGTGGCAGCAGATGTGTATTTTTCTGTTAGTGTCCATAGGTCGAGTGGCTGCTCCACAATACTGCTGTTTTCAAAGAGAGGAAGGCCCACACTGGAATAACAGGCTTCATGTATTCTCCTCAACCTAGATTAAGATTACATGATAAATGCTGTGTTAGTAAGGTTGTCAGTAGGTCGAAGGATTTGGGATAATTTGGGTAAATGCAGGGTCTTAATCTGAACAGAAGCAATTGACTACCTTGTTTTTGTGTTTGTGTTTTTGAACTACAAGGCAGAGTTTGCAGTTACATTTGTACAGTGTTCCTACAACCTTGGTTGACATTAAATTCAAGGACTTTTCTAGGACTTTGCAGGGACATTTCCCTCAAATTCAAGGGCTGAATGTGCTGACACAGCAACTTGTACGAATCGCTTCGCCCATGGCGTCCACTTTTATTGATTTGCAGCACGCTCTGCATCTGGACAAGAGATCATCCTTGGGATCTTGGGGAAGTCAGTCTGTCATTTACTTTGGTGAGCCAGAGATCTTGGAGTCTGCATTAAACTCACAACAGTGAGCGGGACAGCGTAGAGTGTCCACAACAGTAAGTAAATGCGACTCTCTGTGTAGGCCTACTCTGCATACATCAACCAGTGCAGGGAACATAAATTAAACAAGGGAGACATTTACCTAAATATCAATTTAAATTCTTTCTTGCACAAAATTCAAGCACTTTGAATGACCTGTGTCTATTTGGAGCAATGTTAAAAAAAACCTTTAAGGGCCTTGAATTTTATTTATTTATTTATTTATTTTAAACTTTTAAAGGATTTCAAGGACCCATGGGAAACCTATCAACACAATGTGAACTTTGATTTCACTAGCTCTCATGTGCTGGAGTACAGAATATTCACATTTTCGAAGACTTATACTATTGACTTTTCAAATATCCAGTTACCACTAGTAAAACCTGTTTAATCACATCTTTAAATGTTTTTCCCCCCCACCAGTGGGAATGTGTTTGATTGACTCTGGAATGCACAGTTGGAAATGTACGAGCTTCATTTTTCGTCAGAATCGCTATCGATGACAAACACTCATCTTTTCCTACCACTGGCATAGTAGCTGCTTTAGAGACTGAACTAAAGCATGCAAACTAGTGAGCACTGTAACATTATCACTGAGGGATATAGCAAGTAATGTTTTTGCTTTCTTTAATCAACTCGTTTTTGTTTCCTGGGGGGGGGGGGACACCACAGGGCAAAACAAGCACTGACAATGTTAACTTCATTAATCAACTTTTGTTTAGCAGCCTCACCTGGGTTTAAAAATCCTGTGTGCAAATGCTAATTTCAGTGATAAAGAGGCTTAAGAAGTGAACCGGGGTCATTGTTGGAGTACAGACTCATGACCTTCAACATCAAATTTCACTTCTTTTGACATTTGCAGTAAATGAAAACACCATGTACTGTGTACATGCAGGAACAAAATATGGATTTGTATGCCAACAAAATAACCTTAATTAGTGGCACCAATTTCCTTATGGCACAAGAATGTTTTCATCTACTTAATCTTAGGAGTGGAGAGCCACACCTGATCACTTGAGGCCCAGATGAGTCACACGGGAGGCACTGGGGAAGGTTATATCCTGGAATGTCCGTACAGCCCATGTCATTACTATATGGGATACCCAGGTAGTAGTCAAAACCTGTCCAGGAAGCAAATTAAATATTATTATTTTTATTACGTCTCAAAAACAAAATGCCACAATCCAGTGCGGTACCTTGTTCCTCACCACAAAGAGACAGCAGAAAAGTGTTGACAGTGCGCTGCATGTGCCAAATACGAGGTCATTCACTTGCAGTCAGACAAAAGAATGTCACTTTGCTTCACTTCTAGGAACTCTAAAGGGCTAGTTCAGATTTTTAAAGTGTGACAGGGCCACCTTTGCTATGAATGGTGCTTGTGCTGGCATAATCCTGAGACAAAGACTGTTGGGACAAAAATGAATTTAACAACTTGGCAAAACAATCACCTAATAAAATATAAGGCTGTTTAAGTCTATGATAACTTAAGAGTATGTCTGCTGATTTTTCTCCCTGTTCAACAGCTGGTTCTGACTGGAAACTGAAGTTTGTGTCACACTGTAAACCACTCAGTCCACCGCACCAAAGTTTTTAGCTTATGGAAACACAGGAAGTTCTGGTCTACTGCTGCCTTGTTTGGCAAAATTGCTTCACTTAGGTAAATCTGAAGGAAGGCTTCCAGACATCTATTTTATTTATAGACTTTGGTGTGGGGAGTGAGCAGATTAAAAACTTAATTCCAGCTGGAAAAGCCTGTGCAGAGACAAAAATCCCCCTCCCCCCAAAAAAAATAAAAAATAAAAATATATATATATATTTATATATAATACAGGGTTAAGCAGGGAATATATTTAATCCAATCTGTTTTTCCTTGTCTCAGGCTGGTTCCTGGCAACAGTTGCACTATGTTATTTACCAGTATCTCATTGAACAACACTTTGACATGTGTGGTGTCTCACAACGTGCAGCCGCAGTGAGTTTTACTGTGACCAAGTGTGGTCTGTTCCCTGCAGTCTAAGGAAAAGTCTGGAAAGACTGAGTGACACCATCACTTTCAAGTGGAAAGATACTGTCTGAGCAATAGAAGTGCAGTGACTAGAGTTTCATGTGGCATAAACCTTTAATTTTATGTTTTAGGTCCTTTAAATCAAAATGTGTAGGTTTCCTTATACCAACTCTGAGCAAATTGTCAGCTGTCACTTTATACTTCTATAAATAATAAAACTTCGACTTGCAGCTCTGTATTTCCTTTTTCCTGTATTTCCTTTTTTAATATCAGCAGTTTTAGAAAACTTCACTTACGTCACCAAATTGTTCATTGGAAAGGGTCAGAAAATTCCCGGTAAATTTCTATGGGCACTTTAGTTTGGGAAATTTTCAGAGACTTCCCAAATTGAAAACATAAATTGTAAATTAAAAAAAAAAAAACATGCAGATGCTGATTCATTTGTGAGTAGAACTTTAAAAAGTCTTTCATTGCACAACAAAAACATGAGCGTTGACTAAAATATACCATATATTACCTTTAAATACACCACAGACAGACACAAATGTCAAAGTCGTACTTTACCTCTGTTAGTCGGACTGTACGGTCCGTTGTGGCCCAGATGCCATTTCCCAATCATGGCTGTGTAATATCCTGATTTCTGTAGTAGCATGGGCAATGTAACCTCAGAAAGAGGCAGACCAGCCACAGAGCGCACCGCAAAATTATGCGTCACTCCATTTCGGAGGCCATAGCGGCCTGTCAGGATGGCAGCGCGGGAGGGGGAGCAAGTAGAGGCTGGGGAATGAAAGTCTGTCAATCTGGAAAAAAAGAAAATCTAATTTACTTATAAAAGACACTGAAGATACAAAACTGACATAATAGCGATGAGCTCTCTACCTCAGTCCTTGCTCGGCCATCAGATTGAGGTACGGTGTGTTGTTCGCCTTCTCCTCAGGCTGGTTAGCATCCAGGTCGCCCCAGCCGATGTCATCTGCCAGTATGATGATGAAATTGGGCCTCTTGTCGACCCTGGCTCCATTTTGGGACAACGTTTGCAGCAGAAGTCCACACAGCAGCATCCCAGTCAGGAGGGATGTGGTGGAGGCTTCAGCCATTTTGGGTCAAAACCTGACAATTTTAACATAGTTTTTATTCAAAATGCAAATGGCAAAGCATAAAAACACATTGTAAATGTCACTGAGTGCAATGCATTACACAGTTACACATTAATGTACATATAATAAAGTGGTGCATCCACATTTTAAACCTATTTCTGTGCTTCAAGCACTATTTTTAGTTTGGTTTGGTTTTTAAATGTATGGTCCACTTAGGAACCAACAACAAGTCACAGTAAAATATGAACATGAATCTAAATGGACCAAAAATAAACAATAGAAAAAACTGTCAATGACAATGAGAGACAATGATGCTTGATTTGTCGCTAGCTGCTTTTTGAAAAACAGTTGCTAGAGGGGTCTGAATACTCGCCAAAAATATAGCAACAAAGTGGCTAAGTTGGCAAAATGGGAGAAAACCATGGATGCAAATCAAGCTCGGGCTAGCCATTGTTAGCAATACGATGTAATATTTATTTTTTATTTTTTTTGCTCTGACAAAGAGCGTAGCAATATGTCCATGCATAACAATAAAACAGTACTACGACTTACAATGAAACAAATGAGACAGAAGTGCTGCTAACAGTAAAAGTATCAGTGTTTGTACGGTGGCAGCCGTTGGTTGGCAAGGTTGCTCTGAGTTTCGACTACAAACGGAACGTACCATCATCGTTCTTTACAAGTCTACTGTCCTATATTGCTACAACAATAAACTTTTCACGTTATATGTTGTACTAATTGACTGGTCTGTTTTTATGTTGTTCATGTGACATAAAAAGTTACACACTGGACCTTTAAGCAAAGAAACCTAAGTGGCACTAAGTGGTGTTTACTGTCATAACAGGGTTAGAACAGTGAACCATACAAGCGCGAACCACTGCTGAGTGTCATAGGCTGTCAAACTGCAATAACCTGAAGCAGTGTGACGTCACGAGTAATGGGGATCAGACTGGGGGGGGAGGGGTGGGGGGTAAACTAGCTGGAACCAGATCCTTCTATTAAACCTGGCGCTCGTATCTGACAGTAGCAGCAAGCTCCGGACGGGACATGTTCGGAGGTTCCCTCAGTGGGGAAGCAGCGCGCGACACTGCGGGACGCACCGGGAGCGCGTGTCCGTTTACGCGGAGGAAAACTGTCTTCTCCTAACTGAAGTGACTGCACACAGACAGGTGAGACTCACGCGCTATGGTTGTTTACCGTTAAACCGGCATCTTATTCAACTGCATCGCGTATCGAGCACATGTTTGGTTATTACTTACTGTAAAAAAGTTTGTGAGCGGGTTTATGAAGCTGCACAGCGAGTTTGCGAGCCGTCATTGATTTAGAGCATTGCGTCAGCTGCACGAGGACGACGTAAACAATACCGTCTCCCATCCCCCCACCACTATTAGCGTGGGGGATCTTTATTATTTATTTATTTATTTTTAATGTTGGTATATATTTTTTTTTGTTTAATACCATTTTTACCATTTTACCAGGCTTCTGTTTCCTGTTCAAGTTGAACGAGTCCGATTTAAACTGCTGTTGTGCAATAGTTAAATTTCACAAATATCTATAGCTATAAATGACAGAGAACAATATATACAGTATATATATATATATATATATATAAAAAATTCTACATTGGTGCCTTAATTCATGGAGGAAGAGGGAAAAACAACATACAACTAACAAAAGTTACTATGTAAATGTTAGTATATACTAAGCAGGTTTCCACCCTATCAGGATGCCACCATAGAAAGACAAACAACCATTTTGAATGGCATCCATGAAAGTAATTCCAAAGGTTTCTGCTGACGCAGACACAAAATGAACAGAAAATTCGCCTACTCTGTAAATATTTATCCCATAAATTTCAATCGAGGTTGATGTATGCGTACTACAATAATGGAGAAGCATATTTATAAAGAAATTTTTATCTCAAGAGTTTAAGTTTTGTCTTTGGTAGTGAGCTGTGCTTAAATGGACTTGATGATGTCCTTGAACCTTCACCGACATGTCTCTTTTGGGTTTAGATTACAAAATACACTTCTCAATCCAGATAGCCATTTGTAGTTGTTGGTAATCCCAGAGTGTAAACTAAGGCTGCAACCAATGATTATTTTCATAAAAGATTAATCTGCCAATTATTTTCTCGATTTAGTAATTGTTTGGTCCATAAAATGTCAGAAAATGTTGAAAAATGTTGGTGGTTGGTTCTCAAACCTGGAAACGATGATGTTCTCAAATGTCATGTGTTGTCCACAAACAAAAAGCTGAAAAATTAGAGAAACTTGTGCTATTAATAAAAAAAAAACACTGAAACCAATTGACCGATTATCAAAAATAAGTGATGATCAATTTTGTAACCGATTAATTGTTTCAGCCCCAGTGTAAATGCCTTTACAGTCTTACTCACTGTGGGCAGAGTACAGATGTTTGCAGCCGTAGAAGCTTTATTCACAATCAACACACCCGTTTAAAGAGAGTGGTTACAATCGGCCACAAGCACAGCTTCCTCACTCTTGTGAAATTTGACAAAATTGTGGCTGTGTGTTTACGGCCCAAGGTAGAGGGTATTACACAAGCTTAAACTGGAGGAGAATGGGGTCAATCAATATGGTTGAGGAAAAACAAATATAAGCAGGTTAGTAGTGAGTAGCAGTGGTTCCCAGCCTTTTTAATGGGGGACCTGAATATTTATGATTGTATAAAATGAGGACTTCTATTGTTCTCTACATATGTACTATACTCACAAAAAAAGATTTCATAGAGAATCTATGGAATATTTCAATATTGTCATTGCAAATTTAAAAAACCCCAACAGGGAACAATTAATTGTACAATCAACCACTGTGAATTTAAATCCCTAATATCTGCAAACTATAACAACCATTTTGAGTACAATTCAGAACAGATTTTTTTCCCCAAACTATCAGGTTAATTTTACTTTAGAGTTTTGGAACACGTTCCCTCTGTGTTATCATTAACGATTAATTTCACCATCATACAGACCCTCGTAGTTGGAGTCCAGGCTTTAAATCTTAGGCCCTGTTCAGACCTGGTGATCTGCTCACCATGTGGATAAGGTTAAGGACGACTGTACATGACGGCTAGATAAAAATGTAAAAATCCGATGCAATCCAAAAATCCTATATATATGTAAATGTTTAAATAAAAATCCCCAACAGCATTTTAGTGCTAGAGTCATGTTGTGGGCCATTTATTTCCTCTTCATGGGAGAAGAATTGTTGTTTTTTTTTTAAACAGTTGGAGAATTTTGACTTGAAATGTCACTAATGTGTTGGTAACAGCTTCATAGTTAAAAGGTCTAAAATGACTGATATTGGTATTGGACATGCCACCCCTAATTCAGTGGTATTCATTGTGCGATTTGCACAGGATGTTATGGGTTCGGAGGTAAACTGTGATTAAAGGTATGTAATATTTGACTCCTCAGACTCAGCATATTTCCACCTAATGTGAGCAGTTAAGCAGAATCAGGGCTCGTCATGGGTTACAGATCTACTGCTACCCCACAAACCGCAATGAGCAGCTGTATTAATAAGTGATTAGCCTAACTGTCTTTTAGTTACAGTTCTGACAGCGTTTGTACATTACGTGGTAAAGATGCATATAAGCACCATGTTGAAAAGGCCAGTAGTCCGCCTGCTGCTTCACAGCCGGTCGACTCTGTTTCACTGCGCCACACACATCCAGCCTCATTCCTTGTTATACAAGTCACTTAAATTGCTGTTCATTTCTTACAGTAATGGTACTGTGTGGAGCCAAGGGACCGCGTTCCTTGGGGCCCAATGTGTATCCAGAGGCCCCCGATGGAGGCTGGGGGTGGGTGGTGGCAGTGGCCTTCTTCTTGGTGTCAGTTTTCACCTATGGCACCATCAAGAGTTTCGGCATCTTCCTCCAGGACCTGATCGAGGAATTTGGAGAGACAAACAGTCGAGTCTCCTGGATTGTGTCCATCTGCGTCTTTGTGATGACCTTCAGTGGTAAGTACAGCTACACATACGAGAGTGCAAGAAAGAAAAAGTTGTATGTTTTGGCGAGACCATGTCTTAGTGATAAAGGGGAGTTTAATCTCCAGCTTTTCTTAAGTTGCTCCTGATGGCTGTGCTGTAAAGCAGTTTATATGGTCACCAACACTGGGAATTTAAATACTGTAAATATACAGACAATTTGGGGCAGCCCAAGGGTATTAAGCTTGTAACTGGAAGGTTGCCAGTTCAAATCCCTGCCAGGTCAAGGACTTGGGTACCCTGGAGCAAGGGACTCAATCCCCATTGCTTATTATTTATTGGTCAGGTTGGTTGTATCAGGAAGGACAGCTAGCATAAAAATCTGTGTGCTCCAAATGTCCTCAGCTCCTCTCTCCTCGATGATGACTAACCGCTTCGGCTTCCAACCTGTCGTCATGATTGGGGGTTTGCTCATTTCCTCCGGCACCATCGCCACCAGCTTCACCAGCTCTGTCAATCACATGTTCATCACCTATGGATTAGTTGCAGGTAGTTGAGATGCTCTCACGTCTTCTTTTGTCTCTGGCATTCTTTGAATCTTTCGGAGTTTAGTGAGTAGATTTTTAAGAATCTTTTTCTTGTCGGTGCAGGTCTGGGCTACTGCCTGACCTTCCTGCCCACTGTGACCATCCTCTCCCAGTACTTCACACGTCGACGCTCTCTAGTCACAGCTGTGGCTTCCACAGGAGAGCCTCTATCCATGTTTGCCCTGGCACCAGGTGAGTGCAAGAGCTTACTTATGTACGGTAAATACCATGCATGTGGAGACATTGTCGTCTTGGCTAACATGTAGGACCAAATATTTTCTGGCCCACTCTTACATTTCATTGGGGGATTTGTCTCCAAATTTGAATGGTGTAATTAAAAAATGACCAGAATCAATAGAAATTGAATAGAAATAGAGACGTCTATGGAGTGTTGGGATAAGTTCACTATTCAACAACAAATATAATTGTAGTCTCATTGTTTTTAGATATTTTTATGAAATTCACATTACATTTTATGCAGTTTTCAGTTTAATTTTTTGATGACTTCAACTTGTTTTTTTGTGCATACATTAGTCACCCATTGTTTTTAATATTTTATTGTATTTATCGTTGTAAAATTTATATAAATTATACTTTTATAATTTATAAAAGTCATATTTCCTACACAGCACATTTGTTGTCATGTTCATATTTGATGTTAAATTGTATATATGTTATCTGTTTTGATCATATTATTTCCAATTTTTCTATTCCTGAGAGTTATTTCAATTCTGAAGGAGCAAGTGTGACTGATTATGATGCCTCATATGCAGTTTTATTCAATAATATTGACTGAATTCCTCCTTCTGCATCAGCCTTTTCCTATCTGAGGGACCACATTGGCTGGCGACGTACTATTACAGTGATAGGAGCTTTGCAGAGCATCATTATCATCTGTGGCGTTCTGCTTCGGCCCATCATCATAAAACCCAGAGTGTCCCAAAAGACAGAGACTGAAGAGTTGTCTCCAAAGGAACAGGAAGCTCTCCGTCCACAGGAGACTGTAGAGAGCAAAAACCTAGAGGAATCCATGACCATCAAGACCTCACATGTACAAAACACGTCCTACAGTCTGGACAACGAGCTGACCAGAGGCTCTGTGAGCACCGGAGACTCTGGTGTCCAGTCTCTAAACGACGCAGACGATAGGACTTCACTGCAGAAATTTGTGGAAACCAGTGACGCAGAGATTAAAGGAGGCGAAATGGAGGAGGAGGAAAAGAACAAAGGCACAAACAAACAGTGGATGAAAGATGAGGTAAAGAAGTCAAAGCTTCTGGATTTCTCCATCCTGAGAGAGTGCAACTTCATCCTCTACTGTATGTTCGGGCTCTTCGCCACACTTGGCTTCTTCGCCCCTCAGCTCTACGTCATTGAGCTGAGTGTGAATCGCGGCGTGGAGCGGGACCGCGCCACCTACATGCTCTCCACCATGGCCGTGGCTGAAATCATCGGCCGCTTCTCCATCGGGTGGATCCTGTCGCGTAACCGCTTAAGGAGGAGGAAGCTGCTCGTTCTTCTCGTGTGTGTGATTTCAATGACTGCAGACTTGGTGGGATTTACTTTGGTCAGGGAGTTCTATGGACTGGCCGTGTGCTGCGCGTTGTACGGCTTCTTTATGGGGACGCTGGCGTGCACCCACATCCCCCTACTGGCTGAGGACGACGTGGTCGGCATAGAGAGGATGTCTTCAGCCGCTGGTGTCTACGTGTTCATACAAAGCTTTGCTGGGCTGGCTGGACCGCCACTTGGAGGTAAAAATATGAATAAACTTGAAACTTGGTTTGAGCTGATAAGGTTTTATCTTCTGTTCACACATGGATAGTCCATTCTGTGGGGTTTAACAGCAGCTTTCCTGCACGATGTTGCATTACTGCCATCCTCTGCAATCCAAAAACTCTTACACTACCCAGTCCCTCATTTTCTCATCGTCTCATCTCCCCAGTCTCATCTTCAGATCAGCCTGTCTTAAATTTTATCTTAACACACCTTCTTTTCCTTGACTTTTAATTTAGTGTGAAATGTTGTTTATATAATTTATCTGTAGTTGCCTTTTAATAGGATTTATTTCATCTTTTTTTATACTTGTGTGTTTCATGTCTTCAGTTGATTTTAATGTTATAGTACAGCCCTTTTTAAAAGAGCTTTATAAAGAGCTACTTTGACTGCACAGCGATTGCAAGAGACAGTGATTTCTTATTTGCTTTTTTCTAATTTAAATTCCCATTATTTTTAATTTCCTGTAAAGGTCAAGGACTTTTGAAAAGACGTTCAAATTAGGGGTACATTGATTTATACTGCTTAATTAAATTTCCCATAATGCACTTACGTGCTAAGTTCTCCGACATTTGGGTTCATAATAGGGGCTTTAAGTCGAAAAATATAAAGCCCAAGCTGTAAAGGGTTGATTACATTACTATGACATCATCAGGGTTATTCCTCACACTTAAAAAGCCCTGTTTATTTAAAATACTACACACACAGCAGTTCAGGGAAAGTAAAGTCAGAATAACAAGAGACATTTACAAGGGTTTAGTTGAGTATTAACCTTAAATGTTTTTCCTTCTCGTCTGCCTGCAGGTGTACTGGTGGATGTGACTCAGAACTACGGATCAGCCTTCTACTCGTGCGCAGCCGGCATGGCGCTGAGTGCCGTCTTCCTCGGTTTGGTCAAACCCGCCAAGAAAGGATTAATCTGCGGGAAGAGAATCTCAAAACACAGCGAAGACATTCTAAATCCACAGATGGACGAATCCAAGGAACAGAGCGGAGAACATCAACCGGACAAAACTCGTAGTCCTCATGGTTCTTCTGCGGCAGGAGCCGGCTCCGACCGCACAGAAGCCACTGGAGACGAGAAGAACGTCATAAGTTTTGCTTGAGCTGATAAGGAATGATAAGGGTGGTAAAAAGGTCAAACCGATCAGGTGTAAAAAGATGTCAAAGGGCAATTTTGACACAAGACCAATGTGAAGTCTTTAAGCCTCTGAAGACCTGGTTGTCTGTGGTTAATCTTAGGAACTTTTAGATGACAACATGTAGGAAACAACAACGTCTTACATACCAAACGTACCACACAGTGTTTTTAACAGTCACAACTTTTAAATTTAAAATAAGTGATTATTAAATTAGCTTTAATTCAGTAAGCTTTTGATATGATCTTGTTTCAATGGACACTGGTGTGAAACATTGGTGGAATGTATGGACTTGCTCTGGTGCACTGTGTAACTTTTACACTATCCAAAGAGAAAATGCATCAGTTTTATATCAGGGATAAACTACTTACATGCAGGTGATCAATACTTTTAACTTGTGATTTATTTAACCTTTTATTGAATCAAACAAAGTCCCAAAGTTCATGGGAGACCTTAGCAGCAGACAGTAAAGACAAAACATTTGAACATTTAAGAGTTTCAGTTACATCTTACAAGCAAATGTAGCATCAAAACAATAAAACGCACAGATTCTGTAACGCCTGTTATAGAAAATGCACTAAGCTCAGGAATTATGTGATTAAAAGTTTATTTTTTTTTAAATCTTTTTCAAGCTTTTGACTAATGTCAAGTTGAAAATGCACTACTGCTATGATATGGAAGGTCACACTAATTATGTTTTTAATGACACTGACTCCTCAGCCATGGTTGTTCAGTTTTCCCCCCACAGTCAGGTCACTCCTGGATCTGTGTTTGTATTTTTGGGTCACGCTGCTCACAAACACACAAACAGAACCTGGGTGGAGGTGCAGAGTGTTGTCTGAACTCCGCCTGACAAAGGTGTGTGTGTAACTTAAAGTGCTCTAGTATGTTACAATTCAACCGCAAAATATGACAAAGATCTGTCACACTGTAATTTCATAATTAATACACCAACCTCAGAATTTATAGAAACTTAACTGGAATAAATGTTTACTTTTATTTACTGTTTTGTTGTTGATGATGTTTTCGTGTTGGATGTGTACGATAACAATCGTTAAAGCATGAAGACCTCGACAGTTCGTGCCAATATTGTGATTTGGTGGCGGCACCACCTACTGGTGCATGGAAATAATAAAGTAAATTAAGCTTAGTTCTTAGGGAACTGAATCCACTTCACCGAAACAAAGATTGACTAAAAACTTTTATAGTTACTTATCGCATGTTTCTTCTAATGTGACAAAAAGAAATCCAGTAAAACAATTCTCATTACTTTGCTCAGTAATTGTTACCTTGCTGTTTTTTTTTTTTCGGTGATGTGGTGTAAAATAAGCCGGTTTCATCTTCGTTCCAGTATGTCCAGACACCTGTGGAGCCAAAGTTTAGACTCATGAAAGGCTTCAGTGGGTTTGGGTAAGTGGACTGGACACTGAGAGGCAGAGGCTTCATGTGGCGTAGAGGTCGGTTTGTCATCGTCCTCCATCCAGTGCAGCAAGGCCTGAAAACAAAACGCAGAGAAGAAAAACTTAAATTGGACTTTTTGTGCAATAAAGGTTGAAGACATCAGTCATTTTCATCAGAAATGTAATTAAATTCATCATGTGCACTCATATTTTTATTGGGTAATTGCAATGGTGATCTGGCAACCCATGCCACTTTGAGAGTGTTAATCAGTTTCTATGTGATTGGGTCGAGTGTAGCACTTTGTTAGCTCTGCATGCTAATGTGTCACAGTGTATAAGTCAAGACCAAGGCGAAATGAAACGGAAGAAAATGACACTGAGTGTCCAGAACAGCCTGGACCAGAATCTAAAGCCTCTTTAAAGGAACAGGGCCACTGGTTTCTGTGTGGTTAATATTAACTAAACATTAATGAAGATGTGCAAAGTCCTTAAAACTTTAAACATTAACAAATTTACATTCAAACCACTGTGAAATGAGTGTCGAGATCTAGTGCTGGTCAAGTGAGTTGACTGCACGCAGGCTGGAGTTTGACTGAAAAGCTCAGAGGTGAACTCTACTGCTCAAAAACTGTCATATAACAGCCCGTCCCTACTTTGCAGCTGTATACACAAACGCTCCCTCAGTCAGGTAATTTGAAGAATTGCCAAAAACCTACGCACTGCAGCTTTAAATTCTCACAAACGACTTTTTTTTCCCCCTGTGTTTTCTATTTTATTAAAAACCAGCTCTGATTGAGATTAAGTAAATGTTTCATTATTGCTGGAGTTTGAAAGAAAACCCAGAAGCTTCTTTGAGTAAAATAAAAAATGCTGATTCACTCACTTAACCTGAAATAATTACATTTATGGTTAAAATTGAAACTGTTATTGTGAAACATAGGAGCTGCTCACGGCGCTGGAGTTAAAGTTCAGTCAGGACGTAAACCCGGCGTGTCAGGCAGCTGAGAACGTTAGTGCTGTGCACGGATGTTTCTGGAAACTGGTGTCACAACAGCAGTAAACATTTTGACATGTGAGACTTAAAGTCACTGAATTCACTCCAGAGCCTTTAGTGTAAATGACAATTGACTCCAGTTCATAATAAAGACTCAGTTGAAGCAAAGCAACTATAACACACAGGACTTAACTCTGATTCTCTCACCCCTGCAGCTTTTTTAAAAGTCAGAATTCTTTTTTCCCCTCAGAATTCTGAGATTAAAGTAGGGATTCAGATTTTTCCCTTCAGCATTTTGAGATTAAAATCACAATTAAAATCAAAATGCCTTTTTTTCTTAGAATTCAGAGATTAAAGTCAGAATTCTGACTTTTTTCCTCGGATTTAAGTCAGAATTCTGACCTTTTTTTTCCTCAAATCAAATTTTGAGATAAAAACAAGAATTCTGACTTTTTTCCCTCAGAATTCTGAGATTAAAGTAGGGATTCTGATTTTTCCCTTCAGCATTTTGAGATTAAAATCACAATTAAAATCAAAATGCCTTTTTTCTTAGAATTCAGAGATTAAAGTCAGAATTCTGACTTTTTTCCTCGGATTTAAGTCAGAATTCTGACCTTTTTTTTCCTCAAATCAAATTTTGAGATAAAAACAAGAATTCTGACTTTTTTCCCTCAGAATTCTGAGATTAAAGTAGGGATTCTGATTTTTCCCTTCAGCATTTTGAGATTAAAATCACAATTAAAATCAAAATGCCTTTTTTTCTTAGAATTCAGAGATTAAAGTCAGAATTCTGACTTTTTCCTGGGATTTAAGTCAGAATTCTGACCTTTTTTTTTTTCCTCAAATCAAATTTTGAGATAAAAACAAGAATTCTGACTTTTTTCCCCTCAGAATTCTGAGATTAAAGTAGGGATTCTGATTTTTCCCTTCAGCATTTTGAGATTAAAATCACAATTAAAATCAAAATGCCTTTTTTTCTTAGAATTCAGAGATTAAAGTCAGAATTCTGACTTTTTTCCTCGGATTTAAGTCAGAATTCTGACCTTTTTTTTCCTCAAATCAAATTTTGAGATAAAAACAAGAATTCTGACTTTTTTTCTCTCAAAATTCTGAGATTCAAATAAGGATTACAACTTTTTTCTCAGAATTCCAGGTTAAATCACAGACGTCGGGCTTTTTTATTTTGTTTAAAAAAAAAAAAAAAATATATATATATTCAAAACGTGGCCCTTATTCTCTTCCATTGTACCTTACCATTGTAGTTTCCTGAACCCTTCGCATTCACTTTTTAAAGATGACAAACTATCACGACCCAGCTCACAAAATAAATCGTGACAAGAGCTAACTGTGTATTTGCCATTTCTGACCATTTTTGAACTGCTGTTGCTGTTATATATGGTCAATAAATTCAATTTCAACCTTATTTAATTTGTATTAATTAATAATTTTGAAGTAAATGATATTATTTTGGGTCACCAAACAGCCCATTATATACTTTTTAATCTATAGATTGTGATTTCTTCTATTAATTCAGTTTATGCCATAGATGTTGATCTGTGCACATAGAGAATGTTATTTTTTGTGTGCTATTTAATGAATTTTTCAGGTCTATCGGTTGTTGCCTTCTGTGATATTTCTTACATATATTTATTTTTTTACCTTGTATCTTTGGGCGATGTTGAAGCCGACTGACACCTGTAGCTTGCGTAGGCAGATGGGACAGAAATCCAGAGGCCTGCGGTCAGACTCCTCCAGGTGGTTAGATCCCTGCATGACACAGTTCAACCACTGGCAATGCCTGATGCCAAACATGTGGCCAACCTCATGTGTCATTGTCTAGAACAGAAAGAAAATGATGGCAGTATTGTTAAAGGTAGTGTGTTGTAGTTTCATAGTATCAAAAACTGATTGGGTGATAGAGCAGCTTTGACAGAAACCTTGCAGGAACGGAGCAGCAGAGTGCTGGAGATGGGAGGGGTGTAATATCCGTCAAACACGGAATAATCTCCCGGTTTAGGCTGGAGCCGTTTTTTCAGTCTGCCAGCGTAATTTCTGCTGTAGAAGTTGTCGTCGTACCTGGCAAAGCTGAAAACACCCATTCCTGTGCACAGACACAAAAACAATCATGAGGTAAATGCAACAAAACAGAAATAGATTGTATGGCTTTTCATCTTAGCACCACTTAGTGGAAGAACAACCACATTGCAAGATAAAATAATAGCTAATGTTGAAGACTCCACTGAGTTTTAAACACTTGTCTATTAGTTTGTTGCTGTAACACATAACATTTCCATTTTTATGATAAATTAATAACTGTTTTATTAAAAATAGAGGAATAATAATAACTTGTGTTTATGCTTGGTAACCAGAGCCACTTTACAGATTTGTACAATTAAAAACATGTACTTTATCTATCAAGTTTATATATAATCTCAATTAAAATTGTGCCTGGACATGTCAGCATATTCAAACAGCATCTTAATATTATGTGGAGGATTATTATACAAATCTTACCCATACTGAGAGAAGCCTCTCCAAAGACAAAGTTCCAGGAGTCTTTGGGATACAAGTCAATCATTGTGATCCCAACAATACAGAAAGCATCTTTTGGTTTCCTGTTGGCCAGAAATCGTAGCAGATCACCTGAAATTCAAGAGACAAAACCGTCAAAGAAAAAAGCCATTTTGAGCCCAGTCCACAGTCCAGTATGGGATTACTAATCTCTCATCTCTTCATGGAGCACAGATTATGGAATATACAGCAAAAAGAAAAAAAAAAAGAAAGAAAAACACACACACTTTACCGGTGAGGATCTGCAGGTTGTGAGAGTTGCTGTTAATTCGGAAACTACATCGTGTTTCTGCGACGGTAACCGGTGGCAACAACTTGACACAAAGTCCAGAGAAGAACGCCTGGCAGTATTTTCGGAGCCACTCCACATACTGGTCTGTCTGCGCTCCTGTCTCTCCAAAGGAACCTACGAGGAAACAGAAGAGGTCACATGACATCCTTCACACACAGTCAAAATAATACCAAATACCAATCATTTAAAATTCAAGCACTTCATTGTTATTGTGCAGCACAAAGAAAGTGCTTTGCTACAACCAATGTGGTGCATTTACATACCCACATTTATTTCTTATTATTTATTGACTTGTTTATTCACATTCACATTTTTATTTACTTTTTTTGTGTGTGGGCAAACAGATTTTACATGTAGTGATTGGTAAATAATGAAGAAGGGGTAGGATTAAATTATCTTATGCTTCCTCCTACTCCTTTATGGACATATTGTTTGTTTTTTTATTTTTGTTAGTTTTTTGTATTTTTTCCCCTCTTTTAATTTAAAAAAAATTGTATTATAGTCACATACATGGGCTTCGATTACTAAACTAATCATCAACTATTTTGATAATTGATTCATCAGTTTGAGTGTTGATAACTAATAACTAAAGCAATCTTTCTCGTCTGATTTTTCAGCCTCTTAAATGTGAATATTTTTTGTTTCTTTGCTCCATGCAACAAAGAAATCAATAAAACCGAATCATTTTCGTTTGTGGACAAAACAAGGCATTTGAGAACGTCATCAGTTAATGAATATGTGAAGTTTTAATTGAAACGATTCGTTCAAAAGCAGATATGGCTGCAAATTAGTCGATAATTATACAAAAGAAACACTGGTTTACATCACAAATATCCACATGTCCTTCAGTGAGTTTGGGATATTTTTTATATTCCCAGCGCAGAGCTGAAGAAAAACAGAGGAGATGGCTGAACTCACCTATGGTTTGTATATAAATAGTGTTATGTCCTGCATCTGGACTCTTTCTGTGAGGATCTGTATAGAAGCTCTTAAAGTCTTGGGGTTTCTCAGGGTGAGCAGGGATCCAGTCAGAGTCTGAGTGAACTGCGATGAGTTGGAACAGAGAACCTGGCTGTCCTGCATGAAATCCTTCCTCCAGAAGACGCCGTTCCTCTTCTGTGTACTTCCTGTAAAGTTTGACTAAGTCCCGGTGATCAGAGAGCAAAGCTGTCTGCAGGGTTTCTGCAGAATGTCGGATCACCTTCATCTGCAGCAGAGACAAAACATATTAACATGAAGTCAAGTTTCCGTCTGAGTGTTCAGTCTTGATATAAAACTATTGCTTGGTTTGCAGGCTGAAGTTCATTTTCCACAACGTGGAAAATTGTCAGTGGCTCCATATTAAAAAGACAACCATATAAAAATTACCAACGACAACTATTTTAAAAAATACCAGAGCTGCAACTATCTATTGTTTTCATGATCGATTAATCGGTCGATTATTTTCTCGATTAATCGTAAATTGTTTCCTTACAATTTACGATTAATCGAGAAAATAATCGATCAGTGTTTGTTGATCAGTGTTTCCCAAACCTGGAAATGATGATGTTCTCAAATGTGCTGTTTTGTACACAAACCAAAAGTTTTCAGTTTAAACGATTTATTTGTCAAATGAAGCAAAGAAACCAGAAAATACTGACATTTAAGAATCTGAAAAATCAGAGCACTTGCTTTAATTATTACAAAAATCTAAAACCAAATAATTATCTAAATAGATGACGATTGATTAGTAATTTAATAAGTAATTTCAGCGTTGAACTGTTTACAGTTTAATTGCACTTGGTAAAAAGGATTTCAGGTAAAGAAAAGATTCCTGGGAAGTTTGGGAAGTTGATGTTAAGCTGATATATGTTAAATATTCATCTCTTTATAATTCTACCTCTGTTGAATTAATGTTTTTATTGTACATACTGAGGTGTGCGACTGTATTTGGTTGGCTGTATGTTTTACTTTGTGTAACATTATATCTGTATGAAGAGTGTTACTGTATATAAATAATAACTAAAGATTGTTGATTGAGTGCAAAAAGCCTGTGAAAACACCAAATGAAAGCATAAACACTAAAGAAATCTGAAGAAGACGAAATAAAAGAAAACAAATTTCAAAATTTGCTATAATCAGGAAAGGCAATAAGTATGTATTAAGCAGTGATTTAAATTTTAAGCGTATCCTTATTTTAAACAGGATTTTAGCATCCTAATACTAAAGTTACATTTTTTGACTGAACAAGAGAGATTTAGTTTTTTTCCCCCCACTTTTTTGAGTGTATAACTTACACATAATGGCTTAATCAATTTCTAATATTCCATGATTTTGGACAATTAACCCATTAAGCTTACTCTTATTTACCCACTTCCCTTTTGAGAAATGCATGGTTTTAAAAATGGTGTAAATATATCACGGAATTAATATTCTACCGTCAATAGAAACATTAAAATTACGATTTATTGTGTAAATAATATATTTAAACAAAAGCACCTGCCTCTCTTATATTGTAGTTTATGTGTCACAAACTACGACCCACCGTCAACAAACGACACGTTACATCATTTCAGTTCGTCACTCTTTTTCAACACGTCGTTTACGGCCAATAAAATACCTTGTTAATGGAGGAAAACGCATAAAATTCAGGGAATGCCACGAAACGTAGATGATCGTGCGTGTGTTAACAAACAAAATACTTCCGCTTACGTCATCGTAAACGAAGGGGCGGAGCTCGTCTTTAGTAAAAGTTGATTCACTTCCGTCGCACGATTTTTTTTTTCTCTCCCCCCCCAGACGACTTCAACAATTCAAACATGAAAACGTGTAGCTGCTCAAGACATTCCGTCTTCTAAATTCTATACCTTTTTAAATATTCCGTTTTTCTGCCATTTTCCCTCAGTGAAAATAACTTGATTGATGGTTGGTCATTTGACCAAACATCCCCAGCTGCATTTTCTGTCGTACAGGTGTCTCGCCAAAAAAAAGTGGTTGTCTGCAAGAAACTGAGTCAGGTTCGCGGGGGCGCGCACTCAGCTACAGTCACCTGTTGCGGGGGAAAAACAATCTTCCTCAATGCAATGCAATGTTTGAAGGGAAACCCAAATAACATAACACGACATATAACTTCTGATATACGCGCGCGCTGACACAAACTACGGCATCTTAGTGATCACTGGCCTAATCGCCAAGTTTGACTATGTAGAATTACCATTATATATCTGTAAAGAATGAAAGTTTGGTAAGACATGTAAATTATATTTTTTTTTGTTGTAAAATGAGGAACGCTTCACGAATTTGCGTGTCATCCTTGCGCAGGGGCCATGCTAATCTTCTCTGTATCGTTCCAATTTTAGTATATGTGTTACCGAAGTAACACGACCACAGCTCCTGCACTCGGACCTATATAAAGGGTTCGACATTCACAGAGTGTTCAGTCATGGTGTCAGGTTCACGGTCGTTATAGTTGTTGAGTTTGTTTTAAAACAGTGGGCTCGTTTTTATAAGTATAGTAAAATAAATAATGTCTGTATAAAACTAACGATTCCGGCATCCGTTTCCTCATTTCATTTTCCGGTTTCATTGCTTTTTACACGAGCTCCCGGGGCTGATGGGTAATGTATGCAAATGAGCCATCAAACACAGAGGCGCTGTTGGAAACAAGTGAAAGCAACAATGCTAATATTTTTTGTCGATGCAAAAATGAGGAACGCTTCACGAATTTGCGTGTCATCCTTGCGCAGGGGCCATGCTAATCTTCTCTGTATCGTTCCAATTTTAGTATATGTGTTACCGAAGCAACACGTCATGTGACATGTCGCCGAGAGCAATATAAAGGCCTCGAGGTTTACTGTGTGTTCAGTCACGGTGTCATGTCTACTGACGTTATAATTATTAGGTTTGCTTGTGATAAGACGATTCCCCCATCATTATTGTTTTCCTAAAGTATTTCACTGTGTTGTTGTTGTTTCGCCATCTCCCAGAGCTGATGGGTAATATATGCAAATAAGCCTTCAAATGTAGGGGCCTGTTGGAAACTATTGATGGGAACAACAGCTCTTTTAGGTGTACTGAATCTTTCAAATTCGTTCATTAAAAAGATTTGTTCGCCAAATCGTTCAGTTATTCCTGCACGACCGAAGCACAGACTACATCTTATTCAATTCAGTTTTATATGTATAGTGCCAAATAACAACATATATTATCTAAGATAGTGTACATAGTAAGGCCAAAACCTTTACAATATTACAGAGAGAAAATAACAGTTCACGCAATAAGCAAGCACTAGCTAACAGTGGAGATAAAAAAAACTCCCTTTCAACAGGAAGAAATCTCTGACAGAACCAGACTCAAAGATATGCGGCCATCTGGGGTGAAAGGAAAAATGGGGGACAGAAAGGGAGGAGAGAAAGAAAAAAGGAGGTGAGGGAGAGACAGACGAGGGAGACCAGGAGCAAATATATCGGACTCACTGGCTGAACGGGTTGCGATTCAGCTCACTAGACTGTGTCTCTTTATGTTCTCACTTTAAGTGTACTGTAAACTTGTAAGTCTTACGCTGACTGCAGTAGCCGAGACACACATTCGTTCAATCTGTGTCTGACTCTGCAGCGAGTGAACGAATCACTTTGGCCCCGCCCACTGGCTGCTGTCTGACTCGAGTCACACCAGAGCTCAGCTGAACTGTGAGATGAAGGAATCGTTTCAGTGAGCGATTCAATTCTGTTCGTTCACCTGAGCGATTCGAATCATTCGCAAACAAACTAACGCTAACTGAAAACACGTGAACGCAACAATAGAAATATTTCTTTTCGTTGAAAAATGAGGAACGCTTCACGAATTTGCGTGTCATCCTTGCGCAGGGGCCATGCTAATCTTCTCTGTATCGTTCCAATTTTAGTATATGTGTTACCGAAGCAACACGTCATGTGACATGTCGCCGAGAGCAATATAAAGGCCTCGATGTTTACTGTGTGCTCAGTCATGGTGTCATGTCTACTGACGTTATAACTGTTGAGTTTGTTTTGAAACAAATGGGGTCATGTTTATAATTAAAGTAAAAGTAATGCTGCTTAGAATGAGACGATTCCCGCATCATTATTATATTTCACAGGCGCTGTTGGAAACAAGTAAAAGCAACAATATTTTGTCGATGCAAAATGAGGAACGCTTCACGAATTTGCGTGTCATCCTTGCGCAGGGGCCATGCTAATCTTCTCTGTATCGTTCCAATTTTAGTATATGTGTTACCGAAGTAACACGACCATAGCTCTTGCACTCGGACCTATATAAAGGGTTCGACATTCACTGAGTGTTCAGTCATGGTGTCAGGTTCACGGTCGTTATAATTGTTGAGTTGGTTTTAAAACAGTGGGCTCGTTTTTATAAGTATAGTAAAATAAATACTGTCTGTATAAGACTAACGATTCCGGCATCTTTGCCGTTTCCTCAATTCATTTTCCGGTTTTATTGCTTTTTACGCGAGCTCCCGGGGCTGATGGGTAATGTATGCAAATGAGCCATCAAACACAGAGGCGCTGTTGGAAACAAGTGAACGCAACAATGCTAATATTTTGTGTCGATGCAAAATGAGGAACGCTTCACGAATTTGCGTGTCATCCTTGCGCAGGGGCCATGCTAATCTTCTCTGTATCGTTCCAATTTTAGTATATGTGTTACCGAAGTAACACGTCATGTGACATGTTGCCGAGAGCAATATAAAGGCCTCGAGGTTTACTGTGTGTTCAGTCACGGTGTCATGTCTACTGACGTTATAACTATTAGGTTTGTTTTGAAAATGGATTCAATTTTTGTTTCATAACACCTCAGATTCCCGCATCATTAATGTTTTCGGAATATATTCCACGGGGTTGTTGTTGTTTCGCCATCTCCCGGGGCTGATGGGTAATATATGCAAATGAGCTATGAAGGGTAGGGTCGCTATTTCGTCGGATGAAAATTTGGTAAAACATGTAAATATTGACATGTTTGACGTCGTAATTTCAATGTGACTATATGAACTGTGACGTCATTCTTACTAGTCAAAACTACAGTTCCAGATCTACAATTCAAATGACGTCACTTTTGCCGTTCATGTTAGTAATAGACATCAGTTTCAGATATCTACGTCATTATGACTAGTCACAGTTCAATTTTCTGACAAGTGGAAACTGAAATATATACATATTTGACGTCATTATGACCTGTAGAAAGTGAATTTCTGATATGTGTCACTGTAGTTTTAACCAGTAAGAATAACGTTATGTCGGCAGTGAATATCCTGTCTAGCGATTAATGTTAAAACCACTTACAGGCAAGAGTTAGCGGAATGAGTGGACTGAATACGAAAGCGGAAGAAGTTTATGTTAGCACAGTGCGGCTAGCAGTTAGCTCGAAGTAGTTAGCTTGACAAGTAGCAGCTAGCAGGCTAATCTGCTCCCCGGAGAATATCTGTAGCCGTAAGCCCGGTTAGCTCACAGTCGTCCAGGAGCGGTGTGGCATTGGCACAGGAAAGGAAAGGCTGGAGCCGCTGCAGTAGCAGCAGTGACCGGACTGAAGGTGTTTAGCTGGACCCAACTTCCTCCGGGACTGCCTGACGAGATGAAAGCAAGCTGGGCATAAGTGACTTTGTAGTACGAAATGGTCGCGTTGCTTTAATACGTGAAACGCTTTGATATCAGGGATTCACAGGAGCTTCAAGCTTTTCCATAAAAAAAGAAGGAAAAAGAAGAACATGATGACTTTCAACAGGTAACTATTCATACATACATTATGCAGCGTATTTATTATAACACACATGTAATCATTATAATACAAAATGGCAGCTTGATTATTACTTATTGATATCCCATAATATTCCTTGTGACAATGCTAAGTCTATATATCTTTATGTTGTATGGGTTAAGTCTGTGTAACTCCAGTGTTAACCAATTTATTGTTTCCAATAGGAGACACACGTCTTGTCATGTCACTGCCTAAGTGTGTGTATGTACATACTCGTTTCTGGCATAAACACCGTCCTGGTCGGGACCAGTCCTCATGAAGACCAAAACCTGGTCCTAATGAAGCAGAACCTAATTTCTGAGCAACCGGTTAAGCTTAGGAGTAAGATTTGTATGGGTTAGGCAGTGTACTTAGAAGACTAACTGCATAAACCTGTGTGTGTATACTTGGTATAGGAATACCTAAACCTCACCTTATGGGGACAAAAATCAAGTCCCCATAATGTTAAGTACTACATGTTTTAAAGTTAGGCTGAGGTTAGGGTCACGATTAGGGCACTAGTAATTATGGTTAATGTTTGACTAAGTCTCCAGGAAATGAATTAAAGTCAATGCAATGTCCTCTGAAGTCATGGAAACCAATGTGTGTGTGTGTGTAGTGGGGTTGTGAGGACATTTTGCCATTATTAGGACATATTGGTTGGTCCTCACCCCTTGAAGGTGCTGTTTGAGGGTAAAGACTTGTTTTTAGGGTTAAGGTTCGAAGGATAAGGGGTTAGAGAATCCATTATGTCTACTCAGTGTGCTGTACAAGACTGTGTGTGTGTGTTGCTATTTTTGGCTCGTCTTCATGTCGTCCTCTCATATTTGATGATGTTCCTCTCTCCGCTCAACCTCCCTCCCCCTTCCTGCATCATTTCTGCCACACTCGTCTCTCTCTTTACGTCCTACATGCTTTTTCGTTTCTAATAACACGCACTCTCTCTTACTCCTTTCATGTGTGTTTTTTTGTTTTTGCGAAGGAAGCGACGCTGCAGCTGTGACAGTGACGAGCTCCAACAACACAGTCCTCAGGCCAAGAGGTTAACGCGGGGTCCCAGTCCACCTGTGTCAGACCTGGACTCAGAGGTGAGACTCGATCAGTCGGTTGGTCAATTGATTATTCAGAACTCACTGCTTTTTTCTGCCAGGTCTCTCTGTGGTTCAATCCCATTTCTTCACCCTACAGCTTTGTTTTGCACGTTCATGTGTTGGTGGAAGGCCACACGTCTTGTCTTTGCAGGTGCGCGACCCGGTCGGAACAAGGGCCTTTCTGCATGTTTACATGTTCTCCCCGTGTGTGGGTTTTCTCCAGGTTCTCCAGTTTCCTCCCACAGTCCAAAAACATACAGATTTGGGTATTAGGTCATTTGGACACCCTAAATTGCCTGTAGGTGTGAATGTGAGAATGGATAATGGTGAATGTGGGGAATGGTGTACCCCACCTCTTGCCCTATGTCAGCTGGGATTACGCACCAGCGCCCCTCATGTGGAGGATAAAGTGTTAGAAGATGAGAGAGTGCTAGTGGAAGAGATTTTCAAGATTTTGTTCAGACCACCCTTCATACGAACATTGATAAAAAAAAAAATCCCAGCATTCTCTCTTTGAGAAACATGTTGATAAAATAGAATAGAAAAATAACATTGGGCACGTGTGTGTGATCAATTCTATGCTGATGTCTTTTAACTCAAATGATCCGGGGGCCACATGAACTTCAAGTCTGGTCAAAGGAGGGGTCGGTCATATCTGTTCAGATGGGGTGGGTGATATGAGCTCAAAGTTATATCATGATATAGCAATTATGACAATGATACTGAATGATATGTAGTCTAAAATAAAAGACATTTGCAATGCAAAATTATTCTAGAGATATCAGAAACGGACATTTAAGTGGCGGGCTGCATGTGGCCCGCGAGCTGAGAGTTCTCTGCTTTAAAGGTTGTTCCATTTAAGATTTCAATCATTATCTCTCGTCACTGTGTTTCAGGGGCCAGGGTACGAATGTGAAATGGGACTGGGCCTTAATATTCAAGCTTATAATGTAGAGTCTGTTGATATTTGTGGACACTTTAAGAAGCAACAGGCATATAAATGTGTGACTGCAGTGTGTATGTATGCACCACTGTAAGGAAAAGCTCAGAATAATTTTATGTAAAGCCCCCCTGCCTTCAAACA
Source organism: Brachirus orientalis (assembly GCA_016785285.1). Classification (NCBI taxonomy): domain Eukaryota; kingdom Metazoa; phylum Chordata; class Actinopteri; order Pleuronectiformes; family Soleidae; genus Brachirus; species Brachirus orientalis. The sequence goes on along the minus strand of JAFBJR010000078.1, from coordinate 1,369,136 downwards.
CAAAGCTTCAACTGTCACACTCTTCTGTATGTTTGAAGTCTTCCAGCTGTGACAGCAGCAGCAACGGTGTCAGTAGTCCAGAGAGGGCAGTAGTGGTCACTACCAGGCCAAGCATACGCAGCCAGAACAACCGCATCACCCAGCAACCCTGCTGCCCGGAGTCTGAAGACTATGCCAGCTCCATGCAGCATGGTCTCCATGGCAACGACAGCAGTGTCTCCTACATCTACATCAACAGAGTCCTGAGAGAAGCACACTTCAGCAGTCTGCAGTCCAGGGGGCGCCGCAGCTCGATATGACTTTGACCTCGGGCCCCGCCCCCCCTTCTTGACGCTCGTCCATCAGCGTAGCTTCTCCTCGCACAGCGGCTGCTCCTCGACAGCCTCCACGTCGCACTGGAGGTCAGGAAGTGGGATGACGTGTGGGGAGGTTTACAGAATTCGGGCACAAAGGCTCGTCCCCACCTTGCCGTGTACCATTTGTTAAAACCATAAGCACATCGGCCTTTCCATGGCCCAGCCACTGTGGGTGTGTCTGTGCAGTGTTGTATGTCTATGTGTGTTCATGTGAATGTGTGTGTGTGTGTGCGTGTGTGTGTGTGTATACACGCCCTGTGCACTTTATGAAGAGGTGTCATTCTCTTTACATGCGTGCGTCGATGTGTGTGGACATTTTTCATTGGTGCTAATCATAAGAAACAAGTGCTGAATTTCCAAAGTGCTTGGAAAACTAAATAAAGCAAAGCACTTTATTCATGAACTCCTTGTTATTATGTATTTACTCTCAAGAAGTTGGTCACACATTTGTGTCTGTGAAGTGGGAGAAGGTTAATGGTGGGCAACACACTCAAACTGTTTTAAAATCTTATAGGCCTTAAAGTTGTAGTATGTAACTTCAAACCATTTTTGAATGAGTTCAATTCTGATTAAGCCTTTCAGCTCCAAAAATGCTTTGCGTCTGCCCCTGCTCTGCTGCTGCATACATACTAATGCTCCCTCAGTCAGACGTGATAGTTTTGCTTGACAGAGGCACAATAAACAAGTCACACACTGCTGCTTTAACAAAAACTACAAAATCAGAGCTGTAATTCCGAAAATTTGTTTAGGAGCGAGGTAAAAAAAACAAAAAAACAATGGGTCCCTGAACAAATTAGCAGAATTTTCCAAACCATGTAGTTAAGATTTATTTGTATGTGTTTTAAATAATACATAACATTAATTAATTACCTTAAATTATTAGTTTACCAGTTCAAAATTATATTAAGTTTTTCAGATATGGCTTTAAGTTAGTCACAACATTATGTACAAATTTGCTCTTGTCAAGACTAATGTGATTTTGGTCACGACAGTTTGCCATCTTTCAAAAAGTGGGTCCCCATATAGAAAGTTTTGGAAACACTGGACTAAATGATTGAGTTACAATAGGTCCTAGCTAATTATTGAGCTGAGAATGTGTTCAGAACCAGGTTTACATCTTTAACGTTGAACGCATCATCTCGTCCATGAGCACGTCATGTGACCGTGAATCATATTTGGTAATGGTTGGTTTAATATGGTCAGTGAAAGTCAAAGGTATCGCTCATATTCACATTCATATATCAGGTCCTGTTCCAAATCATTTGACATTGAAATAAAGAGATACTGAAAAACTGCAACATTTCTCTAAGACAACATTAGTTATTAGAAGTGGTAAATAGTAATCACGTGCCACTTTATTAGGGACACAGGACTCCTGATAAAGCGGGGCTTGCGTGCTCCTCTGCTGATGTGGCTCATCTGCCTCAAGGTTTGACGTCGCTCTTCTTCATACCTTGGTTGTAACAAGTGGTTACTGTTGCCTTTCTGTCATTTTTGAATCTGTCTGGTCATTTTCTTCTGACCTCTAGCATCAAAAAAAGGCATTTCCCCACTGAGCTGCTCACTGGATGTTTTCTCCTTTTGGACCATTCTCTATAAATGCCAGAGATGAGTGTTGGGTGAAAATCCCAGTAGATCAGCAGTTCCTGGTATTCTCACACCAAAAGCCATGCTACATTAAAAAAAATCACCTTTCTACCTCTTTGTGATGCTCAGCTTTAGGCGTTCTCAGTCCTGGTCCTGGTGACCCACTGCCCTGCACGTTTTAGATGTTTCACTGCTTATCTGATTCAAATCAATGGGTCGTCATCGGGCTTCTGCAGGGCTTGTTGATCATTGCTGACCATTTGAATCAGGTGTGTTTGAGCAGGGAAACATCTGAAACATACAGGGCAGTGGGTCAGCAGAATTGAGATTGAGAAACCCTGCTCTATATAAAGTTCAGGAGCTCGTCTTGACCAGAATTACTGCCATACAATTAGATATTGTACAGGTGTGCCTAATAAAGTGGATTGAATACAACTGAGATATGTACTCTGGTTTAGGGATGGGCATGAATATTCAATTATTTCTCTGATAAGAAAAGGTCTATCAGCTAATAGTGACTATCTGTAATTTTAAAAAACTATACTTATTTTTATCACCAGGTGGCAGCAGCATCACATAGTGAAGGGACAGCATATCTATTTGCAGAAGTGCTCTTATCTGTTGGAGTTATAGCATTCATTCAATATTCAATATTTGAATATTGAACGAATAATCTCACTGAATATTCAAATGGCATTTTTGTTTGAGATGTCCCCTCCCTACTCTTGTTCTTCATTCATCACCACAGCACAGAACGTACCTGAAATAACCACGGTGACACGGTGAAGGTAGTTTTGCTTTATTTGCCGTCAGTTGTGACTGTTAGTGTCGAAAGGTATTTTCCACTTTGCTGATTTCGGATGTTTCGTTTGATCGTAGCAGAAAGTTCTCCACACGTTAACATTGTTTTGTTTTCTTTAAAGCATACACATGCACTCCACAGGCATTCTCATCATTGGTATATTTCAATCAACACTTGATTGGTAAACCTAATAAATAATTTGTAAACTTAAAACATTTACACTGACGTCATAGCTTCGTAGCCAAACAAAATAAAAAATATGGAAGACACGTCTCTTTTGTAGGTTTATGAGTTCATATGAAAAGCAACTGTAGTGCAAATTACAACTCGTGGGATTTGAGCCTCAGCGGTGTAAAAATCGTTGCCCAAATAAAATCCTGAGATTAAAGCAACCATCAGTTAAAACCTTTCCTTCAAGACAACAAGGGGCCATTTCGCGGCAGCCATTTTGTTCTCGCAGCGCAGACTCAAGTGTCACGTTAATGACGGTTCTGTTCAGCTCACTGTTAGGTCAGGGCAGTGCACCCTGAAAATGACGAAGCTAAATGGAACTTGGCCATCATCAATTTGTTTTATTTATCCGTGATTTTCCTGCCATGAGCTGACAAAATGGCTGCTGTGCAACAAGTCGTGAGCGGATCTGCTGCTTAAAGCAGTGATTCCAAAACACTGGGGTGGGACCCACAGATGGGTCAAGGGGAGATTTTTTTTGGCTCCCCAAACACATTTTTTCCCAACCTTTTAGTTAAGTGAAGGTGGTGAAGTTTTATCATGTCTTGGAAACGATTTGTTCCAAGATATGTCTGTATATTAGTTGCTACATTATACACAAACTTGCCCTTGTCATGATCTATACTGTGATAGTTTGCCATCTTTAAAAAGAGGGTCCCCAGTAGAAAGTTTGGTAAACACTGGCTTAAAGGACCAGTGTGCTCAATTTAGGAGGAACTACTGGAAGAGATGCAATAAAAGGACTATTTACCATTATATTTTTAGGTTTTAACATTAACCCTAAGGAAGAATAAAAAGAAAATCTCAACACACCTGATTTTTTGTCCTAAAAAACTTATGTTCAACCAGGTGATAATTAAGGCTTGTGCTTGATTGGGTACTAAACATTACCAGATATTAAATAAAAGGGTTATTTTGGGAGTTATTTTTTTTTCTTTTTTTGATCAATCATATCCAGCACAGCATTCATTTAGTTTGGATGTGTGTAACACTTTGTCTAGCTCAAAAACAAGCTCTTCATATGTACACTTGCCAACAGTGGTTACGATAAAAACTCTAGGCTGCTGCAGGTTTTCTACATACATGGGAAGGTGAAATCTCACCATTAAATGACATGAAATCCCACACACTGGTCGTTTAAGTCAACACCCACTGAGACACCACACAGATATGAAGCGACCATATGAATCTGCTGTTTATAGAGCTCCGTTAGCTGACGTCATGGAACCCTCAGTACCAGAACTACGCCATTTTGGCAGGAAGCTGCATTATTTAATCCTATATACGCCAGGCAACATATGCAAAGTACCAGGTGATATGTCGTCTCTTTGCAGACTGTTTTCATATAAAGTGAAGATGGAGGATAAATGCTCGTGATTAATTTGGTAACCGATAAGTAATCGATTAATCGCTGCAGCCCTAGATATATTCACTCCGTTGGGTTCTGCGATATATTGCTGTACCTCCATGGATTTAAAGCGCACAGTGAACTATGACGGCGTTCATTTTTACAGAAGCTTTTCCTGCCAGCATGGCCGTGTAAACAAACTGACGTCTGGACTTCTATTCAGGTCTGAGCTTAGTTTCATGTTAAACAGAGTTTCTAAAATGATAAATATGTGTATATACTGTATATGATGACATCATTGATGAAACAGTTCCAAATGTCGGTCAAAACTGGAGAAAGGAGAAGGCAGATACTGGTTGGCTGTGGTTAGATGCAGCTGAATGGGGCTCACTGGTTTTACTGGCATCAGACGGGGTCGAATGTTCTGCAGCGTCACAGTGGAGCATGGCTGAATTCTGCTCTAAGTCATCGTCTGTTGTGTCCGTCTCCGTCTGGGCAGCTTCCCTGTCCGTCTCAGACGGCAGACGCCCCCTGGTGGTCACCAGCTCCATGCCACTGAACAGAGACGGTGGAGAGGAACGTCCGTTTCTCATCAGCTCTGGATCTTTAGCAGCAGCCTGTGGATCATCTGCAGTCCTGACTGGAGAAAGTTTCCCCTCATCACCATCATCCACCACATCTACTGATGAGTGTCTCTGAGTCAGACGTGAAGTGGAGGATGGGCGATTCGGGAGCTGGGTGACACTCGTGTGCGACTCAAGATGGTTGAGGTTGGTGCCTTCAGCAGAGTCAGTCAATAATAAAGGGTATGAGTAGGTAGATGTAGATGATGGAGGCTGATTGGTTGGTACCACGTGGCTTGTGTTTGCCGTTTCCTGCCTGGGTGTGTTTGAAGATCCGCCCATCAGAGCTTCAAACTGGAGCAGAATCTGAAAAAATTATTCATTTTCAAATCAAAAATTGCAGTTTGAGATGATACAATCAACAAATTGTGAAGGCTGAAGGAAAAAAGTTACATACAGAACAGGTATGAAAAACCCATATGCAGTTCTTATACTTTAAATTAGTGTATGGAGTAATTAAAAAGGTCCAGTTGGTAGAAATGAGGGGAATTTATCAACAGACAGCTTAATCATAATCCACCTCACTTTTACCCCAATGATACCTTGCGTGAATTATGGGTCACTATTATCGGTCACTGAAAGTGAAAATGGACTCTAATGCTTTGTTACATTTACCTTGGTAGCAATACCAGTTAATAAAATGCTCTACACGGTATTTTGCACCCAAAAATAGCACAGCAACATGTCTCTTGCCTAACATGTATGGCAGATTTACTGTGAAACAAATATGACAGATGTGCAAGTAACAGTAAAACAGTGTTCCCACACTGTGATTGACATCAAATTCATGGACTTTTCAAGGACTTTCCAGGACCAGTTCCCTCAAATTCAAGGACTGAATGTGCTGACACAGCTTAAGAAGGGAGGGCAACTTGTAAGAGCCGCTTTGCCTATGTTGTCCACTTTAATTGATTTGCAGCACGCTCTGCATCTGGACAAGAGATTGTCCTTGGGATCTTGGTCAAGTCAGTCTTTGTCATTTTATTTGGTCAGCCAGAAATCTTGGTCACTCTGTTTCTGAGCTAATGAGTCTCTTGTGATTGGCCAGCTACTGAGTGCATTCCCACTCGCTTGTGATTGGCCAGCTACCAGCTGACTGACTGCTCCGCGGTGCTTCTTCTTCTTCTTCTTCTTCAGGTTGAATGTTCACGTCCATGACCGGGAGTAGCTGTTGGAGGAGGGTTCGTTGCACGGCAAATGTGCTAGTTACGTAACTAAACTGGACTTTTCAAAACCGCTTGCTGGAGCTCAGGTAAACAGAGAAGCCCTTCTTTCTCAGAAGTGGCTGAAGTGTTTTATTGTGACACTTTAGTGATGTTTAGATACGGGAAGGACACAGGGACACACCAAAAAAACATCATAAATTTGATTTTCCACTGAATGTCCTCTTTAATTGAAAATGTGGGGAAACATCGGCTTTTACACCTTAAACAGGATGATGTGATCGAGGGTGCAACAATTATTCGACTAATTAATTAATCGGCAACTTTTTTAATACTCAATTATTTTGTTTTAGAGTGACATAAACACTGGCATAAACACTGATTTTTCAGCTTCTTAAATGTGAATATTTTCTGGTTTCATTGCTGCCTTTGACAAAGAAACCATTAACACTAAAAAAAATGTGGTTTTTGGACAAAACAAGACATCTGAGAATGTGATTATTTCCAGGTTTGGAAAACATCAATCCACATTTTATTGATCAAACAAATTAATCGACAGATTAGTCTATTATGAGAATACCTCTGCCTTCTCCTACCAGTGTATAAGAGGACGACCTGAAGCATATTTTGCTACTTTAGTAACTCTCTTGCTGCAGACAACAAAGCTATGAACAATCAAAAAAGCTCTGCGGTGTCTGTATTTACGCAGCAATAAGGTCGGCTGCGTTGAGGAGGGAAATACTGTTTATTTACTGCTGCGACTGTGGTTCGCAACTTAAAAGAGCTAACTTACTGCTACTTCAGTCTCTGCTCCGGAAGTTCCACCTATCATCATTTCTACAGCAGCACCCCCAGGAAAAAAAGGTGTGAAGCCCAGTGTCTGGTGATGTCTATGCGTTCCAGACTTCAGGCTGTAATCGATTGCAAAGGATTTGCAACCAAGTATTAAAAAGTGAAAGTTTGATTTATGACTGTTAATTTGTCCCATTACTTTTGGTCCCTTAAAAAGTGGGAGGCACATATACAAACTCTTGTAACTCCTACACCGTTCACCTGAATTGGATGTAAATACCCTCAAATTAAAGCTGAAAGTCTGCAGTTAAAGCACATCTTGTTCATTTTATTTCAAATCCATTGCGGTGGTGTATAGAACCAAAAAGATTAGAATTGTGTCGATGGACCTGACTGCATGTGATGCAGTCAAGAATGTGTGTATATATGATATGTGTTCACAAATAAAAAAGTAATTCAGCCTAAAAAAGGAAGAGATGTGGATAAGAAAGAGAGAAGTTTTCTCTTTTTTCTGTCTCATACCTTCTTGGCTTTGTTTGCCACAGGTCCAGTTTGCCCCTCACTCAGCTGACGAAGTCTTTTCTGAGAGACTCCAAACATTTGCTCCAGAGAGAGGAGGTCAGACGTCATGAGGCAGGCGACGGCACACAGCGCCCTCTGCAACGTTGGAGAGGAAATAACATGTATAAGTTAAGAAATGCAGAATGTAATAGATGTAGTTATTGGTGATTTTCTCTTGTTACCATCTTAACAGTGTTGGATGGATCTTGAAGTTTGCTCGACAGCAGCTCCATCACAACCTCACAGTTCAGAGTAGAGCACCTGAAGGGAAACAACAAGAGATAATATATCGCTAAAAACCAAACAAAAACAGACACTGGAGAGCATGAATTAGTCAGATTCTTCACAGTTTTAGGTCTGATTTTAGATGCACTGACTCTTTGATTAAGTGCTGGCTTTCCTCTCTGGACAGGAAAACCCTGGAGCCTTTGGTCAATCTGTTGATGAGCGCCATCTCCTGGCCACAGTCCCCTAACTGCAGTGCTTCAACCCTGGAGATCAGGCAGAGAAAATAAAAAAATAAATGTAGATGAGAACATGTGCAACGTCTTATACTGACACTGTACAGAGTAAATATAATATTTATGTAGAGATAAATGTATGTAGAGAGTGAAATATTAACTATAGGGATGCAAAACACAAAATCTACTGATCATTATATATCAAAAGTGACCTTTTGCCTCTTTTTCTTGGCTTTTACATACAATACAAAACATTTTTTGCTAGTGTGTGTTAGATTTTAATGTTACCGTACAACACTTTATCAAACTGTGTTGTTTTAAACAAGCTTTATGAACATATTTAGTGGTAATTTAGCTCAGAGATGGACTATGATTGGTAATTCTGTCCTGCCACTGCTCCAGCAGATGGACTTTTGCCACTGACCGCTCTGATAGGTCACCACTGCTCTCTCTGCTGGCGCCCGATTGGCTGCCGGTGCCGGCGGACTTGCTGCCCGCAGACATCCTGCTGTTGGCTGCGATGTCCTGAGAGGAGTTGTGGGAGGAGCTGTTGCCACTGTCGGTCTCTTCCCAGCCGCCTCCTACCTGCCCTGGACTCCACTGTGTCACTGCTGTGGGGACGAGACGGGTAGTTGGATGTATCGTGGCAACTTTTATGGATATTTAAAAGATGTACTGGCAGAAGCTGAATACACTACCCATAAATAAGTTTGTATGAGTGTATAATCCTTTTGTTCTAGTAGCCTTAGAATAAGCGATGTTTATGCACTTGATATTACTTTAATGAGGCAGCCATGTTCAGCTAAGTTTAATGATGAACAATTTTGCCCTTTTATCCATTTAATTTAATTTTATTAATTTAATAAACTAACAAATCTGTCCAGGGTGTACCCTGCTTCTCGCCCTATGTCAGCTGGAGTTAGGCACCAGTGCCCCCTGTGACCCTCAGTGGATAAAGCGGTAGAAAATGAGTGAGTAATAAACTAACAGTGAAGAGGCAGCAGTGTTTATGTTCTTTCTGGTATGTGAAAGCCACCGTAGTTCCCTGATTACACTTGTAAAGGGCAGGGGTGAGCAGAGGAGTCCTCCATTCGTTGCAATCTGCAGTTTCACCACTAGATATCACTAATTCTTAGATATTGGACCAGTAACATTCTGGTGTGTTCCATTAAGGAGGATAAACAGGCAGAAATTAAATATACCGCCCATGAAAATGTTTGTAATAAATATAAAAAAAGGAAGTCTTTGGTTTACGTAGCTTCAGAATTATCATTTTACATACACATCAGGAAAGGGCCTTGTTTGACGAAGGCGGCCATCGTGTGTCACCATAAGAGCAAGTATGAGTGTTGGAGTCCTGTTTGTTTGTTGTTACAATCTGCAGTCTCACCATTAGATGTCACTATTTCTACCACACAGGACCTTTTAACGGAACATTTAACTTTAAAGCGTTATGGTGTCTGACCTTTTGGTTTGCGAGCAGGCAGGTTATAGGCACACGCTGGCACCGCAACCTCGATGGGCGCAGGCGGCGCCATTACGGCCCTGTAGTGGTTGTCATGGAGACGGATGCCCTGGTGTTCAGTCGGCGGAAGTACGGCACTGGCCACGACCTCTGCAGCCTTCTGGATCTTATCCAACAGGGAGTTGGCGCCTGCTGGGAGACACAGGTGAACACATGACATGTCTATTTGTATTTATTGGCATAAACACTGACCTTGTCAGGACGAGCAGTCCTTATGGAGACCAAAACCTGGTCCTAATGTGGTAGAACCTCATTTCCTAAACTTAATCAGAGGAACTGATTAAGTTTAGGACTAAAATTTGAAGTCTGGTTAGGTTAAGGTTAAGGTTAGGCATTAACTGGTTATGGTTAAGATTATAAGACTTTGTTGAGGCTGTCCAAATGAATGGAAGTGTCCTTAGAAGAATAACAGTTCAAACCTGTGTGTGTGTGTGTGTGTGTGTGTGTGTGTGTGTGTGATACGGACACTTCCCCTCACCTGTCACCTGCTTCCCTGGACTGTATCCAAATCCCTGCATTCCTGACCTGCGGGAAAATGCTGAGCCCATACCTGGAGGGGAATAAAAGCCACAAAAGAGCTATTGTATCAAAACACAAAGACCTAGTAATGTATACGGCCCATTAAAGCTAATGTGTCTGTATATATAAAAGGCACTCATGCACGTCTAGTATTTGCTCATTACACGGTAACTGAGATGTAACTCAGGTTTCAATATCCTCTCATTAGATCATTGAATCTCTTTGGTATTTAATGAGCAGACACACCTGTACACCTTCCTGTGCCTGACTAACCGTCCTCTCTGAACAACAGAGACAACACATAATGACACCGAAAAAAATGGTTATATTCAACCTTAGCCTGAGCAGATGCCTCATTATTAAGTATAATAAGTGTAACAAGTATAATAAGTGGAAACACCTGTGAGATTGTATAGTACATTAGAGCAGTGTTTCCCAAAACCTCAATGTCCAGTCATGGCATTTGGACACAATTTTCTTTTTTTTTTTTTTTTAATTGTGTTAAACCAAAAATATAAACATGTGTCATTATACCAGTTTTCTACAATAGTGTCAGGGTATGAAAAATAGTTAATGGAAATTAAATTTCTTACAATTACAATAATTATAACTCTATTTTGATAGAGACTTAGATTTTTAAAAATAAATAATGGGTTTAGAAAGTACAGAGATGTATTTCATTGCATTTTACTGTACACTCCACTAGGGCTTCAACAATTAATCGATTATTAATCAATTACTAAATTAATCGTCAACTATTTTGATAACTGATTGATCAGTTTTAGTGTTTTTCCAAAAAATGTTTCTAAAAAAACAGGTTTCTCAGATTTTTCAGCTTGTTAAATGTGAATATTTTCTGGTTTCTTTGCTTCATATAACAAAGCACAAAACAAGACTTTTGAGAACATCAATTTCCAGTTTGGGAAACACTGATGTTGAACATTTTATTTTATGCACCACACAAGTACTCGATTAATCAATAAAATAATCAAAACATTAATAAATTATGAAAATAACTGTTAGTTGCAGCCCAACATTGCACTTGTAACTTTGAACATGATGTAGTTTTATGATTCATTAACACTAAATTTGCAGAATAAGTAAAGGCTATGGAGGCACAAAAATGATTCCTAACCATAAATGAAGCTTAGGATGTTGATAACCTCTTTGTAACATCTTTAAATAATTAATATCAATGTGATATTGTTTTATTTTGCTCACCCATTGCTTGGGGGGTGAGGTTGAGTTGAGCGATGCCACTTTTGGTGGAAATCGAATCGGTGAAAAGCAGCTTGGCCACTTCCTGCAAACAGAAACAGTCGACAAATGAAGTGTGTTATTTCTTCCTGTCATGGTTCTAAGCGATATGATGATGATGATGATGATAGAACCTGTGTCTCACCTGTGCTGTGTTCCTCACTTTCTGGTACAAGGCTGTGCCGTGAATGGGATCAGGAGGGCCGCTGTAAACTGGGAGAGTAAAAACACACAACAGAAAACAAAGTGAGTTTTCCGTTCAGAGAGACATGCTGATGGTAAAAGCACTAATGTGTGACCTGATGCCTGCTGGATGAAGGTGGAGTTCCTTCTGAGTTCAGTAAGGAAGTGTTTTGAACCATGGCCACAGAGGTGGACAAAGATCTTCAGCACCTGCAGAAAATAGAGAATGGGAGAGAAGTTTGAGTTACACAGATCACAGCTCTGTTTTGAAGGTTCAGAAACAGAAATGCACCGGTCTCACCTTGAGTTTGACGTGGCAGGATTCAACTTGCAACCTCTCCAAAAGGTACTCCAGCAAACACTGGCCACAACCTGAAGACTCATGGGAGATTTCTAGTTTGCCAGTTAAGGAAATTAATCAATATGCCAGATTGCAATGTTAAATTTCACTTTAATTCATTAGTTAGACATGAGATGGTATCCATTTAAGAGCTTTCCTGCCCTTTACATGAAGACTGATTCGTTGTTTGGTCCATAAAATGTCAGAAAACTCTGTAAAATGTTGACCAGTGTTTCCCAAACCTCAAAAATGATGATGTCCTCAAATGTCTTGAGCATTATGCCTTGTCTTGACCAAGATTAGTCAGTTTGAATGATTTATTTGTTAAATGGAGCAAAGAAACCAGAAAATATTCACATTTTAGGAAGATGCATTCATCATTCATTAACAAATTATCAAAAACGTTGACAATTAATTTAGTAATTGATTATTACCAAAAGATACTTCCAATCTCCTGGAAGAGGTAGCCAGGACAGGGGTTTTCATCATCTGCTGTAGCTTTCATCAGTGTGGGCACCTTCAATTTTAGAGAAGAAATGATGGACAAATAACAGTCAAGCTCAAGATCTACTATTACTGTGATATAATAAGTTTTCATTTTATAATTTATCTTGTGACGCAGCAATGTTATTCACTCCTCCACGGTGTAATCTAAAGTACTTAGTAAGTAATTGTTTTAAACTGCCATAATGATTATTGATCCTGACACTTCTTTAATCTCATCCTCTTATTATGTTGTTCGTTAAGCACCAAAACATCAAATCTAATTCCTCAGTCATTACTTAATTTACCTGTACTTGTTTGCTCTGTGAAATGTCAGAAAATGTGGAAAAATGTTGATAGGTGTTTCCTGGAAACGATGATGTTCTCAAATTTTTCCACAAACTAAAATCATTCAGTTTTAATGATTTATTTGTCATATGAAGTAAAGAAACCAGAAAAATATTCACATTTAAGAAGCGGCAAAATCAGAAAGCTTGTTTTTAAACTGATTAATCGATTTTTAAACTAGGTGATGACCAATTTTGTAATTGAATAATTGTTGCAGCCCTGCTTATCAATAAAAGTGATTCTGGTTCCAATATTTTTTATCAGTTTGACTCAGTAAAACAAACTGAAATTGCAAATTGCTTTCATTAGCAATGACAATGTGGATTAATTACTCAATAATCGATTAATTATTTTGGCCATAAAATGGAGTAAATTGTTGACTGGCATTTCCTCAAAACAATAATGTCCCTAGATGTTTTCTTTTAGTTCAGGAATATGAAATATTAGGTTTTCTGTCACAGGGGGACAAAAAACATAAAATATTTCTGTTTTAAGAAGTTGAAATAACAAAGAAAACACACACAAAGTGACTCATCATTGCGGCTCTAAATGGCACCAGAGTTGTACAGATTTTTACAGGTTTGCCTCTTTAACTATGTCACTACTGTAAACATATTTCTGTATGTTGTTAGCTAGCATGGCTAACAGCTAGCAACAACTGGACATATTTAAATAAACGGGCTAACGCTAAGTGGAGCTCGACGTGTTCGGTTCAGTTCTCTGGGCTAATCCATTAGCATGACTGTGGCTAGCACTTACTTTCTGAAGAAAAGCTAATCGTTCCATAAACGTTGCCATGATTTAGCAGTCCTGCTCCTGCTGTCGCTGCTGCTGCTGCTAGCTGCGGTTTACTCATCGTCCACCTTTGTGATGTGTCGTTGACGAACGAGCCGATTCTTTGAACGAGAAGCTGTGACTCATTTTAATGGTGTCACAGATATCTGTAATTCACTTTTTTTTTACTAGTCAGAATAACATCAGAGATATCCATAATCCAGGTTTTCTAGTCCAAATGATGTCGCAGATATCCATAATCCAGTTTTTACTAGTCAAAATGACATTGCAGATATCCATAATAGTAAAAACTGAATTGGAAATATCTGAAACTGTAGCTTTGACTAGTAAGAATGACCTTGCAGACAAATTTTCTAATCAAAATGATGTTGCAGATATCTGTAAAACAGTTTTTACTAGTCAAATTGATGTCCCAGAAATCCATAATCCAGTTTTTACTAGTCAAAATGGCATTGCAGATATCCATAATACAATTTTTACTAGTCAAAATTACGTCCCAGAAATCCACAATCCAGTTTTTACTAGTCAGAAAAGCATCACCTTTGTGCTACAGACATCATTATGACTAGTCATTAAGTGGATATCTCTAATGACAAACCCCATACACATGAATGGCAAAAGTGACATCATTCTGATTAGTAAAAACTGAATTGCAGATATCTGAAACTAGATTTGACCAGTAAGAATGACGCTGCAGATATCAATAGTGAATATCCTCTACCCATTAAATGCTAAAACCACTTGCCATAGCGGACGCCCTTTTATCTAAAGTGTCTAAAAAATTAGGCTAGGCTAATAGAAGGTTCTGAGGGAATCGAGTCAAAACACCGAATCTTCGGAATGAGCCGGATTTCCCATCACCTTAGCTAAGAAGGGAGGGCGGAGCTTGAAGTGACAGCTAGCCAATCACGGCAAAGCAAGTAGCAATCCTGAAATCTATTGGTAATTCCGCTGACGCCCACGTCCGGATAAGCCAATCAGCTGTAGGAAACAGTGGGATTTAGAGTGTGATTGACAGGAGAGCGAGCGAATCAGATTGAGGAATGTTCCTTCTGACGTTTCCTTGATGACGGGGTCAACAACATGGTGCCGTCCATGGTGGTTTACGTGACTCTTTCGTCTGCTTGTTGTTCTGTATTGTTATGTACTTTTCAATTAAATGTGACAAAATTCAAAGCTACGTAGCTTTAAGAAATATCGGCTACTTCCTGTCGGACTGTTAGTCCTGTGGACTTAAAAGGACTCGAGGGGACTTCCGTGGCCGCCTGAACAGCACCATGTCCGGGTCAAATGTGTGGACTCGCACCCGCGAGAAACTGAGACTTTTCCCCGAACTCTTTGCACAATGTGGGGCCGAGGTGAGGAAGCATCTGTGTGGTTTAATACCCAGTACAGTTTCTTGCAGGGCTGCAGCGATTATTCAATCCATCGATTATTAATCTGTCACTGAAGTCATTAAGTTCAACCATTAACAATGAAATCATTACAACTAGTACGCGATTAATCTAGCAAATAATCGCCAGATTAATCGATTATGAAAATAATCGTCAGTCGCAGCCCTCCTGCTTAAGCCTAAAAACATATTAGCTGTGAACTCAGAGGAAAGCACCAAATAATTTTTATAATTGTATTTATTCTCTGCTTGTTTTTCGGTTAAATTGTATAATCTATATCATAATTGCATAATACATGAAAGCATAATGCAGTTAATATTTTAATGACATTATATATATATTTATTTTAAAGAAAATGTAAAACTGTTGTATATAAATGTATAAACATACATACAGTGTGTTTATATAATATATATATAACTTAAATATATTAAATATTATCTTAAATATGTTGCAGTATATACTCAAAAAAGACTTTAGACAGTCTTGAATAGTGAGGTTTAAGGGCAAAAAAGGACAGAAACTCAAAACATTACAAATGAATGGAGAGAATCCATAACAGAAAACAGACTTTTATGTGTTATTGTTTCGCAAACGTCAATAGATTCTATATGAAAATAATGTGATAGAATCCAGAGAGTGAAACCAATCTGGAAGTGCCTAATCCCTGTATTCTCTTTCATGGCCATCAGGGGGCATCTTATCCAGTAGCAAAATAAACTTTTATTTATGCCTTCAAATATTTATTAGTAGTTTACTGTCTAAATCACTAGTTTACTGTAATACTAGATGTCAGTTTTTAAACTTTGATGCCATAAAGATTAAGAATCAGATTGGTTATGCGAAAGATCAGATTGGTTATGAGGGGTGTGGTCATACTATGATTGAAGAGCTCCACATTCTCATCCAAGTGTAGTATTTTCTGCTTTTTAAAAAACCAAGATAGTGCTGGAAAATTAGTAAAACTTGAGGCTTCCAAACATTACTTTTTCTCCCTTGTTAATCAATAAACCCCTCACTGGCCAGGATTTTTTTCTTTTTAGCAAATCTAATCTAATATCTAATGAGAACCTGTGTGATTCAGGCAGCAGCATATGGGAAATGTGTGTCAGCTACGACGACAGGCAAACAGGAGCTGAAGAAGGACCTGTGTGCCAAGGAATTTGAAGCTCTGAAAACCTGCTTTACAAACGCAGTAAGTGGCAAAAAATTATAAATTAAGTATATAGTCTTCCTCCTCGTTTTAAGGGTTATCATTTTAGAAAATGCTTTTCTTTTACAGGCCAAGAAGAGAGCCAAATAAAGCGAGAGAATCCATCCAGGTCGCGTTGTGGAAGTTAAAGGTTTAGTGGCTGAAGACATGAACTGTTTGTGAATTAACTGAATGTGAATCACAGCTCGACATTGACGTTGCTGAAACAACACATCGCTGCCTCCAATCCAATCATGCACTGTTTTTTTCAGCAGTGGAAACTGTAACACATGTGAATAAACAAAATGCTATTAAATGTCTGTTTTTTTAAAAACAAAAACAGCCGTGGTTGCATTACATCTTTTATTTATTCTTATCACCAAGTTGTACCAATGCACATGGAAAAATAGCCTCTTGTACAAAGCAAAGTGCCAACCGACAGAGGGAAACTACAAACACAATCATATATTTCCTTCCACTGTCCTGAACACAATGTACAAATTTTTTTATATTTAAATAAACGGACTGCACCATTTACAGTAAGCTGTCGTGTGCAAGAGAAGGAGGAGGGAAAAACTGCCACGTTTTTGTTTGGATCACTACTGCAGAATATGGACTTTAAGGCACTAAGATATCAAAGAGGAGAAGAAAGAAAAGATGGGAGCGGGTGATCCAGACATTCCGGATCCAGCTGCTTCACGGTCCACAATTTATCACAGAGGGGAAGGTTAAGGCTTCTCTATTTACCTTTTTTGCTCCAGCATGAGGTTAAATAAGGTGACTTTTATTTAAAAGTAAAGGAAAACAAGGTCCTGACTCCACAATACATCAAATATGTGAGAAAATTGATGTTCAAAAATACCCTAAACATGGTTTACAATTAAACGCGACAGATTTACAATATTTACACCTGAGAAATGAGTAAAAATACCACGATCTTTAGAAAACTTGTCACAATGAAGCACAAACATAGTAGAGAAAGACAAGTCTTTACAAAATGGTGGACAGAAACATTTAAATGACCCACAAACAAACAATATATTTTATTTTTCCAAACATTCCACACACCTGGTGTTTGACATGGACTATGTATAAAATGGACGTAGCTTTCTGGCCTGAAAAGTGAAGCCAAGAGAGTGGAACAGAAGGAATGGTTCGCCACCAGGGGGTGGGGTTTAATGGCATCTTGCATCAGTGATGCTGCATTACTGCTGGGGTTCTGGAGCTACAGAACTCTAACACTAACCCAGTCCTCCGTGGAAAAATGAGCTTGTACTTTTCACTTTTTCACTATTTGTAACATCAGTTAACAGTTTCCTGAGGAGTTAATGGTCTCAATCACAAGATTCAGCTCTTCTTCAATAGAACGTAATGTCAGTTTTGTAAATTATCTTCCTGTTTGGAGGAAAATAATTGATAAAATGCGGCATATGCGAGTGGACACATGCTGTGATTGACAGCTGGTATCGTCCACTTCCAAAAAAACGGACATTGTCTTGGTCAAACTGCAAACCTTGGCGCTTCATAACTTCGATTCCTTTTGAAACCACAAGACTATTTCCACTTTCTGTATATGTCCATGATATTTGCATAGATTTATGTACAATTCTCTGCCACAAAACAAAAATAAGTTAATATTTACACTTTCATAAAGACTTTGGTTATGTAGAATACACAGTTTTAAGAAAGAAACTGTTTCTCTTTGTCCACAAAGGACGGAGAGAAAAAGAATGTAAGGCAACACTATTATCATGGTCCACAGTATAAGAAGGTCCTGCAGGTTTTAGATGTTGTCCAACCATTGAACATGGGAGTCAGTGTTATCTCGCTCCCTCGTCCTCTGGGGCTTGTTTAATCTGCCGTGAGTGCACCATGGCCCCGGCCAGCAGCTGCTCCTCCAGGGCAACGTGCAGGTTAGAGCCCCCCAGCTCCAGCAGGGGCTCCAGGCCGTGAGCCCCCCTGGATGCTTCGTTCTCCTCCGGGGGCCCTCCAGCCGCTCTAGGTCCCAGTGCCCTGCGCCTCCTCCTCAGATCCATCTCTCCCTGGTCCCTGACCTTCTCGTGGGAGCCCTCAGGGCTCATCTTGGCTCTGACAGCTCCGTCTTCCACACCTTCTCCAGGGCCCGCATCAGCAGCAACGTTCTCTTTGAGGTCTCGTCCACCATTCTTCAAAGCTTCGCCGTCTTCTTTCTCAGCCTCCTGTGCCACTTTCTGGGCTTCTATGACTCGCTTCAGCTCCTCCAGCTTCTCCCGAGCCTCCTCTGCCGCCTTTTCTTTCTTCGCTCTCACGACTATTTCTTGCTCTGTTTTCTCTATCTCCTGCTGGAGAGACTCTTCTGCAGTTTTCTCTCTTTCTGCTCTGTTTGGCCCTTGTTCCTGTTCTCTGGCCAGCTTCTGACCTCCCTCCCTATCCAGCCGCTCTTTCTCCTCCCTTGCCTGCACCTCTCTCTCTATCCTCTCTCTCTCTGCTTTTTCCTTCTCCATTTCTTGTGCTTTAGCCATCCTTTCTCTCTCCTCCCTTTCCAGCCGCTCTTTATCCACCCTTGCCTGCACTTCTCTCTCTATCCTCTCTCTCTCTGCCTTTTCCTTCTCCAACTCTTGTGCTTTGACGAGCTTTTCTCGCTCCTCTCTTTCCAGCCTCTCTTTCTCCACCCTTGCCTGCACTTCTTTCTCTATCCTTTCCTTTTCCTTTACCTCACTCTCAACTTCATTTTCTAGTCTTGCCTTAACCTCTTTTTCAATTTTCTTGTTCTCCATTTCTAGGCTTTTTTCTTCATTTTTAAGCTGCTCCACCAGATTGTTTTGAAGTTCTGATCTCATCTTTCCCAAAGGCACCCCCCTCGCTCCCAGCTCATTCTGGATGTGAGATTCTCCTCCAGGTGCAACATGGGAATCTTCCTTGTACGGAGCTGGAACAGCTACTTTAGCTATCCCAGCCTCTGCGTCGTTATCCCCAACATGAGCTTGATTCTGGTCCACAACCACACCACCCTTTGGAGCTCCGACTGCGACTGCGGCTGCGGCTCCGGCTCCAGCTCCAGCTCCAGCTCCAGCTCCAGCTCCAGCTCCAGCTCCAGCTCCAGCTCCAGCTCCAGCTGCCTCCTTGGGTAGCTTCAGGTCTGCCAGTCCAGACTCTTTGGCCTTTGCTGCTCCACCTTCCATCACCTCCAACTGCTCCTGAATGCCTTTCTCTGCCTCAACGTCAGCAGCACCTTTAAGATACAACCATAATATCTACAAACTCTATCTAGTTTGGGCACCGATATCTAGGAAAACACTTTGTATTTTACGCACCAGCGGGCTGTTTCTGGTGGATTTCCTTGTGTTGCTCTTCTATGACGGCCAGTAGTTTTTCCTGCTGGTCTAGAAGTCTCTTCTGCTGCTCCTGTTGTTCCTTAATCACCTGCAGGAGCACCACATGGTCGAGCTGGCCCTCTGCATGGAGACAAAAATGCTGAATTAAAACAAGTCGCAAACCGCCGTGAGAATTACGCACTGGTTAGGGATCTGTAAGAAGCTCGGTGATGCTGATGTAGAGCCAGGATCAATAAATACATACGTAGCTGTAGACGTTAATAAGAAGCAGAAGAAATGAGCAGCTATGTTAAAAGGTGAGTAAACTGGTGTATTATAGAGTTGTGTGTTAAAAACACCACATGTAGTATATGTAAATATTACGGCTGAATGACAGATAATGTAAAAGAAAGACCAGAGTAGGTTGAAGAAAAGCCAAAAGCGAGTTCATACCTGCAACCAACTTTTTTATCACTGTGACAGGAATCCAGCATAGACAGAAAGAAAACAAGGGGCAGAGAGAGAGAGAGAGAGAGCAAAAGTAAACAACAGAGTCAACAAAAGACTGTTGAAAATATCAAGTCAGGTCCAGGAGTAAAAGAAAGGCCTCTCTACTGTGTTTTCACTCCATCAAACAGATTACAGAGATGATATTACAGAGGAAAAATCAAAGCCAAGCAAGATGTAGGAAAAGAGTGGCAGGAGCAAAAACGACATGCAGTAGAATGGGTATCACTGCTGAGTCTCTGAATTAATTACATTCTGATTCAAATTGTTCTGATTTGATTTGGGATATTTAAGTTTCCATACCAATAGTGCTTTGCTTATGAAAGCAATTTTCACAGAACTAAATTTATGAGCAAACAATTGCGACACCAAAGCGCGTTCTGAAAGACGATCACAGTCAAGTCTCGCCTGATTGCGATAGTCTCGTGCAACAGATACAGGAAATAACATATAGTAAAAGATCGATTTAAGGATTTTATGATTTGATATCGGATCTTCCAAATAAAAATCAATATTAAAATACAGAGAATCTCAGTATTTTACAGAAAACACTTCTGTGACTTTGTGTCAAAGGACCAGTGTATTTCCTGGGCTATAAACATCCACACTCTGCGTGTATGATTTTTTAAACACTGGTACGATCTTTGTACCAATTTTCAGGTCTGCAGGAAGAAAATATTTTAATGCAGCTTCATTTTAAATCATTCAAAAACATCCAAATTTAGGATTAGACATTTCTAATCAACCATTAAAGTTGCCCTGCAGTGTAGCTTGTTGAATTCCGGTTGAGACTCGATCTATTTTCCTCTCTTACCCTCCATCTTTTCATCTGCTGTGTCTTTGCTGTCTGCAGCTGCAGCGCCATCTGCCGCAGGACGATGTTCTCCTTCAGGAAGCTGAGCTGAAGAATACACACACACACACACACAAAATGACAAACTCATTCTCTCTTTCTGCTTTCCACTAAAATGACAGGGACAACACTCACGTTTCTCTGCAGCCTCTGGAGCTTTGTTCTCCTCCACTTTCAAAGCCGCCGCCTGATTGGCAGCCGCTTCGTTCTCCGCCACAGCTTTCACATGCCCCGCCTTCTCCACCTCTTTCATGTCCTCCTTCTTCTCTGCCACCGCGTTGTCCACTAACTCATTGGAGAGAACTTCACCTCCACCCAAATGCACCTCCTCTTTCCTCACGACAGGCTTCTGTTCCTCTTCCTTTGTGTCTTCTGCCTTCACGTGCTCTTCATCTCGTTTAGGTTCTTCTTCTCCTCCCGCGGCTTTTTCTTCCTCTTTTCCTGTGTCTATTTTGACCTCATCATGTGGAATGGGTGGCTCGTGTCTGTGGGCTTCTCCCTCTGGCACTGCTACACCTGAGCAAACACACACACAAAACTTTGTGAATTCTAGGAACCAGGGAAAATTTGGTTTTGGTTTTGGGGGGCGAATCTCAAAGTACCTCACGATTTAGAGGGCCAGGACTCGATTACTGATGCATTAACATTTTTCTTCAAAAACATAGTGTATTTAGTTATAAATACTAAAATTATACACTGATATTATCCAGCATGGACTGGCCCAGTTTATCAGTGTTGGAGGGGTGTGCAGCACTGCTGTGTCACAGCTATACAGTGTGAAACGTCACAAGCACTTTTGCATCGGAGATCATGGTCATGGACGCTGTTTAGCCCCTTTCCATTCAAACTAGTTGGCAACACTGAGTGAGAGTTGAGATTCCACGTCCTCACCAGCATCAGGACGGTCCAGCTGCACCTCCTCCTCTTTCGCCGCCTTCTTCCTCCCCTCAGGAGCTTCCATTGGTCCTTTAATCTGAGGCGCCTCGGCCTGGTTCCTCTCCACAGCCTGAGCCACTGCATCATCATGGAGGTCAGACTTTTCCATCTCCACTGACTTCTTGTTTCCAGGGTTGTCTGCAAACAAACACAGAGAAATCAATCTGTGACAACACCGCTCATAAAATTATGGCCCCTGTGAAAATATCAGGCTCCATACTTATCTTCAGCCAACCTGTACTCCCCGTCGACAAAACACAACTGTAAATCATTTCATAACAGATTTATACATCTATAAACTGGAGTTTTCACACCAGGATCTATGTTTCCTCTTGTTGATATCATTCCTCTCGGGATTTTTGTTTGTCTTTGTATTTTTTCCACAGGTTATAAAGTGAGTCTCAGAAATATGAGACTAAATTAAGCAACCATAAATGTGACATCTCATTTATTCAGTTTTTTTTCCTTGTTGGCAAAAGGTAAAACCACTGTATTGTAATGTAGTATATTTATCACTATCATTATTTTCGTGTTAAGTGGTGTTTATTGTACACATTTATTGTAGGCATTAAAATAAATTAACACCCTCACATAGACTGTTACTCTCAGCTGTAATTGATTTTCTGCTGCTGATTTCTCACATACAGGATCCACCAGGGGGCAGCAGATACTATAAATAGCAAAGTAGGCACACTAAGTGCAGTATAATGAATGAGAGAGAGTAAGAGGGGGCATGAATTGAAATTGAAACTGACAAACAGGAAATGGGTGTGCAAGGGTTAGAAGGTGGAAGAAAGAAATATTAAATTTAAAATTCAAATAAGGGTTTGGCTGAGTCTGACTCACAAAGATGTTGAGCCACACACACTTTGTTAGGAAAGAAGGTTAGAAAAAGATGTAATTAAAGAACCAAAGACAGGGCGTAAAACTAAAAAGCACCTTCTCTTTCAGCCTAAAACACACTACCATTTGTTTCGTCTGGGCCCCTCTACCCTCCCCAATCCTCATATCACGCTTTCCTTTTATACAGCCAGAGCTCGCAGGCATTTTATAGCTGCCACGGGAGATACGGGAGGAGACGGGGGGGTTGCAGACGATGTGTTTTGGGGCGGGGGGAGAGGACGAGGAGGAGGGCGGCAGCAGAAATGAACTGAGGTAGAGGAAGAGTGGGGAGAAATTGCTGGAGTTTGAAGGGCATCACTCTTGCTCCATCAATGTCAAGTACACAGCGCTGCACTCAGATATTATCAAGAGGTTATCTCTTCGCCCTGCCTGTCTGTCGATCACCCTGTCTGTCTCCATCTTTTGTTCTCGCAGAGATGAAAGAAACCCTTTCTTTTCCTGTGGCTTTGTGCTTTTTGTTTTAGCCTCAATGGCCCTTTGCAGTTTGGCTCATACTCTCTTTAGGCTGCTGTTTAAGGCCAGACTTTGAAAAACACACACACACAAAAAAAAAAAGCAAAACAAAACACACATCTTTTGTGTTGATGATGCATTTTGTATGAAATAATTGCTGCTGTCCATTTTCAGAGCATGAAAAGAGACCTGGCTCCAGCCGACTGAGGTGAATGTTTCCATGGCTCATTAGTGAAACACTTTCATTTACAGTCCATGGAGGAGATAAATGATCACCGGCCATTAGTGCATGTCACGATCTTTACCGTGCGGTTCGTGGAGGTCCGGGAGCGGCAGGTTGCTCTTGTCGGGTGTCGAAGCGAGGGCTGGGTGTTTGATGCTCGGGCTGCTCGCTGATATTGAGAGAGTGGTGAAGGTGCTGATGAGCAGGATTCCCAGACCCACGAAGAGCACCAGCTATAGGACAGAGGGGAAAAAATGTCAGACACAGTGAATAAACCCCGTCATTTTTCATTCAATGAAACGATGATCAGAAAAGTGTATAGTCTCAGGGTTGTAACCTGAGCGAGGATGCTCTTCTTCTGGATTTTCTTGAAGATGAGGGCAGGGCATATAAAGCAGATGAGACTGCCCATGGTGGCTCCAGTCAGACCCAAGATGGTTTCCACTGAAGAGAGATAAGGGGAAGATAAACACGGTGATTATTGTGTGGCTCTACAGATCATTGATTACTAATGAGGGGTTTATGTACCCAGGATGGTGATTCTGCAGTTGTCAGGGTGTGTGTTCATTCATTTATTGGTGCATGTGCTGTAATTAAAAGGTACATTATATAATACATGTATAGAATGACTATGTGTCATTAGATTTGAAGGATGTTTAAATTTTAATGTATGGCCCAAATGCCCGGTTCACAATATACATGTCGAAAGTACGTCCCTA
This sequence comes from Brachirus orientalis, assembly GCA_016785285.1. Taxonomy (NCBI): domain Eukaryota; kingdom Metazoa; phylum Chordata; class Actinopteri; order Pleuronectiformes; family Soleidae; genus Brachirus; species Brachirus orientalis. The sequence goes on along the minus strand of JAFBJR010000078.1, from coordinate 1,345,289 downwards.
CATCCGAGGTTCAGCTTCTCGCCAATTTTTCCACGCGTTTCATGTGCAGGAACCAGCAAAAATAGACAGAGAAAGCAATATTACATAAAACAGACACATCCCACTGCAGTTTCTGTGTTTAGGCTGAATCTGAATACAATAAAAACAACACAATTTTGGGCTTCGTATTTCTTCTTTACAAGAACAAAATATTTGTTACGCAATTGTAGAATTTTGTCGTTAAAATAGCTTGAAATGGATATTTTCAGCTTCATAGTTTAAAAGGAATTAAAATTGGGTATTGTGATATCGGACATGAAAACGTACTATCATCCAGTTGCAGCCCTAGTTGCATTGCATCTGATAATAGCTGTGTAGTTCTCAATGTTTTTTTATCTGTCCCCACAAAAAAATAAATTAATTAAATTGACTGAACAACCCACCTGAATATTTAGCCCTTAAAGGTCCAGTGTGTAAAATTTAGGCAAAAATATCATTTGGCAGAAACTGAAGCTAAAATAATTACAAGTGTACAGTCATGATTTTATGAGTTGTTTTTAAATTACCCCAAAATGAGCCTTTTATATTTATATCAGGAGCCAGCTCAGCTTTTATGGAGGCCGCCAATTTCAACCACCATGTTTTTTCAATAGCTCAGGAAGGACAAACTAAATGTCTATTGAATTTTGATGTAAACTGAAGGCTACATGAGTTCACCAAGACACTCAGGCGGCCAGAATGAGACGAGGGATGTTCAGCTGCAGCATACAACGTCGCCAAACTCCAAACTAAAATGAGCCAGCAGGTGCCAATTCAAGTTTGTACCACCAAAACTGACTGTCTTCAGTTTCTCTTCTGTCAAATCCATGCTCAGTGTCGCGCAGCCACTTCCTAACTGCCTCTGTCATTTTTTTTTATAGCCAGCAGCTGCCGCCCCTGGCAGCAGAAGCCCTGTCCCCACCCCGGTCTCTGTGGACCGCACTGGCTCTGCGCTGGGCCTGGAAACCCATCGTTCATCCAGTGGACGGACACCGTATTGTCTCGTTCAGATTTAGTGTCCATTCTCCCCCAGGGTCCTTACCTCCTGTCTCCTCAGTCTATTAGTGTGATTAGTCCAAACTTACTCAGTGTGTGTGTGTGTGTGTGTGTGTGTGTGATGCACCAATCAAAAACTCAAGAAAACAGCCTCCATGTGAAAGAATAAATAAAACACTCATGTTCACTGTTACATCTGCACCGTTTTGGGGTTTTATTTGTGAGAGGGCACAGAATTAGAGACAGTATCGGTGTGTACATGCGTTGTGTGAGTGTGTGTTTACGTGTGTCGTGTGTGCTTGTGTGAGTGAGCCTGGTAGAATAATAGCCCCATCTTCCCGTCGGCCCGTCTCAAAGGAGATAAAAGTTAGGGCCCTGATTTAAGGACTGTGTTAGAGTGTGACAGTCACTGACTCGTAAAGTCACATTCACACATGTCGTAAAGCTCCTCCCCTACTCCGCCCACAGCGAGGAACACATGCACCTTAAAGACTCCTAACCAGTGGACTGCACACATATGAACACGTACAAACACACAATTTTAATTCACTCAATCCCTGTCTGACACACAGAGAGAGAAAGAGAGAGAGAGACTATACCGTTGGGAATGAGAATGCCTCCCAGCATGGTACCAAACACGATGCAGAGGGTGATCATCTTGAAGCGCAGAGGAGGCATGTATCCCCCGGCAGCAAACGTCCCATCCTTCTGCTGTGAAGATGGAAGCAAAGAAAGAAAGAAAGAAAGAAAGAAAGAAAGAAAGAAAGAAAGAAAGAAAGAAAGAAAGAAAATTCAAGCAATGTGTGTCTAACCGAATTCAAGTTTACAACTCGTTTTGAATTCATTTTTTTTTACCAAGGCACATGAAATTATTCCCATTTCCCACCATTTTACACTACTTAGAGTACATCAGTGCAACGCAGATTTATCTGAATTAAAAGAGACAGTCAGATGAGTTAATGTGCCTGTGTTCACATCTGGATGTGATCAAAATTTCACTAGAAAAGATCCACAAAAGGTGGATAAATAAAGACACTTCTGTCTTCGAAACTGTCAAACTGCACCACAGAAATGACTTGACTGCCTGCTATTTCCACAATAATGGGTGCAAAATTAAAAAAAAAATTACAGCTAATTTAAAAGTCAAAGCAATTTTTGTGGTGTTCTGCTCCATTTTCGCACCGTACATGTCAGCTTTTTGACATTAAAAAGCCTCGGTTGCTAAATAGGTGGTTGTTTCTTACTAGCTTTCAAAACATAATGTCACCTTGCCACTTGAAATAATAATTTTATTTAATTAACTTAAATGTGATGCAAATTATTTTCTAAATTACCTTAACACAAAGTAAAAAAGCATAAAAAATGGACAAACAAGTTAATTTCAGCACTTTTTTCCAACCCAGGTGTCACCCATTCAAAATCAAAATATATTAATAAAAACCAATAATCAACTTAGTTTTACAGCTTATTCACAATAAATGCATTCATTTTAACCTCATTAACTTCAAATTCAGCTCACCTGCTGCTCAAAAAGCATAGTGTTGATGGCCTGGCGACACGGCAAGATCATCATGGGAAATCCCACAGCCACGGACATCATGAAGCCCACGCGGATCATTTCTGTCACCAGGTTGGACGGAAAGTTCATCAGCACGTTGCCCGCGATGTCGTCTGTGAAGCTAACGTAGCCAAAGAAGCCAACCTGGTTTAGAGAAGTAAGAGACGAACAAAAACGCAGAAATAAATAAGGTTTTCTTTGACTTTTTTTTACTGGCTTTAGTTCCTTTTCTTCTTTAAAACTGAGAGTGTTTTTTATTTTTTCCTTTTATGTGAAGAACTTTGAGTATCTTGCACATATTGCCAAGTGCTGTATAAATAAACATTGATTGATTAATAAAAGAAACTGTAAGCATGCAAATGACATGTGTTTGGTCTAATGGAAATTAGAGGTAGAAGGAATATTCCAACTGTTTTACTTATTTATATAATTTTACACTTTTACAAATAAACTTTTTTTTTTCCCAAAGGTTTACTTCGAAATATTTAGTTTTCTGTTCACCCTAAGGATAAAGTTTAGTCAGTAAATATTAATAATTACTGCAAAATGGACTAGGGCTGTAAATAATAATTATATCCATAAATTAATAATCGATGAGTTGTTTGGTCCCGAAAATGTCAAAAAATGTTGATTATTGTTTCTCAGATCTCAAAGTTATGATGTTCTCAAATGTCTTCTTTTGGTGCACAAACCAACATAATTCAGTTTTAATTATTTCTTTGTCATATGGAGCAAAGAAACCAGAAAACTTTCCCATTTAAGACACTGAAAAGTCTAAATTGGTATTTTTAATTATTGTAATTACTAAAATAAACACTCAAAACGATTAATTGATTATAAAAATAGATGCATTAGATCCATGAAGTACACATTTATATGTGTACAGCAGCGTGATCGACAGCCGATATCGTTCAGTAAGGGCCTGGTGCCAAGTGACGTTGAAATCGTAAAATCTCACGGCTTCACACCAGGAGTTTGTTTTCGCAAAACGTCCATTTGTATATAAAGTCCACGGCACAGACAGAGAAAATACCCGTGACTGGTGTGAATGACGGTGACATCTACACTCACTGTGATGTAGAAGATGGTGACGACATTGAGGGACGAGGTGAAGATGGTGCTCATGCGTTTGACGGACGGCTCGTCCAGGCTGTCGTAGGTCGGCAGCACCTGCCTGTGAGAGACAAACGGCTCAAAAAACAAACCAACCAACAAACCCAGTACATGCCACATGGGTGCTGCTGTGGTGCATTCATGTGTCGTCACTGAATTATCAGTATATTTACATTTTTAGAGGCACAACTTTGCCATTAAAGTCTGGAAAGGAAGGGCAGGGTCCTGTACATGTAGCGTGACTCAACAGAATTGTGTTGCAACAGCTGCTCAGTCATGGTCTACAAAGCTATGTGGTAAATATCAGGTTTTTCCTTTTTTTTTGTTTCCTTTAACGAGCAGCCATATGGAAGCCCATTTGTGCCACTCAATAATCAAATGATGCATCACTGTCCTCATGTCCTTGTCAGCGTTCCTCCTCAAATAAGTGTTTTCAGCTTGTTTTCTCTTCTTTTCTGGAGCTCATTAGATTTTTAACCATGCAAGTCAGCCATCGGTGACGTTAAATAAAATCTGAGACAACAGTCTCGTCGACCGCCACAGTCTGTTTGAGTGATTTATGCTGATGCAGACATGTAAATGCGCAATAAATGAACCTGTGTAGAAGTCAAACATGCTGATTAAAACATGAGGTAAAATGGGTAAATGTAATTCTAGATACAAAAGTACTTCAGGCCAACTGACATACACATGAATGCAACGTTTTCAGCAAAATGCATTTATTCATGATACTAAATAAATAAAAGTCGTGTTTAATTTTCTTAAAGTGAGTCAAGTGAAGTGATGCCCTGTAGGACTGAACAATGAATCGTTTTTTCAAATCAGATATCGCAATATATCATATTATTATTATTATATGATATAGTATTTGCATATCACATAATAGATTTATGGAGTTTGACACACGTGCTACCAGGTTTCAGTTGTTTCCAAACTTTGAACTTCAACCTTTGGTGCCACAAAATCCCAATAAATGGACCTTTGTCTGAATATATTACATACACAATGATGAATATATAAATTCTATGGAAATCAAAAGGTAATACCGGTTTGAAAAACTGCAATTACGGTGTTTCCACTACATTTTAGCAGTGCTGCTACACCACCATTACGCACCACTGCTATAATTTCATACGCCCACTGACAGTACAGATGCATGATATTGGACATTTTCCTGATAACCAATACCGATATATTTATGTTCGTCCCTGTGCTTAACTGCAGAGGTCATTTAGCCTCTTCTGTAGTGAAATTAACATAATATTTTTCATACTCATGTTCATCGTGCAAAATAATTAAACGTTAAAAAAGTAATAGCTGTAGAGCGCGCTAGCATTGAAGTCAAGGAGGTAGTCGCCTCTTTAGTCTAGTGTTTTAGTCCTATAGTCATACATGGGGATCTTGAGGCGTTTGCCGAAATCCGACCATGCATTTTTAAGCAAATATCGACCGATAAAGGTATCGTGCCGATAATATCATGCATCCCGAATTGATATAAAAGCATCATTAATGATTAGCGCTCATAATCTGCATGAGTGAGCACCAAAATTTACAAATGATGACAGAAAAAAGAAAAATTCTCCAATGAATATAAGGCCATTTATTTAAATTTGAACAAATATGGGCTGAAAAACAAATTCTATGGGAAACACTGAATTCTATTTTTTTTTTTTTTTTTCCAAACCTGAATTGTTCAGCCTTACTGACATGGTGATGGGGAGGTGAAGTGTGTAGAAGTGAGAATGTGCGTGTGTGCGACACAGCAGTGAAAGTGATTTTGTCATATTCTGTCCTGAGAAAGTGTGGCAACGAGAAGAAAACTGTCGACACATTAACCTGTGAATTTACAGACACACACATTAGTGAATCTTTGGCAGGTTTTAAAGCATTATAACTCTCCTGGCAGACTCTCAGTTTTTCCCTCTCTCGCTCTCTTATTTATAAGTGAAAGGAAGAAACAGAGAGAGGAAATGAGGAAGAGGGAGAACGCAACCATAGCTTTCTCAACCTCTCGTTCTCGCTCTCTTTTTCACACACTCTGCTTTTATGAGCGAGCACTGTCCCGTGGTGCTATTCCTTAATGCTCGTTTAATCCGCCAACCACTAAATCTCAGAGCCAAGGTTAAATAAAACGGCATATTGTAAGTGGGGAGCTAAAGCGTCTAATGGTCACCCAACAGTCCAGACTCCGAGGCTAATGTGTTTTTATTTGCTTTAACACTGGACTTTAAATGGAGGAACTATGAAAGAGAAGCTCTTTAAAGTAAGTATGTGGAAATGCGTGTGCGTGCGCTGTAGATAATATCATTAACTTGGCGACTGAAAGTGCACTGACAGTAGCATCACAGAGGGACATTTTCGCCGCACATGTTTTTCTTATGTCCCTCTATTACGAGCTAACTGCTCCTCGCAATTCAAACATGCAGCCAACAGAACAACGGGGTCCAGCTCCCTCCCATCTCGTCATAATGGCCATGTTAAGTAATGTTTTAACTGAAAGTAAACACATTTCATGAATGTAATAAAAAAAAAATCCAATGTGCTGAGAGCTGTTTAATCAGCCCGTGAATACATCAGTGTGTCTGTGAGATGGCGGCGGTCCAATGTGTTGATTAGTGGTTTGGCTAGAGCCGCCTGACGGAGCGCTCGCCTCGCTCGGCCTGACCACAGGCCAAGAAATCACACTGCCAAATATCACTCAGCAGTGCTGGTGGGAACCAGCACACAACACACACACACATAGTTATTCTTCTCCTAACACACAAACACCTCACTCACTAATGAACACGTCCGACATACTATAATGTTATGTTGGCTCTGTGCGATTTACAGTCATTGAAGTCTTGGTTTCTGCCCTCAAGTCTACAGTTGCCCAATCCTGCCACTTCCTTCCCTGACTGACTCGCACAAGCAAACAAAAAAAAAAAACTATATTTACCACCATCACCCAAACATCTGGCCCCTAAGAACCTCACCATAGCACCACCTGTATCCTTCCCCAGCACTAAGGCTACATCCATACTTTCCCATTTTCATTTGAAAACGCAAAAATTCTGCTCTGGATACGCCATTGTCCACACTAGCAAAGTATTTTGGAACCCCCAGGAGCTTGACAGGCAAAAACAGAGATCTTTTAAAGTTATCAGCATTCCTGCCCTACATACCTCCCTGCATCTTTTGCGTATAGGCTTTATGTAATGCTTCCTCTAGGGGGCAGTGCTGAGTGCCAAGTTGCAGGCACAAACAAACATGTAACCACTGAAGAGGTTATTTTATTGTGCTTGATTCAAAAAAGACTGAAATGAACATTTACTGAAAGACCAGTGAATGTTAAGTCGTCCAATTAACATCTTATAGATGGATGAAATTTCACACCATCTTGCAGAGACACCATTTTTAAATGCCCGTATAGACTCTTCCTCATAATTTTCCTGACTGGTTGGACTATTGACTCTGCCCCCTGTCATTTCTGGTGCTATTGCTTGGTTTCATGCGACATGCAAGATGACGGATGAACATTAATATCTGCTGTGTAGCGTATAAATGGGCCTTTAGAAGCAATGACACAGTTACCCACATTAATTTCCTGAGTGGTTCTTATCAGCCACGACTTGACAGTTAATGGTGAGTTCCAGTTTGAATCTCCAAGTTCCTAGCCGGAAGTTTTAACTGGAATGCCCCCTTCAGTTGGATTTCCAACTTGGAAAGTCGAAGGGAACCACACAAACCCCGATATTGGACTCCAAAATGGCTGCCACTTGTGTCAATACACTCAGCAAATTTTACTGTTATTTGCAATTCTGTCTTATTTGTTTCACATTAAAGTCTCATTGACTTAACACACAGCATACGCTGTTTGTGGATGGATGTAGCCTTAGACGAGACTTCGTACACTCAGACTCGCTGTAATCCCAGAACAAGCGCTTCACATGTAGAGGACGGGACAAAAGAGGCAGTGACAAACATGCAGATGGGTGAAGATGGAGGAAATAAACAAATAAGATGACTCGGCTCCTGAGCCACTGTTTGGGGTGGCTGTCGTTCAGGAGGTAAAGTGGGTCGTCAACTAATTGGATGGTCAGTGGTTAGATCCCTGCCTGAAAGACTACTGTCCCCTACCCTCTAACATCCATAGATTTAAAGTCATAGCGTTGATAGTCTCAGAGTATGATTTTGCAAAGACTGTGGATCTTGCAAAGCCACAATTTACAGGAATATTACAAACTTTAAGTGAAATTTTTATTCATTTTTTTTTATTAATCTATTAATTCGTTTGGTGCACTGATGCAAAGAACAGTGTGAAACCTTCGCATCCATGTGCTGTGAAAGTCTACACACGAGTCTCAGACTTGTCTACAACTGTATATTTACCTCCGCCAAGGAGGTTATGTTTTCGCCAGTGTTGGCTTGTCTGTCTGTTTGTTATGCAATTTTAATGTTAAAAATCAGAAAAGTTGAATAAAATTAACAAAATTGTATGTAATGAATATTTATGGACTGCTCTTGTAGAATCAAATTCTGCGTTGAGTTTGCGTGTCTTTTAGGAATTAACTACACAACTTAATGTCATTGTTTTTCAACATGTGTTGGAACTGCCAAATTGAGTTGGAAAAAAAGCAGTAGTACAGTAAAAAAAAAAAAAGCAGCTGGGCTCTCAGGTTAATTTAAGAGAGGTCAGTCTGATCAGTGGAGCAAAAACAGATGAGCTGTCTGGCAAAGAGAGGCTGGTTCTTTCACTCCACTGCTTTTCACAAACACCTTATTTCCACCACAAATCAGTGAATCTCTCCAAACCCTCCTCTGTGGCCTAAAGGAATGATACAAGCATGAAGTACATGCACTTAACGTGACATGCAATCAGATTCTACATGCAGAAATTAAGCATCCAATCCACTCTGTTAACCAGTGGAGAAAACCCACAATTCAGATTTTTGATTATTGCCATTCTGAATCAATTAGTGTTCAGATTCATTTTTCTACGGCCTGAGTTTGGCATTAGTTTCTATCCATGATCCTGTGCGGGTGGAGGGGCGGGGTGGAGTACTTACGACTGACAGGCGAAGGCCATCCCACAGATTGGGAGACAGCGAAACACGCCCTCCAAGCGAACCACATTGACCTGCCCTAGCCACAAACCGCTGCGCAGCCCATGTTTGAACGAGGACAGCACCATCTAAAGGGAAGGAGGGGTGTGGTGGGTTACAGCCCGAACCAAATAAAGACAAGAGCAGGAGAACACGAAGAAGAGGAGGAGGAGAAGGAGGAGGAGGGGGAGGCTGCACCCAAGTTGAATTCTCATGAACAGATAATAGAAAAGGTAATGAACGAGGAGAGAAAACAAGAGAAAGTGAAGTGATTTGGCAGGAAATCCCATACTGAACAAGCAAAAACCTGCCATAGCTTGACAAATGGGAGTCATGAAGGTGATGAATGACACATTTGAAAAAATAAAACATAAATGTAACAAAAAAACTATGCCACAGGACAGGTTTTTGAGCAGCATGTATTTCTTACATCCCGTTGCTTTAATTTCCTGATGGAATGACACTTCAGTTTTCCAGCCGTCCACACCCATAACCAGGCTGCTCATAGTGGGTATGGAGCAGTGCCGAGAGCCCCTTACTTCCTCTGCCTCATTACTACTGCCACCAAAACCACACACACACACACAGGGACGCACTCAGAGCTGAGATGGCTCCGATCAAACCCGAGTTGAAGGGTGAAAAATGGGGATGATTGATAAGAATGGGTGGAACAGGTAGGTGGTCAAGGGGGAATTTCAGGAGCATGAAGTTGCAAGGAAGACATTGAGCTTCCCCCCCCCCAACTGCACACACACACAGTGGTGTTATTTGGGGCGGGGGTAGTTTCTGTGGTTTACTTACGGGTGACAGCAGAAGGTTGTGGCGATAATGGGCAGGCACTGAATGACGCCCTTGAGGCGCCACAGGTGAACCCGCTCCATCCAGGAGCCCGAGATTATGCCGTAGCGCAGAGATGACAACACTATCTACATAGCCAGCAGCAGGATCAGCAGCATGAGAGAGAGAGGGAGGCAAACACGGGGTGTAGAGGAGGAAGTGAATGGGGAGTGAGGAGGAAGAGGAGGGCATGGGGGAAAAGAGGAAGATAAGGAAAAAGCGGTGCGATAAGCAGGAGGGAAAAGGAGAGAAATGAAGGGTAGGATGAAAGAAGGGGAGGGAAGGAGATTACATCACTGTTAGGTGGGTTAGGGGTCTGGACCGGTCCAAGCTTAGACCAGGCCTGGTTCAAAAACCAGACACACACCACACCACTCTGATCCAGGCCATTGTCGTGCTGCTGAACTGAACTTCACATTAAACAACAGTGAAAAGAGCAGTTTGACGTCTGGGGAAGCAAAACTGGAGGTCAGCTAAATCACATACACAAACACAACCTATTTATGTGCTAGGGACGCACGATATTATCAGCATGATATCCATATTGGTCGATAGTGGCTCTAAAATGCATTATTGGATATTGGCAAACACGCCAAGATACCCAGTTGGCAGAATAGGCCGCTACCTTCTTGACTCACCATTATATTTTATGGATGTTTATTTTGCACATGGAAGAAAATGTGCTGTGATGACATAAGTACTAAGTAATAAGCACTGCAGTTATATTGGCATATCAGTTCTATATCAGCAAAAGTACAATATCGTGCATCCCTAGTATGTGCACAAAAAAAGTGGCTGAACCACATGAGGCAGGAATAAAAGCTGTTGGACACAAATGAGGACATTTTAACTTTAACACCTTTACATTGAGGCAGAAGGTTTGACAAAAAAAATGTCCATTGTACATAATAAGTAAAATTAAATGCACAATATTTCTGCTCATGGTGGGTCCCCAGTTGAAACAATGACAAAAACACATCATTGTTTGATGACATTGTAAAACAGCATGAGATCATCTATCAACAAAACTCAAGGAAGTTATAGCAGAGACTAAAAATTGACCACAATCAAACAGTCCATCACCTTGAACAGAAATACAGATTTCAATGGTTTTAAAGAGAGTTGGAAACTTTTTGGTTTAAGCACGTACACTACTTAACAAAACATATAATATAATCTGTAGTTTTTAGATATGTTAATCAGAAAGTTAATGCAGAAATGTTACAAATTGTATAATCTGCAAGTGAATAATAAGATAAATGTGTCCCCAATTCCCACTACAAGTTTTACTTTTCATCTTATGGAATCAGCACAACTGTGTTTGTAACAGCTCAGTTGTGCGAAAGAGGTAAAAAATAACTATATTGGACCGATATCAGCACCAGAAGATACTCACTGTTGTGATATTTGTATTATATCGGGCCATGATTAGTATTAACCTCAGAAATATTACAGCATCCAGCTGATAACGTGGTCTTGTTAATAAATGCTGGAGCAGAGAGGTATACAAATACAAATGAAAATGTCATGTTGACTTAAGATAAGACCAAGTTTTCTGTGTCAAATGAGGAAATAGAGAAAGAGAATTCCCCACAGATGCAAAGGTTTTGTGATTTAGTGCAGTTGACCATCTGGCCACCATTTACTTTGCACTTTCAGGTGCTTAAAATGTCTCTAGTGGCCAATTTCTACGTGACGTCTCCTTCTCGGGGGAAAGGCTTTGTTTCAACCTTTAATAAAGAGCTGGGCAGCAACAGTTTTTTTCTGCCTTGTGATTCAGTGAGGATTTACTCTTTAAAAAAAAAAAAAGAAGAGGAAGGAAGAGGAAGAAGACGAGGGAGAGCAGCAAGACAATATCATGTTGGAGGAATCCATACAGAATAAAACATCACAACATGAATTTAGGGCTGCAACTAATGATTATTTTCATAATCCGTCAATCTGTCGATTATCCTCTCCATTAACTGATTTGATCAAAAAACTCAAAATGCCTCGTTTTGTCATTAAAATTCTACTGTTTCAATTATTTATTTGTTATATGCAGCAAAGAAACCAAAAAATATTCACATTTAAGAAGCTAAAAAAATCTGAGAGCTTGTTTAATTATTAAAAAGAACACACACAAAAAAAATATAAATAAAATCAAAATAGTTATAATATATAGCAATAATGGAGTATCTGATTAACAGATTAATCGTTGCAGCCCTATATTAATAAATACAATATTCAGAGGGTAAAAAACAAGCTTCAGTTAAAAAGAGATTTTTCTAATTGTCTTATCTAATAACACTGGAGAAATAAAAACTGAACTAGATTCCGTCTTAGAAGAAAGAAAGAAAAAAAAAAAAGATACCTAAAAGCTCTGAGGAAAACATTTTTCTATTGCTACGGCTGATAATTAATTACTTTTGTCAATGATTTTTTTTAAACATGCTGAGTGCTTTTTAACTGCAGCCAGACTCTTTCAAATACATTCAATTTAATAAGTCAGTGCTGCAGACATCAGAGAAATGAACTCGTTTTCTACCTTGTGCATTTTGATCGTTAAGCTGCATATGTCGAGTGAGAAAAGGCCTGCTATGCAGTGCAGGGTGTCGCTGCTGCCGTGACGGCGTGACTCACCGTGAACATGAAGAGGGTGTAGAAGATGAGAGCCATGGCTGAGAAGGACTGTAAGGAGGCCATCATGTTCCTCTGCAGACTCAGCGGGAGCACGATGAAGAGAGACACGGCGATCAGCAGCACCACGCGGAAACTGCCAGTCACCTACGGAGGAGAGCGGGACGCCGTTAAACAACTATGATGTCTCCAAGGCGTTTGTTTGATTGTTGTTTCAAACATTTGCTACAGTTTTCAAGTATTTTGGCCAAGGTTGAAGGTTGAATTCTGCTGCAGTTACAGAGACTAGTCGGAATTTTCCGAGTTCCTAGTTGAAAGTTTCAACTGGAATGCTCGGTCAATTTGGATCGCCAAATCGGAAAGTGAGCGAAACCTCACATACCTCGACACAGGATTACAAGATGGGTGCCACTCGTGTTACTAGTAAAAACACTCTGCTACGTTTACTGTTAATTGCATTTCTGTCTTATTTGGTTCACATTAAGTAAGACATACAAATGCTACTGTTCAGTTTTCATATGTGCACATGCTGCTTGTTTGTGAAAAGTGACTTGCACAGCATTGTTATTAAATAATATTACTAACAATGGCTAACCCAGGATACGTAAGGAGACATGACTCCCAGTTCCAAATTCCAACTTCTGCTGTAAATAGAATGTACAAGAGTTTTAGTCTGGACAGTTACCCAAAGTCACTCACTCAGCTACGAGTGAAAAGTTACGTAAACATTTACTTTCAGTTTTAAGTACACGCACTTCCTTTTTACCGTTTTTTTCTTGCAAACAGAACCTTCTGAAACCAAGCAACGGAGGGGAAAGTATCTAGAGAGAGATTCCTATATACACTGACACACACCTCCAAACATGTACAGCAAGTATGTTTTCAGATGTGTTCAAACTAAAATGTAGTCGCATGGGTGTAGCCTAAGAAGAGGACAAACCTGTAAACCCAACAGCTGAGCGAAGAAATTAGAGCCCAAATCAGCGATGACGACGTAGAAGGCAATACATGTCCCCAACATCAGTCCAATCATACTGCAGGGACAGAGAGAGAGGAAAATAATATCAACTGTTAAGATAAGGTAAGATAACCCATGTAGTGCCCTGACAGGAAAATTAATGGTGTAACAGCAGCAAAAAAAAATCAAAGGTAAAGGTGATAAATGATAAACATGAATTTAACATGCATGCATTTCAGTGTTGATAACTAAAATAAATACATTCATGACAAAAACATGATTTATGTGCCAAATTTACTTTATAGACTGTGTAGTCTAAATAAACTCAAATATTTAAAAGGTAAATTAAGTACATGTGGTGTTAACTCCATCAAATATTGTGGAGTGGATCTTGTGGAACATAAAATTTGCATTTAATGGATTTTTTTAGTATGTCATTATCTGTGTACAAAAGGAAACTAAAAATTCAGATTCTGTACAATAATGTTCACTCCCTCAGGAGAACAATGGCACATATTTGAATCATTTTAAAATATTTTTTTAATTAGTATACTGTATATTCTTCTGGCTGTGGGTTTTCATACAGTACAAGCCCCTATAGTTTTCAGTAACACCCTTAATGATTCTATTTTAACTTGATTCTCTTGCATTTAAGTGTGTGAAATAAATAAAATATGCAAGGTGGACAAATAATGAGACTTGCCTCGTCTCCACCAGTGTTTTTCCTGGTTTCCCATAAGCATGGAAAGCTGCAGAGAAGAGAATAACATCAGTGTGAACAACCTGAAGACAAACAGATGTCATTTTCACAAAAATAGACTCTAGTGATAAAATCAAAGTAGCATAATCTTTCTTATCACGCTTTCCTAACACACGTGTTGCTGTTCTTCTGCGCGTGAACAGTCCAGCTGCTTGAACCTGTAATGTTTACATCCACGTGTTTGTCAGTGGGGTGGTTTGAGTTCAAGCTCCTGTAGCTGGCACATTTTTCATTTCAGTAACGTCAGTTATGACAGCGTCAACTCACCCAGTCCGGCATAAGTCCTTCGTTTGGTGTTGCTGGCCGTGTGAACCAGAAACATGCACGACTTGTGAGTCATCCAGGAACAGAAGAACAAGAGCAATGTTCCCAGCACTATCCCACACTGCAAGAGGAGAATCAGCAGTTAACATCTATAGGTGTCAAAGAAAAAAAGATTAATGCAAAAATGATTATTCTAAATCTTCTAAATCTAAATAAAAAAATGTTGCTTCAGTATTGCTGGGCAAAGCCTGTATAATTTCAAAAGACCCATCACAGTGTAGTAGAAAATGAAGACTTAGGTTTTATATTACAAGTGAGCCAAGGATCACAACATGGACCAAAGTATTTGTCCACACTTGTTAAGTATTGAATTCAGGTGTTGCAATCCACCCCTTACCTCCAATAAAGGACAAAATCTTAATGCTTCAGCAAACCAAGTTATTTGGAAAATGCTGTGCTTCCAACTTTGTGCTAACAATTTAAGGCTGTTTTCTATTCCAACGTGACTTTGTGAGCCCCAGTTCACAAAGCAAGGACTCTAGACATGGTTTGACTTTTGAGTTTGGTGTGGAAGAACTTGACTGGCGTGCACAGAGCCCTGACCTCAACCCCAATCGAGCACCTTTGTGATGAACTGGAACAGAGACTGTGAGCCAGACCTTCTCGTCCAACATCAATGTCTGACCTCATCAATGCTCTTACAGAATGAATGGGCACAAATACCCAAAGAAACACTTCAAAATCTTGAGGAAATGTCTTCCAAGAAGAGTGGACAGTGATATAGCTGCAAAAGGGACCAACTCCATATTAAAGTTGAGTACGTCATTACAGTCCCTGTTTTGTCCATATAGTGTATATCATACCCTCACGTAACCTTTTCAGGTTATACCCAATTTAACAAGGTCAAGTTTAGCTTTTTCTTGGATTTACTTGTGGTTACGGTGCCTTTTTTCCCCAAAGACAAAAGCAACCTAATCTTGCAAATATTGCCCGTACAGATTTCATGACCACAAAACTTTTCTGAGCACACAGCATCAGAGTAGACGAAGAAAAATTGCTAATTTTGTATAAAATTTCCCTCTTACAATCATTGTGTGAAAACATTAAGGTCTATGTAGACCAGGGATCTCAAACTCAAATGATCTAGGGGCCCATGAGTGTCTAGTGTCAATCATGGTTGCTTTGATTTGGAACAACACAACTTTCACAATAAAAGACATATTTTTGATTCAAAATTAATCTATATGCGACAAAAGAAAATAGCTCATTATAACTTGATAATAAGGGCCGTGCAGTGCATGTGTCCTATGGTCAGCAGGTTTGAGACATCTGACGTAACCTCTAAGAGGGAGTATGCAAACATTTGTTCAACAAACAAAAGAATGTAAAATACAGTGACAGGGAGAAGACCTAACTTTTTCTACTCACAGATGTTATGCAAATTTGCTTCATCCATGACAGGAAGGGAATTAGCTTTTAGATCATGTGTGACAAACATCAACTGCAACAACAACATTATATGAGACATAAAAAGCGGATATTTTCCATTTTCCTTTGCAATAATTATTATTATTATAGTACTGGCGAGGTCATTACTGGCGCACAGAAAAACAACTTGAGGAAAGTGTGACACTCGCTTAGCCAAATTCCCAACAGGAATACAATAGACTAATTAAATCCCTTACCAGTGTCTTGATGCCTAAAAGAGGAAACAACATATTAAATTAGACAGGGAGGAAATACTATGGTGGAAAATTTATTTTTGTCTTTCCTTTTATTGAGAATAGTCTGGAAAAGTGTTTCCCCCAAACTAACAACAATATATGACAGTATATAGTAGCCTATAGTAAGATTGTCTTTGCCAGTCTTACTTAATTTTTTTGTTTATTTAAGAAAAATATATATACTGGGGCTGCAGTGATTATTCAATTACTAATAGTTTACTAATTTCAACGTCAACTATTTTGTTAATCAGTTCCAGGTTTGGTAAACGCGGATCAAAACTTTCAAGACATTTCCTGACATTTTACGGGCCAAACAACTACTCCGTTAGTCGAGAAAAGAATCGACAGATTAATCGACTATGAGAATAATCGTTAGGTTACCGTACGAGGAAGGACAACGTTAAATCACCAAATCGATCGACTGGTCGTGATAAGGGGCGAGGGCCGTGTTTCTGGGGAGGGATTTTGCCGTTACACCCGCGGGTGAGATGACGCACCTGTTTGAAGCAGAAGGGCATGGTGAGTACGCTGACTCCCACGATGCTGTTCACCACATTCATGATGAGTCCGGAGTTGGACGCCGTCATCTTGGACATCAGTCTGGTCCAAACCCGCTGGGGGAAAATAAAACAGCCCAGAAAAAACGGCAGCAACAGTAGACTGTCCTAACGTGAAACCGTATAATCTCTGGTCCAGAGCCGGGGTAAGGGGAGGGGGTCCGGTCTACACGATAATCCGGGTTTGTGCTTGTCCTTTTCAAATCAGTGACGTGGCGCTCTGCAGAAGCACAGAAAAACAACAAATAGCTCAACATTTGACTCGAATTTAACCTGCGTGTGTATAGTGACACATAAACACAAACGCGAACACAAGCCATTAAATAAAATTAAAAATATTAATTAACTCAGTGAGATTATAATATGTGAAGCATTGAGCTAACATGCTAACATTACCCTGTGGTAGTCTCATCACTCACCTTTATCTGCGCCCTCCGCCTCCTGGACCTATTTTACGTTATCATCGGTGATTTCTTGACATTAAACTTTTATTTATCGCGGCAGTATTTCGTCATCGTGTGCGTAAAAAAGCCAAACGTTGTAATCGAAGCCAACCCAGTTGTAGTTTTGTTTCTAAACGTGTATCCAGGAAGTACGGATTAAAGACGTGGACGTGACAGAAGAGGAAACAGCCTGTTGGGTTTAACGTTGGAGAATTCCTTGGGCGCCCACTAGTGGTCAAATTGGTTTACTGCCATTCCTTAAACCTGCAAAATTAAAGTGTCTCTCGCTTTTTTTTAATTTTTTACTTTTATCTGGGACATTTTCAAATATTTAGTTACATCTTTATTTTGTCCAGTTTGAAATAATCTTACTTTATTTGTTGTTATTTGTTGTTGTTGCTTTTAACTGCTGCATTTTAAATTGTTAATTCACTTACATTAATGTTATGGTTAATAATTTCTTAGCCTGCATAAAAAATATAATGTGAGACGAAATTCTGTATATGTACTATATATTTAAATATTTAGAAAGCCACTCCCTTTTGGAAAACAATGTTTATAAACTGAGAGCAGATCCACTAGCTACTGAAATTTCCAAGACATTTCATTTAATGAGTTTCCTGAAGGCTCAAAGAGGTTAAATCATCCATTATTTCACATGTGAAGAAAAATAATGAAAGAACATTAAGAATTTTGAGTGTCTTTTAAGTTGTTTTGGGATCTTTCATGCCCATTAATCACCTCATGACTTGACAGACTTAGTATCTTGTGACCCTTGTCAATGGTATAAAAACCATATGTTTGAATGCAGGGTTTGTACGTGAAATTCAGCTTTAGTAATTGACCGTTGTACTTCTCTAAATAAGTTTCTTCCACCACTGTCGTGCGCAGTAATCATAACAACACCAGCAGACACACACACACACACAAATCCTGTTTTTCCAGATGCCTCAGAGATTCCCAGCCGGAAAGGGAAACGGGCAACAGGGGGATGTGAGGGCTAAAGGTGTGAGGCGGACACAAAAAGAGAAAAGGCTAAAACAGAAACGGGGCAGTTGTGGATGACGTCTGTGTGTAAAGTTAGCCCAAACACCTGAAAGCACTGCTGGCATTATTTCCATTAGCCACCGCGCCTGCCTGCTGCCCTCTCTGATAGATGACTATTGTGTTGTTTGACCAGGAAGGAGAAGGAGGACAGACGGACGAGGGAGGGGAGGGATTGGGGGGGGGAAGAGCTTGACCCGGGCACTTTCCCCCCACGGACGGAGGATTTGCAGAAGCAGGGATGTGATGAAGCTTTGAAAGGCAGATGTGGGGAATTCTGAGCTGAGATAACGTTTGTGTGGAAAAATCCTGTCCGAAGAATTGTAGTTTTTCTCAAAATCACCTTCACCAACACTCCTCCAAAAAAAAAAAAAGAAAAAAAGCATACTTTCGATGTGGCATTGTAGCAAAAGTTCTCACAACATGAGAAATTTCAATGTTTTGCCACAGAAAAGAATGTTGTGGTCACTCAAAGGTCAAGTGTGCGCTGTAGTAACATGTTTTGACCAGTGGCAATGTGTTTAATTAGCATTTAGTCCCCGGTCAAATACGTGCGTTAATCTTACAGCTGTTAGCGTAGCCGTTAGCCATAAATGTTTTAAGCGAACATCACTTTTTCCAACTTACAGCTCTCGTCTTGTGTTATTTAATGAGCGACTCAGAATAATGTGATGTACTAATAGGTTTTTGGGAATATGTTTAATCAGTGCTTGCAGACTTTTACCAGTTTTGCTGGGAATGCAAAACTTAAGCGAACGCGCACATTTCTTCTTCATAGGCTTAATTATTGGCACTGATGCAAATTCTGGCATCATTTCCTATGACATGTATTCACCTCTCTGGCTGTTAGTTTTACAACTTTTTAGCACTCATTTTTTACCTTATCTTTTTAATTCTGACGTAAAACACTTTTAAAGTTTGAACAAGGGACCGTGAAGGGAAGTAAAAGGTACAAAGTAGTACCAACACTGACAATGAGATCAATTGTGGTGGTGCTTTAACTTCTTTGTTCGACTTGTTTTGTTTCTACTTTTACGACATCGGGTAACAAGGGTAAAACAAAAAAAATTATAAGGTGTTAATTGCCTTTTTTTTTCGGGTTAAAAAAAAAGATATCGGTACTACTGACAAAATAGCCTGTATTGTACTATATTATAGCCAAATTTAATTGAATTTAACACTACTTTTAGTGTGAAAGATGGTTTAAATAAGTTATAATCGGTAACCTTTGTCTGGCTTCACCCAGTGGCCACAGGAAGCAACAGCAGCTTCCGTTAATCAAAACTACTTCCATCTTTAATTTTAGTCTTCCTTTTTGTATAACCTTATTTTGTATCATGTATTCTGTTTTGTTGCCTTTCATTGTTTGCTATTTTTTGCCTTTTTTTTTGCCCTCCCTTGTGGCTTCTTTCCAGCTCCACCTTTTACATACATGATCTAAATAAAAGCTTATTGTCATTGTGTGTGTGTGTGTGTGTGTGAGGAGTGTGTGCCTCTGCATATGTGTATGATCAGAGAGGTTAAGACAGGAAAACCCTGGCCATTGTGCACCAGTGACCCCTCAAAATCAATGTGACAGACCGGTTGATTGGCTGGAGGGTCCTGTCTCTCTGCACCTAATCCCTCAAGGTAGACCCTCGGCCTGGCCTGCCGCTCTCCTGCATGTATGTGCGTGGACGTATCTGTGCTTGTATGTGTGTCTTTCTGCACCTAATCCCTCAAGATGGACCTAAGACCATGGGATGGGGTATTAGTGCAGTTACAGGGGGTCAGGCCTGTGTGTGAGCACTTCTCCGCAGTTGTCCAATTAGACTGCAGAGTACTTGTGCATTTCTATGGGACTCACCCGTGTGGAGGTAGTAGCAGTGGTGGTATTATTATTTTTTTTCCTCCTTCTTCGTTCGTGGGGGCAAATTTTCGGGCAGATTTGGACGGATAACCCAGTTGGGGTGAAATTAGACGCAGGCATCTGGATTTGACCTCAGGCCCTCACTGTGACCCCAGGTCACTTGGGGGTCACGGGGCACAAAGCAGAGCACTGACCCTGCACAGGTCAAGCATGCGGGCGGCTGAAAGGACGCCTTTGTGGGGGCCTGGCATGCTCACTATTTCCCATGAGCACCAGGGGGACTGTGTCTGCCCAGGAAACTGGACCGGAGAGGAGGCCAGACGTGTGTGTGTGTGTAAAACATAATTGATTTTTGTTTATATTTCTCCCTATTTGCCTTTATGATTATCAGTGACTGAAGCTCACAGTTTCACCTGATTATTTTTTAATTTTTTAATTTACTGCTGCGTGACTCGCTGTGTGTGTTTGTTTTTTCTACAATTCGGTGAAACTTCAGTTTGCTCCAGTCCGTCAAGGAGGGGGGGAAAAAAAACTTCCAATTTGTGTTTAAACTCCAGTTGAAGGATTACGCACTCCTCGGTTTAAAAAAAATTCTCCCACCCTCAGGCTAATTCCCCTTTCAAATCCAATCCTGCTTTTTTTCGTAGCAGCTGAAAAGTTGACATTGTGGAGATACGTTTTTTTTTTCTCTCTCTCTCTGTCCTTTCTTACTCCTGTTAACGTTTGTGTGTCACGGAGAGAGAGAGATATGGCTTGGATTTTTAGGTACGCCTGTGGCTGTTGCTTGTGTACATCTGTTAGCGCCTCCTTAATGAGCGCATGCACGCTGCCTCCAGTCCTGTGTGTGGCCCCTAAAGAGGGAGAGAGAAGCCCTCTGCTCCAGTAATCACATTTAATTACGCACCAGCATTAGACGGCCTATGAATAGGGTTTTTAGGCAGGCCTCTCACACAGAAATTGGCTGCATCCAGCTGAACATTGCCCACCTTTGTCCTGCCCGTCCCTCTATATTCTATTAAGACTTTGTCATTTGACCATCAGCAAAGCACTATGGTCGAGCGCTAACAACCGCCGGACTAATGCTACACATTAAAAATGGGAAGGTAAAGGGGAACAATGGGCGTTTTCTCGGCTGAACGGGCGAGCGTCTGCCCCATTAATGAAGCAAATGGACCCCCACATTATACTCTGTCCACAATAACGTGGCACCTAGAAGCACAGATAAAGGATGTGTAGGCTCAAGAAGAAGGGGGGGGGGGGGGGGGGGGGGGGATAGAACCTCCACGTTTGCTTATCTGAGGGTTTTAGCAGAAATCAGTGGATGTTTTTAAAGAGTAGAAGTGGAATTTGCTTTGTTAATCTCCAGGGAGGAGGAGGAGGAAGAGGAGGAAGAGGGGAGTGGGCGCGTTTGCTCTGTGAAATCGATTTGGAAGCAGGGCATTTTTAAGATGACGTGGGATTTTTGTTTTGTGTCTTGCAGCGTGAGAGACGAAGATTATAAGTCACCATTTGCACTACTGTGTGTGTGTGTGTGTGTGTGTGTTAACATGGCCCATCAATCAACATGTTTACATACAGGATTCTCTCCTAACTGGTTTTGGGTCCACACATGTAAACATCACAACTGCGACAGTTTACACCACTAAACTAAACATGTAACTGCAGACTTGACAACGTTTACTTACACAAACGCGGATTCCCACAGCAACAAGAACACGTTTTTTTAAATTTATTTTTTAATGTTTTTAATTTGCTGTATGATAAATACTGTAATTTATCCTCCTGTAGTGTCTCATATCATGTAACTGCATACATCACCACATGAAAAAAGTCTTTCTGATAGATCAGAAATATGCTCTTAGCAGGTTTATTCATATATTGGTTGCAGCCTGCATTTACTCTAATAGATAAGCAATAGATTGATTAAATGTTGCTGGAATAATACAGTAGAATAATTCCCACAAGCACATTTTATTATATCTTTTTTTCATTTCTTCTTACCCCAATTCCTCTGTAACATACAATATCATTAAAATAACACATGGCACTAATAACACTCTCATCACTTTTGTATGTTTACGTGTTCATTTCCTCTTTTCTATTCTGTGTTTAAAAAAAGAGACGGACTGAACTCTCCAGCTGTGTTCAGATCAATGGACTGTTACTCAAGTCAAAGCAAAGATATAGGTGATAAATTGTATTTAATTCAAAAAATAAACCTTAATTTTTTTTCAAAAAGTAAGGGAGGAGTAAAGGAATTTGTCATTGGCATTTTCTTTTTTCTTTTTTCCTCCATGTCATTCTTTCTTTCCTTTCTACGGCTCCTTATTTTTCTTTCTGTCCTCCTCTTTCTGTATTTCCTGGAATTCTGACTTTCTGACTTCTGAATCTCTACAGTTAATCTCTTTTATTTTATATTTTGTTTTCAAAACTGTTCATGTGGCCCTGATTTACTTATTTTGATTCCTTGAAATAAAATAAAAAAAATAATCTCTAATCCTTATCCATACGTTAGAGCTAACTGTTTTGAGAATATTGGGTGTAGAAAGGGCAGATATTTGTCTTCAAATGGAAACATAAATAAAAAGTCATCCGAATAACAAATATTAAATTGCAGTAATGAAATGTTTGTTCTTTCGTAATCGGGACATCTGACAGGAAGACACGACGCTGCTAAACAGGATGGACTGACATATGGGGGCGATCTGTGGAAATTGTGTCACCAGCTGTTCTTAGTTACTAAGCTGCATGTTCCTGAAAAATTTAACATTAGTAAAATGAGTTGAGGATAATCCACAAATGTTTTGTACCTTACTGACTTTTTTATTCTACCGAACCGTTGTTTTGGGGGCCCTAAAGTGCCATTCTTGTGTTTATACAACCAACACACAACTTTGGGAAAATAATAATGTCACTGTCGCAGCCCTGCTACCTTTAAGCTCCACACTTTTTCTCCATTATTGGTGTATTTTTGTGGCAGGGTGACAGCGCCACGCACAGGCCTGGCATGTATGCAGCAGCGTTTAGAGTTGTTTTACTGTGACATATATTTTTTTTTTAGAACAAACATGAAAACATCCATATAGGGAAAGTTCTACTTCTCTGTAAATAAGGCCTGATATACGTTTACATTCAAACTATCAGTAAGGCAGAATATTGCCAGGTGCAGCTTACCGTTGCATGCATCGGTGCAGATTCAGTCACAACAAATGCTCTGATGTAGTCTGATGGGACATCATCACCTACGGTGCAGTGCAGAATAAAGCCAGCGGGTGGCAGCAGAGGTCAATTGACTTGACCTTTAACTTTCTGTTTGAGGTTAATGCAACGACCGATGTTCTAAATTCTGTGTAGGATATGGCCATTATTCAAAATTACTGTGACACATATGCATCGTATCGTGGCTTCTGTATCGAGGTATCGTATCATGAGGTTGGAACACTCGGCCATAGCTGCTGCTGCTGCTGCTGCTGCTGGATTTCTTTGTTTCTTTTGTCCTTGTCAACCTTATTGAATTCGGTGATATGTTGATCTGCAAAGGATCCACCTGTTGTAGCCTTCGCAGGTCGCATTTGTTGGAGCCTGCAGATTGGGACAGGTCCCGTGACGTGTTTTTGACGTCCTCTGGCCTCCATATGCAGCCAGTGCAGACTGTAGACCCTAATTTGAGACACAGCCTGTCTCTCTCTTTCTTACTCTCTCACTCACACACACACACACACACATATGCACTGTCAGCTTGCGCCCAAACTGACCATAAATCCAGTGTGTTTTTAAAAGGCTAGGCTCATAAAGAGAGAAGAGGTGACAGAGCCGCACTGATGGGTCAATATGGGCCCCGTCCTATTACACACACACACACACATGCTTAGACATATACAGTACACACACCCACAAATGTTTGCGCTTCATTCATAGTGAGGACATAATACCCTAACCCTAACCTAAACCCAATTCTAACCCTAATCCTAAAACCAGGTCTTAACCCCATAAAGCCCTTTAAAGATGTGAGGACCAGCCTAAATGTCCTCACTCTGATCATTTTTGGTCCTCGCAAAGCCACAAATACAAGAACACACACACACACACCATATGTTGCATTTGTATGAGAACATACTTGCATCATATTCATGTATGCATATTGTATGTATCCACATCCAACCAAACATACATACATACAGTACATAAAAGCACATAATGTATGGTATGGAGAACACACACACACACACACACACACACACACACACACACACACACACACACACACAGGAGTGTTGTGAATGGTGTTTTTGAGTGGAACAGAATGACTGTGGGGATTCATGCTGGCTTTCCTCTATTAAACTCTGCAATAAGGCTCACTGTGTATGGGAGTGCTGACATCCCTGCCCACCTCAATGATCTACAGCCTCTGTGCATGTGTGTGTGTATATATATATATATATGTGTGTGTGTGAATGCTAAACTCTCTACCTGTTCCCAATGATCTATAGCTCTTGGGAATATTACATAGCATACATGAACATTTGTATGCATTTGTGTGCGTTTAAATCAATGTTTGCAAGTGAGCGTGTCCACCAGGGCGTGCAGCTGCATGCTCCACGGCTTCGGCTTGCAGAGGCTTTGGGGTTTGGCACACCGAGGGAGGGAATTCCTACAGAATCGGAGCAGGGTCTCACTATATACTGGTGACTCCAAAAACTGCTGCAAACCTCAGAAATGAGAGAGGGAGAGAGACGGAGGGAGGGGAGGGGGTGATAATTTACAGTCTGAGTGGGCTGCAACTGAAGGGGGACTCAGTGAAGTGGTGGAAACAAGCCCGGCCCGTATATCTCTCAGTAATTGACGGGCAGTTTGAGCCCAGTGCAGAGTTCAGAGCCAGGAGAGAAGGTGTTCTTCAGGTTCTTCTTGCTCCTCGCGCTGTTTGTCTGTGGCCGCTGGGCCAAAAACAGGCCCTCCATTTGAAACGCTGCTTTATGTGGCTCTCTGCTGCCAGCAGCTTCATTAGGATTTTAGGAGAAGCACTTATCACATGAACAGCCAGGTCCTTACCCAGTGAATATTAGGATTATTCCTGCTTTGCTTTTATTCTTGGTGCTTTACTTGATTTATTAGCGGCCCGGACAGAAGAGCCTCCGGCCTGAAACGCGCTCAGCAAACCCAGGATGATGGTGGTGATGATGATGATGATGCAGTCCAGACCGACAGTCAAGCTCCTGTGTTCTTTTCCACTTACACACACACACATGGATTATACACATGACATTTATTTCCACATCATGCAAAAGGAGTTTCCTAAAAGTGATGTTCAAAATTCCACCGTACTTTTATGTGTTTTGTGTTAGTTCGGCCACACGGAGGTGCAGAATGTCGAGTGTGACATTTTCAAAGCGGAATGTGACAAAAATAATTGAACATTTATTCACTAAATTCACTGTTTTTTTTATTTTATTGTTGGTCATGTTTTTGCTAGTGTTTGTCTGAAATTTAAAAACGGATTTGGGTGGAATACACTGCACACATTATCGCCCAAAGAAGACAGATTTTGGTCATGATATGGATTGTGGAGTCTGGATTTATTGAAAAGAAAAGCATAAGAAACAGTTGTTAACTTGCAAAACAGGGGAGTTTTCATCATTTTCCATAATAACTCTGCCACAACATAAGTACTTAACCGTATCTCATACACAGTAGTTTAGTTGAGTTGAAATCCATATCTTGTTTTTGTTTCCCATGTGTTTATCTTTTGTTTTATGCCCTTACTTTCACCTTTTCTAGGCTAATTGTCCTGTTTAATGAAACCTTTCTTACAATGTCGTTACTCTCTTGTCTTATCTCATCTTATCTGCTCCATTTCATTCTTCTCTTCGAAACTTTTATCTGTATACTAATCTTTTATCTATAGACCGTCTTATCTGCTCCCCTTTTCATTCTTCTTCTTTTCTAATCTTCCTTTTTTTTAAAAAAAAAAAAAAGCTTCCTATGGAACCCTGTTGGAAATTAGCATTTTGCTTTACACTCTGAAAGCGATGCATCTCATGCTGTGCGTGATTTTAGTTATGGTTGAAACGATAAGCCACATTTGCTTTTTGCACTTTATTTGATTTAGGTCTTTTACAAAGAGATGTAAAAAGGGTCACATTTGGAGATGACACATTCAGTTCTCCTGTGACATGTAACCGGTTTTTCCCACCCTTTGAGATTTCTGCTGCTAAATAATGTATACAGTACATATAGGTAAATGATATATGGCTGTAAAAATAAAATGGGTGAAATACTTCCAAAACTTAATTCAATTCATTAAAGCTTAACCAAAATATAGCAGTTTGATTTCATTTTATTTAGGTTTTATCAACGGAAGAATAATTTTTTTTTTATGTTTTTCAACAAGAAATTATAGGCAGATGCCATGGTTATGGATAACGACTCATTTAAATAACATCCCATAACACTACACAAATTACTGCAATAGGAAACCCCCATATTAGGTTAATTCAAACTAAAACTAAAAATTCAAACTGAATTTATTTAGGTTTTATCAACTGAAGTACTTTTTTTTTAATGTAGCAGGAATCATGGGAAGGTGCTCAGTTATGGACTCATTTTAAAAACATCTTCACAAATGACTGCAATAGGAAACACCCAAATGACGTTAACTCAAAGTAAAAGGTTAAATTTAATTAATTTATTTAGGTTTTACCAGTTTGTTTTTAAGTTTTTTTTTTTCACTGCAGAAATTGCTTAGTTATGATTCAAAGTAGAAGGTTGAATCAACTTAATTTATTAAGGAGTTTTTTTAAATGCTTGTCAACCATTTTCTTTTTTATTTTCAGTGTAGCAGAATTATGGGCAGAATTATAGATATTGACAGAAAACGTCACACAAACTACATTAATTACTTTATGCAGTGTAATAAGAACATGGCTGATAAATGTCAAATTAAGTTTGTTCAAACTACAAGGCTGATGTAACTTTATTTAGGTGTTTTTATTTTATTTCGCCCGTGACATGGGCAGACACTCAGTCACTGATGTTGGCTCTCATTTAAGTAAAACATCTAATGCAGGTTCATAACGTAGTTTTTTTTGGACCCTGATTTTATCATCAACGTCTCCCACAGTTCTCCCACTCGTCCAAGTCTTTTACATAGTTTTCCACATTCCTCCCATTTCTCCCCCCCCCCCCCCTTGCTCCCCCCCCCCCCCCCCGAAGGATATACTATCCTCCTTCCCTCTCTTTCTTCCCTCTCTTCTTTTCCACATGCCTTCCCCGCCTCTACTTGTTCTGCCTTCCTCTTCCTTTCTTCTGTTCTCATCGAAATTCAGCTGTGTAATTCCCTCTCCGAGGACACCATTGATCTCTCCCTTCCTGCATGTTTTGAGAGACACTGGGCGGGCGAAGCCGTTTCTTTCTCTTTTCTTTTTTTTTTCCTTTTTCACGTCAGAGAGGAGCAGCAGGGAGACGGAGAGAGAGGGATGACAGAAGTGAACTGCAGAGGGGAAACAGGAAGTAGAAAGGGAAAGCTGAAAAGGGGGTAAAGACAGGGAGGAATGGGGGGGGGGGGGTGTTCTGCTGGCTCTCCTCCACTACCCCCCCCCCCACACACAGTTTCTGTAGTGGCTGGAGAAGAAAAGACACGGGCTTTCCTCGTGATCACATCTTCCGCCCCTCTTTTTGAAGCAGAGAGAGACAAGAGAGCAGCTATTTACTGGAGCCTCCACATAATGGCCACTTTTATTTACTTTCATCCATTTAGCTTCTGCCAAGGACACTCTAGTCAGTGTGTGGGCCAGAAACAGAAACTCGAGGTGTTTTTACAAACTACCACAGTCCCCTCCTTCTCCTTTATACGTGTGTGCATTTGTGAGTTATTTCCTCATATCAACAAAACACAACAACAACAACAACAACAAATTCCACTGTACACTTCTGTGCAAAATGGGCCACTGTTAGATTTGTGGTTTTAGCAACGTTACAGTCGCCATATATACATACATAAAATACAGGAAATGTGTGCACGGTGTTAACATGACCTCCATTTTACACCGGAACAATAGCAGGATCCTGGCCTGGATCCTGCTTTAAACCTAAATGGAATTCAGCCATAATTAACGTCAGCAAAGAAGCAAAAAAAAAATAATAAAAATAAATAAATAAAAAGCCACACACTAAAGTGACTTTACTTAAAATGAATGTATTATTTATTCATGAGTGAACAGGGTGTTTCATCTGTGGCTTCTTCAGGTTCACAGCTGAGCTAAATAACAGATCACATGACCAATCAATATCCTTATCAGGTGACACGTGGGTGTATATAAACATTCCAATATATATATTATATATACATTTATGTAACTTTTATTTTGGCCTAAAATGAACCTCAACAACTTTACCGTCACACACACACACACACGGCTTCAGTCCACAAAACGTGTACAAATTGTTTAAAAAAAATCAGAAATTAAATGTTTTATTTGATTGTATTCAACTTTTATTTAAGGTTTCCACTGAGATGGAAATGTTTTTCCAAGGGTGAATAGTAGTACATAGTAAATTTAAAGAAGTTCAGTTCGGAGGAGAGGAATCAAGACCTAGAATTATTGTTCAGGTGTTTATTTAAGGATTTAATCACTTATAAGTAAATGGCTAAGTTAAGTAATAGTTAATAAGTAATGGTAATTTGAACGGCTGCCTTTTAGCAACACTAAAAAGTAGGCACCTTTTTATAAATATGGGTACACTTATACATGACCTGCCTTTAATTCTCCCTGAGGCCAAACACACACACACACACACACACAGGTTTGCACAGCTATTCTTCTTAGGACACTGCATTGACTTCCATTCATTTGGACAGCCTACACTAGGCCGTTTCTCTAACCTTAACCATAACTAGTTAATGTCTAACCTTAATTCAGTTCTTATCCCTAAACTTAACCAGTTCCTTAAAAATGAGGGCTCATTAGGACCAGGTTTTTGTCTCCATGAGGGACTACTGGTCCTGACAAGGAAACAGACACACACACACACACACACACTCACACACACACACACTCTCGGACCCCTGACACCAGAAAGGTCAGCTCTCTTCTGCAGCCTTTGACCCTCTCTGACCCTCTGTCCCGAGGCGAGACCTGGTCACTCCTCACCTTCCTCTCCTCTGACTTCACCGCTGACCTTTCCACATCTTTCTTCTTGCTACCACACCTCGAGTGAACTGCAGATCTTGAGGGGAACTGCCTTTTTTTTCTGCCATTGTTTCTGGACATCCCGAATTATCATGTGCGACTTTATTAGTTTTTGGTACTACTTCATTTGTTGCCTGGATGTCCAGTCAATCCCTAAAAGCTACAAGATGTTATGTCGAGAAGAGCTTTCACCAATTTCACAGAGCAAATTTGAGCAAATTACACTAATTATACACATTTTTTAAGTCATAATGCTAATATTGGTATTACATACAGTATAATAGTATAGAATTAGAACTGAATGAGGTAACTTATCCAAAATATGTGTTATAATTTTCATTAATTGACTTACTTAGTTATTTATTAATGTCAAAAAAGTGAGAATTTTTTTTCACCCTCACACACTTTCACAAACTTTTAATTACTTAACTTTTACTGTAAACTTAACAAGGCACGTAATGGCCATTGCAGAGGTCAGTGATGTTGTTGTTTAAAAATAGTGAGGTCATGTGTGCAAATCCTCCCAAGTTCAAAAAAAGAGCCTGTCATTTTCTTGTTTATTCATTCATTTTATATTTTTATTCTGTTACATCTGTTTTTTTTCCCCTCTATATTTTCCTTTCTGTGCACAAATATTCAGCTGTAAGTTTGAATAAAAATAAAAATTTGTTGTATTTACATTTTAAATTTAATTAAGGAGGATTTAAGTCATTGCTGTTATACAGTATTTACACTTCTTAAAATTCCCACATTTCCATTAAATGGTGTTTGACCCTATAGTTTCCTCTGGGCCATGGCTTTAAGATCAAGTTCAGCTTTATTTGTAACTGTAGGAATATTTGGAGTTTTTTTGTGGTTTTAAAGACAGAGGCTTACTTTAACAAACAGCAAAGACTGTACAATAATAAATACGGTAATAAAACATAAAAATAAAAACACTGTAACAAAGGAAAAGTAAAAAAAAGTTTAGATAAATGTGCTTAAAAGAAATGACAAATAGCAAAATCTTTGAATAAATTTTAGAACAACTATGGCAAGAGTAAAAACTTTTCATTAGTAAATACAAATATTATGTAATCTTACATATTTTAGTGTGTAATGGCTGCTGGAATAAAACTATTTTTATGTCTCTATGACACATTGCAGAACTCAACTTGGTCTATTAATTGGTCAGAGTTTTAACTATCATTTAAAGACACAGTTTGTAAAATTTTACATTTAACATTTATTGGTGAAGTTGTATGCCACCTCAGCCTTCCCTTCCAAGTGTATTGGAGAAACTATGTAGCCTTCAGTTGGCATCAACACTTAAATAGTTTGTCCATTCTCTGATAATGGAAATCCAGTTATCCATAAAATTATGAGCGGGCACTTAGTATTTTCAATATCTGTCAAATTAAAATGATTTAACTAAAATTTTACACAGTGGTCCTGACAAAACTATATTTATTACAGTTGAATAAGTAGATGATAAGTAGATGCCAAAAAAAAAAAAAAAATACAGTTAATTAACATTTTTTTCTCCTTCCTTTCTGCAATTTCTTCATCTCTGTAGTTTCTTCATCTCTTATGATTCAGCATCACTGTTTATCACTCACCAGACTCTTCACCATGTGAAAGTGTGTGTGTGCGCGCGTGTGTGTGTGTCACCGATCGTTCTGCTCTTACACCACATTTATTTTCTCTCCACAGAAAAAAGGAGAAGCTATTCTTTGTCAAATGAAGCTCACGAGGGGTTGATCACAAGACAGAGCATCAGCGTGTGTGTTCTCCCTTTGCACTCTGTGTGTGTGTGTGTGTGTATGTTTGTGTACTTGTTAGGACCAGTTGTCCTCGTGGAGAACAAAACCTGCTCCTAATGAGGCAGAACCCCATTTCTGAGGAACTGGTTAAGTGTTAGGGCAAAGTTTTGAATTGCGGTTAGGTTAAAGTTGGAAATAAGTCGGGGTTTAGGCTGTTAGAATGAATGGAGGTCAATGCAGAGGCCTCAGAGGAATCGCTGCACAAACGTGCGTGTGTGTATGTGTTTGTACCTGGTATTCCTTATGTTGTGGGGACCGAAATCTGTTTACACAGTCACATTATGGGGACTTGTCTTCCTTATGAGGACAATAATCAAGTCCTTATACCATAAATGACTACATTCTAAGGTGAAGACATGTTTTAAAGGCTGAGGTTAGGGTTAGGGTTAGGACTAGGGAATGTACTATGTCTATGAGGGTCCTCAATTTGATAGAAGCACAAACATGGCTGTGTGTGTGTGTGTGTTTGTGTGTGTGTGCGCAGGGTGAGTGACTGCTGAAGAAATGAAGGATGAACTTTATGTGGCAGCTTATTTGTTTTTGAATGCAGGAGCCTCAGAGGGCCCCTAACTAAAGGGATCGAGCCTGATGCAAGAAGGACGTCCATCACTGCACTGACAGCACACACACACACACACACACTGGTTTGCATGACTTCAGAGGACATTTCAGTGACTTACATTAACTTCCTGGAGACTTATTCTAACCTCAACCATAATTACTATTGTCCTAACCCTAAAACCAGGCCTTGACCCTAAAAAAGCCATTTTAAGGGGTGGAAAAAAAGTGAGGACCAGCCAAAATGTCCTCACCCTGTAGGTGTTTATATGATTTTTGGTCCTCACTCTGCAGAAAGTAAAAAAGAACACACACACAAAGATGCACCGTCACTTAACAGGCACTGACTTCCATACCTCACCAATCGCTAACAACCTTTGTTTTCTTTTCTTTTTTTAAAAAGAGAGAGAAAAAGAACACACCGCACCGCACACGCATGCCCAGACACACACACCAGCGGCAAACATCTGTAAAAGATTTGTACAGTGAGATGATACCCAATAATAATTAATGTGAACATTTGAAACTCATTTCAGTCCCCCTCTGTTTGACCCCAAACAAGGTCAGTGAGTGTGTGTGTTTGTTGGAAAAGGGAAGAGGGAACAAGGATCCCATGTGCTCATTTACGTTGCATTATTCATGCATGTCTATGATGTGACGACTCCCACAATCCTCCAGGTGTTCCCAATTCTGGGTTGCCGCTGAGACCTCGCCTCGGTGTCCCCCCTCACCTTTCACCCTTCCCCATCTCTCTCCCCTTGAAGATTTAAAACAAAAAGGCAGCTTTCCATCAGTTTTCACCTCCGCTGCTGACTGTTAATCATATGGATCCTTTAATTTGGTGCATTTGATCGGATTCGGGCCTGTGTTTGGTTATTCTTTTGAAAACAGATGTTTTTGTTCTAAAAATAATTTTAAAAATAATGAGTTCTTGATCCACATGAAAGCCCCCACTGTTAACAATACAATATGTAATATTTCTACACTAAAATCAGAACAAGTAATATAGATTTTGTTAAATAGTGAGGAAGGAAGGAAATATTCAGTATTACTAGTTAGCCAACATGTTGCCTTTTGTTCCTTTCATTTTATTGTGTGTATTGTTCGCCCATAGTCGTCAGGACTCTGCCCTTAAAGCACAAACACACAGGAAAACCAAACAACAACAACAAGACAACAATTCCCATGATCCCATGCTACTTCTTGACCTTTTCATACTACGTCTTTAGTCATTGTTTTGATTGAGAGACTCCTAACGGCACAAAGTACAAAAGTGCGGCAAAAGTATACAACAGGCGGCGATAACTGTAACTGTAAAGTCTGGTACGCAAACAATAATAGTAATAAATAAAGTATGTATGCTAAGTAGCACATAACTCGTCTCATGTAAACAAAGGTCACAGTGTTGAGGACAACAGTGGACGGTCAGGTATTACAAGCATTTATCGTACACAACGTAGTGTTCTGGTTTGAAAAGGGAGGATCAGGATATACAGTAGGGCGGAAGTAGCAGCTGGCCACCAGGGGGCGACTCTGCTGGTTGAAAACTGAGCCTCTACTTCATAGTTGATTTTTAATTTACTGATCAAAATTGCTAGGTCTGAATGTTCTTCACTGGTAAATCCACATATAATGAGTGGACGCCAGCGTGATTGACAAAAAACTGAGGCTTCAGAATGAGAATTTGTTCTGTGTCGAGGAGACTACGTCCATTTTTACAAACAGTCTAAGATTAAAACAAACGGAGGGGACACCAGTTCAGTCCACACTTTGTGGATTATGTATGTTAAAGGTTGAAAATGTTTCAAAAGGCTTCCTTTTCAACTGTTTTTAAAGACGAGGCCTCGGATGATTCAGGATCTGCCTCCACCTCCCCCTCCTTTTTTTTTCCCATTCCATTGTGGTTTATTGTCTGTCCAGTAGGGGAGGCTGTGGCTCATCCTTTTAAAACTGTCTGGCCCTGCTGGTCAGAGGTCAGCAGACGGCCTCCGAGAAGCACCGCTCCCTCCAGTGGAGCCGACAGTTCAGATAGTTACGGGACAGAAACTTGCTCAGACAGAGGAGGTGTGAAGTCGCTGCGGTGGAGATCACACTGACGGAGGATGTGACTCCTCATGTCCTGCACCTCCAACCTCTGACCTCCTCCTCCTCCCCCTCCTCCCCCCCCCTCTCTGGACTGCCTGTTGCATATTTTTGCCGTTGCCATGGCAGCAGGGGTTTGTTTGAGACACGATGGGATCATCTATTATGTCACCTGACCCATCCCTGAACCCACACACACAATTTTTAAGTGGGATGTCATCATTGTGTGTGTGTGTGTGTGTGTGTGTGTAGGAATGTGGAGAGGCAGCTGTGTTTTTTTTTTTTTGTTGGTCTAATTGTATGTAGGTGAGGCTGCACCAGGTGAGGATGAGGGAGACATAAGGTGACATATGACAGGTATGTCAGCCACGGGGGAGGAAGGGGGGGGGGGACTCGGCGTGACCCTGTGGCACACTCCACCACACACACACCTTCACATCTGGTTTGGCCATCGGTCTCTTTCTCAACTGACGAGCCCCTCCTCCAACACGCACACATTTTTGCACGTACATCTATCCTAGTGAGGACACTTATAGACACAATGCATTCTTTAGCCCCTTACCCTAACCTTAACCACCCTGACTAACTGCCTCACCTAAACCCAGTTCTACCCCTAACTCTAAAAACCAAGTCTGAACTCATAAACAAGAAAGGACCAGCCAGAATGTCCTCACTTTCCTAAAGTCTTGGCTTCTTACGTTAATAATTCAAAATAGTCTCCACAAAGAAAGAAATAAAGATATACAAATACGGGTGCACATACTGTATGTTTTTATACACGTGTAATACATTCTCTAAGCTTAACCATCACAACTAAATGCCTAACCCTAAACCTAAAACCAGGTCTTAACCCTGAAGAAGCTCTTTAAACTTGTGAGGACCAGCTAAACTGTCCTCATGTTCCAAAATATCCTCACTTCTTATGGTGTGTATGATTTGGTGGTCCTCTCAGAGATATACAGATATAAAGATCTACATATTTGTGCACCTATCATAGTGAGGAGTGAGTTCCCTAGCCCCTTACCTCAACCATTACAACGAAGTGCCTAACTCTAACCCTTAACAGAACCCTAATATTAACCCTTAAACCAGGTCGTAACCCTTAAAAAGCCCTTTAAAGTAGTGAGGACCTCCTAAACACACACATTTTTGTACATCTATCGTAGTAAGGACACTTGGGGACATAATGCATCCCCTGGCCCTTTACCTTAACCTTAACCATCACAACTAAATGCCTTACCCTAACCCTAACCTAAGCCCAATTTTAACCCCAATCCTAAAACCAGGTCTTAACCCTGAAAAGCCCTTTTAAAGAAGTGTGGGCCAGCCTAAGCTTAACCCTAATCCTAACACTTTAAAGTGGTCAGGACCTGCTAAGACCTCTCTTCCTGTGGTATCTGCTTTATGGTCCTCACAAATACACATCTTAGTGTATTTTTTATAGACATAAATGCATTCTCCAGCTACTCACCCTGACCTAAACCTAATTGTAACCCTAAAACCAGACAGACGGTGAGTACCAGCCAAAATGTCCTCACTTTTCCAAAATGTCCTCACTTCCCAGGTTATTAATTCCAAATGGTCCTCACAGAGATACGCATACAAGCACACACACACACGCGCACATTAAATCTCCCTGTGGTGCTGCTCCTCACCCCTTTTCTCTATCACTGGCAAAGTAAACCCACCATGTGAGAATGATGAATGGGCTATCCTGCACCGGAAGCACATGTTAGACACCCCCCCCCCCCCCCCCCCACACACACACACACACTCGCACACACACACACACACTCTCTCTCTCTCCCTGACGTGCTCTCCCTGGTCCACTATCCTCTTTCCTCCTCTTTCTCCCCTAGTGACCTCATAAGCCTCCTTCCTTCCTGGTCCACCCTCCCCACACACACACACACACACAAATACAGAGGACACAGTGTCTTGTCAATGGTGTCCAGTGTCACACACACACACACACACACACACCTGCAGGTCATGTGCTTGTGTTTATTGTGTACTTTGTGTGTGAGTGGACACTTTTAAACACACTGTAAGTTTGTGTGTGTGTTGAGGCGGAGGCTGAAGGATTATATGACACACACACACACACACACACACACACACACACACCCATGTTTGCGCTTCTATCAGAGTGAGGACCCTCATAGACATAATACATTCCCTAGCCCCTTACCCTAACCTTAACCATCACAACTAGATGCCTAACCCTAACACTAAACCCAATTCTAACCCTAACCACAAAACCAGGTCTTAACCCTGAAAAAGCTCTTTTAAAAAAAGTGAGGACCAGCCAAAATGTCCTCACTTTGTCAAAATGTCCTCACTCTGTCTGTGTTTTTACGATTTTTGGTCCTCACTCTGCAGCAAGTACAAGAAAACACACACACGTGATACATACATACAGGAAGTTATGTCATAAAACACAAATCAGCAGCCTAACACACGATCCGTGTTACGTTGTATCAGTTTAGCGTCGCAGATGACACTTTTTTCCCTCCTCCTCCTCCTCCTCCTTCCTCTTCTGCTGCTCACATCATATGTAAAGTTGACCTGAGGGAGTCTGAAATCAGCCAGGGGAGACGCTGAAACTCCAGGTGGTCCACAACCAATTAAATAAACCATCATTGTGCTTCTTCTTCTTGAAACACACACACACACACACACACTGAGAGAGAGGAAAGACTGGAATTTTTCTTTTTACCTCCACAAATCCCAAACCTAATGTTGGACGGGTTAAAAGAAACGAGTTTCATTTGCTGTCAAAACATTTGTGGTGAAATTAAACATATGGACGCCACAGGCAGAGTGTGAGGGCTGGAATATTTTAAGGCTGTACATGATGTTACACTAACCCTCCAGTATCTTACACTGCTTTGAGAGATTAATGGAATAAAAAAAAGTGTGTGTGTGTGTGTGTGTGTGGGGGGGGGGGGGGGGGGGTTGTGGACTTTCTTGGGCCACTGCAAAAATCCATATTTCTCCATAAATCCACACATACCCTTTTAAAAAAACCATTAAATATTAAATATCCCTTGCCGCGTTCAGACGTCCAAATTATGTCATTATGTGTGTTTGAAATTGTAGTATTTGATTTGTTTATAAATCACCTTCACATGTGTTTTACATTTCTGTAAGAAAACATTTGGAAAACCGACTCCAACGCTTTCTTTTATTGCACCTCCAGTTGCAGCATGCAATTTTTTACGTCACATTTTCACAATATATTGTAATATTTTGCATTTAATTCTGTTATTTTCTTCCTTTTGTTTCCTTTTTAGTGGAATATTTTGCATTTCTATCCATCTGTTGATCTGAGGATCACAACGTGATTTCCCTGTTTTGCTCTTTGTGAAGGGTGTGTGAGTGTGTGTGTGTGTGTGTGTGTGAGCACAGTGAGGTCACTGGGCAAAGGGCTCACATGAGAAAATGTCAGTGTGTAAAGACAGAGAAGGGAATGCACCGATATGTTCGCAGCTGAATGGCAGGCTTGTTGTTTTATTCCCTCCAGTAAGAGGAGAGAACTGAACGATGCAACGTCTCCCACTGAGTGAATCGTCTTCTTCTCTCTCTCTTTTTTTTTTTGAACCCCCAAAAGCTGCTAAACCTGTTAACAATACACCCACACAATCCTGCCTTTTAAAGAAATAAATGAAAAAAAAAAAATAAAAAAAATAACATATTTTCACAAGTCACCATATATTGTCGTCTACACTTCTTTTTCCAGCTCATATCACTGATGTGATTCCACTCATTAGCTGTGATATTTTGAGTCATGAAGAGTTTCAGTGGTTTGGCTCTCAGCGTATACTCACTCACTCACTCACTCACTCACTCACTCACTCACTCACTCACTCACTCACTCACTGTGAATCTATAATTAGAGCCATAACATTAATTCTGCCTAGAAGTGGTGATTCTTTTTTTTTCTTTTTTAAAGCAAAAACCTCTGTTTCATTCCATTGTCACGACTGACACAACTGTTATAAGCGACAAAAGACGAGCTACAATTCTGATTCGAGCTGATCATAACTGTACATAAACTGATTAGACGTTGCACAACATTGCTTTTGTTCACATCTCCGTTGAATGAAATGGCTCAACAACAGGGGGGGGGGAGTCTCCACTGTTTTTACCTTTCTAAAGTCGTTTAATGTTGTTTGAATGTAGAAATCGATGCTTGGATTCAGTCTGCACGAAAGAAAGGCGGGATTCTTTATTTTTTTTAAATTCAAAGAATTAAATAGTCAGTTTTCCCTCCTCCTGAATCACCATCATCAAAATGATTTGACCATGTTTGTTATATAGAAAAGGTCACGTTCACTGACCTTTTTTTTTTTGCATAGAACTCTAACAGATTGTCTCCATGTCTATAGGTGTAGATGATGTTTAAAATTAGATTTTACTGTTTTCTTCTGTGCTTCGAGGCTGCAGGTGAAACCTCTCTCTATTTTTCTCTCCACCCTCCCTCCCTCCCTCCCTCCCCCTTTTTCCTCCCTCCATCTCCCTCTCTTTCTCTGTATGTAATTATTGTTTACACTGTTTACTGCTAAACCATCTTTTGCTATGTACTAATTTCACGCTAGACGGCCACAAAATTATTCAGCACTCTTTGCAATATGTGAAAGTCGTAGATACATTTTTATTTTGCGGAGGCCGTTCCTCTCTCTCTCTCTCTCTCTCTCTCTCTCTGCGTAACAATGTGACAATTTAGCAGTTTGTCGCAGATTGACCTCAGTCGCACGCTTTTAGAGACAAACCTGGTTATTTGGGCAGAAATTTCCTAACAAAGGCAAGGAATTTACCCCATCCTGGACCAAATTTGGTAAATGAGCGTCCCTGTGCATATTTTACATAATGATTCCGCCTATTATTGCAAATTTCGGGGATCCTACAGTGTGAGTACGACGAGCAATTTATCATTCATTGCGGTAAATCGCAGCGGAGACTGCATTTAATTGAGTTTGTATTGTGTTTCGTAGCTGGGTGCCTTCTTGCTGTAGGGTGGGGAGAGGGCCATGCAGTGGGGGGAGAAAGGGGGGCCACCCCCAATCCACCTCCCCCTCTCAGCTCCGCCTCTGTCTTATACCAATAACAATCAACCGGTCGTGAAAATGGACAACCTCCGTGAAAAGAGTAGCAACAAGAGGCTGCATGTTCATGCAAATGTGGCCAAATAGTTATGTAAAAGCTTTAACTGATCCATTTTCAATAACACGGTTGATTTAAAATCCATCATTTTAAATCAATGATCAATTCTGACCACATGTATTGTGTCAAATGTTAATCGTGTTCTTTCAATCATAAAACATAAAGAGGAGCAAGAAACCTTTATGTAAAAGCATTTTCAATTATGTCGGTGATGTAAACCTACAGTTTTAAAATAAACTATTATAATATATGTCATAGAAATGTAAAGCAGGGCAACAAGAAGCTGTGTGATAATGTACAGTCGGCCAAAATGTTATGTAAAATTATTTCTTCATCAGATTCAAAAACTTTTGATTATGACAAGCATTTAAGAAATAATCTGACCAAATGCAGTGGTGGCAAATACAAATAAAACATTTTTTTTTTTGCATGTTAATGGAACCAGTAAAATTGTTATGAAAAAGCATTAACATGGGAAATCTGATGTGTGTTTTCTAATCCTAAAATGTATCCAAATAAAAGGGCCAAAACCAATCTGCATGTCAAAGTGAAGCAGGTCCACCTGTGTAAAACTGGTAACTGATCAATTTTGATCAATGTTGATGATGAAATTCTTTCTTTTCGCCTTTTCTCACCAAATGCCATGGAGTCACATCTTATTTTTTTATTATAAAATGTGAAAAAAATAAGCAAGACCGAAGTTGGTCAAATTATGTAAAATCATTTACTAATCAGTTTTTAATCATATTATGACTATAATAATTTTGTAATTCTATACATATAGATGAGTCAAGCCTTTTTTTTTTTATAAAATGTAAAAAGAGAACCAAAAGACTGAAGACTGCCTATTCATATACATTTGGCCATAACTCTCTTCTTTTAAAGCATTTTCTCAATAATATTGATTGCAAAAAAAAATCTACGTTTGTGATTAAAAGTATAATTAAATGTAAAGAACAGCAACAACAAGTTGCATATTTGTGTAAAGTTGGTAAAATTGTTATTCCACCCCCCCCCCCCAATAATATGGATTATTTTAAACCTCCATCACGGGTAAAACCAACAGGGTTGAAATGTTGCACTTAGAAAATCATGATGATCAATTAAACTAATCAAGTTTATTGATGAGTTAATAAATGCAACAAGGCTGTTTATAAAACCAGGTTTACGTTTGCAAACTGGATTTTCTAAACTGAAGTTCTTCATTACATTACATTATTATTACAGCCTGAACATAATCATCATCATCATCAAACTCTGCACATTATGAAACCAACACTTTGTTCATTTGCGTCTTAATTGTCTGCGATGCAATTATTTTGACTGGTGTAAGTGCGTGTGTGTGCGCGCGCGCGCGTGCCTGTTCTTTATGACGCCCATCGGTGCTGCGCACGAGGCGAAATCAACTGCTCTCTCTCGGTTTGACTCGACTGAACTTGCCGTTTGTTGCCTCGACTGGTTCTTGAAATGAGCCCCGAGCTCCAGAGCAGCTCAGCCGGGTCACATCCCAGCATGCACCGCTGCAGCCGCCGCCACTGCTGCTGCTGCTGCTGCTGCTGTGGCCCATCACAGCCTTTTAGACAGAATCTCCCTTTAAAGTTCTCGTCGCGTTGTGAGCGCGTTGCTCGTAAAATTCAGTTCACGAGACAACAGTCGTAGTGTCACACACACACACACACACACACAGCGTGTTTGTTTGTCTTACATGTTGTAAATAATTCAGTTCACTTCACAAACATTATCTCATCACATCATGCACGAGCATCGTTTTGTAGACAAATGGACTAAAACTGAAAAAAAAATGACAATGTTTCATTTTTTTTAAATGTCTTTAATTAATATTCATTACTACACAATCTTTATTAATATTTTATTAATAAAGTCGTTTTGTAACTATACTCTGACAGAGACTCTGACAAAAACCCTCCAAATATCAAACATGTTTACATTTAATTTTTTTGTTCCAAAAAAAGAGGCACAATTGTTAACAGCTTCATATGGACGTAAAGGGTGAATTCTCATAAAGTGAATAAATGGACAATATTTATATTAATTTGAGCACAGGGCAGAAATGAACAAAAAGGGTAATAAATAATAATAAATTAAACAATCACATCACCATGTTTTTGTTCATTTAGCTGTCAAGTTTTTTTTTATTTAGCTTTTGGAATTTTTATTTATTTAAAAAACTTTTTTTAAATCAAACATTTGAATAGGTTGAAAGTATTTGTGATTTCTTAATAAAAAAATAGAAAAAGTTTTTAACTTTTTTTTGCATTGTATTTTATATTTTACATTTCATTCAGCGGAACATTGTCCAAATCAAATATTCTGACTATAAATGTGTTTTAACCACATTTTATTTTTATTTTTTTAAAAAAAAAACACTTTACATTTTTACTCAGTTTTTAGTTATAAGGCTTGAAATATTTTTTTGAAATTTTAAAAACGTCTTTTAACCTTTTTATATTTTCCATATTTTCCATTTTACTGAACAAAACATCACTTCACATGAATGAATCGTAGGAATATTTAGATTTACACGGATCATTTTTGATTAAATTATAATTATCCTGTAGGACCATGTATCAAAATCACATGCAACTGAAATAAAATAAACAATTTAAATAGAGTGCTGCTCTATAACCGTCCTTATTTTGTTCCGTCTCGTGCGCGTCTGTGTCTTGTTATTGTTATTATCGCCATTATCGCCTCATCGTTGCTGCCACGGGAAAAAAAAAGCTGCCCCGTCCTGCTGAATTAACTTCACCAGTGTGGACACAGAGAGGGAGAGGAAAAAAAATACATGCCCACGCACTCGGTGCCAGATCACGCGCACGCGCGCAGCAGCTTTTCGTTTTTATTTTCCACTAAATTTCAGCCAAACACAACAGAACACAAACACGCGGCTGTTTTCCATTATTCACATTGTTGTTGGACGTGAAGATGAACTGGATGAAGCAGGGAAAAAAAAATATCCGCCTTTTTGTGCAAAACCCCCCCCTACAATTTCAATGGTAAAAACAGTGAATAAGATAATAAAGATAATATGTGTGCGTGGTAATGAGCCGCTGCAGAACACGCTGTGGTGATTACATGAACTAAAAGCGTCGTCTTCAAAGTGAACAGACTGTCGTTGACTGCGTGTAATTATGTGCAGCAGACAGGCTCCTGTATTCACTCTGTCATCTCACTGTTTTCATTATTATTCCTGAAGCCTGGACCATTTCAAAGAGGACACTATAAAAACCAGATCAGACAACAACAGGGAGCAAAAAAAAAAGAGAAAAAAAGAAGAGAGACTAAATATTAAAATTAAATCTTCCACTGAGAGGAAACAACTCTGAGAATCTTTTATTTTTCATGTTTTCACACATGGTAACTTTTACGCTCATTCTGCTTTTCTTCCTTAAAACACAAACGTTAATTCATATTACTCATCTTTATATTTATAAAGTATGCAGGTGATTCTAAATTATAAGTTCCAATCAAATTCTGTGAATTTCTTTTAGATAAAATTAAAAGGGCAATGTAATGGGATCCACACACACACACACACACACACACACACACACACACAGTCACACACTCACACAAAGGATCAACATGGCGTTTGTGTGTCTCGCTCTCCCCGCCAAATTATCTACTTTTAAAATTATTATTATTGTCTGTTGTATTTTATTGAACCT
This sequence comes from Brachirus orientalis, assembly GCA_016785285.1. Lineage (NCBI taxonomy): Eukaryota > Metazoa > Chordata > Actinopteri > Pleuronectiformes > Soleidae > Brachirus > Brachirus orientalis. Next base: position 1,302,983 of record JAFBJR010000078.1, on the reverse strand, counting down.
TGAACGCACCACTTAGTATTTAAGGTTAATAAAAAAAAAGTAAAAAAAAAAAAAAAAAGCTTAAAAAATATTAAATTTAATTTAAGTTAATCTAAAATATTTAATTGTATAATTGTAAAAAAAACATACTTTAAAAAAAAAGTTTTTATTTTTAGGAGTGTAAAAAGCTGCCTAACATTTAACTAAATGCACATACATCATTCATTAAGAGCTACTGTGTGTTTATTCACTGATAAATTTAATTAAAATTGTAATTACAGAACTTTAAATCTATCCTATATTTTGCCATTTAGTATTTATTATTTTTTAAACTTTATTAAATTAAATTTTGCAAAATGTCTGCTGTGCTAAATTTGAATCAGCCAATGTCAGATAATAAAATAAAAGTACAGCTTATTCTGTAATTATAAATAATTTGAAAATGTATCGTTTCATTTTTTTTTCCTCCGTTACTTTGATTATTTTAATCGGTTTCTTTGATAAAAGTCGATGGATAGGAAAACATGACGTAACTGCCTCTTTTAACCTACAGATCAAAGTAGAAATAAATATAAATGCCTCACCTTTGCACAGAAAATGTACATATCTAATGCAGAAATGGTGAAAAATGGAAGAAGTCCGTGTTTCGTTTTGCTTTTCTCCAGGTTTCTTCTCCTTTTGGCTTTTCTGGAGTGAAACATGACACGTCTCAGTTTCTCCTGCAGCAAAATAAATCTCAAATGCAAAAGAAGGCGTTTGAAAAATGGCGCCCTGTAGCAGACACCTCCCCCTCCCTCCCTGTCAGTGAGGGGGAGGTGAAGATGAGGAGGATGAAGGCGGTGCCGTGTGCGTCGCTTTGCGCGCACTGGGGCTGTCGTCGCTGCTCCCGCGTCGGTTGTTGTAGTGTGTGAGTATGAAACCGTGCTCGGTATTCGCCGGTACAGCCTCACACGTTCAACATCACCCCCTCCTCCCTCCCCCCTCTCCCCCTCCTCCCGCTAACAGCGCGTCGTGCCATTACGCACCGAATAAAAGCGCAGTTTCTCGGGGAATCCGTGGCTTTCCAAGCTTCCCCATCCCCCACCTTCTCTCCCCTTCTCTCCTCTCACCGCCTCGCTCTCCTTCGAAAACACGACGCGAGTTTCCACGTTTCTCCCGCGGGTTCTCCACGGCAAAAACGAACGATCCATGTTCACGTTTTATTTTTCCTTTCTCTTCCCGGGTTTTCCGTGTCCGTCCGCTCCTGCAGAACGAACCTTCTCCGCGTCCGCACGCGCCGCCATTCCAGTGCGCAAACGAGCAGGAAGCCCGTGTAACCGCACAGTGAAGCAGCAGCTGGGGCTTCCAGGGGAGAGAGCAGTGGAGAGGGGACCTCTCTCTCTCTCCCTCTCTCTCTCTCTCTCGCAGCGACGAGGGAGAACAAGAGGAGGAGGGGGAGGAGGAGGAGGGAGAGGGAGGGGGAGGGAAACCCACGCTGATAGCTGGGGGAGCCCCGCTGCGTGTGTGTTCTTGTATTCGTTACCTCTTTAGGACCTTTTCTGGCAAACATACTGACCTTATCAGGACCCAGTAATCCTCATGGAGACCAAAACCTGGTCCCAATGAGGCAGAACCTAATTTCTGAGGAACTGGTTAAGGTTTGAATTGTGGTTATGGTTATTAAGGTTAAGGCATTAACTGGTTATAGTTCAATTCGTGGGATAACACGCTCTTTAGACTGCCCGAATTGGTGGAAGTCAATGAAGGGTCCCAAGAAGAGTAGCAGCACGAACGTGTGTGTGTGTGTGTGTGTGTCGCGCGCATTATAATCGTTGCTTGGAAATCCTCTGGTGTGTGAGGGAGGCTCCACAGCAGCTGCGGTTTAAAAACAAATCCTCTACAAACGTAAATTACGTTTTATCCCGTTTCAAATATATATTTTAGATATTTCATTTTTTCCCCCAAAAAAGATTGTGGATTTTTTTTTTTTTTTTAATTTTTTTTTAAAAACAATTTTATTCTTCCAGGCACAGAATTACAATCACATACATCACATTAAAACTTCTTTGGTCTCCATCTCTTCCTGCTTTATGGCTCTGTAATAATAATGGATTTGATTTCCATGAGAAAATAAAATGTCCAGTACAAAAAGTGAGGTCAGTTTTGAGCATCTGCTGATCCAGTTTTTTTTTTTACTTTGTACATCTGTGCTGATATTTACAAGCCATTTCTTTAAAAATGGTGCAACAGCTATCACTTTTCTGTTTGCATTTTCAACAAGTGCATAAATGATTTTTTTTTCCATTCAATTAGGAGATTAAAGACTTTATGCTTGTTGGTGCATTGATGAAAAGTACGTGTGTAAAAGTGCAATTCAAAGACGTCTTTTACTGCGATGGAAGAAAAGTCAAAATGTCGGAAACAGCAGACAAGAAGAGGAACATGTGGACTGATGAGGAAACCAAAACATGACTTAACAAAAGAACTAAATATTACTATTATGGCACCAACTACTGCTTAATGGGAAAAAATATTCCCTATTTTTTCAATTCCACGTTTATACAAGGACAGACGGTGCACGTGATTGCGCTGGTTTGCTTGGTATAAATATGCAGCGTTCCATTTGGAGTCGGACTTTGGAGTTCCAAGGTTATTAATTCGGATTTCGAACTCTAACAGCACCTCTGTTGTTTGTTTCAAGGTAAATCAGTCGTATGTTTTCTGACTTCTCAGCTGGAACCAACATCAGAATTCCCATGTAAATAGAATGCAGCAATTGAGGGGGAAAAAAAAACGTGGAAATAGTTAAATAATCAAACACAATTTGTCTATATTAAGAATATAAACACAGTGAAATACAATAGGAATATATATGTATACACACAACACAGAGTATTCAAGTCATTGAACATTACATATAACTCAAAGGCTTATTTTTTCCCCATATATATTTTTTTAAAAGGTCATAATTTGCTGGACATTGGAAAGGAAATGTAGCTCTTTGTATTCCACACTCATGTCTTTGTCACATGACAATGGTGCTGAACATCTCCCGTTACTGAATGTTGCCTTTGTTCAGTGACACATTCAAGTCATCTTTATGGCTTGTATCAGATTTTACTGTTTTGTTTTTTTTTTTTTTATCTGAGCTGATGTTTTTGGTCATTGTTGTGCAAAACCAGCACTGTAATTCACATAAGTGCAATATCTTATATGTGTAATCCCTTTACTGTATAAAAATGTCATTAAAAAATTGCTTTAATAATTTTTAAATGACTGTCTATTCAGCGTATATAATTCATTTTCTTTGTTGTTTTAATATTTTTCTAAATTCTATATTCCTAGGTGTTAAAATGCATGTTTTTTTATTAATTAGAGTTACTGTTAGATTAGATATTAGTTAAGATTAGACTTTATTAGTCCCACATTGGGTAAAATTCACTTGTTTTAGTAGCAGAGGTGTCAATATAGGACAAATACTAGAAATAGTCCATACAAAATACTGAAGAGGTAGTGACACAGAATTGTTGCACTAAATGGATTAAGTGAGGGAGTGATGGTATCTGAAATTGTAACATATATATAAATGCACCTGTACATTAGTGTTTTCATGCATATGCGTGTGAAGCAGTGAGTGTGAGTTAATCCTCAAGCTGCACTGGAAGTGAAATGAGCTGCTTCGTTCATAGTGAAGGGATTGATTTGGGGCAGTGCTGTGTGTGTGTGTGTGTGTGTGTGGTGAGGGGGTTACTGGTGGTATTTACAGATAAATCACTCTCGGCTTGCAAAACAGTCAGTCCTCACCTATGTAAACGCACCCCTGAGGGCAACAGATTTATCTGCAAGAGGACGCTTCACCTCCCTTTCTCTCTCTCTCTTTTTCTGTCTTTCTTGTTCTGAAACACACACACACACACACACACACACACACACACACACACACACACAGAAAGAACCCCCCTCCCTCTATAATCCCCCCCTCCCCTCAGCCTGGAGATGGATGGCCCATGTCCCTTTTGTCTAGATGCAAATGGACTTTAACCTCAAATTAATGGATAACTCTCCAGAAAGGCCTAATAATGCTCTGCTCACATGATGTACACACACACACACACTTTCTCTGGCAGACACCAGCAGCCTCTGATTTGATAAAACATGTTGAGTTTGTCTGCACAACTCCGACACCATAAATGCATCACGTCAGCGCAGGAACATCTAATTATCACACAGAAGAAAATGGAAGTACAATTTTTCTACATTAATGACCATTAATCACCAAAAAAAATAAATAAATAAACAAATAAAAAACAACAACGCCAAAGTGTTTTAATCTTGTTTTTACTGTCCTGCCTCCAACTGCAAATTAAATTAAAACAAGCCCTCGCCTCTTTCGCAAAGCACTGTTTCCTCTTCAGCAGCTCAGAGCTGCTCCTCCACCATCCTTAATGACCCCGATAACGCAGAAGGATCACGCTGTTGTAATTGTGTTTTCCTTTCTTTTTTTATGTGGAGATGTTTGAACTTTCAGGGGCTGCCGTGTCCCCGTGCACAGGATGATGACAGATGCCGTGGTTTAACATGGAGCTGGGTGCAGGAAACAGGGATGTAGATATGGTCCCCCATTAGCTGTGGCGCCATGCTGCTCCGCTACATTACCACGGCACTAAAATTTTATTTTAGTAGCCTGCTCACTCAGGTTGATCATGAGGAACAGGGGGAGGGGGGGGAAAGGAGAAAAGCATGGAGGTGTGGGTACAAGTGTGTGTGTGTGTGTGTGTGTGTGTGTGTGTGTGTGTGTGTGTGTGTGTGCATGCACTTGTTATATTTTTGTGAACAATAAACCCACTTCCTCCGTGTGTACCTGTCACCCCCTGAGCACAATCAATGAAACGCCCCCATTTGCTCATGTCAGGGACAGACTGCATTACCACGGATGTAAAAACTCATCTGGGGAAGAGGCCACTTGTTGCTGCAGATGACGACAGCCACTAAAGCTGAGCGTGGAGGGAGCAGACGCACGAAGAGGGAGGGAGGGATGGAGGGATGGAGGGAGGGCTGTGGAATCATTTCATCCCGGGGAGATGGATGTTTTAATGCGTCCGCTTCACGTAAAGTCGTCCACAACGTGTCACATAAACGTATTTGTTGTTACGGACACGATCAGAGGAGGAGAGTGGTGAGGAGCTGTTAGTGTGTGTGTGTGTGTGATTATGACCTTATGACCTTTCCTGGTGTAAACACGGACCTTGTCAGGAGCAGTCCTCATGGAGACCAAAACCTGATCCAAATGAGGCAGAACTTTATTTCTGAGGAACTGGTTAAGTTTAAGATTTGAATTGTGGTTAGGTTGAGGTTAGGATTAGACATTGACTCTGGTTAAGTTTAGGAATAAGGCTTTGTTTATAGGCTGAATGGAAGTCAGATACAGGTTCAGTAGAAACATAGTGTTACATGCTCTGGTTCCTTTGTGCAATACTGTCCATTATAACACTGTCACTGTGTGTGCAGTAGTTGAGCTATAGTTGTTTATCTTGTCATTCATAGTGTTTTTCTGGCACATATTTAATACTATTTTTGGCTGCTTTAACATTGCAAATTTCCCTATAGTGGACAAATACAGGACTATCTTACAGAACAAAAGTACATAGAAAAGACTTATTTTAAGCCTGTGTAACTAAATGATTTTAATTTTCAAGCACTTGTCTATCTATATATAAATGCAAGGAATGTCTGTCTGTTAATTGCTTAACTGTCCAAAAGGGAAGTTGACAGGCTTCAAACTTGTCAGATGACTGACTGTAGGCACCGGTGTGTGCGTGCTCAATTTTGATATTGTTTGAATGAGAAATGAGTGAGATATGATTATAAATATATTTCAATTTGTCATTACTTTAATGCCTGCAGTTATAATTGATGTAAACAAAGAGAACTTTAATTGTATAAAAGTAACAGTGACCACTCAAACCCACCAAAAAATACACAAAAGGCAGGCACATTTTTAATGGTTACTGCACTAGTGCATTTAAACAAGACATACTAATGTGTAATATATTAAATTCCTGCCAAATTCTCCCTACATGTCACACATCGCACCTTCAAAGCTCAGTGATCAACTCTTATGAGATGCTTTCGTTCTGTTTTCTGAGACGTCCAGCTCTGGGCCTTGTTGCGGTGAAGCACATGATATTGTGGTGATGTTTGGTTTTACCAACTCTGTCCTCTCACCTCTTATTATGCTCAACCCGAGGCGTCGGAAACAGACATGTGGGTCAGACCCGAGGCCAAAAGGCAAAGAATAAGGGAAAGGCAGCGCGAGATGGAGCGGAAAGAACAGAGTCGCCCTTTTTTTGTTGCTTGAACTGGTTGGATCAGCGTTGAGTTGACCACTGACCTCCCAGCTGGAGCAAAAACCGGTTCCGACACACAACTCCCTTCTTCTTCTTCCTCTCCTGGGCAGCAGCCACTGTGGAGATCACATGACCCTCCAGGCTGGACCATGCCAGGCCTCGTGATGCTGCTGCTGCTGCTGCAGATGTGGAGAGAAGGGGGAGCTGAATTCTAAAAGGAAGAAAGGAAGTTTTTAAGTGAAAGATTGGAAAGAGAAGAAGGGCTGGGATTTGGGGTGTGGGGGGGGGTGTGGGGGGCAAACAAGTAAATGCGTCAGCAAATGGTGAGGAGGGGAGGAGGAGGGGCCACAAAGGTAGCTTTGTTTCTGTTCTGGCTTCAGCATTAGCAGCTGCAATAAAAAAAAAAAAAAAAAAAAAAAAGCTAATAGAGAAGAGAATGCATGAAGGGGTGAAGGGCCTGTGGTGACGTTTAAGAGACGTCTCTGTTTGGCACTTTCATGCTCTGCGTTTTAATCAATCTGCATACACTGTATGTGCCATAATTCATATACAGAGATGAGGAGCTGCACGACACGTTCATGATAAAGGCAGCTCTGTGTGTGTGGCCGCTGATGTAACGCACTTTTTATGACTTATATGCATTACAATGTGAGAGCAGAGTAGAAAGAAGTTGGTGCTTTAGCATTTCCCAGGATGCTTTGCTCTCTGAGCTCACCCTTCTGTGGTTGTCGCCGCTATGCAGCTACGCTCACCTGGGGTCAGTGCGCTTTTATAAGAGTGTGTGTGTGTGTGTGTGTGTTGGTTTGTGTGGCCTCATTAGGACCAGGTAGAAACAGTGACCTTGTCAGGACCAGTAGTCCTCGTGGAGACTAAAGCTCAGTCCTAATGAGGCAGAACCTCATTTCTGAGGAACTGGATATAAGTTGTGTTTCCATTTGTAGTCGGAACTTGTAATTTCCGATGTCATACCATTCCTGAGCTCAGATTTCAAACTTGGAACAACATCACAATCCCTGAATTAGGATTACAAGATGGCTGCCACTGTACCCTGGTACTTAATAGCACTTCTGTCATATTTGTTTTGCAGTAAATCAGTCATACACACAGTACTGTCTCATTCATGTTGAGCAGTATTATCATCACAAACTAACAATGGCTAACCTGAGATACATTAGTGTTTCCAACTTCTCAACTGGAACTACTGTGAAGACTGTGAAGATTCTCAGTCATTCAGGTCATGGTATCCAAAAGTGTAGCAACAAAAAAGGAGGCAACTGGACTTATTTGAATTTCTTGAAATTCAACTAAGTCCAGTTGCCTTTTTTGCTGCTCAACAACCAGGTTTATTGTGCAGTAGAATTCACTTCTGAAACTTTGTTGTTTCAGTCAAGCTCCAACCTGTTTGCAGCCGTCGCGCTTTACTAGCGCAATGTTGCTGTTGCATCCATGTGTCTTGATTTAGAGCAAATTATGTCAAAAAGTTGTGTTCATATGAAGTGCCAACTTCATGAATGTCGAATTAACAGAATTCATTTAGGTTTTACCAATTTATGTAATTTTTTTTTTAGGTCTACCAACCGTTTTCTTTTTTTAAGTGTACGCTGTCCAAATGAATGGAAGTCAATGCAGTGTCCTCACAAGAGCAGCTGCACAAGTGTGTGTGTTGTTTGCGTGTGCGTGCATGTGCCTCTGGGGCAAACGAGCCTCCAAAAATCAAATGACCATGTAAACTGCAGAAAGTGGCACCATCTTTAGGTCTGGTGGCACCTTGAAGTGTTTTCCATTTGCCAGAGAAGGATCTGGCCTCAAATTGGAACCAGAGACAGGTTTAATGTCATGATTCTTAACCTATCACAGCTGTGTGTCACACATGCACATGCAAATATCAGGGCTGCACATACACACACGCAGGGTTAAGAATGAGCAACTGTATTACACCACAGCAAATGAGAAGCATCACGTAAATCTCAAACATTTGTCTTAAACATCATGATCGGCTTAAAAGCTTGTCGGGGGAAAAACATGCAAGACGTCAAGTTAAAGGACAAGCATTGTCTCTTTTTTTTTCTGTTTGCTTTAGCTACAGCTGTCGTTTCTTGTAATGAACTTTACAGATGTGCCCCGCGTGAAGGTGTTTACCACATAGTGCCTTTTTTTTGGTATGTAACCTAGATTATGATGCTATTTTTAAAGATCTTCACACCAGCAAAGCAAAGAATGTGAACCGCCGGAGGAACCTAGATGGTTTTGAAGCCACAAGACCCAACTTCGCTCCAGCAGGTGCAACTTAAATGTATATAATCCAGAGTATGACAAGGAATGCAGGGTTAAAAAGCAACTGACACCTCTGATAGCATCTCTCTGAGGTGTGTTTACCCAACAAAGGCAGAGTGTGAAGCAGGCGGAGCCAGGACTGGATGGTTTTCGGGGTTTTCGCTGTAACTTGGCCTTTGTTTGAGATCATTCCAGTGATTTCAGGCTGCAGGCGTTGATGCAACAGAGCTGTGCTCCATCAGAGGTGGACGGCAGCAGTTTAACAGGCTGATCCGAGGTCAGAACATGCTTTTCGTACAGCTGCATTCACAAGAAATAAAGCTTCTTTCCTATTTGTTTTTGCACAACATTTTCCATAAACACAGAATCAAGAAATGTTTTCATTCACACAAAACCACCCGACTGACTCCAAATGCTGCAGTACATATGCCAGGCCTGTATGTAGCCCTGCCACAAAATGTAGTACATTTAAAATGAAGAAGAGGACATAGACCGTGCATAAAGTTTGTGACCTCTGTACAAACTCCAAACACAAGAAGGAGACGACGATGACAAGACGAGCTTCGATATCATAGTTTTTCCAAAGTTGCATACTGGTTGAATATTTGAAAAAATGCAAAGGTAGAATTTGGAGATTTCTCTTCCAGTTGAGTGCTCCTGAAATGCCGGTATCATGTGGATATAAAAAGTTTGCAAAGTTTGCGGATTCCCTTAAATGTTAAGTTTAGTTTACACTTTTTTTTTTTTTTTTAATAAAAACAAATACAATTTTGCAGTATTTTTAACTATTGTTAAGGGATTATTTAACTCTTTTTTGTGTTATAGTTATACTAAAAGGGTTACATTTAACACTATTCCAGAGTGTATGTGGTCCTATTGTGAATTTCTGACTTTTTTAGTGATACTGAAACACTTAAAAATTGACAGTACAGTATTTTTGTACGTTGTAGAACCTTATAGAGTATACAGCTTTGAAACTCCACCACAGAAATGCATCAAAAATTTAAAAGATCATTCAAAACCTGCATAAAAGTGTGCTGTTTAAAGAGTTGTTTCATATTGGTTGCATACACCAAAACTAAATAGTGTTTTGTGGCTCCAAAACTTTGGTTCTGTGTGGATAAAAAGTCAGTATTATGGAAAACTTTTTGCAAAATCAAAAAAACATGAATTAACCTATGAAATAAAGCAATTGAGGCCATTCCCACTGTCAGTGGTCGTTCTGGCAAGATGGAGGAAAAACAAAACAACAAACCATACAATGGAGATCAGTGATAATGTTACAGTCATTAGTATTTTTAGCATTTTGTGTCTTTTTCGTGCAAACTCCATTTTCTTCACTCTGCCTCATAACTGAGTAAAAAAGTAAGATGCACTAAAAACATTCCCCCGCCAATTCCTGGAAGATTAATGTGTCTATGTAATTCTGCCAGAATTTGCGTTGCTGCCTAAAAAGAACAAATCAATGTATTCACTCGATTTAGAGTTATTTGACTTGGGAATTTTTTATTTTTTATTTTGTTAATTAAAAAAATGAACTACTGAAGAATTTCTGGACGAAACATTCAGCAGCTGATTAATAAATGAAATTAAAGGAACTTATTCCTTGAAAATAAATGTGGGCAGGAAAAGAGAAAAAGAGGTGAACACATGTAAGTATTTTGACCGTGACCTTTTTTTGATGATGAATGGATAAATAAAGTTGGGTTTGTTCAAAAGCCTGTGATAACGACTCATGACATTCAGTAAAAACCAAAGCCCTTTGATTTTTCAAAGTGACCAAAATTAAAAGAAGAGTGCGTCTGTGAAAGTGCATGAGAACATATTTTGGAATTCTGAGGAGAATCTACAAGTTGTTAGACATTTATTAAAGTATATGAACCAAGTGCATGACCCAGAATGCAACAGTCTAGGCCGTTTCAGAGACAAACAAAGGTCACGCTCCTCAGTGGGTGGGGTCAGCTGTGACCCTCCCACTTCCCTTTCCCATAAATTCTTTCAAAGGCAGCAGCCAAACTTTACTGGACAGATTTATGTGTGTATTGTTACTTGGGTTCTTGAGAATAGCTTCTGGATGAGGACAACAATGGTTTGGAAAAGTCACAGTACAATTATTCGGCTTGAACTCTGCCGAGTTTGTTTAAGTGGATTTGCCTGCTGGCGCTGGCGGAGCATATTTCTTGCTGTTAAACGTCTGATGTCACACTGGAGGTTTCGTGTGTGAGCTCAGCCCGTTGACCTCCAAAATTATAACATATCCGAGGATGATTGCGTTGAGGACATTGTGTGCCGTTTGTGATCTTATTCCTCCATCAGTGCTCTTTTTTTTTAAAAAAAAATCTGGATTTGGCTACAACATAAATAATTTTCCATTTTTGCTGTGCAGCAAAATCAAGTCAGGAAGATGAATCAAGAGTAAACACAAACATCTGTGTGTCTGTGTTTGTTTATATGCACTTCATACATCACATTATGTCACTTTCACAGTTTTACTGTGAGAGAAATGTGCTTTTGGTGAAGTTTGGCCTGTGACTGATTCACAACGCGTTGCTTTTGACTACACTGAGAACTTCAGTTGCATGCATTTGAAATTTGCATGACGATAAATTGTGTTTCTAAATTCATGACCACAGCTTGCACACTGTAAACCTCAGTAAGTGAACCCATGTGGACTAATTAGAGCAGTTATTCTAATATGCTGTAGTGTAGGGTGAATTTTCAGCGAATTGAATTAAATTGAGAGAAGCCTGTTCCTCATTTTGTCCAGAGACCCCCTGCACCCGGCCCTTAGGGCGCCTGGAGATCACTGCGCCCCAATTCAATGACCCCACTACCCACCCCACTCTCCCTCTGCACAGCCCCACAGGCGTGGACGTACACAGATAGACCCCACCTGCCCTTTTGCCCTCACTCTTTTTCTAATTGTATGTTTTTTATGTGGCTCAAGGCAACAATTTGCAATTAAAAGTGTGTAATAATGCTCACAAACTGAATTTGAGTTGTAATTTTGGACATTATATTACGGTTACCAAACAAAACCCCCGCTGTGAAGCTTTGATATTTGGGGGCAGGCCATTTTAATCACGTTCAGTGTCTGTGGAGAGCAGCTTTGCACTTCTGAATGCACATTCAAGCGGCTGACGGTCCATGTCAGTTTCTCACCAGGAAATAGCACTCATTTGTCTGTCCTTGAATTACTTGAGCACAGCCTTGCACATATGTGGGTACCAGTGGACTTCCCCACACAAATGTCCTCCATCCAGTTTCCATGGGTATCATCTTCTTCATTGTCTCTTTTACAAAGAAAAAACAAAACAAAAAAAAAAAAAACAAGAAGCACACCTCCCAATGGACTGGAAAGTGTTGTGCAGACTTAAGTGCTGTTGTTTCCATAGACTTACATTTCCTGGGCTTCACTATTAAAACAAAAGTCTATTTCCATTTTTACATACAGTCTATAGTATAGTATAGTATAGTATAGTATATTATAGTATAGTATAGTATAGTATAGTATAGTATAGTATAGTATAGTATAGAATTGGAGACATCTAATGGTGAGAAAACACATTGTAACAAACTCCTCTACTCCTCTGCCTTGTTTGTTTTGTCTGTTTGGGCTGCTGTCTGAAACATGGCAACACAAGATGGTGGCCTCCCTGAAACAAGGCCCTTGCCTAAAGTACAGATATGAGGCTTGGTCTCTGGCTATGAAATCATTATTATTATCATCATTATTTTATTGTGTGTCTTCCTATAGACCATGTTAAATGTTACAAACTGGACATTTTAACATATGCATGAGTGCATTGGTATTGACATATCCTGATTCAGTCAACACAGATCTCAGCATTAGTGTCTAAAATATACATGGATTCTGTAGAATTGCAGTACATGTTCAGTATGTGTCTGTTTTTGTGTATTTTTGTGTTCGGGGTGTTTTGGGGTGTTGGCACTGCACACACTGGTGCCCTTTGTAAATCAGCTGCAGTTTGTTAGTTATAGATGCAGCTGATGGAGTGGAAGAACCTAAACAACAGATTTAAAATATCAAACAAAATACAAAAACAAAACTAAAGACAAGTAACGTTATTTTTATTATATTTTTATTTTTCAGTCAGTTGTGAGGTGATGCCGGTTTTCCCCCCACTTTAGCTCCCTCCTTCCTTCCCTTCCCTGAAATGTCTGTGCACGCCACTGGGGCTCTGGGGCCCCTCGGTTGCGGACCCGGTCACGCACGGGTTAAAGTGGTGACGTGGTGCTCCTGAAGCGGTGACCCGCGGGGGCAGCCAGAAGGGGCTGCAGGGGGGGGGGGGGCCGCGGGGGGGGGGGAGGGGGGGGGGGGGGGGGGGGGGGGGGGGGGGGGAAGAGAAAGCAGAAGAGCCGAAGTTCTGTTGGGGAAGGAAACTCCACGCATCAACCAGTATTCCACTCTCCGTGATTCCTAAAAGCTGCTTTTTTACGCGGCTGCTTAGGACTTTTCTCCGCGTTCATGTCCAACCTGCAGCCGATTTCTTCATGTATTAGTTTGTGTGTATGTGTGTGTGTGTGTTTTCCCTCCTTTCTCTTTTTTATGAGCTGCGACCTTTGTTTCTGTGCGCGCGGCGGCGCGGGCAGCACACGGCGTGTGCAGCGACGACACACAGATAAATCCACGTTTACGCACCGACGTGTCCGGACCGTTTGGACTCGATCAAAGGCTGCGGGGCAGAAACGCCGTGGACTCTTTTTTTTAACGCTTGTGCTAAATGTTTATAGCGCTCGTGCGTTTGAAGCCGCGTGCGTAAATAAAGGCAGTCGTGTAGAAGCTGGAGCTGGAAACACACCAGAAACCTCTGGATCTAACAGCTAAAGACAGCCGCACTGATCTAGGTAGTGTTGATGATTATAATAATTGTTGGCTCTAATTGGGGTTATTTTCTGACAAACACTGTACAGTATGAACACATGAAAGTCAGGGAGTTTTTGCGCAGGAATGAGTTTGGAACACGTGGCGCGTAAAGAGAGGAATGTTGGGCCTAAAAGCTCCTATAGTTTCACTTCCTCTAACCGTGTGTTGGTTAGAGGAAGTGAGGGACAAATCTAAGGGATATCAGACAGGATACATGTATATCATCATCATCATCATCATCCTCTTCAGCCTTTACGCACAGATCCTGTTCAGCATGCAAATACAGCTGCAGGAAACGGTGTGTGGTCTTGTATTTATTGCTTTGTGAGGACCAAGAAAAACCGAATAAACCATTTAGTGAGGACATTCTGTCTGGTCCTCACAACTTTAAAGGGCTTTCGTCAGGGTTAAGATCTGGGTTTAGGGTTAGGGTTCGAGCCGGGTTTAGGTTAGGGTTAGTTGGGAAGGTGAAGGGAATGCATTATGTTAATAGGGATCCTTACTACGAATGCAAATATGTGTGTGTGTGTGTGTGTGTTTGTGTGTGTTTCAGGTGAATAACTCACCCACATTCTTGGCTTTTGTCCCCTTCCTTCCCCTTGATTTACCGAATAAAACACAGAAAGGAAGAAGGTGTTTCTCTCCATCGATTTTTCTGTTTGATGTCAATTCCCCTCTCTCTCTCTCTCTCTGTCTGTCTCTCACTCACTCTCTCCCTCTCTCACTCACTCACTCACTCACTCAGTGTGTGTGTGTGAGAGAGAGGACGCATCTTAAAAACTGCCGTTAAACAGTGCAGCCTCACGGAGACTCGCGCAAACAGACCGTGAGTGTGTGTGTGTGTAGTCGGGAAAACCCCTCGCGTGGACAAATGCATCGGAGTCCACACATGTGAGCGCGCGTCAGTTTGGAGACAAGTTTAGCAAGTGCATGTTTTTATTTATTATTATTATTATTACATCCATACATCAATTGAGGCGCTTTATGGACACGCTCCTTTTATAGGTAGGTGTCTTTATGACTTTATAACTTTTATGAATGAGTTTTTTGGGGGGATTTGCTTTAACAGTGTGTACAATTAAGTTAGTTTGCTTCACAAATTGTTTTATTTATTTATTTATTTTGTTGATATGCTGACATACTTACAGACATGACGTTTGGGTTTAATTTTTCTGACGCTAGGTTTTAATTTAGGAGTAAAAATAAGCGCAGGGAAAGTTTCAGCGTAATCTTTGTCAAGGTTCAGATTCCCCTCAGTCACTGCATTGTTTGTCATTGTTAATCCTCATCCCTGTCTTGAAGCCGAAATATTTAGTTAGTATGTAGTTAATGTGTAGGAGGAGGACGAGTGGTCAGCTGGGGGCCACATGGGGCACGCGCACGTGCACACACACACGGTGATTCATCCATGAGAAGTCGGCTGTTATAGTTTGTGCGACATTATAGAGTTACACAGAAGATTTTGGTTTGTATCTGTTTCTCTTGCACACACACACACGCACACACACACTTCATTGTTTTCTAACTTAATTAAAGAAGTGGCCATAAACACAGAGTTAATCCATACATTGATTCAGATGTGGAGTCTTTTCAAACATTAACACCAGATAAACTGGTGCCCATTAGTCATTACTTTGCACAGAGTAACCTACGTACACTTACTGGCCACTTTATTAGGTACACATGTGGTGCGAGAGGTGGCCTTTTTTTGAGTTATTTTTGCCTCTATCATTTTTTTTTCTCCTCTGACCTCTGGCATCAACAAGGCATTCTATGGATGTTTTATCTTTTTTTTTTTTTACACGATTTTCCGGACAACCTTAACATTGCTGTGCGTAAAAATCCTAGTAGATGAGCATCTTTCTGTCACTTAAATCATTTTTCTGTTTCATTATGATACTCGGTTTGACCTTCACCAGCTCGTCTTGACCGTGTATACATGCACAAATGCACTTATTTACTGCCTTGTGATTGGCTGATTAGATAGTTCCGTTTAAGAGTAGTTGCACAGGTGTACCTAATAAAGTGACCCGTGTGTGTGTACTGTATTATCACTGATCTCGTAGACTCGCCGTCACATGAGTCTAACTGAGGCAGAATCGTGCTTCATTTCCTCGAGTCACGTCTAAACATAAAGTTCACTCACTCACTCACAGGAAGTTGAACACATTAACAGTGTAGCTGCAGCAAAGAAAATAAACGTAGGTGTAAAAGTTGAGCAGCCCAGTCGTTAAACACCTGCTTCACTTCTTTGTCCCTCACAGTTAAACCCACAGTTACACAGTTACTTTACTTTCCACTACCATTTTATCTTCTTGTTTTAATTTATTCTCGCCTTTATCTTAAAAGGATATTGTGCATTTTGGTTGTTATAGCCCAGGCAGGTGTGGCATATAATAACAGGCAAGATAGTATTACAATTAGATGTGATATTAAGTAAACGTAATGAAGCTGTTATTTTCAGCAACTGGACAAACGGGTTGAGCAGCTTTTTGAATCCATTTTTTTCCTTTTTAAAAGTGCAACTGTTTCACTTTATGGTTGAGTCTAACATTGTCCTCAAAGAGATAAATAGTTGCAATTACATTGTGTTTTATTTATGTTTAAAAAATTTAGCATTTTCTAAAAAAGTAAATATTTTACTATAGGCATGGTGTACAAAAACATACAAGGTGCATTCAAATTTAAAACATAATCATTTATTATTATATTTATATTTAGAATTAATAAAGATGTTATTTGCTTATCAATTAAATGTATATATATATATATATTTAAAAAGAAATATTTTTTCCTTTAAAAGTTTGACTTTGTCAAATGTGTGCTTCAGTCCAGAATGATGGATTTTCTTGTGATGCGTTCACATGCATCATTTAGAGTCTTGGCCAAATATTAACAAGAACGTTGTTGTTCTTGGAGTCGACTGCTGCTGTTACTGTTAAAGACATTTGTTCCAAAAATAAGTCCTGTTTTCTTTTGTCTTTTAAAAATCGATTGAATTACTTCAATAATTGAGTGATGAATTGCCCGAAAGGTCATGTGACCTGTTGACCCCATGACCCTTACTGGTGCAGGCGTTATTTGGACTTAAAATCTGAGACTTTCCAATTAAGCAATACAAGTTTGATGTTGTACTATATTAAAACAAACACACAAAATGTTTCTTTCAGGTGTGTGTGTTTGTGTGTGCGTGTGTGTGTTTGTGTGTGCGTGTGTGTGTTTGTGTGTGTGTGTGTGGCAGATGCTGTGGCGTCACACACTTCAAACGCGCTACATTCGATGCCATTGTTTGCGTTGTATGTGTGTAACATCAACATTTCTGTTGCTGTTATGATTTAATTCTCCTTTTTGTTTGGATACAAAACTACATATGATCTTATGCAGTGCATATAAACACACACACACACACAGAGGCAGGCATGGATATGGCACAGCTTGGCACGCAATGGCTGTTTATGTTCAAATGCTAATTAAAGCCTCCACCTGCGTGTTTTTGATGGCCCATAAATAGACGCTGGTGCTTTCATGTCATCCATACTCTTCTGGTTGGTGGTGGTGGTTACAGCCGGAAATATGGCAGCGCAGTGACAGGTACTAATTTGGTGCCCAAGTCATCATCATCACCATCACCATCACCTTCTTCATCGTCTCCGTCTCCTCCTCCTCCTCCTCTTCTAGTGCACCATCATGCTCTTGATCTAAAGCTGTGTACAGAGTGACATCACAGTTTCCCTTCTTTACTTCTGTAATTTAGACATGTTATGTGTTTAGGTCCCCCCCCCCTTTCCTTACAAACCCTTTCAAAACTCCTCTCAGGACCAGCTCATATTTGTCAGAATGATCAGTGACGTACCAAGACATTTCAGGGGCCAGGGTTCCAAGTAGAAAAGAGGGCACCCCTCATAAGCTCATTCTTATTTATTTCAATAACCATACACTCATGTACACATATGTTTCATAGCTCTATACTGTCTATAAAAATACTGTATAAAAAGTAGCTTTAAGTGTTTAAGTAACAATTAAAAAATCATAATTTACCATTATGGACCAAAAACACTCTGGAACAGTATTCAATTTAAATGTTATCAACACTGTTAGACAAAAATAGTATTTGATTTAGCTCTTTTACTGATACTTTTACAACAAAGCATTGAATACACCATAGGTACTTTTACACAAAAGCATGAAAGGCACCCTGGAATAATGTTGAAAACTTTAATTTTAAACTTTTATGCACTATTTATCTTTAATAGTGCAAAATTTACAGCCAAACTCTTTTAGGGCTCATGCAATTTTTTTTGCGTATCTCCTTTTTATTCGCACAGAACTGGCATTTTTGGTCACACTAAATCGCTTTTTGATAACGGGTTCTAGACTATAAAAAAAATCTCAAAATACCACCCTTGCATTTTTTTAAACATATATGCAAACAGTAGGCAACTTTGGGAAAACAATGTTGAGAGGCATTTTAAGGGGTTTCATGTGTATGAAGCCATGTTTATGGAAAACTTGGTCATAATGTAACTTATAATGTGATATTGTTAAAGTGTTAAATTTCCCATTCATCAAGTGTATTTGGTCCCAATTGGAAGTCATGTTAAATGAATTAATCTAGAGTGTAGTGTAACACAGAAATGGCAGAGCTTACAAACATTATTGGACATCTTTAATTGAGAATTGACACTTTGAGCCAATTATTTGAGCCAGATATTTAGAATTAGACATGTCTTTCACTAGAGGCCCGTTTACCTGCTTAGAGGTCAAAAGGGCAGGCGCTGGAGCAGTGTGGGTTCTAAGCGTGGATCATAGCAGTGTCAGTCCTGCGTGTATGGGGATCAACTCCAGACTTCATCCGGTCTTTTTACGCAGATACTAGAACAAAAAAAGACGGTTTCTGAACAATCACTGTTGTTTCGCGCACACGGAGCGCGCGCACACGCAGGACGGACGCACCGGCCTTTGTTTTTCATAAAAACACCACCCAAAAACACTTGCAGCGCCGCATCTCGTACTTAAACGCGTCTCTATTGTCTGTGTCCCTGCTGCCAAAACGACCCTGTGTGGAAATTCTCATCAGAAATATCTGCTGAGAATAGGATGGCTGCCCTGCGTGGAGTGGAGTGGAGTAGAGGAAGAGGGGGGGGCTCCTCCCGCGGAGACAGCAGCCTCTCCATTTGGACTTCATTTAAAAACCAGCGTCGCCAATGTGTTTCCCGTTGACTGTGAATGGCTTCTCTTTTAATGTGGTCCCATTTAGACGTTCAGGAGTTTATTCGGTTAATGTCATGGACGTATAACTCACTTCATCCTCCTTTTTCAGTGCGCGTAAAATAGCTTATTTGCCGTTTTTTGAAGTCGCTGTCCCGCTGAAATGACGCGAAAAGCATCTGATTCTCGGCTCTGCATGTGAATAAATGAGGCTGTGCTCCTTATTTGGGCTTTTCTCCCCCCCCACGATGAATCTCGTGCGGCAGTGGTGCACACACTCAAGGGGGGAACCTGCCTCGGCTGCGTGTGCATGCAAGAGAAGCTTTACGCCAGGATGTGTGGCCTCCTCGCCGCGGAGGAAGAGTCGTGCACACATCGGGATCCAGAGTGAGGGAAGAGGGTGAGAGGGAGGGAGGGAAGGGGGTGAGTGTCAGTCAGGAACGCTTCATTGCTCGAGGACAATCCGCGAGCAGGACCGGTCTGTTTCAAGAGCAATCAGTCAATCCGCATTAATTACCCCCCCCCCCACACACACACACACCCAACACACACACGCACACAGCTTTGCACAGCTATCCTTTTAAGGACCCTCATTGACTTCCATTCATTGGAACAGTCTAAACAAAGCCCTATCCCCAACATGAACCACAACTAGTTAATACGTAACCTTAACCGTAACCACAGTTCAAATCTGAGCCCTAAACTTAACTACTTCCTCAGAAATGAGGTTCTGCCTCATTAGGACCAGGTTTTGGTCTCCATGAGGACTAGTGGTCCTGACAAGATCAGTGTTTATGACAGAGAAGGTCCTAATGAGGCAACAAACACATACGCACAGAGCACTGGCACACGGACAGTAGGCGGGTGTGTGTGTGTGTGCGTGTGTTATCCTTTCTCTCTAAACAGACACGCGCACGCGCGCCCCCAGCCCCCAATCCTCCTTTAAGTGAAAAAGAACCAATAACAATCCAGCTATAAAGGACATTTTCTTGTCACTAAATAAATTAAATGCAAATTTTTTGTTATAAGTGGATGACACACGCGCGCGCACACGCACACACGCGAGCCGCGGAACAGGATTCTTCATTGTCCCTCTTCTGTCATTAGTGCAGAGGAGGACAACAGTGAAGTCATTTCACCATGAATAAATATACAGTATACATGTACAGATGTGCTGTGTATATGGTAATATAGGCTTTATACATGGAATCAGGAATCTGATTATTATATTATATCTTTAATCCCATTTTAAAAAGTTATTAATTTAACTGTCCTCTATACTAATGTCGCACAAATCAGTGTAAATCCCATAGATTTATGTATAGATGGACGTGAAGCAGCAGGTTGAGACTTTTCATAAATGGTGTAGTTCACTGGTGTGTTTTTTGACCACAGAGCAACACTGTGTGTGTGTGTGTGTGTGTGTGTGCTGGAGCTGTGGAATGCAGCAGGCTGCTGTGTAAATAGGAAAAGAGGCCATAACGATTATCTAATTACAGATGTGATAAATCTGCTCCTCAGCTTTGGCCTTATTTGATTTGAACTGTGTTCGTATCCATTAATTTCACCTCAGTGCAGCTCACAGCCTGTGTGTGTGTGTGTGTGTGCGCGCACAGACATTTTATGAGCTGCAGTCCAGTCACAGCAGCCTGGATCATCATCCTCATCCTCTTTGTCCAGCAGGTTTCTGCTGTTGAGGCTGGGGCAAAGTCAAGTAAAGTAGAGCAAGTGGTGATTTAAATCTGTGCGTACATGTAATCGTTGTCATGTAAAGCTCAAACAATCTGCATTTACTGCACGTGTTAAAACAGATTCAGGCAAAAATAAAAATAAACCGTACAGGCTGCAAGTATTATGATATACTATAAACAATATAATGTATAATTATACTAATAATAATACACATTATATATATATAAACATGACGTCCTTGTGTAGTTAATGTGCATAGCTACATATATTCTATATATATAATATATACAACTATATATTTTAAATATTTTGTAAATTTGCATTAATGTTATTTTGTGACCATAAATTAATTCTACTTTCAGTGCTTTAGAAATGACACGTGCTTCAGTGTATTTATTATACACAGTTATCTTTGGGTGGTTTTTCTTTACACGTTCGCTCACATTAATATACAAAATAAACATTTTTCAAGCCTGGTCCAAAATAAATTTTTAGAAAAGGATAAAAGAGAAAATTATTTTAATTATTGTCCTTCTTGCTTCTCACTCCTTGTGTTCAATCTTCTTTTTCTTTAATATTATTATTATTATTAGTGACCTACCGTTTGAGCTGCTGCATGTGAGCGGAAATGACCACTTAATTATCGAGCACTAACACAGAAAAGTTTTAGTCGACGTTTTCACACGAAGCGGCGCGAGCGAAGCCGAGTCCTGCCGAGCTCCTACTGTAACGTGCAGGTGAGAAAATGTGATAAATGTAGTTTCTGAGCTGATCTGTGTGTGTGTGCGCGCGCGTGTGTGTTTCCCCCTCTCTCTCCTTTGTGGTGGAAACTTTCCTCTCCGTGTTTGCGTGGAAAGGACACGGAGCTCCCTTCACTACACAGCAGCAGCAGTTTTTCTTTCCTCTTCTTCTTCTTCTTCGTCTTCTTCTCCTCCATTTTTCAAACACAAACTTGTTATTGCACCATTCCGTGAATCTGTCGCCTCTGCATTTGATACAACATGTAATCCCCCCCCCCCTCTCTCTCTGTTTCTCTCTCAGACCGTATTCCCTTTGATTTAGTCACTCTTGACTCTCCTTTTGCTCTGGGGCCATCGGGGTTCTCGGTAGGGGGGGGCGCCTTGAAACCGCCCCTGCTTATCTCCTTTCATCGTTCAACGCGGGCCGCCTTGAAACCGCGGGGGCAGTAATTGCTTTTTTCAGGCAGCCCAGTGCGGACTGGCCAGCAGCCAATCAGAGCCTTGTTTACACTCGGTGATTGACAGCGTTCTGGCGACGCGCCAGCCAATCAGGAGCGTCGCAGAGACGCCAAGCTCCGAGTTTTAACCCTTTACCTCCTCATATAAACAAACCTGTATCATATATATATATATATATATATATATATATATGACACATATATCGTAGACTGTAACCGTTTGGAAACACCCAAATGAATTGAATTAATTCAAACTGAAGTTAAACATGAATATTTAGAGAATTTGTAAAATGTAGGTTGAATAAACTTAAGTGTTGCCAATGAAAGTCGTATGTGTATATTTAATAAAGAAGTACGTTTTAAATTATCCAAGATACCTTAACAAAAAATACTGGATTTACTTAAATCCACTATTTGTTATGTATCCTCAAATTGTTTGAGTTGAATTAATACACACACACACTGTATATATATATAACCATATATATAAATAACCAACTGAACACAGTGTCAAGTTACCATGTTGTTTAAATTCACATGAAGTTTAACATACTGTCCTCAAAAAAATAAAAATGTCTAAACAAAATATATCACCGTATTATGACAAACTAACATTTTCTCTTTCTAATGTTACTCCTGTAAATATGTGGCATCGTCATGGATTAAGTGATGAGATCACAGAGTAAACTCTAGGTGCATCAACAAATCCAGGTTTGGTGTGGATCAGGTCATTATTTGTCTTTAACAAATAGTATTAAATGGTTGACAAACATAAAAATTACTTTAATTTTTTTTAGACTCCCAAATAAATAAAGTTCATTCAAACTAAACTGAGCAAGTTGGCATCCATATAAGTTCATATAACTTGATGAATTTACATGTGACCAATGCATTTGGTGTATGAAACAACGTAACTCTAAGTCATATGTTACAGTATAGTAACTGCTTTTCTTTATTTTCCTTAATTTAATCGACTTTAATCTGTATTTACCTAAACACCAAAGCAAATTATAGTATATATCCTTATATCCTTATAGTTTAATGTACACTTTAAAAATGAAACATATTGCACATAAAAAAAGAGAAAATACAGAAAAAAACCTTCCTTGTCCAATAATTCAGACTCAGATCCTGCTAATAAGGATTTATTTTGGCAAAACACGTGCAGCAGTAAGAGTGAAAAGGGTGGATTTCCCTGAAGGGGCATCAATAAAACTCTCACATCACCGCTGTCACGGGGCAAAAAAATAACGATACACTCAGTGAGAATATACTCAGCAGTGATGTGGAGGAGCAGGAGCCTCCTGCAGCTCCTCTCCGCTCCTGTGCCTCCTCTGCTGGCTCCTCGCATTCGTGCGCTCTCTGTGCGTAAAGGGCTGCAAATCAAACGCGCGCCGTTTCGCTCCGCGGCTCCGGCTGCTCCTCTCATTGGCCCCGAGCTGCAGCCAATGGCTGCGTGTGTTTACCGTCGAAGGGGAGGAGGAGGAGGAGGAGGAGGAGGGTGGAGGAGGAGGAAGAGGAGGGGGAGCGCCTCACGGGCACGCTTTCACATTGTCGTTCTCAAACCAGTGGGCCTGCGCGTTCACCTCCTTCACGCACGCGCATACACACATACACTGAGTGACACACACACACACACCTCCTCCTCCTCCTCCTCTCGGCGTGTCTGAGTCTCCGGCTGCATGAACGAGCCTCGATTCACTACAAGCCTGAACTTCTACGCTGCGTCTCAGCCATACCTCCACTGAGAGACTGCACAGCTCAGTCCACAGCTGCAGCAGCAGCAGCAGCAACAGCAGCAACAGCAGCAGCAGCAGCAGCAGCAGCAGCAGAGGATGTAATCAATCCCACATGTTTCTGCTCTGCGACTCGGGGATTTTTCACTTTGAATATTTTTTTTGTCTACTTTCTGTTTTTTCCTCTTTCTTCTTCTTGTTCCATTCACACCCTGCTCCTGTCATGCAGAGGATATAACTTACCAGTAAGTAGCAGAATAATCCTCTCTTATATTATATTCATATAGCTTTGTGTTTTTTTTTTTAAATAATCGTTATACTTCAAGGGCTTCGTGGACGAGACGACGATGTAAATTCGGTCGTTTTATTCAAACACGCGCGAGGGACGTGTGTGTTTTTACAGAAAGGCAGCAGGTTTTGAAGAAGAAAACGTGGAAAAACAAAAGTACAGCAGCACAAAATGTAAACACCCAACATCTATGCTCAGCTCTTCCGTGTTGGTTTCTAATGGTAATATTGTCGTAAAGGGATTTTAACGGTATTTTGGGAGATTTTTTGTGCTGCTGCTGCTTCTCTGCTGAGTGTGTGTGTGTGTGTGTGTGTGCTCGCTCTGTTGACCTCTCTCCACAGCCAAATGACTCGTGTGTTTCGTATTCATTCAGAGAAGAACAGGAAAACGCTCGCTTTTCAGCGCCTTCATTCTCATAGATTATAAATTGTAGATTATTTCTTTGTCCGTCTCGTGTTGTATGTCGTGTGTGTGTTTGAGAGAAGAGAGAGAGAGACCCAGGGAAACATTGAGGTTTAAAGCAAACTGCAGTGCGCTCTGCAGGCTGCTTCGCGTCTCCCCGTGTCTCTCTCGGTGTGAAGGCTGAGCAGACGCCGCGCTGCCGTCACCTCGGCCCGGCCTGTGTCTCTGCTGCGTGTCGGGCATCTGAAAGTCGCGATTTAATGCCTCACTTCTCATTTGTGACTTTTTTTTTGCGTAATTGTTAAAATTCATTGTTTTGGCGTCTAAATCTAGAAAGTGAAGGCAATTTAATTGAAATTTTTAAATTAATCTTTGACCCACACATTTCTGATTTAACAGAATTCAGTGTAAATTACACAACTGTATAATTTTGAATTGTTTTTTCATTTATAAATAATACAATTTTCTGGCTTTTGTGTTGAATGAGTGTCATTTTTAGCAGAATGGTTAGTTTTGTTTGGGGGATTTTCTTGTGGCAGTGGAATGAACCTTTGCATGGCAGTGATGGCGTGTGTGTGTGTGTGTGTACGCTCAGTGGGTGTGTATGTGTGTGTGCTCGGTAGGTGTGTGTGTGTATAAGGGTTTGAGAGAGTCTGGCTGAAGTGGAAGGAAGTCTGAACCCCCTGCCACACACACACACACACACACAGAGCTACAGCTCATCCAAATGATAATTTCCCCACACAAAAAAAATCTTCATTTTGGGGGGAATTTGCTTTGCGCACCACGTCGTCATGGCCGTGTTTGTGCTGCATGAATGTGTGTGATAACACGGGATTTAAATCCAGGTTGTTAAACGTAGTCTGAGTGGTTCTCTGTTGACTCGGGATGTAAACACAGAGGACGTGTGTTTACGGCCTGAAATTTTTAAAAACGTATAGACAAACGTCAGCGGCAGAGTGGTGTGTGTGATTGATGTCCCGTATAGAGCAGAGCCATTGTTTCTCACATGCAGCCTGAACATGGGGGACAGTGAGGAGGAGGAGCAGGAGAGAGTCCATTTTGCTTTCCCAGTGCGCATTTACAGTATCCTTTGCTTCCCTTCCCTTATATGTGTAGTATAAAATGTTTACACTCAGTTATTTCAATTTAGAATTAAAACCAAATATAATTGGAAACATTTGGATTTGGTGTCTTGTTACGCACGACAGTGCTTTTACGCACGACGCTTACGGTCACTTTCCAGTCTGTGCATGAGCTGCGAAACTTTTTTAAAGACAAATGGTGAAAGTTGGAGTCATTGAGCTGCGTTTGTGTGAATTTTTAGGAGACCTGAATCCCGCCCAGCTCATGCAGCAGCCTATATATTCTTCTGCACTTCAAATGCGCCTGGTCCACCAGAGCATTTGATATTTTCTTTGTTCCTTTATCGTTGATTCCTGGGAGGTGCTATCAGCATCCACACAGCGCTAGATGGACGTGAAAGGCCTACAGAGCAGAGATGGACTGTTGCTGCTGCTGCTGCTGCTGAGGTGTGTGTGTGTTTGGAGACAGCGTAGAGGCACCCAGCTCTCTCCATATCATATCTGTGTGCGTCACAGGGAGTCCTATTTAAGTAAATGACCTGGGCTATAAGACATACATATAAAGTCGATGATTTCCTAGTCTATTTCACTGTTTATTGCCGCCTCTCTCTCGCTCTCTCTCGCACTGAGGCATAAAGGTGATTTGATTTGTGTTTGTGATTACAGTGAGCCTCTATGTTGTATATGCAGCGGAGATGCATGGCGTTTGCCATTGTCAGGAGGCGAAAGGCCGCCGCTGCTGCTGCTACTGACGCTGTAGGAGTTAAATTGAAAGATCCTGTTGTTACTAGTATGTTTTTTAAATAAAAAAACCCAACAACAAATAAGAATTCTGGTCAAATTTGTCGTTTGAATTCTAGAAAGTCAAACATTAAGGGTGAAACACGCACGTATATAAAAACAGTGAGCTGTGAAGTCAGATTTGATTGATAAAAGCCACACTGGCCGTGTGTGTGTGACACCCCTCCCCAATCTTTCCGGTTTCAATGCTTTTTTTTTTATCTCACAGATTCACACACCGTCAACATAACAGTGACGCACGCAGCAACACCTCTAAAGTAACCTATATAACATTTTATGACACGTGATTGAGGAAATTGTCAAACTTAAGTTTACATAAAAAACAACCACTGACCACGCGCACACAGACAACACAGACACTCTGAGCACTGTTCAGGTTTTATGACGGATTTAAATCGACGCAATTATTTCGGATTTCGAACTACTTTAGCGCATTTTTGCTCACTCTCTGCCCTCCGGTGTTTTGGTGTACGGGGTTCTCCGTGGTCTGGCTTGTTTATGACACACACTCCTTGTTCAGTTTCAACACGTCCTTCATCGTGTGTGTGTGTGTTTGAACTCGTGTGCATCAGTTTCTCAGTACCTGAGCCAAATCTCCCCCACTTTGTCTTTTCCATTCTTTGTCCATGATTAAAAGAGAAAGATCCCGTGTGCGTTATTGGCTTGGTGTTCGGTCACAGGATGAGGAAGAAGAGTTGGAGGAGGAGGAAGAGGAGTAAATGAGGGTGGATGACTCGTGCGTTGGTGCCAACTATGTAGAGCAAAGTAAAGTCACTTCAGCCACGTTTTTATCTGCAGCGCAGACTTTACTCTCTTTTCGTGCGTAAAGCGTCATGGACGGGGACGTAATTGATGGTGTAAGGACATTTTGTGAATATGGTTTGTTTTTCCATGAAATGTATTTCGTGTTTTGTTGTAAATGCAGCCTGTTTGTCTAGAAATAGTCAACGAATGTGCCTCTCTTAACTTATACTCCCCTGCTTTACATCCTCTGCTTGGCTCACGATTGTTGACGCGTCTCCTTCTCTCTCTCCCTCGCTCATTCTCTTTCTCTCTCTCTCTTTTGTAGGACATGACGGGGACTCAGTTTCTGTCCTGCGAAGCCAAAACTCCGCTCAATGCGAGGGGAGCCCGGAGTTCGTAAAAAGGGATTATTTGCATCTGGGCGCCCGCAGACCATCGCTGCCTCTGGATTTTACTTTGGATTTTGGGGATTTTATTGCTTCTCGCCGCGATGGAAAGCCGAGATTTCGCTCCTCCGCACCACCTCCTGACTGAGCGGAGCGCGCTGGTTCACAGCGCCGCGTCTCGGATGGCGCCAGGCGGCCACGGCTCCGTGCAGCACCCGGCTCACTTCCAGCCCGGGAAATACTTCTCATCCCACCTCTCCATGGCTCCACACTCAGGTCGGTGGTGGAAGCAGCTCTTCTCTTTTATATGTATAAATGAAAAACGAATACT
Organism: Brachirus orientalis; assembly: GCA_016785285.1. Classification (NCBI taxonomy): domain Eukaryota; kingdom Metazoa; phylum Chordata; class Actinopteri; order Pleuronectiformes; family Soleidae; genus Brachirus; species Brachirus orientalis. The sequence continues at coordinate 1,275,644 of JAFBJR010000078.1, read as the reverse complement.
GTCTTTTTGCTCTGGAGCATATGTTCTCCATATTTCAAACTTGGGAAGCACTGAAGCTCTTTGGGACGAAGTCGAATTTACTGTGTAAGGAAATCACCCAGCCTTCAGAGATTAGCACATTAAAGAGATTTTACTTCATTTAATGGGCTGTTTATGACATATAGCAGCTTGCTGCGTGTATTCCATAAAAATAACTATGTATAAATGCACATATATTTTGGCAGTTTGGTTTTTCAGCCATGCGTAAAAGCGAAAATGGGCCATGAAAACATGAAGGGGAATTTTGGAAAATTAGATTAACGTGAAATTACGGCCCCGTTTTTTGTTTTAGTGAGTAAATCTGTCAAACATAAATAATAAAAATAATAATAATACACATATATTCCAGCATTATTCTCTTGTATCACGCATGGCTTATTAGGCGTAATCTTGTCAGAGATTTATATGCTTTCATCAATTAGAAAAGTACTAATCGTTGTCATTTGATTAAATTAATTAGAATTGGGTAATTCCACTGCTTATATTTCCAATTTGGAAATAAATGAAAAGCTGTTACAGCAGAGCTGCTCTCGTTTTCTCTGCAGCAGCGTCGCTGTGGCTCCAGGCAGGAGCGCAGAGCTTTGGTTTGGTGGAAGTGAATAGGTTCGTTTGCACCGGGCTCGCACAAACTGGGGGTCGCGGTGGCGGAGAGTGGGTTGAAGGGTGAAGGGTGGTGGAGGAGGAGGGTGGTGGTGGTGGGGGCTCTGGCTAATAGAGGTGCGGTTAATACCAGAAAATCCGGTTTCTATATTGAGCGGGGACGTGACGGGGTGCGAATGGGTTGACAGTGCATGCATTAGATTTAACAAGTAGCTTTGGTATCCTGTCTCAATAAGGGGGTGGGGGTGGGAAGGTGTGTGTGTGTGTGTGTGTGTGTGCAGAGAAAGGGGCTCTGCTCGAGATTATACACTGTCTGTCACTACAGCATGTATAGTGGACAGACTGTAGGTTACATTATAACGAGTCCGATGAAAATCCTCATTAGTTCTTTGTATAAACCTCTGTTGGAGCTTTAATGTGCTCAGACCTTTCCCTTCTCTTCACTGTTAGGTGGATTTGCTGATTGATGCGGCTCCTTCTAAGTGTTTCCTTTTGTTGGATTTACGTGTCATCATTCTGTTTTTCACGCACATATGAAGATTTTTCCTCTTGTTTTGTGCGGAATCCACGTGTCCTCTGCCTCCGCCTATTAGAATATTGACACAGACAGTCCGGAATTTTACCTGGCAACTATTTAAACCAGAATTTATCAGTGTTTCCGTTCAGTATACAATTAAATCCACGCACTTGTTGTTTTATTCGTTGGGTTTTTTTGTTTTTTTTTTGCAGGAATGTCAAGTAATCCATTTTGATATTTCTGGGCTTCGAGTCCTGGTTCTGGTCTTGGCTCAGGGAACCCGATTAAAATACGACCAGATTTGCAGTTGTAGTTGCAAAGGTTTAGGTTATATGTATATGTGAATAAGTATGTACACATTTATTTTCTATTACTGTACAATATACTGTATGTTGAACTAAGAGTACAATATTCACATTATCATTTTAAAATTGTTAATGTATTGATTAGATCGATGAGATAGACCATTATTTTCCATTACTGTACAAGTATTAATATTTACAATATTTAAATCTTCATTCTATGTAATTTAGAAATTGTCAAAATATATTGCAAATTAAAAAAAAAAAACTGTAATAGACATAGTTAATCTGTCATATTAGATATTACATTTTACACTGTATTTTAATTTCACTTCTAAATTATAAAAATTGGTAAATGTACAGCTTGTAAAAATGTGCTTGTCAACAGTGCAACATGTTTTCAAAATTATTTCATATGACTAAACAATTCACACAATTCCAGCTTTACATTATACAATATCCAAACTTAATAAACAATCGATAAAACGGCACACTTTATTCTATAATCATAACACATTTAGTATAATTCAGGCGCACGTGTAATTTGGATTTGACTGAAATTATTTCCCTACAATCCCGTGACAAAATGTGGACGATTTAAACAGATTAGATTCCACGTTGACTGATATTTAAAATCCAGTGTGTGTAATGTTGGAAATAAAACAGCATAGTAATGCAGGCTGATAATACTATTGAAATGTATTCAAGAGGGCGTCTCAGTGGGGCTGGAGGTGCATGACACTGTGTTGAGATTCCAGATATCCAGACTCTCCATGCATGTCCCTGATGGGGTTTTTGACTGACATGATGGGCATGGAGGATTGTTGTTTTGGAATTGGGGGTTGGGATACGTGTGTGTGTGTGTGTGTTTGCTGCGAGGTTAGGCTGGGGGTTACCTTTATGCTCCCCCCACTGCCTAACCCCCTGTTAGAGACCCAGATCGCCGTATTCCTGGCTCTAGGCCTCAGCACAGGGGGTAGATATCATGTGGGGTTGGGTATACTGGGGCGTGGGGGGTGGAGGGTTGTTTTTTTTTTTTTTTATTTTTTTTAAAGATATGGGTGTATTACATACAAAAATTCACAGTAAAAAAAAGAAAAAGAAAAAGAAAAACCATCACCCCCTGTTTCTTCATATCCCAGAAAACCTGCAATCCATCAATTTGCCGAAGCCTCTTATTTGGATCAGCATGGTGTCTGCTTGAATATGGTCGCGCTTGACAAGGTGATGGAATGACAGCCACATACCAACGCCATAGGACTCGGCCCCCCATTTGATAAAACCCCCACAATGATATTACGCAGACGTTTAGATTACTGATAGAAGCAGTGGGAAAGCCTTTGTCTCCCTTGTCTTTCTCGCTCGTCCCCTCCCTGTTTCTGTGCTCCGCTTTTATTCCACTTTTCTTTTCTTCCCCCTTTTTCTCTTTCGTGTTAGCCTCTGGGCAGCAGTTGTGTAAGTGTGTGTGTGTGTGTGTGTGTGTGTGTGATTAAGGTTAGGCCTACCCTGCAGTAGCACAGGTGTGCAGTATTATAGAGGGCGTGGCAGCGCTTGTCATTGAACAGGTGTGTTACTTCCCAGACAGCAGACGGTTTTTGTTTACATGACTGTGTATGTGTGTGTGTGTGTGTTCTTGTACTTGCTGCAGAGTGAGGACCAAAAATCATATAAACCCTACAAAGTGAGGACATTCTGGCCTGTCCTCACTTTTTGTCACCCCTAAAAGGACTTTTTCAGGGTTAAGACCTGGTTTTAAGGTTAGGGTAAGGGGCTGGAGAATGCATTATGTCTATGAGGGTGCTCACTTTGATAGAAGTGCAAACGTGTGTGTGTGTGTGTGACCTAGTAATACAGGCAGAGAGAGAGAGAGATCTTACATGTGCGCGCACACACACAGCTACACGCACACATGCATACGCTGCAGACTACAGGGTTTTCGGGTTTTCACCTTAAGCCGCTGCTGTTTTAATAAGCCGTCGTCGTTATGTTTTGCTTGGACCGTGATAACCTTTTCTGCTGCTTTCCCTCTTAATCTTTCCTCTTCGGCCTCATCTCCACGACCCCCCCCCTTCTCCTCCGTTTGCCCATCATTTCACCCCCACTCCTGCCTCCTGCGTAGTGGCCTCAGTGAGATTCTGCTGTAACTGTGAGTAGGTGTGTGTGTGTGTGTGTGTTCATTCATCATGCAGCTGTCAGTAATGTATTTCCTCTTGTGTAAGTGTCTCATCTTTGGGTTTTATCGCGGCACGGAATGGGACACGCCCCTTTTTCACACTCCTACCTGCGCGCGCGCGCACACACACACACCTTCACACACAAACAGCTGTCATGACGTGGGCAGAGAGGATGATGTGACTGAAGAGACAAAAATAAAGGTGTACTCGCCAGCCACTTTATTAGGCACACATGCTCAGCTGCAAATGTCTAATCGGCCAATCATGTGGCAGAAACCCGCTGCATTCGGTCCCATTGACATGGTTGAGGTGAGCTGGTGAAATTTAGAATGAGGAAGAAGAGGGGATTCACGTGACATTAAACGTGGCAGGGTTGTTGGTATTTCAGAAACTGCTGATCTGCTGGGATTTTTACACAGTTAACCATCTCTATGGTTTACTTTCTCTGGGAGAAAACGCCTTGTTGATGCCAGAGGTCAGAGGAGAATGACCGCACTGGTTTGAGATGATAGAAATGGAACAACTTCCCTGTTAATCTGAAAATCTGCAGAGATTTCCATACTTTCTCTCCAGAAGAGGAAAAAAAGAGTTTTCAGTAATCAGTCTTGTCAGCATTAATTTGTCATGTTGAATACATGTGTCTTGAATTCAGATATTCTGTACTCTACACATGTATTAGTGTCCTGCTTTTCCTCAGTGTGCTATTGCACGTGCTCTATATTTTACTGTGCCTGTTCTACTGCTCAGCGACTAATGATGGCAATGACTGAGTAGCTAAATCTGGTACAAAGTCTTTTTTCACGTGCTGAGATTAATGTGTTTTGTTCACTGTCCTCGGTGCAAATAAATCCACTTAACTAAACTCCATTAAAGGCAACAGTAACTCAAATTATTACGAGCAAGGTATGCAGATAGTCATGTCTGAACAAACCTGAAAGCAGATGGGCTACAGCAGCAGAAGACAGGTGCCCTGTGTACCTAATAAAGTGACCAGTGAGTGTACATTCATGTGTGTATGCATTAGAAAAGAGAGGGATAAAGAAAACAGGGTTAAAATTATTGCAAACGAGTGTGACAGATAAGAGCAGCAGGAGGAGGAGTATAGGCTAGAGGGAGTAGGGAGGCTGAGTGTTTCCACCTGGTTGGTAATCCAGTCAGATTACCACTGCCTGACAGCACCCACTGGCCGTCATCCCTGACTCCTCAGCCTGGCGTCTTCGCTGCCTCTCCAGAGAGAGAGATGAGAGGCTACGAGAAAGTGAGAGAGATTGTGTGTGTGTGTGTGAGATGAGTCAGCAGTGGAAGAGCCTCAGACTGTCTCAGCCCTCTTCGCCTCGCCTCACTGGTGCTACCCAAGCTACATGGGGGCAAATCCTGCATGCAGCATGAGAGTCTCACCCCCCCCCCCCCCTACTGGGTGGAGGAGGCAGGTGGTGGAGGTTGCAGCCAGCCAAGCTGTGAGTGGAGGCAGACCAAAAAAAAAGAAAAAAGGGCAGAGTGTAAACTGTCAGTTCTGTTCAGTCGGCTACATGCACAGTCTCTCCCTGGTTTTCAGTGAGCCAGCCCCGGCCGTTTCCAGTAAGCTGTCAGCCAACGGTGCAGAGATGTTCTACAGTCGGTGTCTGCAGAAGTTACCAAGAGTGTTCACAACAAATTATAGAATTTAACAGGAGCCGCTGTTGTCATTTAAGGCCATGTTGAATCCCTCTGGACTAACTGCTGCATGAAAACAACTACTGAAAGACAACGTAACTGTTTTCGATCTATATCAGACATTTTAATCGCTAACATACCTTAAACGTCCACGTTTTTCCGAAATGACAACTGTCCAGCAGTTGAAGGAGCTGGATTATATTTTAGCAGAAGTCGTTGAAGTGATGCTCCGTGCATGTTGGCCATGAAGAAACAAATGTACATTTTCCGATCTTTGTTTTGAGGAAACGTCTTCATGTGCATTAAAATCCCTCAAAATGACTGTAAATGCTGCCGTATATATGCCAGGCCTGTGTGTGGCACTGTAACGGTGCCACAGAAATACACCGAAGTGGAGAAAAAGACGTGGAGCATGTACATAAATATTGCTCACTGTGTTCAGTCGCCAAACACTGGAAGAAGAAGATGACGAGACAGTCTGTGACATCATTATTTTCCCATTAAAAAAAAGTATTTTAGGGCTTTGAAAATGCTAGTTCCGTGTGGATAAAACGCTTATATGATATAAAAAAAAATGCAGATTCTTCTGAACTCATCCTCATGTGTATGGGCATTAACTCATAATTGGTATTAATACTTTTGTAATTATACAATACAATTAGCTGGTAGTAATATTCTTATTCTTGTCATTTCTACAAACGGACCTGCCACTGTAACCCATTTTAAATGCACCATATGTATAAATCATTATTGCTACACCTGTGTGAGCGTTTTAAAGATCCATTGTGTAAGAATTAGTGACACCTAATGGTGAAACTGCAAATAGCAACAAACGCAGGGCACCTCTGCTCACTCTTCCCCTTCCCAGAGGATGCCAGGGAACTACGGTGGCCTTCACATGCCACAAAGGATGTCGTTGTCAACAAGTGTGTTTAGTCTACTGTCAGCCGATGAGGTTTTCCATGAATATAGGTGTTTTAAAATATTATTTTTTAATTTGTCATGTAAATAGGGAGCCTTTTGCATAGTAAGCTTAAGCTTCAAATTGCAAAACACACTCTGAGACTGGTTTGTCCCTTCAGGCTGCTGTAGAAGCATGACTTTAAAGCAACAATCGTTGCCTAAAGTTCATATAAAAGACATATTCTAGGCACTTCTGTGCATTAATACACTTATATTAACATACTTATGGGTAGTGTATTCACTTTCTGTCAATAAACCCCCCAAATTGTTACACAGTGATTCAGAAATGACACCACTGTGATTAGTTCTTGATAAAAATTAAGTCATGTGTTGCAACAAGTTTATAACACTAGATTTGTTTGTGTGTGTGTGAATCAGGGTTACTTTTAACCTCATCTACGACTTAAATAAAACATTTAGCCCAGGTCAAAGTAATCTGATAAATGGGTCCAACTGTTTAAAATGGCTTAAAGTCATTAAGAAACCGTGACACGAGCGTTTCACTGTGTCTGATCAAACTGACCCTCAGAGGAACTGTGACCGAGGCTGAATCTGCCTCAGAGGTCGCGCCAGTGGAACCACGAGACATTTGAACGTAAGAAGTTGCATTTCCCTTTGATGCCGCCGGAGCTGTGAGTGAAGCCCGCGTTTGTTCTGAGGCACATTTGCTGCAGCGACAGAAAGACTTCTTGTCTCGTCTCCAGATCTCATCCAACATGTGAACAGCTGCTTATTGTCTGTGTAGCAGCGATTTGGAGGGAGTGGGGGTGCGTTTGGTTGCGACATCTCCGGGGTGCGAACACACACCACCATCTGATGACTTGGCATGTGAACGGCAAGCGCCAGACTTCCTGTGTCCATATTCTTTCTCCCTTTTTCTCTTTTCTTCTTCCTCTCTCCCTCTCTGGCTAAACCTCCTCCTCCTCCTCCTCCTTCTGCTTTCCCCTTTCACTTCCTCTTCACTCCTCTTGGCTTTTCGAGTGCTCCTCCAGCCCTCCTTCCTCCTCGTCCTCACAGCCCGGTTCCTCCTTGCTCTTCTCTCTCCTCCCCTCACCACCCCCCCCCCCTTCAATCGATCTCTCTCTCTCCTCCCCTCCCCCCCCCCCCCCCCCCCTTCAATCGATCTCCTCCACCTCTTATCCACTCCCATCCCCGTGCACACATCGCCTCCTCGCATTGTTAGCACACCAGTTTCTCTCTGCTCTCCTCCTATCTCTGTCTCAATTTCAGATTGCTTCCTCTTCTTTTCCACATTGCCTCATTTGCTTCTCCCCCCACCCCACAGCCCCTTCTCCTTTTCACTCCTCCCCTCTCGCCTCCCCCCCTCCCCACCACTTGGGCTGGTTGTTAACGGGCCGAGTCCGGGTGCTATACTCGGCCTATGGCCAACTCACTAAATCAGAAAAGATTGGAGGATTTGGCAAGAGGGAGTGAGAGCTCAGTGCGGCGCCTTTGAAGTCTGAGAAACTAAAGAAAAATGACATTTTAAACAGGCCGCAAAACACAAGGCTAAAACAGCTTCTTACGCTGGTGTAGGAGGAGGAGCGGTGTGTGTGTGTGTGTGTGTGTTCATTTAAAATGCAATACAAGGTGTTTTATGTGAAAATGTGACTGCTGGAGCTGGAATATAAAAGAACCCATGCATGAAAAAGTCAGGAAAGCATGCATCTGTGTTTGGATGATTCTATATGTATTTAGATATGCGGGCTTCTGTGGAACTCACTCAGTCACTCACTCATTCACTCATCTTCTCACCAGTCCTTATGATATAATACAAAGCAATACATGATGCGATACAGAACAATACAATTTGATACAATATGAAACAAAACGGTACGATAATGCAAAACAAAATAATATGAAATTATACAAAATGAAACGATAAGATACAAAACAATATGATATGATATAAAATACAGTAAAGTACAAAACTATATTATATGATACAAAAATATACAACATGATGATGTGATGTGGTACGATATGAATCGATCCAGTCATAGACTGTAACGGGAAAAAATGGACCAAGTCTTCCAGTTTCCTCCTGAAGTCAACCAGGAAATAAGGTTATATTGTGAATCACCACTTGGGGGCGACTGCAAAAAGAATACTGTTCAAGTGGAAGTGTGTGGGATTCTGAGCCTAACAATGAGAGCTATAGACGGTCATTGTTTGCCCGGCGACTGAATGTAGGGGCAGTGTGTCCGTAGACCATATATAAGACATGGACTTTGTCTTGGATGGAAGTAGCAGTAAGCCACCAGGGGGCGACTCAACCGGTTGGAAAAAGAACCAAAGAACCAAACGCAAAATGTTGCCGGGGCCAAGTCGTGAATCTCGAGGCTTCAAGGGTGGCGTCAAAACTTGGACACAATCCACGTAGAGATTCTTCTTCAACCGCAAACTAGAATAAGCCAAATCTCACAGCTTCCCTCCAAAGAGATTTTTCAAAACAGACCAGAGAAAAACAACAACAACATGAATCGTTTCAGTGTAACCACCGCTGGTGTGTGATAAACAGTTAGAGGCCTAATGTGTGATGAACAAGCATTTTTGACATTTTCTTGTAAATATGAAGTGAAGTTTGTCTAACACACCAGCGCCCATAATATCAAACTCAAACAGCGTTTCAGAGATGTTCGTCTCAACCAAATCATTTTAACTTTAGAAGGTAACACAACAGTGAGGCCTCATTAGACCTGGTATTAACATCTGTCCCCTGTGATCTGACCGCATGTGTATAGTGCAAAGTACAAGTGTACACACCAGGTAATGAAACGCTCCCTGGACGTGTCTCCTGTGATCACATGAGACTGGATCTGTCCTCCCCGCCTTGTATTCAAATACACACCGACGTCATGTCTGTTTGCAAGGAAAAATTATCTTCTTCATGAGTCACACTGTATGTGTACAATGTCATTGTGTCTGTGCATCTGTGTGTGTGCGACAGAAGGAACTTGAGTGATTTGCAGATTTTCTCACGCTGCTGTAACATGAAATACAATTCCAGGCAGCAGGAAACGAAATGTCATGATGAGCAGTGTTGTTAAATCCTGATTGCTCACTCTCACTCATCTTCTACCGCTTTATCCTCCACATGAGGGTTGAGCCGGTGCCTAATCTCAGCTGACACAGGGCGAGAGGCGGGGTTCACCCTGGACACGTCGCCAGTCCATCACAGGGCCACACACAGAGACAAACAACCATCCACTCTTACATTCAGACCTATGGACAATTTAGAGTGTCCAACTGGCCTAATCCTGAAATGAGTAAAAAAAAAAAATAATCCAGTGAAACTAAAGATGGTCGAAGGACCTCAGTTGTTTTAATGCAGCTCAGGAATGTGAAGAAACGTGTTGTCAAACCTTCTGATGTGATTTCAGCGATGTTTCCACAGAGTGGAAATGGTTCTGTTTGGTAGAGTATGGTACGTACTTTTTGCGTTTCCATTAGGAATAGTACCAAAATAACCCGCTCCGACTGTTCCATTATTTAGCGTTAACTTGGGATTCTAGAGTAAAATTATACGGCACAGTCTGCACAGCAGGAAAAGTCTATACCTGTACAAAGAAAGCAGGAAAAAGCTGCTGATGTCCCCCATTATTGTCTGTTGTATTGTGTCCAGTGATGTAATTTTGTTGTTGTCGCACCGGTGTGACGTCACCCATTGGGCACAGCTCACACCCAGCCGAGCCCATTCCAAACCGTACCATACTGTACCAAACTGAACCAAACTGAACCGTGATGGAAACACAGCATAAAATACAGTCTTGCAAGAGTTTGGAGCGAAGCAACGAGGAAGTCGCAAAAAGGAAGCTTTGTTGAAACGATTCATAAAGAAAGGACAATGGTTGGGTAATAATGAGTTTAAATGAATACAATGGTGCATGTAGGGATGTATTCATAACCAATAAGTCAGTGCTTTGGCATGACAGTAGAAAAAATCCTTATTGGGTTACTCCGACTAAAACCAAACTTGGTGTTAACAAGTAAGTCAGACTGAAATGGTACTAAATTGAACTTTCTCAAAGTTAAGTCAGACCAGAGTCAGACTCGAGCTGGTCTGGCCTACAGGGAAAAATAAGACAACAACAACAAAAAACTGTGAAATTCAGGGCTGTGTAAATATGTTGGCTAATTTTTGCTCTATCAGCTTAAATAATTGGGTATTTTAAAGCTCGTGAATGGTAGAAAGACTTGGAATGGCACTACACATGCTAACAACTAGCTATATGCTAAACCAGAAAGTGCCTAAAAGGGAGAATATCGCCACCTAGTGAAGTAAAAGTGGATACACTTGTATTCTGGGACACGTACAGTCGAACAATTGCTACAGCTGTAGCTCACCCTTACAATTTACTATCAGCGATACGTGCATTGATGAATTTTGTAATTTATAGTGGCTCACCGACTCATATCAGTTCATTTTCGCACACACCCAGTGTGTGTTTGTGGACGCGCCGCTGTTTTATGGCTCTCCACTTCTACAGAGGGGTCAAGGCAAACCCCCCGTGTTTACGTGACAGAGAGCTGACATCACTTAGCAGAAGTGGAGGGGAGCGGCAGACATGATGTCACAGTCTCGACACATCCACAGCAAAAAAAAAAAGTCAGGTGCCGCAACCACGGCAACCCCTTATCACTGCAGCGGGCGACACCTGAGACGGGGGCCCGCCTTTTATCCATCACGGGGTCACATTTATGCCTGACTCATCGTCACTCGAGCTGACTCGCTTGACTCAGCCGGGGCCCTTTTCTCTGCTGTTTTGTTTTGGTTCTCCATCCGATTGATTTCAGCTCTGTTTGGCTCTTTCATATTGTAATGGCCTCCATTCAGCGAGGTCTATGTCCAGTTTGTTTTGCTGTCAGAGGCTCAGATGGATGGGGGGGGCCGCAGGTTCATCTGGAGGTGAGGTTAAAGAAGGCAGAGTGCGCCGACTATCCCCTGAATACGCGACCCCTTCACATTTTTTTTCCATTATTTTTTTATTTCCTGAGTCACACTGATGTCGTCCTGCATCTTTAACAGACTGAGTATCTGGTGAAAAAGGCAGCTAATGTGCTCTTAAATAAGAACCAGGCCTGCATGTTTGTGTGTGCTTGTATTTGTTACCTCTTTAGGACCTTCTCTGGCAGAAACGCTGTCCTTGTCAGGACCAGTAGTCCTAATGAAGACCAGATCCTGGTCCTAATGAGGCACAGCCTCATTTCAGAGGAACTGGTTAAGTTCAGGGTAAAAGTTTGAATTGTCGTTATGGTTAAGGTTAGGGATAAACAGACTTAGGTTGTCCAAATGAATGTGTGTTTCTGTGTGTCTGCCTGGCATTCCTTATGTTGTGGGGACCAAAATCTGTTTACAGTCACATTATGGGGATTTGTCTTCCTCATGGGGAAAGAAATCAGGTCCTCATAACATAAATTGTTACATTTTAAGGTGAAGACATGTTTTAAAGTGAGGCTGAGGTTAGGGTCAGGGTCAGGGTTAGGACACTAGTAGTTTTGGTTAAGGTTAGAGTAAGTCTCCCAGAAAAGAATGTAAGACAATGCAATGTCCTCTGAAGTCATGGAAACCAGTGTGTGTGTGTGTGTGTGTGTGTGTGTGCGTGAGGGAGGAAGGAAGAGTGTAAGAAAGAGAGAAGCAGCTGTGTGGAACAGCATGGATCGTTACACAGTGACACATGAAAGCATTAAGTATATTCAGGAGCATTCGTTGAATATACATGGAGCTGTGTGCAGCTTTGTGTGTGTGTGTATTTGTTACCTCTTTCAGACCTTTTCTGTCATAAACACGCACCTTGTCAGGACCAGCAGTCCTCATGGAGACCAAAACCTGGTCCTAATGAGGCAGAAGAGGAACTGGTCAAGTTTTAGGGCTAAGATTTCAATTGCGGTTAGGTCAGGGTTAAACATTAACCGGCTATGGTGAAGGTTGGGGATAAGGCTTTGTTTTGGTTGTTTGAATGAATGGAAGTCAATGCAGTGTCCTAAGAAGGATAGCTGTGCAGGCCTGTTTGTGTGTGTGTGTTCTTGCACTCGCTGCAGAGTGAGGACCAAAAAATCGTATAAACACCTACAGAGTGAGGACATTTTGGATGGTCCTCACTTTTTCATGGCTTTTTCAGGGTGAAAACTTGGTTTCAGGGTTAGAATGGGGTTTAGGTTAGGGTTAGGTATCTAGTTGTGATGGTTAGGGTTAGGGTAATGGGCTAGGGAATGTATTATGTCTATGAGGGTCCTCATTCTGATAGAAGTGCAAACGTGTGTGTGTGTGTGTTTCTGCCTGAGCTAAGGGCAGTAAGAAAGAAAGCAAGAAAAGAGAGCACAGGAACAAGATGGAGAGAGAGAGCAAAAAAAAAGAAAAGAAAAGAAAAAACAATGATCTGTCATCAGTCATTCATGGTTAATCAGTCTCGTGGGACACACACACACACACACACACAATGCTGAGGTCCTAATCCTACTGGGACTGCTTGTGCCTCTGTGTGTGCCTGTCTAAATGTTGGATCCAGGCTGATTGGAAGCAATCTCTCTCTCTCTCTCTCTCTCTCTCTCTCTCTCTCTCTCTCTCTCCCTCTCTCTCTCCCTCTCTCTCTCCACCTCTCCGTCTTTGATTGCTGGGAAAGCGTCTCTTCTCTCTTCCCCTCTCTTCCTCTCTTCTCTGTCTATATTCTTCTTCTCCTCTTATGTCTTTAATAAGTGCCTACTGTCTTTTCCGGTCGTTTTGATGTGTGCTTTTTATGTCATATTTGGAATCGTGTGTGCATGAATAATACAGGAGTTTCTTTTTTCGCTGTGCAGGTTTGCACATATCTCTTTATTTTGCATCTGTGGGCTCATTCCCATGTGTGTGTGTGTGTGTGTGCGCATGCTTTTAATTTCATTAGAATGTCCCAGTGTTGGTACAGTCTGACTTTTATTTGCTCTTCAATTAGTTTTGGCGTCATATTAAATATTAAATGTAACAGTATTTTAATGTGTTTCATTTAAAAAATGTAATGTAGCCTAAATAATTCAATCATTGTATGAGAATAAGCAGATGCATATTTTACATTAAAACAGAGAAACAAAGGAGTGGGTGTACTTTTCTCTTCATGAGGTATTTTTGTTTACAACTTATAAAGTCTACCAAAATTAACAATTCCCTTCCGACAAAACTAAATTTTAGCTTTTATTTTGTTTTGTTTTTTAATTCAAATGTGTCTTTGAATCATGCCTAATGCTCATGTATGAAATTCCACAAATGATTTCCCAGAGAATCCCCACAAAATGTTAATTCAAGATATACATTTAAATAAAACGTTTTTATTTTTCAGTGTTTACAGATCTTACTTTTCCAATCAATCAATTCAAGTTACTTTTCTGTGAATTTTAAAAAATAAAATACAATGCATTTATGCCATTTTTGTTAAAAACATCCAGTATCTCAAGAATAAAATCCAGATTTTATTCAGTAATCCGTATTTTCTGTGACTTTATGCTAAATTGTGATATTTTTTTTTTAAATATTGTTATATAAGGATGTGTTTTTTTTTGGAACAAAGAAGAAACTTTTTCTTTATTTGAGATCTATTCTGCTAATTCTGCTAATACGTTTGCTTTATTTCTTCCGTGGAGATAGACATGAAGTAATTACACAGAAATATTATACTACTTTGATAATTAAGCTTTCATTTTACTAATTTCAAGCAAAAATGTCAAACATTTTTCATGTTCCTCCTCCTCGGTCCACAGGTTTATTTTATTTATTTTTTTCTCTCTTTTGTTTTTCTGCTGTTTAATATAACTGTCATTTGAATATATTGATTTTTGGATTTCTGTTTGGAGAAATCCACATTTATTAGATGCTTGAGATTTTTATTATTTTTTTTACATTAAATAGCTAATTTAATAATCTAATTTAATCATAGCTAATTTTAAACGTCAAATAATTGCCACACCAGTCAATAATGAAAATAATTCATATTTGCGCCTCCAATTTGAGAGTTATTACAGGCAGTTCTCTCTCTCTCTCTCTCTCTGTCCCCTCTTTTGTTTATTTTTCTGTTCTCCCCCCTCGCTCCTTCCTCTTTATTTCCTCCCAGCAGATCCCTCCAATAATCTTTTATTCTTGTGTAAATATTACAGCAATGAGGGAAGATAAAGAATGGAAGAGCCAAGCTGAAATAAGGTCACACTATATTCTCACCTGCCCTCTCTTTCTCTTTCTCTCTTGCTTAGTCTGTCTCTCCCTCTCTGCCTCACCCCCCCCCCCCCCCCCCCCCCCCCCCCCCCCCCCCCCCCCCCCCCCCCCCCATCGCTCCATCACCCGCTCACTTCCTCGTCGCCTCGTCCTCGCTCGTTGTTCCCTGTCTGCTGGTCTCGCTCTTCTCTCGTGTTCAGTCTCTTACCCTCTCTCACACACACACACACACACACACACGCTGACACCTGCATGTCGAGCTGTTGAGGGTCTAATTTAAGTAAAGTGCTTCTCTAGGAACCACAACCCCTCAACTTACAATGATGGAGGGTAATATGGTGCACACACACACACACACACACACACACACACGCGCACACACTCACACACACACACACAGTGGTGTGTGGCTGAAGGCAGCAGTGTAGATGTCTTGTAAGTTGCATACTGTAATAATAATGTGATATTTGATCCCCCGTAGGGAAATTCACCTTTTCTCGGCCGCCTGCAGATCAGACTGCAGGGTCGGTTACAGCTCTGGTGAGGCTGGCACATAAGGGATTCATTGTCTTGCTCAAGGACACTACAGTAAGGTAGATGCTGGTTGACATAACGTTATCTGGGTGTGTGGGTTAGAGGATGTCGTCGTCGTCGTCGTCGTCTCCGCTGCTGCTGCTGCTGCTGCTGCTGCTGTGTAGGTGTATTTGTTTCCTCAGGAACTAACTTTAGCTGAAGACAGATTTTGCTGCACCGCTGCTGCAAATCTGAGGCTGCGATCTCAAACCTTCATGGAAATAAAAATAGCCTGAAATGCTCTTTGTTTTTGTTTTTTTGGAGGGGGGGGGCAACTTTTGTCCAACATGGAAAAAACAAACTCGCTCAGTTAACCCTCGTCTGAACAACCAGGGACTGCAGAAATTACTCTGAGTTACACTGAACTGTTGGCTTTGTAGTTGAGTATCTACATGTATCAGATTTTTGTGGAATTTAAAAATTCTCCTTTTAGCTCTGTTTTTGGTCTCCACCCACACTTGAAGGAAATATTTGGTGCTAAACACTGTGCTAAATGTATATATCAGCCACTTACTAACTTTGTCTGTCTGCTTTTTTGTGATGGTTAGGTTGTGAGCAGTAATTTATTGTTATATATATAAATATACTGTATTTTTTTTACCATATGTGTCTATGGGTTGATTTAGACCAACAAAACATTGGTGCCTTGTCTAGATAAAGAAAAACATAAAATAAAGTCTTTTTTTTTCATTTTTTTTGCTGCTTGAAAACTAATTTAAAGGGCCAGTGTGTAGCATTTCAGTGGGTTTATTTGCAGATAATAAACATACTGTACTACACATAAGTATGTTTGTATACATGTATAGTCACTTTAAAATAATTAGTTTTTTACATAGCCTTAGAATTAGCCTTACATATGTACTTTAGTCAAGGGCCTTGCTTTACAGAGTCAGCCATCTTGTGCTGCCATGTGTTTTAGTGTTTTTGAAGTGGATTCTCCCTATGGAAAACAATCTTTCTGGCCTGTAAAGGCCACCGTAGTTCCCAGGCGTGTTTGGAAAATTCCCACTGTGTCATTTCCCACTGACTTCACCTCTTATTTTTTAAAAGAAAACACCAAAATATGAAAGACAACAACAATAATAGTGTAACATAGTTAAATATTTTGAGGCATACAGCCTCATTTCTTGCAGTGTTCTCTTGGCCTGTTACTTATGCCAAGCTTTGAATCATTTCATCACACACTGTTAACGTTAATGTCTACTTTCCCCATTTTGAACCACAATGATAGTCAGTAAAACACGTTAATAAGTAACAGTCGTCGGGATTACACGTGCTTGATGGAGAGTGTAAGCTAATGGGCTGTAGACCGAAGTATGTAACCAATCACCGTTGATAAGTGGTGGACTTGCGTATTGTGCTTGACTGTCAGTATGAGGTGGCGTGATTCATGAAGGAACACGTGTAGCCGTGTTCGTCTCGGCTCTCGGCTCACGCTGACGTGTCTCTCTGTCCGACTCGCTGTCGTTTGACCCCAGGTGTTTTTCATCCGGCGGTAGGAACATGTGGCTTCAAATCACTGTAGCCAGTGTGTGTCTTCATCCATGTGAGGACGCGTGTGTTCTTGTATTTGGGACTGTGTGAGGACCAAGAGTAAACCGTATAAACCACCAGTGAGGACATTTTGGCTGGTCCTCGCATCTTTATAGGACTTTTTCCGGGGGTTAAAACCTGGCTTTAGGGTTAGAACTGGGTTTAGGTTAGGGTTAGGGTAATGGGAAAGGGATCTATGAAGGTCCTCACTATGATGAAGTGCAAACAAGTGTGTGTGCGTCTGAATGGACCGCAGGGGCGTGGCTCAAGCTTGTCGGACGACCAGAATTCCCAGAAGAGGCTTCTTCACAGTTTAACCAGAACTGCAAAGCTACTGTGGGGGTGATGGTGGTGGTGGAGTGTGCCAACACACACACACACACACACCCACACACGCACACACACACAAGCAGGCAGGTTAAGTTTGACAGAATTGCATTATTGGCTCTCACCGCAGGCTTTCCTGAAATATCAGGAACCTTATGCTTTTAATTAGTGTGTGTGTGTGTGTGTGTGTTTATACCCACATTTGTGTTTGATTCCGACCAAGGCAGCAGAACTGGTCTCGTATGACCCCCTTTCCCTAAATTCCCCTTGTTTTCTTTGGTAAAACATGGAAAAACTTATTGACGTCCCCCCCCCCTCTCCCTCCTTCTGCTTCCTTAGAAACTCTCTTATGTTGTAAGCTCCATCTCTCTGTTCCCATATTTGGTCCTTCCTCCTGCCGTGGGTGGGTGGGTGTGCGGCGTCCAAAAAGTCTGTGGTCAAAAAAAAAAAAAAAAAGCAGGAACATTTTCCTGCTTGCTCGCAGTTTGCTGGTGCATGTTGTGGGGCCACGTTCACAGACGGAAAACTCTGAACATCACAGGAGGTTTTGCTCTTTTTTTTCCTCCTTCTTCTTCCTCAGATTGGGGTTTTAACACAAGGTGCAATGTAGCACATTTTCTCCAGTGTTCTCTTAATTCCTCGTGCTTTCCTGCTGCTTTCATTTCCTGCCGTTTTCATGGATTTACAGCCAGGAGATGATGTGTCTTTTTTTTTTTTTGCATCCTCAGTGGCTTTTGATTGTGTAAATGCTCACACACACACACACACACACACACACACACACACACAGGTGTGATGTGATACACGGATGTTAGAAGTCTTGTGCATGCAGGGAGATATTAGAGAGTGCGTGTGCATGGTTGTGTGTGTGTGGATGGTGAGTTCTGGTCCGCAGCCTGGGAGTCAGGCTTTGAGCTGTGCTGTTCATAGTCTGCTGATTTATGTGCCTCACAGGGAAATCTCTCATTTGTAGCTCTTTTATCTCAGTTACCCCCCCCCCCACTCTCTCTGTCTCTCATTCCCTTTCTCTCTCTCTCTCTCTCTCTCTCTCTCTTTTCCTCTCTCCTCTTCCCCTCCGTAATGTGATTCGGCTCGTCCCAGGCGACGCGCCATGCTTTGCTTGCACACCCTGCTCTTTCCAACATGAATGAGTCAAGAGGAATCGTTGATGAATAATAAGATAGAGCAGAAGGGGAAACGCGATCGGGATCTAGTTGAGCAAAAATGACTCCTTTTCTCCGCTGAACGTCGTCTTTGTGTGCGACACTCCGGCGCTTACTCACTCACTGAATGTGTTCGTGTCCCCAGTGCCATGATGCTTTTATGGACCTGTGTCCGCATGTGTGTGTGTGTGCCTTGTTTGAGTAGCCCTGTCACTTGTGCAATTCTATGGTGTCAAAACAGATCAGAAAGGTCTGGCTTGACTCCTGCCCCTAAATACACACACACACACACTTAGACTGAAGGCTCAGTGCCAGGGCCCTTGGTGGTTGGAGGCGTATGAAAGGGTCGGAGTGACGAGAAGTTGCCAAGTGTACGGCAATAAGCGAAGCAGCCAAGCTAACGAGAGTCAGAACCTCTGACACGCACACGTTTGTGCCTCAGTCATAGTAAGGTCCCTCATAGACATAAGGCATTCCCTAACCCCTTACCTTAACCTTGACCATCAAAATTAAGTGCCTGATGCTAACCTTTACCCAAACCTGAACCCAATTCCAACCCTAAAGCTAGGTTTTTACCCTGAAAACAGCCCTCACTTTGCCATGATGTCCTCACACTGTGTGGCTTATCTGATTTTGGGTCCTCACATGGCCACAAATACAGGAACACACACACAAACACACTGGAGACTGTATTGTTGAGTGTAGTCACTGTGGCAGGATAAAAGGTGTGTGTGTGTGTGTGTGTGTGTGAGTATGACGGTTCAGTATATCAGTGTGTGGACACAGGCTTCTGGTAATTGGCAAATGTGACAATAGAACACGAGAGGTTATTGATCTTCAATCGGACAGACATCGATTTAACTTGTCATTCTTGTGTGTGTGTGTGTGATTGCACATGTGTGTGAGATTGCACATGTGTGTGTATTGATCAGCAGCAGTCCATTCAGAGAGCCACAGCGACACATATCACTCTGTTACTTTATCTCTTTGCTTCCCGTTGTGACATCCGCTACATCCCTTCACTTGGTATCTTCCTTCCCCCCTCCTCTCCTGTTTGTTTGCCTCTTCCTCTTCCTCCTCCTCCTCTTCCTTTTTTTCAGAATAGTGAGAAAACCTTGGGACGCTCTGGCCTTTTATCTGTTGTGTTTTGCTCTGGATTTCCCCCTGTGCAGCTGCCGAGACAAACACACAAAAGGAGGTGCAGGTTTATGTTTTTTAACAGCTCGAGATCCACACTGTGTATCAACACCAGAGCGAGAGCGTTTCCTTCAGTGTTTTTTCCATCATTACCCACTTTATTTTGCATTTTGCAAAGAAGCGTTTACTCTTTCTCACCGTGATTCATCCTTAATTAAAACTGTCATGGGTGTGAAAATGTGATTGCATTCATAAAAGAATGATTTGAGCTTTTCATTTTGAGCCTTTCAACTTTTTTTTCCCCATTTGGGGTAAATTTGAAAATCCCACAGTAAAATATTTTCACACTAACAAAAGTCCCATTTCATCCCCTTGCAGAACTTAGTCATTTTTATGCTTTTTCGTAGATGGATTTCTCTCTGTATGACTATCATCCATGAAATATGAACTGGCTGGTAAACGGTGAGGCACCAACACCGAAATCCTTATGTTTACACTGTTGAAACATCATTGTCAAACTCAGTTGTATGGCTGAATTCATGTTTGGCTTCAGTATCCATGAGAAAATACCCAAAAATACTCCAAGCAGCAAAACCCAGAAAAGCAAGAAATGTATCCAACACTTGTTATTTTTAGAAAAAAAAAAAAAATGTATGTAACAGGAAGTAAATTTGAGTGAATTTTTCCCCGTTGCAAATCCCATTACAGTCAATCATAAATAAACCAAAGCCGATTTTGCTCACTGTGACTGAATTAGTATGAATAGAAACTCATAAATCAGATTTTTATTACCTTGGATTGTCAACATTGGAAGATTGGCTCTGGGTGTGTGTTGACACACTTTTCCAGTTTCTGATGCCAACTGGGAGAAATGGGAGGCACATTTTTGACTTTAATTACCACAACAGAGACTGGAGCGGAGCTGTTTTCTCAGTCAGCTGCTTGTTTTCATAGTGAATATCATATGCAGATATAGGAATCTGCTGTGTGTAATCATGACGCGCCGGGTCAGAGCAGAAGTTTTGATAGCTGTGGAGTTTGTGTAACGTTTCTGTTCTGTGTCGCTCCTTTTGTACGATGTCTCTCAGCAGTCGTGGATAATTCGGGGCCCTTGCATTCATCATTTGGCGTTTCTGCGTGTGAGGTGGGGGGGGTAACGATTTGAGAGGATTCAGCGTTGACAGACGGAAAGGGAGTGTTCAGATCCGGGTAAAACAAAGGTGGAAATGCAGAGCAGGGACAAAAAATGAGGAGGAGGAGGGAAAAAAGAGGCAGAGAAATAAGGTTTATGTTAGTGGCTGGCCTCTAAGATGATTTTCCATATCAGCAGGCCAGAGGGAGCGGGCAAATATGATTTTCTCCTCAACTCGCCAACAGAAAACAGACAGAGAAGGGAGAGAGGGAGGTGACGGGGAGGAAAAAAAGAGAAGAGAAAGGAAAGAGATGAGTAAATGGAAAAAAGATGATGGGGAAATGGGGGATGGGTAAAAGAGATGAAAGAGCAGCTGTGGGAAGAGAGTGGACAAGGACTGTGGAATATTTGTGTGTCGCTGGACTAATCTAATCAATATAACAAATGTTTGAAATCAGTGTCACTTAATTTTCTTGGTGTCGTTTTTACAAGTAAACTTTTATGACTCTTGGAGACGCTTCAAAATTGTCTCTGAAATGTATGGCCGACTCTGCTGAATCTCTTAATTTCCGCTGCAGTCATGGACTGTACACGAAACTTGGATGTAGTCTTCTGGTTCGCAGGTTCGGGCTAACAAGGACTTAATAATATACTGAATAGCCACCAGGGGGCCACTCTACTAGATGCAAAAAGAAGTCAGTTTGAATGGAAGTCTATGGGAAAATGAGCCTCTAATTCTCTCTTGATTTTATAATGTCATGGATTGGCAGCCCTTACCGGCCAATAGGAGCCTGGTTGTAGGTGACGTCTGTGAACTTGTGTTTGTGAACACACCAACATCAACATAGCGTCGGCTAAATCACCAATCGGTTGTCACTTGGTTATAGTTGAAGTATTTGAGGTGAGTGTGTATGAGTCCACTTTAACACTTTTGAAATTGCCAGCTTTACCCAGAATCATAAAGTGCTAATAAAATGTAGTAAGATAAAATAAAGAAAAATATTGAGCTCTAATTCGCGCAAAGTTAGATTCGCTAAAAATAGTCATGGCTAATGGCTAAGATGAATGTGCTTCTTATCGTTGTGCCGCAGATGATGCTGGAATTAGCATCGCTGCCATAAAAGAAGAGAACAAAGAAGAAATTAACACGTTCACCCAAGTCTTGTGTTCTTGTCTGTGCAGATCAGAGCCAAGTTTGACCCGAGTCACTGCTGATTAAACACATTCGGGGTTAAATAGATTTTTTTGAAACTTGGGACACAAAAGAAATGTCTGGAGAACAAAGTTTTTCCCTTTCTTTGTATTTATTATGATGAAAGTTAGGAAAATATGGCATGAAAGATGGAGGGATTCGTGTGTTTTTATTGTCTCGTGCAGTGTGTGTGTGTGTGTGTGTGTGTGTGTGTGTGTTTTTGTCAGTTTGTTTGTTTGTGAATGAGAGAGAGAGGGAGAGAGATTTGCAATTGAAGGCACTTGTGGTTGTGGCTGTTGGGCGTCAGGTTGTGGTTGAGGTGAGTGTACCATAGTGAGTGTACCGTAGTGAGTGTGCGTGTGTGTGTGTGTAGCTGGTATTCCTTATGTTGTGGGGACCTAAATCTGTCTCCACAGTCACATTACAGGGACTTGTCTTCCTCATGGGGATAAAAATCAAGTCCCCATAACGTAAATGACTCCATTTTAAGGTGAAGAAGGTGGGGTTAGGTTAAGGTTCGGGTCAGAACTAGGGTTAGGGCACTAGTAATTATGGTTAAGGTTAGAGTGAGTCTGCAGGAAATGAATGGAAGTCAATGCAGTGTCCTCTGAAGTCATGGAAACCAGTGTGCATGTGCGAGATAGAGAGAGGGTGAGAGACTCAGATGCGGACTGTTGTGGTTGTGGTAATTGTGTCTGATGCAAGGCAGAATTTATGGGGAACGATCCAACCCACCTCTCACTCTCTCTCTCTCTCTCTCTCTCTCCCTCCGTCTCTCGCCGTTGCAGTGACTAATTACCTGATTCCCTGTGGATGTGTTTCCTTCTCCCCCTAAAACTGTTCGGGTTGTTCCACTAAATGAGAGCATGCTGATAAGTGGAGATACATTCTAACGAAGCCAAACTCAACGCTCTTTTGCTGGAAGCGTTACAGTCTGAAATTGAAAATCGGAGCCGGCTCGTTCATGCCTGCGAGGTGAAAGTAGTTTGTTTTTATGACACATATTTGTCAGATAGATCTGCATCGGGATGTTACCAATAAAGAAAATTCAACAATAAGAGCCACGTTGAACAGGAAGTCTGTCTAGATTCTCGTTCATTCAGGTCATGATTCTCCAGATGTCAAATGAAAATCTGGGAATCTGCATGACATTTGGAGTTGAACAGGACGATTTCCTCTTTTACTGCTTAGTTTCACTCTTTCCTCTTGCCATTTCTCACCACTGCAACCACATATACTTTAGCTTTTATCTTTGAAGTTTGAAGTTTCCTGTTGATGCTTAGCCATTGAATGGTTTGCATTTGAGTCTAACGCAGATTAAAGCAGTTTTCAGGCATTAAATGTGGAAAAGGTCTGGAAAAGTGCGTCAGAATATTTGCTATTCACTTATGAACAACAGGAGATTGTCTGGTTCACACTGGCAGGAACATTTCCAGAACTTTTAGGGGATGAACGGTACCAGGAGGCATTGAGGAGATTTTCTTGCCGTGACAATAGGTGCTGACAGGAAACATTTTAGAAAACGAGGGAAACTACATTTGTATTGTCATGTATAGAGTCTCTTCATAAATGTTAACTCTCTTGTTTGCAATTTTTAATTCAGGTTTCTTATTAGAGCTTTGTTTTGAGAAGCAGAACTGAAAAGTCTCTTTAAAGCTTTTTCATTTCATTTGAGTGGAAAAAGTACACTAAAAAAAGGAAATTGGTGGACAAATTGGTAACGCCCAAAAGGTCATTTAAGATAAAGTTAGCAATTATATCAATAGTATCCATGTATAAACTGGATGAAATGGGGCTGTTCTATAAATGGGTGGGAGGTTCTGTTTGATGGGTGGCATCAAACAGAACCACGGGAAAAGAAGCAACACAAAAGACAGAAATGCTTCATTATTGCGTGCTAATGGTTACACTTAGGTCACAGTCATGCAAACTGCAAGAGAGGGGGTGTGGCTACAGGTGGGAACTATAGTTCCGCCCCTGTCTCTGCAATGCACTTTAATTGAACACGACTTTCATACTGTAGTTCAAATGCACTTAATCTATTTAGGTGTTACCAATCTAAGTGTTTATTTTTTTAAGTCTTTCAACCATTTTCTCTTTTGAAGTGTACTTCCCATGTGAAGAGAAAGAATGAGGACACTTTCACTTGCAGTGTGAACGTAGCATGGAAGGATTAATTTCTCTTGGGCAGGTCATGAAATTTCATTTTTCACACTTGTCACATTAATACCACCCAGCTCTGCCATGTTTCACTTTTTTTTAACGGCCTCAAACTCCTGCTGGGTTCAGAAAATGTTACATTTAAGTGATATTAAAACAATATTTTGACTCTTGTCACAACGTAGAGAGTAAAAAGTGCCGCGTAAGGTAGACGTGTGGAGCTGAGTATCACCATGTCCCAAACGCTGTTTACTCTGGAGCGTCTTGGTTCTTCTTCTGTGGTGTGTTGGGCTCATTTGGACCTCACTACAGTCATGTCCACCTCCAGCTCCCCGAGAGTCATATTTACTCAGCGAGCACACTCTCCTCTAACCTCCAGCATTTCTCTGTGTGTGTCATTCAGGTGCTTCCTTCATGGGTTCTTTCCTGGCCAGCAGTCTCGGGTCCCCGCCTTCACACCCTCCTCACCCGTCAGGACCTGCTGCCTCCCCTTCCTCCCCCTCATACAGGGCTGGACCCCATTCGAGCGCTTCCCCAATATGGTTCCCCCATTCGCATGAAGGTAACACACACACACACACACATCAAGAGCCTGCTCGGGTCTCTGGTTAATCCAGGGTCTCGGTTTGGGATTAAGATCGAGATGGAGCCATTAAGTGGTTTAACCAACATTGAGTGGAGGCCAAACACACACCGCAGTGATGCCTCAGATGATGCTACTTACAGAAACACACACACACTGTTCTGAGTGTGTGTGTGTGTGGACGACAGCAAGTGTGTGGATCTGTATTTGCGGCTGTTTTCACGTTGTGACTGTTTGACAGTTGGCCCATTATAACTGTTATGAAACCAAAACCTAGCACTTTCTTTGCTCTTTCCTTTAAAGTCTGGGACACACCCAATGGACTGTGTACCAGAAATTGACGTAGGATTCTGGTTGCAGAGCTGACTGTTTTGAAGTGTTGAGATTCGCGATTTGACCGTTGCCATTTCAGTTTTTTGCAACCAGAAGTTCAGAGACATCACCTGCACTCATGCAGTTATCGGAAGATACCAGCTGTCAATCACTTGCTTTATCATCTTTTTTCCTTTTAAATAGAGGCAGAATGTACAACATTAACATCAGGTTCTACTGAAGCGGAGCTGAAACTAGTGTCTGAGACTCTTAACTCCTTAGAAAATGTTTACTAATGTTATAATCAAGTTGAGAAGTTGAGGCTTATTTTCCTTTTATTCCTTTTATAACCAGATGAGTTGCCCCCTGGGGGCTAACTGCTACTTTCACCTACTTCTAGGC
Organism: Brachirus orientalis; assembly: GCA_016785285.1. Taxonomy (NCBI): domain Eukaryota; kingdom Metazoa; phylum Chordata; class Actinopteri; order Pleuronectiformes; family Soleidae; genus Brachirus; species Brachirus orientalis. The sequence goes on along the minus strand of JAFBJR010000078.1, from coordinate 1,250,703 downwards.
TTCACTTGTCAAACAGGAAGACTGTGTCTATTTCCTATATAAGGTCTACGGACACATTGCCCCGGACACAGTCGATGACTGTCCCCAGCTCCCATTGCGTTTTGTGTTTGCAGCATCATGAGCCTTGGCGACAACTTTACGCACAATTCAGCGTTTTGAATCAGCGTCTGTTGATGAAAGAGACACCTGTGATTGGGAATGAAAAGGCGATGACCCAAACATGACAAACCTGGCAATGGTGGTCGGGAATCAGCATCTGTGTGATGCTGAGTTATCAAAACAAGTTCAACACGGTGCGTGTTTTTTTTTCCCCCAGTATATGCCGACTGAGGTGCTGTTGCCACAAACAAGCAAACCAATAAAGAAATCGACAGACACAGAAACATCTTGATTCATCATAATAGACAGTCATTTACAAGACATGTCTGACTCATGCGTTGTTTTCCCTCCTTTCGCTCAATCATCCTCTCCTGCCCTCCTCACTTTCACTTTTATGGTTTTAAGTTTCATAGCAGACACACACACACACACACACACACACACACACACACACTGAAACCTACTCCAACTTTCCATCATACTTTCCCTCCACAAAGCCCCCCCCTCCCTCTCTGACCGCATCCCTACCCTCAGGGCCCCTTCTGGGCCAACCGACCTCCAACGGCCCCCTTCCTGATCAGACACGCGCACAAAAGTGCACATCCACATGCATCACGTTCTCTTTCGACTGTTAACCGTTTGTGGTCGGAGAGTGAAAATGACTTAATTATCTGTCTATTTCAGGTATGTTTCTGTCTGTCTGTCTGTCTGTCTGTCTGTGTGTCTAATTGGACTCGATACATCTTTAGGACCTTTTCTGACATAAACTTTGACCTTGCCAGGGCCAGTAGTCCTCATGGAGACCAAAACCTGGTCCTGATGAGGCAGAACCCCATTTCTCAGGAACTGGTTAAGTTTAAGGCAAAGATTTGACTGGTTATAAACTGGTCATTAACTGGTTATGGTTAAGGTTAGGGATACTGCTTTAGACTATTTGTCTAAGACTATTTGTTTAGACTATCCAAATGAATGGAAGTCAATGCAGAGTCCTTAGAAGAATAGCTGTGCAAACCTGTGTGTGTGTGTGTGTGTGTGTAAGAGGATTTCTCTCTTTTGACAGCAAGATGGGTCTCGACAGATAACCTCCACAAAGGCACTAACAGAAATACAGTTTCCGCCACAGGCTGTGTTTCTCAACTTACCAATGATAACGGAAAGAATTCCACATTTCACCAGCTTTTAATGAAATGTGAGCAATTACCAAGCAATTAAAGATTTTGCCTCAGTGTTTGAACATTTTTTTAAAAAAATTCACTTTGACCAGTTTCCTCTCACGTGTTTTGGACGTGTCCTGGCAGGAAAAGCACTGATCAATATCAATAAGAACAACTGCATTTCTTTCCACTCAGACAGTTTCGGGTCTATCCTGGTGTTGACTTAGAGGAATGACTTATTGGGACACTTCAATTAATCCATCATTGTTATATTGATAATATTAATGATATGAACGGCTGTGACACGAATCTTAACTGTCATCGCTAAACTCAGGCAAGTCAGCACATTGGTCCCTTTTCCACCAGCTGCTGCACGATGCAGAGTTTTGAAGCAACTTTGATTTCAAGAATCGACCACAGATCGCCTCTTTCCTGTTAATTAAATACAAACAAATGTCCGTTACATTCAGACGATTGTCAAAGGAGTTCACACAATGCTGATTAAGCCTGTCAGCTCTGTGTTTCTCCCTATAGCATATATTAAGGCCACGTGCTGCCCAGTGACATTTGTTTTATGTCAGGACGCACTGCTTTGGAGTGAAAACACAAAGTTTCAGAAGCGAATTCTGCTGCTCAAAAAATACCCAGTTGCTCAACAGCTGAACAGGATCAATGCCTTTTGTCCCCACCCGTCCTTGCACTGCCACTGTATACTTACTAACGCTCCCTTAGACAGGTCTGACAGTTTTGCTTGAAAAAGCCTGTTCTCAGATGAAGGCAAGGCAAACAAATAATGTTACATTGCTTTTGCTCAACAACCACACTAAACCATTCAAAGTTACCCTCTGCAGCTTTAAAGTCCATAGGTCGATCGAATGCAAGTTCTGTTCTCTTCTGACGCAGCTTTAAAAGGTGTGAAAGGAGACAAGAGTTTCGCTCGTGCAACGGCCTCATTTGCAGCTCATGGAGCGATAAATAGCAACAGTTAATCCCTGAAAATGAGCACTAATGTCGCCCGGAGTGACTGTCTTAAATCAGACTCACAGGAGTCTGAGGCAGGACTCTGATGGGAGAGAGAGAGAGAGAGGCAGCAGCAGCAGCAGCAGCAGCAGCAGCAGCAGCAGCAGCAGCGATGGTGCTGGAGAGAGAGCAAAAAAGTGTGTGTGGAAGGAGAATGTGCGTGTGCCTATCAGACAGATTTTGTGTCTGTGTGGCTCGGCTTTGATGTCTGAACACACATAACACGTGCGTGTGCACACTCGGAGACGCACGCACACACACACACACACACACACACACACACACACACAGTGAGAGAGACTGCAAATGATTGTTTTTACGAATTAAAGCCAGGGAGCTCCTGTAGGCAGTCTGCCAGCTGGCCACGGTCCAGAGAGTGGAGCGTAGCCAGCGCTGAGAGAAGAAACCTGGCTAATACACACACTCAAACACGCACACAAACACACACACTTCTAGACTCAGTCAAAGGACACACACAAACACAGAGTCACAGAGTCACAGACGAGGCTTATTCAGGAGGAAACACACTATTTCCTGAGAACCGGCACATATTCTTTCTCGACACACATCTTTTCTCTCTCTCTCTCTCACACACACACACACACACACACTCTCTCTCTCTCACACACACACACTCTCTCTCTCACACACACACTCTCTCTCTCACCCATCCCGTCACTTGCTCTCTGTCTTCCACACCTGTCCTTGTTTTTTTTTTTTTGTGTCTCCCCTCTCGTGTGCTCTCACTTCTCTCCTTACCTCTGTTCTCTCATCTCCACCATCTCAAAGCTCTTCACTTCCTCCTTCATCTTCCTCGCACACACACACACACACACACACACTCCTCTCCCCTCTTCATACGTCTCACAGCAGCACCAGATTGGGGGCTTTTCATATTGACAGCCCCGTGTCTCCTCTCTCCGCCGTAATATTCAATCACTAACCTCCTCTGTCCCATCTTCCCTCCCTTCTTTCTTTTATCCCCCCCTCCCTCCTTTTTTTTTGTCACCGTATCTCACTGTGTTGTCTTTGTTCCCCTCCTCTTCCCTCTCATCTCCCCCTCCTTCCCTCCCTCCTCACTTTTATCACTCATCATTACCCATGGGATTGGCTTTAGATGGCTGATAGAGCCTTTTGGCTAATTGTCGCCATTTAGATTCACTGGTTGTTAACCAGTCAGAGTAATCACACACACACACACATACACACAGAGGGGTGTGCACACACACACACACACACATTCATGCATTTACATTGCAGCATAAATGCTCAGACACAGGGTCCCACACTCACACACGCTGAGAGCAGTGAGGGGGTGTTGGTGGTTTTGCAGTGCGACTGTGGAATGCGTAGGATGAGTTTTTATGGAGTGCTGTTTACTTTGGCCACCACCGTTAAACTTTTAACGGCTGCCAATTAACGGGCCGGCAAGGACACTCTGTGGGGCATGAAACCAGCTGCTGGAGAACACACACACGCACACAATCCATGCCTTTTGGCTCTGCTATGTGTTTGTGTACTGAGCTCATGTGAATGTGTATGGGCCTGTGGTGAATTTTAAGTCCCCGCCCCTCAAACCAAGCTGCGTTTCCACCACTAAGCCGCGCAGTTCAGCTCGCCGCGGTACAGTCTGGAACGGTCTGAACTCCTATCGGACACGTTTAACCTACAGGGTGTGTAGGCCCGAGAGCAACACCTTCCTCAGCTTTGTGAATATGTGACATGCACAAACCGGGCATAGTCTTGTAATTGCAAAGGAAACTCTTACTGTGAAGTCTCGTGGTTTGCAGTTTGATCGGCTTCATGGCAGTTTTTGAAACTGGAAATTCACAGATGTCTCCCGTTGGACGGTAGCAGCTGTCAATCACCCTGGCGTCCACTCATATGTGCTGTGCTTTATCGTCTGTCTTCCTCTAAATGGGAACACAATTTACAAAACTGTCATAATATTGAGAAATTTAACTCCTCAGGAAAATGTTCATCGATGATCTAATTCAAGTGAGAAGTAGCAACTAATAGACTTTCATTCAGAAAGAGTTCTTTTAGCAACCAGCACAGTCTCCCCCTTGTGGCCAATTGGTCCTTCCTTCAATGACATTATTTATTTAAAAACAGAAACACAAACAGCCTTGAATTGAATTTGATTTAAAATTTGCATGTTTTTCCCAACACTTCCATTGTGACCTGGAAGTGTTGATATGCTGTTGACCAATCAATGGACTGCAATGTGTCTAGCTCCACCCATTAGGTGCCAGACCACTGCGCTGAGTTGCTCAACAGAAGAGTACAGATCGTTTATTATGGTACCTTTTCTCAACTTTTAACAGTCAAATGCAAGTAATTGCATAGTAACTCAGTCAAACTGGAAACAGAACTTAGGTTCTGCCTCATTAGGACCAGTTTTTGGTGTCCATAAGGACTGCTGGTCCTAGTAAAGTCAGTGTTGATGAAAAAAAAAGGTCCTGAGGAGGTAATAAATACGAGAACACACACACACACACACAGAGACATACTCCAATGACCCTGACCCATCCCTGCACTCTAGTCCCTATCAACACAACCACTAAGACCTCCTCTATCCCACGATGCAGTTCAACGTCCTTGAAGACGAGGAACAGAGAGGAACGTCCGTTTACCTCCCAGTGACCTTCTGTGTGTGTGTGTGTGTGTGTGTGTGTGTGTGTTGGGGTCGGGGTGTGAGTCTTCATACTATTTGTCTTGGGTTTGGGAAAAGTGTGTGTTTTTTAGAAGAGCAAAATTCCATCCAGTTAAATGCTGCAAACACTTGGCAGTAGCTGTCAGCTGTGGTTTTTGTCACCACTTTGTCCACTGTAAATAATGTCAACTCCTGTGGCGTGTTTGTGCAAAAGTGCATTTATGGTGAAAGTAGCACTAACCGGCCATATTTTCTTCCCTTCCCCCCCCCCCGTGTTTTCTAAAATGGGCCTATTCCATGATAGATTGTAGAGATAAACTGTTTGTTTAGAGGGCTGCTGAATGTCAGCACTGCAGAGAAACATCAATTCTTTCTCTCTCTACCTCCCTCTGACAGGGTACCCCAGCTATTCAGGAAGTCTTGCTTCTCCTTTTCTCCCCATGAGTCCCCTGGATCACCATAGCAACGGTCTCTATGGACAGCACCGCTTTTATGACACTCAAAAAGGTAGGTGCTAATGTGCCTGTGGCTGTAACTGTTGAAAAAAAAATTGCCTTATAGGCTATATTCTTCTTTAAAATGCTTAATCAGCTCTCACCACAGGAGTTAGAGCTGGTAACCAGCTGGAGTATTTCTAATTTCCTTGTCTCTAGATATCACTACAGCAACACATTGCACCACCGCAATATAGTAATTTCATAAAACCTCTTTTTTAAAGTGTGTCCTGAGCAGCCACTTGGCAGCCGATGTTCAAGTCTCTTTAGAGCAGCTGTTCCCAAACTTGTGGCTCAGTTTAGTGGCACGGCAAAAAAGTTACAGCACAACTCTGATCAACTCACAAGACTGTACAAGACCATACATTTATTTCATAAACTGACACAAAACAGAGCACTTTATGATATATCCATAATAATCAATGCACATGAGTAACATTTGCAAAGCAGATTTTTTTAAATTATGAATATTGTACTTGAATTTTGAAATTTAATTACAAAATTTAAAATAATTATAAATCACTGTTCTAGGGCTCAGTGTACCTTCTGTTTGGTTTCATCCACCTCTATAAATTCTGCATCTACTGTCCACACTACCCCATAATTTTCTAGCCCCGGAGGTGCTTGAAATTTTAAAAAAATGCTGTTGACCCTTTTCTCTTTTAAAACTCTGGGGCTGTGTTTTCTTCTGGACGAGCAGAGACCTTTTGTGTGTCTTTCGCCATTGTTGTTTCACATTAGTAGTAATGAATGAATCTAAGCAAACAGCTGCAGAAGAAAAAAAATCAGCTTCCTGTTTACACTGGCATGAGCATTTCCAGTATAACTGTGGGGTCATGTGATGTACAGCAGTCTTTCCCAAAGACAGGGCTGTGACTCACACTTTGGTCCCTTAAGCTTTTAATTGGGTCATCAAATAAATTAGCAGAAGTTTGTACAATGACACATGCATGGGAGGAAGTGATTTCAACTTTAAATTTTGCATTAAAAAATTGCTTTTTATATTGTAAATGATAGTTTGTCATCCTTAAAAAGTGGGTCCTCAGTTATGAAGTTGTCTGATTTTCAGGTGTGTGGTATGTATGAGGCATGAACATGCTATTTTTGAGTTAAAATTGATGTAGCTTTATTGTTCTGCCTTCTGTTTTTCTTCCAGAGCACTTCTACCTAAGAGGCCTTCCTCCACAGCCCCCTTTGCTCTCCACCAATCACAGCCTCCCTCCTTTGTCCAGGACTGCACCCAGCCATCCTCTTGGCTCTTGCAGCCGTGAGACAGACAGTGGGGGAGGAGGCGGGAAGAGCACCAAGGACGCGAGTGAGAAAGGAGTTTCCTCCGTGTCAAAGGACAAGGAGCGATCGAGCAGCAAGGACCGGCACCAGGAGAGCAAAGACAAACAACACCAGCTTCATCATCATCACTCCCATCAGACAAACCCTTCCACCACTCCCTCTGGCTACCATCACCAGACGTACCCTCACCCCCACCATGCCCTCCTCCCTCATCTCACATCCCAGAGCAGAGAGGAGGACCACAGACACTCTCTGGAGAGACAGAAGGAGTACAGAGACAGTGATTCAGGCAGTCAGGGGACAAAGAGTATGACGGCCTGCAAACTATCCAGTGGTGCTGGGGCAGAAAGTGGCTCTGGAGGCAAAGGGGGAGCAATGAGCAGCTGCAGTGGTGGTGTGATGGGGAGACCTGTATCTGGGGGAGGCAGGCGGTGCTCCAAAGATGGATCCATAAATGGGGAAATGAGGATTAGTGAACCCTCAACATCCTCCTCTGAATGTATGAGACGAGGGACCGCTGCAGCGACAGCCATCCTGGCACCTCCCACCCCTCACTCCTACTCAATGCCTCCCCCTCCTCCCCCACCACCACCTCCTCATGCCTTACACATGGGCTCCCCGGTCACAGGTGGGTGGATACATCACACACATCACCATCCTCATCCTGACTTTTACTGTTCCCCTCTTACACTGACGCCCTCAAAAGACACCACATCCACCCCCGGAGGTTCTGGAAGGGAGGCAAAAGTCATTGGCCCGACTTATGTGCCCTCAGTTGGGCCTCTAGGAGACCTAGCAGCCCCTGATTGTCGTGGAGCAGGAGGAGGAGGCAGAAAGGGAGATGATAAGAGTGGGGAAGGATCTTATGAAAGTCCTTCACATCACCTTAGCCGACTTAGCAGTTGTCAGAAGAAGGACAAATCACAGCCACACCAGCAACAGCTGGGATACGGCAAAGCTGACAAACCTCCGGACTGGAGCCACCAGACGCAAAACTTCCACAAACCCAGCTCCAACGTGAGCGCTCAGCCCGAGCTGCGATCCTGCAGCCTGGAAAGAGCTTCATCCTCTAGAGATGTAGAGATTGTGGATGATGTTTACCGGCCCTCACTCCCACTTGATGCCCAGAGGACGCACCCCACTGCTGGACAGAGTACATCAAAGAGTGGCTCTGATAGCAGCACTCCTCCTTTCAGGGACTGTTCCTACTCGGGTCCTCATCCTGATGGGAAGGCGGGATCAGGGGCTCAGAGGGAGGGACAGAAAGTTGCAAGGATAAGGCACCAGCAACACAGCAGCCATGGTGCAAGTACAGACGATCGAGGAAGAGATGGAAGTCACGTAGCATCTTCCTGGGGAGCTCGAGAGAGTCATCAGGAGGACCAGAGGAAAAGCTCCCATCATGCATTGGTTGCTAGTGGTGAAGTAAGAGGCCTCAGCAAGAGAGCTCCAACCAGTGACCACAACCAGCCCCATTCTCAGCCACCTCCGCCACTATCCCGCTCCTCGCCACACACCAATGAGGATGAAGGCAGTGCCATGAAGAACCTAATGAACTACAGCTCCCAGCAGCCTTTGCTGCTGCCACAGCGAAGCCCCTTTGGAGGTCTGGGCTGCCTCAAACAGGGTGGGGAGAGATCAGAAAAGGGGGAGAAAGGAGTGGCTAAGAGCAACACCTCCCTGCAGGACCCTTCTAAACAGTCGCTCCCTCCTCGCAGAGGATCCATTAATGAGGGAGAGAGGGGCGATCGAGGTGGGAAAGAGTCTGGGGACGCAGGAGAGGGGGAGGTGCGACAGCCTCCGGTGGGTATTGCTGTAGCAGTAGCCCGGCCACCCCATCGGTCCCCAGAAAACACAACTGGACTCAGCAGACAAGGCAGGGTCCTGCCCAGCATGAAAGGTCAGACATTATTATTCTTCTCACACTGGAAGTCAATTAATGCCATTTCTGTGCCCCCGGCCAAAAGATTGGAAATAATAACTACTTTAGCCCATATTCGTTGGTCCCGTTTAGCCCGTTTCCAACAAGCCTTAAAGTTTGGTACCTCCCAACCTTATTTACATTTTAATTTTCAAAAGTTGTGAAGGATACGTTGGTCTGGGACCTAAAGGGTGACGCTAGATGCACTGCGGTTCTTTAACTCATGAATAGAATTGTCACTTTTTGGCAACAATGGGAATGTAATAGACAAAAACACAATAGTCAGTGCACTTTACTGTGTTGCGCTCATCTTCTTTGCTGAACTTATTGGCAGCCTACACTGTGTTTTCCTGGTATGGTAACACAAGTCAGATAAGGATTTATCTTTTTAAACCATTGTGAGCTAAACTGTACTGTGCCGCTTGGTGGAAAGGGGGCTTTAAATGCTTACCTAATTACGTATTTACTTGGAGCTTGCAAAATTCTGCCTCGACAATGATTATAGTTTATATTTAGGGGAAATTGCAGATTTGTGGATGATTTTTTTCAGTTGCCGTAACTCATTTTGTGGCAGTTCTATGGCAATTAACACTGGAGGATGATTTCATGTGTAAGCATCTGGCTAGTAACGGTGCTTGAAATGTTTTCACAAAATTATATTTTTTAAGACTTGTCCCTGCTGCTCGTGTGGTTCAGGTGTGTCACGTCCCGTGTATCCCCTTGGTCGGGAAGCAGAGGAGAGGAAGAGGATGACAGAGGAGCAGATTGGCCTTCATCACCTGGACAGAGACAGGGAAATAATCATCAGGTAGGTTCACATACACCAAAATGCATGAATCCATGCTCACTCATGGATGCACACGTGCATATGGTTGCATCTATTCTATTTTGGCTCTTATCTGATAAGCTGGAGTTCTTTTATTCTCCCAGTCTGAGGTTTCTCTTTTCTCTCCCTCCATTTACTTTTCTCGCCCTTTGATGTGGTATTTCTGAGCCTCTCTCTTTCTTCGCCTCTCTCTCTCTCTCTCTCTCTCTGTGTCTGAGATGAAATGCGGTGCATTAATGTTATGGAGACTAATACGAAGGTCTCTGAAGTATCACGCTCTTGTTATGTAGTCATATTAAGGGAAGAAAACATATAATGAGAACTCATGGACCGGGCACAAGATGATGGCGGCCCCTGTTGCTGCTGTCACATTTCATTTTCTTGATGAATATAATGGTGGTAGTGGTAATGAAGATGACAGTGATGAAGATAATGATCATAATGATGGTGGTGGTGATGACAATAAGAGGGATAATCAGGATAATGACAAAGTTCACCCTGCTTACCGCTACCACAGGGAAAACAAGGATAGAGTGGAGTTTGCCAGGATCCACCCCTCCAGTAGTTGCCATGGTGATCTGACCTCCCACCTCTTGGTTCCTGGAGGAGCCAACCAGTTAGGGGCGGACCCTGCTGCACACGCTCACCCAGCTCACCACCATTGGATGCAGAGGACAGGAAGTCCCTCCCTCTGGATGGGGCATTCGTATGGTGAGTAGAATCAGAAGGAAACACATTTTTCACTCGTTTTGCCACAAGTGAACATTTAGTGGATCTTTAAAAATGTTGATTCCAAATAATCTGGGGTTAACCAGCCACTTTATTAGGTACAGAGGACACCTAATTAAACAGGAGGAGCTATTTTGATCCTCTGTTTTAACTTCAGCGGGTCGTCTTCACCATGTCTACATGCCATGATGCATTGAGCTGCTGCCATGTGATTGCCTGATTAGACACTTGCATTAACAAGCACTTGAACATGTGTACCTAATAAAGTGGCATGTGAGTTTATGGTGAATGACAATTGTTTTGCAGCCAAGAGCGGATTCCTATTTCCTCCACTGAGGAGGCCATGTTTGCCTGTTTATTGCAAGCAGCATAATTTAAAAAGTCATTGGGTGAAATCTTCCGGGGATGTAGGCTTGGCTGAAGGAGGAAATTATAAGATATTGGTGGTGATCCAGATTCAGCAGTTATTTAAAATAACTGTTGCTCTTGCGAGAATGGGGAATATATATTGACAGTGATCGGTCTTGGCTTGCTTTGCTTTCTTTAGTTTTGTTTAATGATTCCCACGATTTACCAACTCAGCACACACACACACACACAGTATTTAAAGTAGTATTTTAGAGTAGTAAAATCAGTATTTAAATGTTGCCATCATTTGACTGTGTCGTGAATGTCTTTGTTCCAGGTCTAAGTCATGTGGGAATGAGCCCTGGCTTTCCAACAGGTCTGCCCAGCCCTCTGCAGCCAGTCCTGGGGTCACTTACCCAAGACCCTAACTCCCCACTGGTGGTTCTTCCTACAGAACCTGGGCCTCATCATCATCTTGGTACACTTAGCACTCTTTCACCACAAGAACACACACTCACAGACAACCAGCAGAGTCTATATTCATCACTCTACCCATTCTGAAGTGCCCCCCCCCTTCTCATTTGTACCATTGGCGCCGCTGCCATTTCTCTCCCAGAGTTTTAGTATCATTGGCTAATCATAATATAATGCTCAACTAAGTCCCTCTGTCAGTGGGGCCGTGTTTTATAGCTTCGTTAATGGGAGCAGCTATTCCATTGCCCCCTCTGCATGTGCCTGGTGTTATGCAAACCATTTTAACTGACATTCGTCTCTCTTGTGGTGACGCGCTGGTGTGTTTGGACTGGACTTTGTACAAGTGTGTGTGTATGGACATGTAAAAGTTAGTTGTGTTCATGTCTGGAACATTAGAGACGTTGCTCATTGTTAAGGGTTGTGTTGTACATCTTACCTATGAGAAAAATGAGTGTACTCTCTTGTATTTGTGGCTCTGTGAGGACCAAAAAATTGTATAAACCATATGGTGTGAGGACATTTTGGCTGGTGAGGGTTAGAATTTGTTTTAGGTTAGGGTTAGGCATCTAGAGCTGATGGTTAAGGTTAGGGTAAGGGGCTTGGGAATACATTCTGTCTACGAGGGTCCACACTATGAATATGCTGTGGGGACCTAAATCTGTTTACACAGTCACATTATATACATTTGTTTTCCTCATGAGGACAAAAATCAAGTTCCCATAACATAAATGACGTTTGACATTTTAAGGTGAAGACACGTTTTAAAGTTAGGCTGAGGTTTGGGTTAGGCAAAGGTTACGATTAGGGCACTAGTAATTATGGTTAAGGTTAGAGTAAGTCAGGAAATTAATGTAAGTCAGTGCAATGTCCTCTGAAGTCATGGAAACCAGTGTGTGTGTGTGTGTGTGTGTGTGTGTGTCAACACTGCTTTGCAAACAGGCTGTGAAATTTAATTATCTCCCGCCTCCCTTGCCTCGCTTCGTGGGAGTTCCTGCAGAGAGGGGAAGTGCATCCACTGAACCCTTCCCCAGGGAAACATTAGCCCACTCAGGCTAATCTCACAGAACAAAGGTTCCCAGCGACAAGGCAGCCAAGAAGGGCTGTGTGTGCAAGTGTGCGAGTGTGTGTGTGCGTGTATGAGTATCTGGATTCACGTGTGCTTATTGGGTGTGGTTTTGAAGAGGCAGAAAAAACAGTTATCAGAAATGGAAAGAGTTAAAATAGGTAAAAGAACGATGTGAAGTGTTTTCCCGGGAAAATCACAAGGAATTGGAGATCTATAATTAACACGAGTGAACTCTCTACCAGTGTCTTTCATAATTGGTTGCACCCATTTTAAAAAAAAATCTTTTTCAGAATAAAATCAAAGCAACCCTTCCGATCTTTCTTCCGATATTTGCTCCTCTAGATGTTTTGGAGCAGTCGGGACTTTGGCCTCCTGTATACGGAGCACGTGGGCCCCCTCCTCACCTGCAGCATCACCCTGTCTACTCTCGCTCCTCATTCCTACGGCAACAGGAGCTGTATGCCCTGCAGCAGCAGCAGCAGCATCGAGCCATGGAGCACATGCAGCATCACTCCATAGCACAGGTACAACTAATGCAAATTAGGTCATAGCTTGTCTTTTGACAGGTCCAAATCCAGAAAATCCAGATTCTCACCATGATCAAATTCTCAATTTCTTTTTCACAGAGGAAACACGAGGAGCATGCCATCACTATAGAAGATTCTCCTCACGAGTCCTCATCATCCCGGACTCCACCTTCTTCTTCTTCTTCCTCCTCATCCACCTCTTCTCATGCAGCCAAACCCTTCTCGCACACTCCTCCCCCAACAAAGACGCCCACGCCATCTCCAGGAATGTGTCCCACCAGTCGGCAGTCACCCTGCTACCACTCGCCGTCCAGACGTTCTCGCCCGCCGAACCCTCTGACTCCTGCTCCCAGTCCGGCCGCTGCTGCTCCCCGTTCCCCAGCATTAAGTCCTGCTCCTTCACACCTTTCTAAAGGGCTGGAGAGGGGCAGTGACAGAGGAGAGGGGCAGCCACCTCAGGATTACCCACAGTCCTTAGAGCCAGGTAAGAGTGTGGAAGTCTGTTTATGAATTTGAAGAACTCCACCAGCAGTGAGATTCACACAAGTCTCTCTGGAGAGACGTTTCAGAGATTCTCCATGGTATATTTGCCGTGAGTGTTTGAGCGAGGTTGTGAGAACACAGCAGGGAAACGTTTCTTAAAGTCATGCAGACATTCCCCTTCTCTTGTGAATGTGTCTCAACACTTTGAGGCACATATCTGGTAAATCAGTGAGGACTTTGAGTTTGTCGAGTGTCTGAAGGTGGTGGTCACTTCACTTCAAGTGTTTTTGCAGACAAAATTACCCGCAGTTCATATCTAATGAATAACAAACCAATCAACAAACCATGACAGCAATGTAAAAAAAATAAGGGCAATTAAATAATCAAAATTCATCCACTCTTTCAATCAGTAGAGAGTAAAGAATGTAAAAAAAAAAAGTATGAGCCACATTTTTTCCTTCGCTAAGATGAAGAAATATGGCACACCCCTGGTCCGGTGAATAAAAATTGGTGACATCTTATGGGAAGACTGCAGACGGAGGACTCTTGCACAAGAAGCTTGTCCTTCGAAACATTAAAAGAACACTCTAGCTGGTTTGTCTGTTCAGGTTATAAACACGGTGCCCCAAGAGGGCAGCCTTTGTAATGCAAGGCCCTTGCCTTATGTACACATAAGCCTACAAAAACCAAACAATATAAATTTTAAAGTTATTATACACTTATACAAACTTAAATGTTCCACACTCAACCTCAAAGGGACTTGGGGGGACATTGGGATTGGACGCGATGTTTATCAAATGTGAACGACAAACTCCAGACAATGTCCAGCCCCAAATTTCCAGACGTTACATGGAGGTCATGTTTGAAAAGGGCGACGGAGACACTGTTAGAGAGAGAGAGAGAGAGGGAAGGGTGCTGCTTTGCTTTCAGCTGATCCTTTCCTCTGTGTGCCCTTCAGAATGTGTGTGCAGTTTTGTTTGTGTTCAAGCGAAAGAGGGACAGCGGGCAGGTCGGCCAGTAAGGTCAGAGTAAGCATGTGGGCCCTCAGTGTGTCATGTTGTGTGTGTGTCTGAGCTTTTACACAGTATGTGTCACATGAGGAAGGTCAATGGAATCCTCAGATAGACCCTTCTTATCCTTCAGGGGTCCTTGAGAAGTACAGGTGGAAGGATACGCATTCATCTGCGCGGGTTGTCAGGGGGCGGAGGGATACCATCAATAATAGGAATGCAGGGGTGACAGGGCCGGTGCTGCAATCACAGGAAAACAGCAGCGAATCATCAATATCCCCCATAAATCTCCACACACACACAAAGGCACAAAACACACACTATATATATGATAGGCACTACTTTACACGTGCAAACAGGCCCCATTTTCTCTGGTCTATGATTTTTTTTCTCCCAGTTACAATTGAGATTTATCTTTTCATGTTAATGCCTGAAAATAAATTGTATTTACTAATTACTTTTGTGTCAGGACGCACATTAAACCTTTGCTTTTCCCTTTTCCCACCAGACTTGCCACCTGTTTACTCCTACCCTCGAATCACTATGGGCTACAAGGCTGGACCTTCGCCCGCTGAAGCCCGATTGGCTGAACAAGCTACAGTGGAGGCAGAACCAGCAGAACCAGACTCCAAGTCCCACCCACGTCCACACCACATGACAGAAGAAGAGGAAAGAAGCAGGGAGGAAGAGGAAGAGGATGTGAGAGACTGTGAAGTGGTGGAATCTCAGAGTGGAGTTGCAGAAGAAGAGAAAGGGGAAAGGAGGGCAGAAGCGAAAGGATGCTCAGTCTCAGAGACGGGGAGCAAACTTTTGGGATCCTTGCCATGCCCTTCCCCATCTCCAGTCCCAGATCCAGCCTGCCCAGCCACAGCCACCGGCAAAACCCTAAAAGTAGAGCTCTCTCTGGGTTGTCAGGGCCAGGAGGCCAGCCTGGAGGAGCCCCAGCTATCCAAAGAGCAGGAGGATGATCTGGAACATGGAAAAGAGGACACGGTAGAGGATGAGGCAGAGAAAATGAAACCTGACCCAGTAGAATGTACCGTCTCTGTGCCTGTAGAGCCCGAAGAGCAGAAGAAAGCGGAGGAAGACGAGGGTGACAAAGATGGAAAGAATGTAGATGTGGCTGAGGATGAGGAGGAGGAGAGTGGCACAAGTCCTGATGAAGACTTGGTGGAGGTTGGCTGTAGCTCTCCTGCTCCTTCTCCAGCCTGTGAACCCACCCTCCTCACTCCTTCAGCAAGTACAGCAGCTCAGCTCCAAGGAGCCTACATGTGGAGCCTGGAACTCCTGATCGCAGCGGCTCTGTGCGCCACCAGAGATGCCTTGTACCCACCTGCACCTGTCGTCCAGGCCCCGAGTCCTCCACCTCACCACGGTATGGAGATACTGGGAGAGTTGGCTGAGCTGGAGATCCAACAGAGGAGCAGAGAGAGCAATGAGAATGTGACTGAAGGTGAGGAGAATTTTATTTTAAGGACTTTTTTAGCCTCAGCAATCTGATATTTTCAACCACCTTTAAAGCCTTAAGGCAAGGGTCAATCCTTCCGCAATAGTACATGAGAAAACCTCAAATTTATTTGACTGCACGCACCGACTGCTCCCTGTAACACAACATTTTTCAGTCCAGTTAATGACACGTTCTTATTTTGGTCGAAATAGAGAGGACAAAGAAGACGGTAACCTTGATTTGGTTGGGTGGGGAGGTTCCACACAGGTACAACCAAATGTGTAAAAATGTGTAGCGGTTTTATGCGGACATGGGGTTGCAGAACGTATGAAGTAGGCCTTATAAAATACACTAAATGGCCACTTTATTAGGTACACATGACACCTAGTAAAGAAGCAGGAGTGGTCCTCTGCTGCTGTAGCCAACCTACTTCATTGTGATGTACTGTCAGGGATGGTCTTCCTCATACCCTACCCTTGTTACCAACAAGTGGTTATTTAAGTTGCTGTTGCCTTAATATCGTTTCAAATGGGTCTGTACATTCTCCTGTGACCACAAGAATCGACAAGGCATTTAGCTCACTGGGTATTTTCTCTTTTTTTTTTTGGACCATTCTCTGTAAACCCCAGTAATGGTTGTGTGTGGCAGTCCCTGTAGATCAGCAGTATCTGAAACAGTCACCTTTCCTCCTCAGTCTGCTGCTCGGCTTGTACCTCAGCATCTCCATTATTCAAAGGATTCAAAGGATTCAAAGTCTTTATTGTCGTGTGCACAACATAGCATGTGACCTCTGCCATGCAATCCTTCTCATGACCACGTTATGACCATGTGATTGGCTGATAATTGAGCAGTTGTACCTAAAAGTTGCCAGTTTAAAGTGGCCAGAGGTGAGTCTGAAATGGAAAAACAGCGGGTGTAAAAATCCATGCAGTGTTTGCCCGCATCACTTGACTACGCCCGGTGCACAGTGCATTTGTTGTTGTGTTTTAGGTGACGGGACTACAACGTCCGTGAAAATTAACCTATTTAATTGTCCCCCACACATGCACACATACACTGACAGTGAACCAGAAACATGGATATGGGAGACGTGTGCAACCCAGATGTGGAGACTACGAACTCATGAACACATTTTCCCACTAACTGTCCTGCTTTCTCCCTCAGCCCGGACTCTCCATTCTAGACCACACTGTTCCCTCTGGGAAGGGTGTATTTGTGTGTGTTTGTTTGGGGGGGGGCGGCATGGAGATGGACAAACAAGCTGAGCTTCAGACATAAGCCAGGACACACACGCACACGCACACACACACACACACAGTGTGTCCCTCAGGCTCTGGCGTCTTGCTTTGCTAATTAGACCCTTTCTTTTAAAACACTTCTCCTGTAAGCGCTCCTATTTTCTTCTCGTCCCTCTGAGAGAAAGTGTTTTTATTTATGCCAGGATCAGAGTTTGTGTGTGTGTGTGTGTGTGTGTGTGTGTGTGTGTGTGTGTGTGTGTGTGTGTGTGTGTGTAAGCTGTTAAGTAATCCCAGATGAATCCCCTGCTCTCCTCCATCAGAGTCTGTGTGTCTCTCCACCAGGCTGCCTGCTCCCTGCCTGCACCTCCTCCTCCCTCTGTTATTATTTCCCCTCACTCACTTCCTCGCCTCCTTCTCCTCTTTTTTTTTTTTTTTTTTCGCCTCCTTCTCCTCTTTTTTTTTTTTTTTTTTTTTTTTTTTTTATTAAACCAATGTAATCTTGTGTGTAAATCCTGCCTCTGCAAGCCTTGTTGATGGAATTAATAAGTGTAAAAATCATAAGTCGCTCTGCAGCTGTCTGTGCATGTGTGTGTGTGTGTGTGTCACATATGGTGCACGCGGGCTGTGCGTTTGTTTACGTGTGCACGTGGTTAGCATGTGTAATAGGTGTGAAATCAATAAGTCCTGTTGTGGCGTGGAAAGCGCTCCGCAAATTGCCGCACATTTATTTTAAACCGCGCTCGAGCCGCGCCGTGTGAAATGTTATTAATGCCGCTGATGGCGTTTCTGTCGTCACAAGTGTGTTTGGGGAGATGAAACCGATCCCGTACAGATGCATTTATGCCACTCCTTGACACGGACTGATATCTCAGCTGTTCACTGGAGATCGCAATTACAGATTAAGGAATCAGGAGATGCTTTCCCCCCGCAGTATAAATTAGCAGTGTTACTTCTTACATGAGCATAAAGAGAGGAGCTTTTCGTGTCACAGTTTTCTTTATCCTTTCACATTTACCTTATATTGAAATGTCAGCTCAATAAACTTCCTTAATGGACTGTAATGATCACAAGGCCCATATCAACTGAAGGAGTTTTTCATTTTACTCTGCTGCTCTTTCTTACCCCCTAAAATTCCTTTGTGCCTCCTCTTATTACATCCTTTACCCACTGTAGGGACACAGTGTGGTGTTATTACTGTGCAAATACTGTGTGTGTGTGTGTGTGAGTGTGTGTGTGGTATACTGTAGAGAGAGAGGGTATGCATCGATTGTGGCTATCCTCCACGATACTAAACTAGGTGTGGTGATGTCAGCGGTGATGTCATCCTGTCATGGTAATCGGAGCGTGCCATTGGTCTAACAGATGAGACAGTACTGACCTCTGCGAGCCGGGACAGGACGAATCCGCGCATCTCGGATTCTTCCCGCTCTCTGAGGAGTTGCACCGTCTTGTTTTCACATCCGTTCGCCGCCTTTTCACAGTTGAAAACTCCATCCTCCCCTCCTCCTCTCTCTCTCTCTCTCTCTCTCCCTCTGTTTCTCTCTCTTTTGTCTCCTTTTGCTGCATTTCTGTCTCGGTCTGTCTCCCGCTCAAACACTCAGGTTTTAATAATGTCAGATGTCAGTGAATAGGCCTTGCAGCTCCAGTGCACAGTGAGAGTGAGCCGATGAAACCTCTCCTCTCCTCCTCTCCTCTCCTCTCCTCTCCTCTCCTCTCCTCTCCTCTCCTCTCCTCTCCCCTCCCCTCCCCTCTCTCCTCTCCTCGAAAGGGAAATTGGATTCTGTCCACGTCCATAATGAGGAGTTGTAGGAGAATAAATAGATAGCTCAATAAACGCTCTGCCTCTTATTGCTTCTCCTCCCCTTTACTCCCCATCCCCTCCCCCCCTTCATCTTGCTGCGCTGCATGCCTCCTCTTCCTCCTCCTCCTCCTCCTCCTTGTCTTGCTGCCTGTTCTCCTCCTTCTCTCCCGTTCTCCCTCATGCCCATGTCTGCACAGCTCAGGTGAATGAGTGTTTTGTTTGCATAGATGTGTGCGCGCGTGTGTGTGTGTACAGTTTCATGAATATTCTCATTCATCTGCCGTTGCTGTGACAATGACAGAGTTAATGACAGTGACGGATGTAGAGATCGTTCGCTCACACTCCCCCTCGTGTGTGTGTGTGCATACGTGTGTGTGTCGTTTGTGTACGATTAGGCATGAACACAAGTATACATCAAATAAACTACCTCATATCATAAGTATCGCCACTTTTCAAGGCATGTTTTCATCACGGCGGGAAAATGAATCCTTGGCACGTTTTATATGACGTGTTGTCAGCCTGTATGTGATGCAACAATCTGACACCGCCGCGCTGCGTCTCCGCGCAGGTGAAGACATGCTGACCTTCGACCTCCAAAGTCTGGCGACGCTGGCGGCTGCCCGTGCTCTGGAGATGAACGGAGGAGGAGCTGTAGATGTTGGCGTGGACCAGCAGTGTCCCATCAGGAAGAGGCTCAACCTGCGCAGGAAGTGCAGCTGGACGCCTCGACACGAGCCGGTGAGGATTTATTCCGGCGTATTTTGTGTTTAAGCATAAACATAACGTGTGAAGAATGGAAACAACTCACACATTTGTTGTTTGATTGGCTCATGTTGCATTAACACTTTAGACTTTATTTTGATATCAAGTTTAAAAAAATATAATAAGTCTGCAATACAGTTATGCAACTTTGCTCTATTAGTTTATAACTTGACATTATTCAGCTTTAAATTCATTTAAGTTTTAGATTTCAAGAGGCAATGTCTACCAGTTACAATGCTCTTAGTCAGTTATGTTTAAGACTAATAATAATTGCCTGTTACCTATTCTAGCTATTATGCTAGCTTTGTTTAGGGTTGTAGAAATCTCAATAACACTGAATGCACTTATTTAGTTGTATCATCTGCATAACACCAGCTTTTTCCAAAGCAAGAGGAAGATCGTTAGTAAAGATAGAAAAAGAGAGGGCCAAGTTTACCTTGTGGGATTCCAAACGCAACATGTCTCTGAATCTGAAAAGGTTCCACGAAATCACCAACATGAAAAAAGACAAAGAACTTAAATCTAAAATAACTACCCTGTTTGACAAAATATGATTTTTTTTTATTGGCAAAGACCATTTTTGACATAATATTAATTTAATTTTCCAGTTCTTTAGTTGCCTGTGACAAGCAGTTTGATCTTTAAGAAATTATTGCTTTTCTGGGTAATAGTAGTTGTCATTTAATTGAAACAGACTGCTTTTAGGGACAAAACTTGTGATTAGTGTGGTCACAAAAGCCTCTGCCAGGCTGCACAAACACTGGCTGACTACTTCAAATATTCATTGGAACTCCATTTGTTTTCAGCCTTTTAAATTCCCCCTGTATTGTGTGTGTGTGTGTGTGTGTCAGGTGTGCCCAGTGAAGGGCTCCATGGAGACAATGGGAGGGGAGGAGTTGGCCATGCGTGTCCAGCTGGCTGAGCTACAGCGCCGCTACAAAGAGAAACAGAGAGAACTGGCCAAGCTACAGAGGAAACACGACCACCAGTGAGCAGAGAGAACACACACAAACACACACACACACACACTGGAAGGAATCATGCATTCCTACATTGGCAATTCTGCTGTCATGCTGCATCCTCCTGATTTATCAGGACTTGCAGTCTGCTCATACCTAATGCAGTTTGACCTGTAGCCGATACAAGTTTCCTCCACATTTCTTGCGCTGCCTTGACTGAATCTTTGATCTCTCTCTCTCTCTCTCTCTCCCTCCCCATCTTCCTCGTCTTCCTCTCTGCAGGAAAGAGGAGACATCTCGCAGCCCCGCTCGCCGGGGGCCCGGCCGCCCCCGCAAGCGCAAGTCCATCCCTGGCCCAGCTGCTGCAGAGAGTTCCAAAAGACTTAGGTCAGTGCTGCGATGTTGCGTCAGTATAATCACGGTGATTGGCAAACCCCGCTCATTCATCCTGATTTCTGTTTGTGTTCTCAGTGAAAGGCGCGGTTGATTTTTCAAGAAGTTCTTCTTCAGCTGAATTGATTCAAATGCTCTGTAGCTGATGATTTGCCTGATTGGGCACTGGAAGGCGCCGCTCACACATGCACGCGCGCGCGCACACACACACACACACACACACACTGGTTTCCATGACTTCAGAGGGCATTGCACTGACATTCATTTCCTTACTTTGACTTACAGTACTTACATTCATTACTAATGCCCTAACCCTCAGTCTACCTTTAAAACATGTCTTTACCTTAAAATGTAGTCATTTACATTATGGGGACTTGTTTTTTGACCCCATAAGGAAGACAAATTCATACAATGTGACTGTAAAATGACGTAGGTCCCCACAACATAAGGAATACCAGGTACAAACACACACACACACGCTGTAGCCCATGTGATGGAAGCTGTAAACTCGGTGTGATTTTAAATGAGAGGAGGTAACGGAGATGCGGCCTTCATTAATCATCATTAATCACCTTTAATCATATTTATCACTTGCATTGATTATGTCCTGATTCCCCATGAACCTCCTGCATATATTAATACAGCCGGACAAAGTCCTGATGTACAGTTATTACAGTGATAAACGACTCAACAACACCCCCCCCCACAACAACACACAACCACACATTATTTAACACCTTTGCTACTCTCACACACACATTCCTGCGCGCACATACACACAGTGAGTGTGAGAGAATGATAAATGTGTTTTCTCATGCCGCCCCACCTCTGTTAGCATGTGCACCCCTCGCCTTGATAAAATGATTAGAGAAACTCGAGGTTTGTCACGAGTATCCATGATTAGAATGCGCTAATGAAAATGACAATAAAAGGCTTTAGTCTTACATGCTGGTGCGCCACCAGAACTCGTTTTAATTAGTAGAGCCAGTTGCTACTTGCGTGAGCAGCATTTCTGTCATTATTAACAAGCCTCGTGTCGTCTGTTTATGCTTTCATGTCTTTGTGAGAGCTGCCGGGTGAAAGGGAACAGTGAGAGATGGAGAGAAAGTAGCGACCTCTCCCAATCTCACAGGACGACAAATCCAGGGTTTAAAGAGGTTTTTGACCAGTGGGGATGAGTTTAATCAGCATTAACACCTGGGTCAAACACTCACGCACATGCATGTGGATTTCTATCAGCTCTGGGTGTGATCTGGATGAACGATGATAATTTCTCCTTTGTCTTCATTTTTTACCACTGATGCAAAATCCTGCATCATTACCAACACAATAACATGCATTCATCCAAGAATGTTTGTAGTAGCCATTGCTGTACTTTGTACAACTTGGGACAGAGGTCACTATTTGTTAACTCTTCATCCGGCTCAGCTGAAAGATGGATTGAAAGTGCAACTACTTGTGTTGGAATTTTTTGGAATGACATGATTTGATTGGCTGCTGCCTAGAAAGTTGAACATTTCATAACATCTACCGAACGTATTTTACACCTGGATTTGTTGTAACAGGAAAGGGCCACTAACACCAAGTGGTACAGTGCAGTTTCAAAGGATACACATTGATCAGGCTTAACTTTCCACCGTGGGAGGGGTGGAGGCTGATACCATGACATTATATGAGCACAACACAATGTGAGTAGCTTGCTAATAAATTCCACAAATAAGAAGAAAGCAACACAGTAAATAAATGGTAACATGTTGGAAGAAAAAAGCTTTAGGCTGCACGGGAAAACACTGTCATTATTCCATACGCTTGTGCATTAGTCTTGATTGGACTTCAGGGCATCTAGTTCCTCCATTTAGGAGCCAATCCCACAGAATCATTGGTACCCTCAACCATACTCCACTCCACATTTGGGGATGGAAATGTGCCCAAACACTGAAAATCAGTCCCAGACCAAGTAGTGAACACATAATGTATGGAGATGTACTCGTATCTCCAAAACGTACATGTACGCACTCACTGTAGTGCAGGTGACGACGTGACAAAGCACTAATGTAGGGGATTTAGAAGCTTGGAGGGGTCAGACAGATGTGCAGACTCCTCTTCCTCTCCTTTTCCTCTCCTCTTCCTCTCCTCTCCTGGGAGCGGAGATGCTGAGAGCCAAACCTTCCCTCTGTGGGAATATAGGATTCACCTGCCTCAGACACAGCTGCTAACAGCGAGACTGTGTGTGTGTGTGTGTGTGTGTGTGTGTGCGTGCGCTGACTGCCTGAGGTCTGAGAGAGCATGCATACAATGAAGGAAGGACAGAGAGAGAGAGAGAGAGAGAGAGAGAGTGAGAAAGGGAGGAGTGTTCAATAGAGGTTAGTGTTTATCGATTGAGCCCTGAAGCTCCGGTCAACGGACAGACTCCCCTGAGACTGCTTCATCTCTCTCTCTCTCTGTCTCTCTCCCTTCCCCTTCAACCATTCTCCTCCTCCTCTTCCTCCTCTTGTTCCTGTCTCTCGGTGTGTGTGTGTGTGTGTGTGTGTGTGTGTGTGTGTGTGTGTGTGTGTGAGCGTCTTCTCCACTCTGTTATCACTCGTATCCTTTCACGTGTTGATTCAGCACAGTTTCATATTCGCACAGTTGCTGAATATTTCGTTGTTTGCCGTCAAACTGTCTCTTAGCTCATCAAAGATTTGAGAAGAGTGGGAAGAGAGTGGGACAATGAATGAACCCAGCAGAGAGAGAGAGAGAGAGGGGGAGAGGGAGTCACAGCAGCGCTCAATCCAGGTGCTTAAAAACCTTGAAAGGTGCTTGAATCATAATGTTGTGTGATCAAGGTTTGCAAAGCGCTTGTAATTTTGGATGAAGTGCTCGAAAAGGCTTGAAACTGTGACTGTATTTCTTTCACAACAAAAAAAGAAAATCTATCCGACTGAGTAGTTTGTTCGATAGATGGAGAAATGGAAGTGAGCTGTAAAAATGAAAACCGCTCTGCCTGACAGGCGACACATCTTGAAACGTTTAACCTGTTTTTTTTTTGCCTTTGCTCTTGAGACTCATCTGGCAACTACAGACAAAAGGGGAACCAATCATGAAGAGGCTTTTTTGCCCTGGCACTCTAGAGGCAGGGTTAATGCGATGACGACAGAGAAGTGACGTCTATAGCAGCCACTGAAGAGCTGCTGTCTTGTGATCCGGCTGTTGCTTCAGTTTGAGCAAAAGTCGTTAGAAGCCATTACTGGCTAGCATCGCAAACTGCAACAAGCACGTTTGTCGACACGCTTTCCGTCATCCAGATCATTGGTCTCGTTGGTTGAAGGTCAAGGTCAGAGACATTTTGAGATGCAGTGTGTCCATTGATCACACCTCTTAGAAGTGGGAAGTGACTGCAACCATAACAAACTCGTACTTTTCTGTCCTTATGCTGTTGCAAAATACTGATTTGGTTGCTTAGAGCTTAACCCCATCTCTTTTAATGTGATTATAAAAAAAAAAGTGAAACCACTTAAAGGTACAGTGGATAAAATTGAGCAACCTCAGTTACTAAAGTTCCATGTTGCCGCTGATTACTCTGATTACCTCACTCTCCCCTTCTGAATGTGTTGGAGAACCTATAGAACCTACAGTTTGCATCAAAACAGATGTTTAGTTTGTCCACTGTGGGCTACTATACAAACGTGTAGCAGAGCTGACCTGACTCCTGATATAAATATAAATCACTCATTCTTACACATTTGTGCAGGTAAAACAAATTAAGAATATACTTAAACCTACAATTTACACACTGGACCTTTTAATATGTAATTTACCACAGCTGTAAAAGGCTGGAAAAGCTTAAAAGCGGGCTTTGAAAGTGCTTGGATTTGGCCTTAAACATGTGATTTATTAATCCTGTAGGACAATGATAGTTTATTCAAGTGCACTTTTGCCTTGCTTTTATTTTTCTAGGACTGACCTGAATTTGTTGGAGGAGAAAGCCAGGAAGAAAATGAGCGGTCACGGCTTGAAGAGCCTCAGTGGTGCACAGGTTGGTCTCTCTGCAGTCTCCCCTGGTTCATCCACACACACACACACACTGACTACTACTTCCTGCTGCTTTCTCTCTCTCTCACTGCTGGATGTTTCAATTAGCGAAAAAGAAAATTAGTCAATAATTAGCTGTTCCGCTCTCCGTCTACAGATGAAAGCTTGCTGTAAGCACAGAGGAAGGCCCAGCACGTTGAGCTCCAGGTTGGCCAGGCGCGTCACCCAGCTGAAGCAGAAGGCTGCAGCCCAGCGCGGTGCACCGTCAGCAGCCGCGCTGCACTGCAGAGGGGACCCCAGATCTGAGGAGGCGCCCAAGAGTCACTGCAGACAGACAGGGAAAGGTGAGGAACAGAGGGAGTATTATATCCACTTTCCATCCACATGTAAATGTCTTGGCATCCCGAAATGACACTCTCTCCTGACTGTTGATCCCTTAGATCCTCAGCAGGACTGGGCAGCTGGTCAGAAGAGGAAGAGAGGTCGGAAGCCCAAAGTGTTGATGGGTGTCAGCTCGAACAGAACTCATCATAAAGAGGACCAGGCGTCTGACAAACATGCACCGAGGGAAGAGAAGAGTGACAGCGAGAGCTCGGAACATGGTGAGTCTCACACGCACACACACAAGGTTTCTCTGGTGCTTTTTCCAGCTCAACAAAGATCCTCCAGATAAAAACCTGCTATAAAGAATAATAATGATAACTGAGTTCTTTCTCGTTTTGTGAAAATACCATAAGATATTGGTGGACTTGCGTTGATTTGGCTCAAAGAACGTCAACCAGACACTGCGACACTTCACAATTACAGTACAGTAACATCCATACTGCTCGGTCTTCATTAGAAAAACTAGGAATGGTTTGAGAAAATGTTCTGTATCGTTCTGATATTGGTCAAAATCATCAGCTACAACCCAAAACCCCAATATATCACCCTAATATCATGGCTTCAGCAAGCACAGGTTGTAAAGAGTGATGTGCACCAGAAGAAAAGTGAAAAATGTACATGTCTTTCATGCTGCAGTGGACATATATAAAAAAGATAAAAGAAGAAAAATAGCATAGAAGATCAGTATAATTTTTTTTTTAAGTCTGTATCAGAAAGATATCAGTAGCTGCTTCAGGCTGTGATATTTTACCGTACATAAAAAGTGGTATTGAGTCATCCCTATTAAAAACCCATAAATGCTGCCACGGATGGATACGCCTGTCGTCCACATTACCACGGTGTTTTAGAGCCTCAGAAACAGAGAACTTTTACAACAACTGCTTGCTCCACTTTAGTTTGAAAACTCCAGGGCTGCATGTTAGTCTGGACAGGAAGAAATGGAGAAACAGTATGAGAACATTGAAGAAATGACCAACTTTCCATTTCAGTTTCACCTCATAGTTGGACCGACTTTTCATAATTTCTGTTTTCTCGCTCATTTTGGATTCAGGTTTTTATCTGAAAATTACATTTTGAAATGAAACTGTGGCCGTATGAGCGCGTTTCTCTTTGTGCGCGTGCCGTGCCCGCGAAGCATCTGAGATTGAGATATCAGCCATCTTCAGGGACCTCCTTTCACTTTCTGGCTCATCTGTCACGCCGTTAAACCCATTAACGACTTGCCACAGGCATTCAACGCAGCCACCCCTGCCCTCAACACTGTACGGTAACGTGAGCCCACTCTGGCCACAGACAGAATGTCGCACCCTCTCCCTTTCCTTCTTCACCTCCCGAAAGTCCGTGAAAATGCCCTTCTCAAAGGCCTGGAGTTTTTGAGACACAGTCATGTCTCCCCTGACTTTTAAATGAATGCCACCGCAGAGGAGGGTAGAATATGAAACAAACAAAACTTCAGGAAAATGCCAGAGTCTGAATGACCCTGTGACCTTGACGGCATGGAGGGGTAGTGTTTAATATGTATGTGTGTGGGTGTGTGTGTGTGTGTGTGTGTGGGAACGCGAGACAGGGGCAAAGTGTTGACGAGAACGCCATGTAAGTGACAAGTGTGTCAGAGACGTGTCAACACCCGACACGACCCCCACAGTCGGCGACACACAGATGCCAGAGTGTGATCCTGAGAGTGTGTGTGTGTGTGTGTGTGTGTTTGTGAGAGAGAGAGAGAGAGAGATAGTGTGTGTGTGTGTGTGTACAGTGTCACTTATGTGTGTGTGTGTTTGTGCCAACATTTGTTGCACATCACTGCATTTAAGGAACAAGCGATGCCTTATTGTGTAGCCACCAAAGGTTTCAATATGCAACACTTGAGTGCCACTAGTCATCACAGCTGAGCACACACGTCAGACCAAAACAAAGGCGAACGTGGCAGCGAGCTATCGTGCCTCGTCTAGCTGGTCACCAATGAAAACAGACATGCAGCATAATGAATGCATCAAGTTACTTAGGAGTCAGGGAGGAGAGGAGCTTTGAGTCATGTCGGAGCCATTTTGTGGCTCCATAGGAAATGCCAGCCTAATATTAACCCGCATTTTATCTCTCTCTCTCCTTGTCTGAAGCCTTTCTAGCCAAAGCATGAGCTTTGTCTGTAATCCAGTGAGTCATCTTTATTTAGATGTTTTGAACTACTGTTTCCCCTCCACTGAGCGGCTCCTTACCTGCTGTGTCTGGGTTTGCATCCAGGTGGAGCGCCAATCTCCTAATGATGACATAAACACAGTATCCAGGGCATTTTAAAGAATTAACAGGTCATGACTACGATAGGGGAAGTGTTCAAATGGCCTCATCCCATTAAACTGGTGTTTCCCAAACGTTCTATATTGAGATCCACTTTTTTAAAGATGGCAAACTATTGTGACCCAAATCCCAAATTTGTAAATAATTTAGTGACTAATTTACAGCTGTATATGTAACACCTAAAATCATATTCAATTGGTAAACAAATAATTTATAATTAAAACGTACATATAAATCTAACCAAAGCATTAGAAAAATTCAGCAAATTTGTTTGAGGACCCCCAAAAAATCTCCCGTGACCCATCTGTGGCTCCCGACCCAGTGTTTGGGAATCACTGCATTAAACAACCCCTTGTGAACGCAGTAAATTTCATTGACAGGATCCCGCGGTGCTCAAATGCAACCATCAAACTGGCTGCCTAAACAGAGGCCTTGCTAACAACACTCAGAGAGAGAGTGTGATGTGTTTTCCAACTGGAAGGTCAGGGGTTTGATCCCCTGCTCCGCTAGTCTACATGCCCATGTGTCCTAGGGCAAGACACTTAACCCCATGTTGCTGTGCCGGCAGCATATTAATGGGTATGATAGATATGTGACAGATAAAGTGCTGCATATAGACGAGCTGTATGAATGTGTAAGTGAACAGGTGAATAGTGAAACTGCAGTGTGAAGAGCTTTGTGGGGTCAAGACGAGAAATACACATATACTGTAGATACAGAGCATTTACCGTTACTCTACAATATACTGTATTTTCATATCTAATATTTGTGTCCTGGCTTCTTGTGATGCAGAATTTTGCTCTCAACCAATATCCATTTCAATCCAATCCAGCTTTATTTATATTGCACCTTTAAAAAAACAGAAGTTTAACATAATATAATAACTCACATTTTTAAAAGAAACAATAAAGCAACGAATTAAAAAAAAAACAGACAGAGTCAAGCTGCTGATCTTTGGACCTCAGCGACCTTGTAATATACTCTGTAGGTTCAGTGATTTACTGCAATTGCAATAAGTGTATTTTAATCTTTGTGGTGTGGCCTCTGCTGTTTCATGTGCATATTTGGGAAGCCCACGTTCAGCAGCAGCAGCAGCAGCAGCAGTTAAAGACCCCCCAGCTGCTAAACAGAGCAAACATCAATAACAAGAACATGACATTGATTTAGTCAGTTACAGCATGAGAAGGAGTTGCTGCACAGGAAGCAGGGAGTGTGCGCTCACTATAGGTGCCCCCTATATGAGATTTACCCAGTGACTTTATAGAAAAGGAATCAACAGAGCTCTGCTGAAGTAGAAACCGTGCTCGATTTCAGCCACAGGCTTTTGAACTGAACTGAACTGAACTGAACGTGCTGGAGGAGTATTGAGAGCCTCCTGTCAATACGTGCCTGTCAATTGAGTCCCAGACTTTGTGACTGATCCTTCTGATGCTGTGTCTCCACAGAGGACGATGACGACGGCAGCTATGACAGTGAAGATGGAGTTGGTGAAATCAAGACTAAAGAAACTTCTGCAAACCCTGCAGGGATTGGACCATTTACTTCACAATCTTCCAAGATCCAAACCAACCAGAAAGCCAGGAGTAAGAGACCAGGACTTACAGGTATGCTGCTGTTCTACACAAAAAAACAAACCCACTCTTTTATCATTTTTACTTTTTTTTTTACTTCGCTTGGAGAATAATTCCTTTAACTCATGAGAAGAATCAAGAAATTCTGAAATGTTTGGTTCAGCTAAGGATGAGGCTGAATTCAGGCTGCAGACATCAGGTTTCACCACAAAAATAAACTGTTTGCTGCAAATTATGAATGACGAATAGTTTCATTTATTGTATTTGCCTCATAGTGAACAAAATCTCTCATCGTGTCCAATTCAACCTCAGATTCTGACATTCATTGTCTAATTTTTTATGATTTCTCTTTGAACCTCAGGCACTGAGCGCACATCAAGTACAGCACACAGAAAGCCGAGCTTAGCCAACTCGGACCGGAGACGTTCAGACCACCAGGGGACTAGAAGAGCTTCTCTGCCCAGCTGGGGTGTGTCGTCGTTGGGCCGCAGCTTTGGGGACGGCCGGGTGAACCACGGAGCTGTGACAGAAGCAAATAGGACCAGCAAGGATTCTGTGAAGAAGACCTCAGTGGGACAGAACATTCTGGGGAAGGTGAGACATCGCAGTATTCAGGCATGGCGACGTGTAAGATTGCAGTAACTGACAGGGTTGTATCATCTTTAGTAGTGTAAAAAAGGTTCTTGGTTCAAATATTGTTGCAACTGCAGCCGTCCTGTGTATGGGTTTTCTCCAGGTACTTCCTCCCACAGTCCAAAAACATGCAGATTGAACTTAATTACCCCATTCCCACTTGTCAAAAGTCCTTTACTATCCTAGGTTTAAACAGGTTTTTCATCAACAGGAATGTGTTTAATTAGCATTCCCACCTGGGTCAAATGACTTCATTACACACGGCTTTGGCTCTGACTGGCATCAGTGGGAACATACAACCCGTCTGAACATGCTAAATTCTTTTTTTGTTAGCTCTCTTTATCCTACAGATCTAATTTCCGGTCCAATGCTCTATCCTCTACCGGTCGCTCACATTATTCCTTGTAGAAATTCTTACTTTTTAAAATTTAGGACAATGCTCAATATTTACTTTTTCAATCTGGTCATATAAACGAATGATTTATCCATCGTAACATTAGAAACTCCCCAAACTGTTTGGTTTCTGGCACGTCCCTTATGTCACAGTTCACACACAGGTGAAAAACACCAGAGGGTGGATCAACCACTGCCAATGGAAATGGTCTTAATCACCGTTATTTACCAGCTTTATTTAGCCTTAAAAAATCTTGGGCGCACCCACTAATGTTACCTTGAAAGTGGCTTAATTGATCCCAAGCTCTGGACACACCAAGGAAAACTGGAAGAACAGTTTGGCAACAACATTTTGCTGCAGTCCTATTGGATGTGGATGTGGATGTGAATAAGATTGGCTGGAGCTTCAAATGATAAGTGGTTCAGATAATGGATGGACTTGCTGTTGAGCGTGTTAATCAGTTGTCTCCGTCCTCTGAGCTTATAAAAGTATCGGGGAAAAAACAATAACAGGAGTGGACGTCAAAGGCAGAAAGGTGCACAGTGAGTTCAACGTTCATTCATCGATGTGCTATAAAGGTTTTATTCTGGCTGATTCTTCACACAGACGTGCAGGAGAAAAAGGGAATTGAGTGGAAAAAAAGTTAGATGCAATTGGGATAGACTGAATGAGAATCCCAATTAATGTCTTTTGTCGTGAGTTTATGGGAAATTACACTAATGTTTTATGACAAAGCCATAGTGGACAGGAGAAGGGTGAGGTTCTGACAGTGGCTGACTGGAATTGTGAATAAAAGAGGAAAGGTGACTCAGAGAAAGTCACTCCCTTTGGCTTTCCAAAGCCAAAGAATGAAAGAAGCAGGCAGGATTCTGAAGAAGCCCTAACGTCACACTCACTCCTTCTTCATTGACATGATCCACACCCTTCCTGGAAGTCTGCTAATCCACAGACATTACCCACAAATATCCAAAGTTCTCTTCAAGGGTAAGCTAAGCTCAAGTGGTAAATCAATATAAGTCACTTTTCGCAAATGTGTTCTTGTCGTAGGCGCGTGTTTGCATGTGTCCTGTGGTGCTGAGACACTCACTGGGCCTGTTGTACTGTTGTATGCATGCAGGCAGCTCTTATACGAGAAACCTGCATTTGTTTTTTGGTTTTGTTTTTTAATGAGAAATGCCTCCAAGGTTTCTCGCTGAGTCATTGTGAGGGTATGTCCAAAAACACATAACTCCAAACCAAACAGAGGAGTATAAAGATAATCAGTGGCCGTAACCGTGTGCACACCCACACATTCCAGTACACACACACACACACACACACACACACACACAGCACGAGCGCTAAAGGGGAATAATAGCCCGTGCCCTCTGGTGACGAAACCTCTGTCACTTAAATATATGGTCTCCAGATGTTAAAAACACCAAGAGACAACACACACACACACACACCCTCTCACTTACATTGACTGTTATGGTTTTTTCTTTAAAATACTTTGATACAAGCAGAAACCTGTTGGGCAAGCTAACTTTTCATCATCTTCAGTCATCAGTCATCTTTAGATAGACTAGCTCGAACCGGTCTGCATGTGCGTGTGTGTGCGTGCGCTTTGGAGTGTCTGTGGTGAGCATGTAAATTAGGATTCAAGCTTCTATATTAGTGGGCGTCCACCTTGCTGAAGTGTCCTTGAGCAGTACGCTAAAGTCCTACCAGGTCAAGAGATGCAGTTATTAGTGCAACCTCTGACCTTTATGCGAACAATGACAGTTGGGAGAAAGAAAAAAAAATCCTCCTGGCTTAATTGAAGTATCAAATGACATGAGGCGCTGTGCCTGCAGGGCTTTTTTTTTTTTTTTTTTTTTCCACCAAAGGATTAACCACATCAATCACATCAGACTGAAAACGAATTAATTCGTTCACTCGCAGATCCTGTTTATTGTTGGCTAATTCCGATGCATAATTGAGTGATGCCATATCCTGCTTTCTGTCCTGCTGACGTCGTCCCCTCTTTCCTGTCCAGGCCAAGGGCCACGCGGTGAGCCGGCTCCTGCAGAGCTTTGCAGCCGACGACGGCTTTCGCTTGGATGAGGAAAGCAGCTTCTCTGAGGGAGAGGAAGACGAAGAAGAGGAGGAGGAGGAAGACGAAGAGGAGGAGGAGGAGGAGGAGGAGGAGGCGAAAGAGAAGAAGTCGATCCACCTTCCCCCCAACATGCCTTGCAGAATACCCGGTGGGCATAACCGTGACACATCATTTATAATTACCCACACACATATGCAGATTTGAAAAGCATGCTGGATCATTTACACACACACACACACACACACACACACACACACACACACACACACACACACACGTTTGCGCTTCTATCTAAGTGAGGACCCTCATAGACATAATACATTCCCTTTCCCCTTAACCTAACAACCATCACAACTAGATGCCTAACCCTAACCCTAACCTAAACCCAATTCTAACCCTAAAACCAGGTCTTAACCCTGAAAAAGCACTTTTATGGGGTGAAAAAAAGTGAGGACCAGCCAAAATGTCCTCACTCTGTAGGTGTTTATACAATTTTTGGTCCTCACTCTGCAGCAAGTACAAGAACGCACACACACACACACCTCTTCCTCGCCTCTTTGTTTCTCCTCCCAGCAATTATTCAACACACTTAGAAATTATGGATGTCTTACCCTTTATTCTCTCCATCCTTCCCTCTTTCCACCACACCCTCCTTCCATCCGCAGCTCTACCCAACTGCGTGCTGAGTAAGGAGATGTTGGTGGACGGGCTGAAGATCCTCATCTCCAAGGAGGACGAGTTGCTTTACGCCGCTTGTGTCCAAACTCTGGACCTGCCTGACATGTAAGACGCTCCTTCCCTGCTGTCCCACCTACTGTTTGTTTTACAAATGCAACCTTTATTTAACTGCGACTACGGTCCTTTTTTTCAAAGGAGACCCGGCCAAGCAGCACAAACAAAGCACCAAGTGTGTCAACATAATAGACAATAAAAAAGAAAAATAACTTCATAATTAGCTGAATTAAAAACACTGATATCTTATAGGGATTACTACTTCTCTTTCATTTGAAATTATAAAACATATAACAAGGATTTTGATTATGTTTTTGATTGAGTGATTCTTTTTTATTATTGTGTCATGCATAAAGAATATGCCCAGCCCAAATGGGCTCACAAGACAGCATTATTTAAACATACAGACCAGCAAGCAACAACACAAATCACAGCCAACGCTAAACAAATAAACCTTCCTGGCGTTTATTTTCCAGGCTTTCGAAACTTGTATACATTAATCTTAAACATCCATTCTGTCGTCATCAGAGCACCAGAATATTTCAGGGTTTTGAGAATACATATCAGTCAGCAAAGGTGTTCTTAGATCAACGTAGTATAGTTGGGCCTCATCACTCAGCACATGTCACATAAGCTTTTATCTTTAAGACACATTAGATTCATAGTGATTCAAAGCCTCTGGGAGCACTACAAGTATTTAAAAAGACATATTTGTAAAACGCTCTAGTCTAATTTACAAAATAGTCAAAAAACAGCAGCTGTGAGAATCCTGACAAACAAGACGTCCAGACGACAACGAAGCCAAGACACCGCAGTTGGAGCCAACACAGCTGCCTGTAAAATAACTAAGCAGTCATGACATTAAAAAACAATTTTTTGCAAAAGTAACCTTGGGATCTAATTTAATTTCAAGGGTGTTAAATTGAGTGTAAAGGTGTAACTTACAATTTAAGGTAGCAGTTGTGTCTGGGCACAATCTTGTTTTTAAATGAATTTCCTCCCTCTGTGTTTCATTTAGATTCAGTGTTGTAATTGAAGGAGAGCGAGGGAATCGCCCCAGGATCTACTCGTTGGAGCAACTTCTCCAGGAAGCAGTGAGTTTCAGTCCCCACAGCATCCGTTTCATAGAGTGATTTTCCTTGATTGTTTTGACTCAACATACATTATGTGGACAAAAGTATTGGGACGCGCGACCATTACACCAACAGGGATTGTAATGACAGAATCAAATACATATACAGGTCTTTAATATGGAGTTGGTCCCTTTTGCAGCTGTAACAGCTTCCACTCTTCTTGGAAGACTTTCCTCAATATTGTGCAGTGTTTCTATGGGAATTTGTGCCCATTCATTCTGTAGAGCATTGATGAGGTCAGACACTGATGTTGGACGAGAAGGTCTGGCTCACACTCTCCGGTTCATCTTCACTTCCAGTTCATCACAAAGGTGCTTGATGGGGTTGAGGTCAGGGCAGGCCAGTCAAGTTCTTCCACGCCAAACTCGTCAAACCATGTCTTTACAGTGCTTGCTTTGTCAACTGGGGCACAGTCATGTTGGAATAGAAAAGGGCCTTCCTCCAACTGGTGCCACAAACTTGGAAGCATAGCATTGTCCAAAATGTCTTGGTATTCTGAAGCATTAAGATTGTCCTTCATTGGAGATAAGTGGCCGAGCCCAACGCCTGAAAAACAGTCCCAGTTCATTAATTAACAGCTGTGGCCAAATACTTTTGTCCATATAGTGTATACTCACTCTCATTCATTTTCTGCCGCTTTATCCACTGGGGGTCGTGGGAGGCGCTGGTGCCTATCTCCAGCTAACATAGGGCGAGAGGTAGGGTACACCCTGGACAGGTCGCCAGTCCATCACAGGGCCACATTAGAGACAGACAACCATTCACTCTCACATTCAGACCTACAGGCAATTTAGAGTGTCCAATTAACCTAGTCCCCAAATCTGCATGTTTTTGGACTGTGGGAGGAAGCCGGAGTACCCGGTGAGAACCCACGCACCACGGGGAGAACATGCAAACTCCTTGCAGAAGGCCCCTTGTTCCAACCGGGTTGTGAACCCAGGACCTCTTGCTGCAAAGGCAAGAGTGCTAAACACTACCCATATAGTGTATACTGCACGTCTAATTTTTGTAACTTTTTCCCTCCAGGTTTTAGACGTGCGGCCTCAGAATGAAGCCATTTTGACTGCAGGGACGCGAGTCTGTGCCTACTGGAGCGAGCGCTCTCGCTGTCTTTACCCTGGATATGTGCACCGGGGTGGGTCACACGCAGCAGCCCACTTCACGCTATAGACACACACGTGGTTGTACACATTCACATTGACAGTGTTATTTTCTGTCCGTCTGCCTGTTCTGTGTGGTGCTGCAGGTGGTCCAGGTGAGGCTGAGAAGGAGGGCAGCGTGATGGTGGAGTTTGATGATGGAGACAGAGGAAGGATCTCACTGGCAAACATCAGACTTCTGCCTCCCGGTTACCAAATCCGCTGTGAGTGTGGCTTTGTGGAGGGTGATATGTGGAGAAGGAAGAAGTGCGTGCTAAATAAATAGACATTTTTAAAAAAAAAAATAATAATAACTCATCTCTGTCAGGTGCGGAACCTTCTCCAGCACTTCTGATCTCACCTGGTCGCCGTGGTCGCAGAAGTTCCACCCAGGAGAAGAAAGACTCACTGATGGAGAAACCAGCCAATGAGGAACCAGCGGGGAAGCCTCAGGAGAAAAGACCAGGTGAGTGAGACTAACCATACTTGTAGTTTTTGCACACAAAAAAAAGGTTGGCGTTACACAGCGGTGTATCAGACCATGACGCGATCATGTAATATTCAGGGTCACTGGGCCTGATCATGCCAGTATAAACAGGAAGCACGTTCTCCGATCTGCAGTTGTTTGATTAGTTTCAGGAAGTTCTACTAACGAGAAACAAGAATGATGAAAAGTCAGAGCAGGTGTTTCTGCTATTACACTGACAACAGAGGCAAAGCTGTATGTGCTCATGGTGCTTTTTTGTGTTAAGAGGAAGTGAAGTGAATGTAGATAACTTCATCATTGTTTCTGTCCAGACTAAAACACAGTTTTAATTTTGGGTCTGGAGAATATTTATTTAGTTTTAAATGAAAACAGAGTAGCCATAACGACAAAATATTTTTTTAAAAAAACATCGACCCACACTCATTTAACCCATCAGAGTTACATAGCATAGTGACATCACCAAAAGACTCACAGGATCTTTGGAATTCATCATTAATCATTATTTTATTAGGTGTCAATCAAGTGCTCTTTGTAGTTGAGCCAGATCCATTTAACTCCTCACAGACTCAGGGTGACAACAAAGGTGTGCGGGAGAGACAGGTCGACCAGGTTTGTTAAGGCTTGAGTAATGTATATGTCCTAACATACCTGGCCAGGTGAAGATCAAAGAGATAAGGATATTAAGTTTCTCCCAAGCTCTTATATCCACAATTAATCTCTGTTTGTTCTTAAGACCTGTCAGCTGGTATTGATTTTAACCCTTCTTTTAACCTGGCTCCATTTACAGTTGGCAGACCGAAGAAAATTCACTCAGTGCCTAAGACTGCCAGCATACCGACATCAGTAACAGACACCGTAACCAAAAACACCACCTCTTTGTTGAACTGGTCTGTGCCCAGAAAGAGGCCGCCGGTCGACTTCTTCCTCTTCAATGGGACGTCCCGTAAGACCCAGAGGAGAATACGAGAGCGAGATTTGGGGTTGTTCCATCGGCCGGCTTCACACCCTCTCATACCCCCAGCTCCCATCAAAGGAATCTTTGGCTCTCCTTTCGTAGTTGACTCGTTTAGTAGCATCGCCAATGGGTATGCTGCCTTCGGAAGTGGTGGAAACTCTGGGGCCAGGCGACCAGTCTCCACGGTCACTCCCATTGGGCTACGGGACTCCTCCTCTTGTTCCTCAGCTGTTACCATGGCAATGGCAGCAGGGAGCAGGAAGCCAGTGAATGAGCATGACAGGAAACAGTACCTAGTGAAGCTGGACCATGAGGGAGTGACCTCTCCTAAAACAAAGAACAGCAAGGCCCTGCTTCGATTCGGGAGCGGAGGGCGAGGAGGAAAGAGCCTCACTTCTGCAGGAGCGCCACTGCGATACATCCACCCATCCCTGTTAGTGAAGGATGGCAAAAAAACTCGAGGGGAAAGAAATAATACTGGAGCCCAGTCTGAGGCTCTTCTCAAAGGGGCTCCACCTCTAAGAAAGGATCTTCTGTCAACTGCTGCGGGAGTCCAAGGTGGGGATTACAGTTTAGACTACCCGAGCGACTGTCCCAGCTCCTACTCTGAGCTGGATGAGGATGATGAGGATGATGGTCAAGATGTTGAGGCACGTAGAAGAAGCACCGCGGTCGCCTCGCACCGCGGCGGTCGTTTTATGTCCCGCCTCTCCGTCTGCTTCTCCTCATCTTCTTCCTCCTCTTCCTCGTCTGGCTCCATCTCCTCCTCGTCCCTCTGCTCTTCTGACAACGATTCCTCCTACTCCTCCGACGAAGAGTCCTCCTCTGTGCTCCTGCGCCGAGCACTGCTCCAGCAGGACAAACACAAGCACAGGCAGAACATGACCTCCAAACTCCTCAACCCCGACCCCACAACCTCCAACTCCTCTCCCTCGGCTTCGGCGCCGACTCACGGCTACGTGGCCAAAGCCAGCATGGCCGTCTCGGGGTCTAAGGCGAGGGTTGACCGAGCAGAAGACAGGAAGACAGAGTTTGTGTCAAAAGGAAGTATGGTTGCTAACAGTAGCACAGCTAAGAGTCAGCTAAAGAGGAAAGAAGGCGTTCCTAACAGCCACCATCAGAGGCAGAGCAGTCCAGTCAACCAGCAGCAGAAACCCGTCGCCAAGGACCAGGTGACGGCTAAGAGGCAGAGGATGTCATCACCCGAGCCTCTTTCCAACATGGCTCCCCTGCTGCATGGACGCCAGCTGTGGACCTGGTCTGGCAACCCCACACAGGTAACACAAAATCTCTGAATCTGTTGATTCCCCTCTTTTTCTTGCCAACTCTACTCCCTTTTGTAGTGGAATTGTGGATGTTAATCTCTAAATCCCATAACGTTGAAAGCTTAAACACTAAATGGTCCAGTGTGTAACATTTAGGGAGGTTTATTGGCAGACCAAATGTGAAATGCATGGACAGGCTCAGTTGTCTGTTCAGGCACAAACATGGGGGTGCCAGATGCAAGCCTCTTAAAACAAAGCTCTTACT
Organism: Brachirus orientalis; assembly: GCA_016785285.1. NCBI lineage: Eukaryota > Metazoa > Chordata > Actinopteri > Pleuronectiformes > Soleidae > Brachirus > Brachirus orientalis. The sequence goes on along the minus strand of JAFBJR010000078.1, from coordinate 1,212,668 downwards.
TATGGGTAGTTTCATATTCAATAAACCCTCTTAAATGTTACAAACTTTAATCTCATGATTCTAGCCGGTAACTGATTGTTTCCTTGGGACTGTCCGTTCTGCCTCGGACTCTGCCCACACTGGCAGCACTATCAGGCTCAGTTGGTGTTGTTTGTTTATGAATTTGATTATTATGGCGATGATTCTGAGATAAAGGAACAGATAACACACAGTTTCCTGTGTGCCACGTTTGTTTTCTTTGGAAACATGTCCGCATCCAGAGATGTGCAGCTTCGAGGAAAAGCTGACCTTCCAGTTTTGCGCCCATCCCAGTAAACCAAAAAAAATGAAGCAGAAATGTAGGTGTTTCACTCAGAATATGATTAATGTGAATATGACCTGACTGTGCGCTTCTGTGCCGTTGCCTGAAGAGGATCAGTGTAAGGCACTGTACCCAAAAAAAAAAGCATTAGCTTAACTTCATATGTTTATTTGCTAGAAGCAATTTTTTGGAGTGGAAAAACACATTAAATCCTACATTATTTTTGTAGACTGGTTTTAGCAAAACAAGCAAAAACCCAAATTAATTTCTGAAATGAGGCTGCTGGTGAAATAAGCCTTTCACGCTGAATAAATTGACCGCAAGTCGTGTTTTTTTTATTCTCCCTCCCCAACAGAGGAGAGGTCTGAAGGGCAAAGCCCGCAAGCTTTTCTACAAGGCCATCGTGAGGGGCAAAGAGACGGTGCGTGTCGGTGACTGTGCTGTGTTCCTGTCACCTGGACGGCCACAGCTGCCCTACGTGGGCCGTGTGGAGAGCCTGTGGGAGTCATGGAGCTCCACCATGGTGGTCAGGGTCAAGTGGTTCTACCACCCAGAGGAGACTCGCTTGGGGAAGCGACACCGTGATGGCAAGGTACGAGTCGAATTTCTAAAACGAGAATGGTCAAAGTAACAGTCTGTGACATTTTTATAAAAATATATTACCACTGTGCTTCTTTTAACTCCCTGTTCCCATCTGATATGAGCCGTACTTCAGCTCAGTTCTTGAAAGTTGTAATATTTGCAGTTCTAAATACTCAGCGTAGGGCGGGTAATTCCCAGGAAAGCTGCATGGGAAGTCATGCATTTTACATTTCTGGCAATGTCAATACTGGTTTGTTTGGAGTAAGTGTAAAAAAAAAAAAGCGGTGCAGTTAGAGTAGCAACATCCTCCATTGCTTAGCAAACATGAAGGATCACCACACGCAGAAACTAAAAGTTCATCCTGAGAAAATGAAAGAGCAGTGAAGATGTGCCACACAGAAATGAAATATTCTCAAGGGTTTTTCATTTTCTTGTAAAACCTGTGAGAGTCCAGAGTGTAAACCTTTGTGGTCTCTTATGATAAGACTGCTAATTGTAACATATGGATGACATGAGGCACATCAGGAGACTACGGTGGCCTTCACATACACATCCTTTTCATTTGCCTGGTTCGCTTCCTCTTTATGAACTTAAGAAGATTTTGTTTTTTAATTCAGGCTGGTGTAGAAACATGACAGTGCAAGATGGTGTCCTCTTCACAGCATTAAGTACATAAGAATATTATCTCAATGCTATAACACCAAACCATTTTTTAATTTAAAGTCATTACACACTTTTCAAACATATTTAAGGGTAGTATATTCAATTTCTGCCCATTAACCCTCCTAAATATCATACAGTGGACCTTTAAGCTAAGTTTCTCATCGTTAAATACCTAATTTTGTGGATTTAACAACCGCACTTCCTTTCTCCACCATAGAACGCCTTGTATCAGTCCAGCCACGAGGATGAAAATGATGTGCAGACCATTTCCCATCGGTGCCAGGTGGTCAGCAAAGTCGAGTACGATCACCTGATGCGTGAACGCAAGCCGGGCAACCCGGCAAACGACCTATTCTACTTGGCCGGAACCTACGAACCGACCACAGGCCAGCTGATCAGCGCAGACGGCATGGCCGTCGTGTCTTAGAACCACTGCCAGAAGGAAATCTAAATATTGACCCAACAACCTCTGGAGTTGACTGCCTCCTCAAGGACGGTCCCTCAGAGCAGAACAAGGGACAGAAGGAAACCAGGACAAAAGTTTTGGTTCTACATATTGATCTCTCTCTTGTAAGCAAAAGGAGCAAACCCACTGGATAAAAGTTCAGCAGTACTGGCACTTAACAGGAGTCCGGTTTGTTCTGGGGAAATGTCTGACCCGTGTCGGTCAGGGGTGACCTTTTTGTCAGACCGGGACGAAGGCTCACAGTTGTCACAGTTAGCGTCCACTGCTCGGGTGTTTCTCGCCCCATGGACGACATTACTGCGACAGAGGAACAGGAGCCATGGACATGAGCACTTTGGAGTACAGAAGCTCGGATATACGACGGAGGGAGGACAGCTGATTTTGATTTTTGAGACAAAGACGGACTCGGAGAGCAGGAGAGACTGTATGGTAAGGAGAGACTTACTGTAAACCACACTGGTTTGGATGGTTTTAATGGTCTTTTACTGGTAATTTGATGATGACAGCACGATTGGGGAGGACCCCAACAGGACCAAAAAGCACTGTTGATTGGAATTTGTGTCTGTGTGTGTGTGTGTGTGTGTGTGCAGAGTGGCTGTGTCGCCCCTGTTATGAGCTCTAAGTAAATTGCGCTTTAGTGTGCGTGTGTTTGTACTGTATGTCCGTACGAGTTTGGCCTGTGCTCGTCACGCAAAAAACAAAAACAAAACGGCATCGTGACACACCGCCGGTATGTCTCTAATACTCGGAATATTAATCTATTTCAGTTCTTAACGCGCAGTTTTCGCTCACTCCGACGAAAACACCCAACGATTTTCCTTTTCTCCTGTCAAGCCATACACGTCAATACCTCTCTCTCGTATCCTACACAGGTGCGGAGACACATGTACAGGTAGATGGATTGTCTAATTTGAAGCTGTGTGTGTGTGTGTGTGTGTGTGTGTTGGTGCGCGTGCTTTGTACAGCAGAATGTGTAAAATAACCTGTTGTAAATACGTATACATATATATTTGTTCCTGTTTTGTTTTCTTTCGCAGAGAAAATTATTTTATTTAGATTTTTTTAGGGTGTCTGCAGGTGGGTGGGTGGGTTGTGGTCGGGGTTTACGTTGTCTTCTCTCTTGATGCACTGAACAGGATTGAATGCTTGGACTTGTACAACTCATGTGAAGACTTAGTGGTTGTACAGCAAGAAATAAGTAGAAAGGGTGTTTGGGGAAAATGCTTTTTATAAAGAAAATCCGAAAAAAGGCTCTTTTAAGCATGTGTCCAAAATCTTATTCTTTCCCTTTTTTCTTTTTTTTTTTCTTTTTTTATTATTTTTGCTATGTTAAGAATGTGCATTTCCTGTTTTTCACAAATACTGGAAAAGAAACTGAGTTTCTGAGAGTCCTCAGATCCTAAAAGAATCTAGTTCATCTTTATCTACAGTATTTTAGTCTGTATTTCCTCTAGTAAATGTAAATATTTATCTGGCATCAAAACTAAACATACCAAAGCACCTGTGACTTTATGCTTCACCGCTGTTAGAAGAAAAACAACTTTATGAAAAAAAAAAAAAAACAAGTAAAAGACATTCAATCAAATCTGAATCCGGGACCCCTGCAATCACCGAGGTATTTGAAGTAGAGTTCCTCTCGGTGTCTGCTCATGTTCACCCAGCGTTGCTATGACAGCCTCCGAGAAGCGCTGCGGCAACATTGTCTGTACGCTGCCCAGCTGATGCACTTGAGGTCTCCATGGCAACCGGAATGGCATCACATGACTGTGAAGGACAATCAGAGCCAATCAATGGGACAATGGTGAGAGACAAAAAAAAAAAAACAAAAAAACACACACACACATACGAAATGAGGATCAAATCACAAATTATACTTCTTGTCACTTTTATTCCTGCTTTGCCAAAAATGTCTGTGTGTGTGTGTGTGTGTGTGTGCATTTTATGTTTGCTTGTTTTCCTTGTTTACCCTGGTCTTTCTGTTTATGCAAGCCTGCGATGACTGTGTGTCGTCAGTGTATAGGATGTACAGGGGGAGAAGAACACGAATGCCTTTTTCTTTTTTAGGACGTTGACTGACCTTTAACAACAATGTTGCTGTTACACTGCAAAGCAAAAGCTTTAAAAAAAAAAAGAAAGAAAGGAACCTAATGTGAAACTCAGTTTTTTTTAATATTACTTTCATGGGTCTTTAATTGAATTATTTTTTAAAAGCTGTATTTTCTTTAAGAAACACTGGATTCAGTTTGAAACCATAACCTTTTGACCGAAACATCCTTTTCTTTTCGTTTTTAAGACCCACTGGAACCTGCTTTGTACGGTTGCGATAGCCTACTAAAAATATATTATGTAATTTCAGTCATTCTTTGGAAATATGACTTAAATATTTCCTCATGTACAAAAAAGAAGAAAATTATTTATCTTAATTTTATTGCCTTTTGTGTTTCATTAAAAAAAAAAGATTCTTACGAAAATAAAACTGTGTGACTGCTTTTTCTTTTTCCTTTTTTAATGCTGGGTGTGACTTTTCTGAATGCTGCCTTGTGCTCATCATCGCTGATCATTTGTCTGCAGTAAAGAAAATGGACCACAGAAGAAAGTGTGGAAAGAATGAGAAGGGAGGCAAAAGGAGTGGGGGAAATAAAGGAGAGAAAGAAAAAGGGAAGCAATTTGAAACTGTAGCTGCAGCCAATAGAAAAAGAAGAATGAGGAAAGAAAGGGAAACAGTATCTAGCTGTGTTTCACAAGCATCGATGGGCAGGACAGAGTCTCCGCAGGCTGCACAGGTGGGTCAGGTATTCACAATAATAGAAACGGAACAGGACCATTAAGAGAACAAAGCCAGGTTCTCAGCTTTCGGCCTGCAAATATAACAAATCCTCGGTGTATGTGAGGACAGGAACGTGAATGCACGAATTCATCCACCGGCATTTGTGCCGGTGGATACACTGATATGTATCCGCACGCTGTGTGTGTTTGTGAACGGGGACGATTTTTTTGGCTTACAACCAGTGTTGTGAGGACATGTGGACGCTGCGAGGACATTCTCGCTTTCAAACGCACGGGGTGTAATTTCTGCCACTAGGGGCCTCTCAATCAAATTGATAACAAAGGACCTAGGCCTTGTCCCAAAATCCACCCTCACAAACTCCCCGACTTGAAGATGTGTTCTCTAGAGGGCCCTCAAGTGGCCATTTTAAACACTTCATGGCTACTTTGCACGTTACCTTTTTAACGGAGTTTGCCGGAGGGAATTACCCAGAGCGTTCGCAGCATACGGGTAACAAACCAGACAGTAAACACGAAAGAGTAATTATTATTTATTAAATAATTTCTCATTCACTCACTAAGTCAACCTAAAGTAGACAAAAAATGTTGTTGATTCAATCCCTAAAACTTAGGGACTTGATAAATGTTTGAAAATAATTCATTTGGAAAATGTATTTGTTTGCAGAAAACTTTTTAGAAACAACAAAGGAAGGAACATTTCTATGGAAACTTCTATTTCTGCATGGATAAGGCCTCAGTCTCTGTCTCATATAAAGGTCCCTAATAAAAATAGAACTGTTCTTAATTTGCAGATGATAGCAAATTATTATTTTGTATATTATTTATATTTTTCAAATAAATGTATTTAACTTCTGTTGATATGTCTGCTATAAATTCTAGACTTGACCTTTAATAGCCCCTTTTTTAGGGTTAGAGTTAGAGGTTGGGTATTTATTTGAGATGGTTAATATAAGGGAAAGGGCAGCGGGGCAAGGGAATGCACTGCATATCCTCACAACTGTGAGGAGATTCACGCATGTGTGTGTGTGTGTGTGTGCGCGTGTGTGTGTGTGTGTGTGTGTGTGTGTGTAATGCGAGAGCTGAGCGTACCCGTGGAGATTATCCCCCTGCAGGGTGTGGAGTTTCTGGGACAAAGTGCACAAATTTACTGCATTTTATTTGAGACTTCCCGTGACATATTCGCACCTTTTTTATCGCACAGTAACCGGAGCCTTTGTGATGCAGCTTGTTGCAACACTGGAGTCTGGATAGAAGATTTACCTTTGACCTCGATTTACACTCCGGCTGCCACAAAGAAAAACTGGAGTTGTCGCCTTGAACTTCTGCAGCAAACTTTATTTGACTCAGGGCTGCGTTTCTTTAACAGCAACCCCTCCTTCTCCGTTCTTCCCTTTCTCTTCTCTGCTGGCTCCCTGCTTTACTTGTCAATACAGGAAAAGTTGACTCACCTTTATTTTTTTTATTTTTATTTTTTTTTCTTACTAATGGTTCTTGCCATAGTTTGAAATCACACAAACATACACACTTAAGTGCAGGTCCTTTGTCCAGTGGTATGAGTGAGTGTGTGTTTGCTTTCCTTTTGTGTTTTGTTTTTAGCTGCTTCGACAGTTTGACTTGTTATTACAAAGATATGGAATGGTACGCCTGCCAGTCTAGTCTGACCGCACACACACACACACACACACACACACACACACACGTGTGCCCATTCTGCTCACTGTTGGGCTTTCACATCCTCCCCATCGGCCCCCTCAATCAACCAACGCCTTCAAAACACACAGACATTAAGTGCAGTCTTTGACTCCTTATCAGCAGGTTTGCATTGGGCTTATCTGGTTGACATTGTTAAACTACTTTACCCAGAATGCTGCTGGAGATAGGGGTACAATGGGTGGTGGGGAGCGGGGGGGGGGGGGGGGGGGGGGGGGGGGGGGGGGGGGGGGGGGGGGGGGGGGGGGGGGGGGGGGGGGTTGCCCTCTGGGTTAATGAGAGAGGGCTTTTACATTGTAAGCGAAAACATGGCACAAGATGATTTGTGTATGGGAGTGTGTGTATGCAAAGGGTCACGGTGTCAGAGAGAGGTGTGGTACTTTTTAAAAAAAAAAAAAAAAAAAAAAAGAGTGGAAACATCACATCTCAGTTAATCAGTTATTAATTATTTTTATTTATATAGCATTTTTTTTTTATACTATGTAATGCAACTCAAAGTGCCTCAAATGATAAGAACAAAACTGTATACTGTATTTAAAAAAAAAATGTATCGGGAAAAACAAATACAGGGAATGACCGAAACTAATAAATGTGGATACCGATGAAGTAAAATGGACTAAAATATAAGAATGGATAAAATAAGACAATAAAAGTTGGATTAAAATGAAAACAAAAATGCTGTTAAAGAGATTAAACTCAGTTCGACCTGATGGATCGCAGAAATAAAATGTATTTAAATGATAAAGTTTAACGTTCATGTGAATTACGCTCAGTTAAAAGGTTTAACAGGTGGGTCCTTTGTTTGCTTTTTAAGTTATATTCTCTGCTGGGAATAATTAATAAACTGCTACCTGAAGAGGGTTCATACTTTAATGTACATCTATCAGCTATCTATAGGGTCTTTGGGGTCCATTTTGAAACCAACCAGGAAATGATAATATATTGAACAGCCAACAGGGTTCAAAAGAAGTTGCTAAAAAAAATCAGTTTGAATAGAAGTATATGGAAAAATGATTCTTTTACTTCTCATTTTCCCAAAGAGTTAATGGTCTCAGTCACTAGTTTCAGCTCCTCTCAAAAAATGTGGTAAATTTATTAAATTATGTTGTCACAGAGAGGACAATAGAAGATAAATTATGACACATGTGAGTGGACATCCGTGGGCTTGACAGCTAGTATCTTCCAGTAGGAGCCTGGCTGCAGATGACGCCTCTGAAGGCCTAAAACTCGGGGTTCACATTCTTATGAGCGACGCTACAACCACTCGCCACTCCGTGCATGTGTGTTGTTTGTGCGTTTATTAATGCGAGCGTGTCAAGAGAATTGCACCTTATTAAATGGATAGTGAAGAGCAACGCGGGGGGGAGAAAGAGAAAAGGGGGCGAGGAGTGAAAGTGAAAGAATTGCTGTAGACTGAAAAGAGAAAGTGTTTGTGTGTGCGTGCGTTGGAGAGGCTCCAATCCGGAGAAAGCCCTCCATTTAGATATAGACTGAGCATGTCACTGAAGTGAATGAATGGCTGTCAGCTGCAGAGTGATGCTGCATGTGTGTGTGTGTGTGTGTGTGCAACTGGTTTGAGTGTCTGTGTCCAGGTTTGTGTGTTTGCACACTGGGGTGTATTCAGGTCACTCAGAGTGGGAGTAAGAAGATCAGCGGACCTCGCTGCCTCACCTCATCCATCGTCCATATGAGCCCGTGTGAGCTCGTCACAGGTATCTGTGTGTGTGTGTGTGTGTGTGCACGTGTGCACGTGTGCATGTGTGTGTGTGTGCGTGACCATACAGCCAGACTGACGCACTGGTAGTCGTGCAACGTCTTCTGTGGCAACAGATGGTCGGCTTACATAAATCATGGGTTCTTGGCAGCGTGGAAGTCGTGTCCATGTTCGTCTACATTACAACAACAACAAACCTCAACTGTTCTTTTTCCTCCCTCCCCCATTTTTTATGACTTGTTTCACTTTCTGGCCCATTTCACTGACACACAGAATTATGATGTCTCCTATTTTCCCACAAATAAAGATGTTAAGGAGCTTCCATCAGATATCAACAGGTACTACCTTTTTGCTTTTTATAGCAGATAAACACATGGCAATTTCAATTCGAATTTGGGCTACTGAATACCCTTAATTTAGTTATTTTATACCTAATTAAAAAGATTAAAATTAATGTTAAAAAAAAAACAACATACTGAATAGATACAGTATATTGTATGAGGATTGTCCCACCATGAATCTTATTTTCTTTTATTTGTTTCTGGATTTGTTTGAATTATATATACAGTATATACTGTATATTATAGTAGATATTATAGTAGAAAGCTTAAAAATAATTAGCATTAGGTTTAAAGACATACTGTAAAGAAGACACAGAACAATATAGTTGTTTATTACTTTAATGTTTAATGGTTCTTTATGTTGTAGATTATTGTTACCATGTATTTAGATTCTTCTCTAGTTTTTTGTCCATTTGTCCAAATACAAATTATTTCATTCATTTGATTATTTATTTACTAATATTTATGATCACATTTTTTCCACACCTTGTCTTTCTTTGTCATAAATTTACACTTTAAACTAAGATTTTCATGTTTGTTTGTTGTTTTTTTTTGCCTGCAGTATATGCTTTGTAAATAATTAAAAAGGAATTGTATCCCCTTGAATGTCAAGATTTAAAATTTTCATTTTCATACCATTGAAAAGCTTGTAGCTTATGCCGGTCAGTGTTGTATAAATAGCACCCAACAACAAAACAACTAATGGAGACAAACTATAACTATATTAATAATATAAATAAAGTGAATATCCACTAATTATATGTATAAATTATAATTATTACATTATAAATTGTATAATTATATATGGTAAAGCTACAGTGTTGAGGGTTTAGCAACACCTATCGCTGAAGAATGTGGTCCAACTCAGTGGTCTCTGTAGAAAAGACCCACTGCTAATGTAAATACAAAAGGCTCATTCTCTGATAATGAAAACAATAATTCACACTTTCAGGTGGTTGTACACAGCGTAATTATTTTATATTACATCTATGTACTTAAATCTTACGCTCCTGGACACTGGACACTGAAATACAGACATTTTTATAGTTGTTAATGTCTTTCAATACAGTGTATTTGAACATGTATGCAAAAAAAAAAAAAAAAAAAAAAAAAAAGAAGAAGAAGAAATGAGAGAAGTTAAACAGTGAAGATGAGAAGGAGATAAGGAGGAACAGGGGAGGAGGAAGAGGGGTGTGCTCCCCATAATCTAAAAGATATTAACATGAACTCACATATACAGAGCAGCTCTGCTGGTTCTCACTGAAGCTGCTTGTTGATATTTGGAATTGTAGAAGAATCTTGGACGACTCGACGTCTGCCTGCCCCGGCGGTCACACTAGGTCAGACATCTTGTAGAGTCTTAGTGGACGCAGAGGCCTCAGCCACAGACACACGATAGCTGCTGTGCGGGAATTCATATGTGCGTGTGCGGGTTTTCTCGTATGGATATCTTTGTGAGGACCAAAAAAACTATACGACCTAATAGGGAATGAGGAGGTTTCGAAAAAGTTCCCAAAAGTTCTGTCACGTAGTTGTGGAGGTTAAGATTAGGGCGAGGGGTGCCCAAATTCTCAAGTATTACATTAAAACGACATCAATTTACATTTTATTGTAATCATATGTGTCATATTTTCATATAAGATTATCATTAAACTCAAATGTAAATGTTTAATTGCTTTAAAAACTTATTTTTTTTTATGTTTACAGTACCTTTATTAATTTCATAAGATGGCAGGTCCACGTGGATTATTTTAAGTGGTAGAATGTGACCAAGTGAATACTATGTGACCAAAGGTGCTTTGGTAGTTCGAGCAAGTTGAAAACAAGTGTGCGACAAGCAGGAAACTTAAGACTAAATATGAAATTAGATTAACCCTTAAATCAACTTCAAATATGAATTGTCTTTGAAGTTGTTTTAAAGCAAACTTTTGAAACCAGAGGGTATTTACTCAAGACTGAATATGAAATTAGACAGAGTAATTAGTAGGGAATTGGACAATGCAAACTGAGCTAAAAGTTTGGTTGTGTGATGACGACGAATGTTGATTGATTGATTGATACTTTATTAATCCCAAGCTGGGAAATTGTTGAAAATGTTGTGTTCTTTTCAAACTGCCACTCTCTGTCCACAGATAAGACACAGTGCAGAGGAGGCGATTTCAGTGAAAAGGATCATTTTGCCAAGTGTTTTTCAATTTTCTCTTGTCCGTGTGCCACTGCCTGACACGACAGCGCTCCATCGTGACCTCTGCTCCTCACTCGTGTCGTGGCAACCAGGAACTCAACAGCGCCCCCCCCGCCCCCATGTAAAACTGTGGTCAGAAAGTGAACTGCAGCTAAGCCTTTGGGGCAGAAATTCCCAGCGACTGGCACACAAGGGCACAGATGGGGAAAAATGAGGTGGGCCAAAAGGAAGAGGAGCCCAGGCCAAATGTGGCCTGCGGGCCACAAATTGGGCACCCCTGGGCTAGAGAACGCAATTGCCTACGAGTGTCCTCACTACAAATGTTGCTCCAACGCGCGTGTGTGTGTGTGTGAGGTATAACTCATACTTATGGGGACGTGAGTCTGTTTTCACAGTCACATTATGGGGACTTGTTTTCCTTATGGGGACAAAAATCAAGTCTCCATAACATAAATGATTACATTTGGAGGTGAGAACATGTTGTATGGTTAGGATCGGTCCGGGTTAGTGTTAGGGTTAAGATTAGATTAGGTGGAAATAAATGTAAGTCAGTGTAATGATATGATAATATGATAAGATATTTTTGCCAAGCTCTACCACGAAGACTTCAGGATATGTTCAGGGTATTTATATAAAACAACTGGTGCGAGCCTACCACACACACACAGACACAGACATATATATATATATATATATATATATATGTATATATATATATATATACTGTACCTCAAACAGCTGTGTATGTTCTTTCCTGATGATGTGTTGTCAGCCACACTGTGGGGGTCATCATAATACCTGCAACCGTACACCCGTCTGGATGCAGTAACGTACAGTGAATTAATGCGAAACCCGAAGAGTGTGACAGTGTCGGAGGATTTATATGCACACATGCCTCTGTCACCACTTTAAGTGTAATTTGATGCGACACTCGTGATGCTGCAGTCAGGTTGCATTTCCTCACATTTCATCAGATTCCGCCGCGCGCGTTCAATGAGCAGTTTTTATATAGTGATAATAAGGGCACTGGACCAGCTGTTATATATCCTGGTAAACATGCGTTTTCTCAGCAGATGAGATATTTTCTGTGCTCTGGGCCCTTGGATAATTTTTGAAATAATTGCAAATGTTGGAGGGTTGACAGTTAGGCTGCAGAGACATTGTTTTCTCCATACAATCTTTCTCTTTTTCATTCTTAAAAATTGTTCTGTAAATGACACGGTTTCAAGAAATGTCTTTGTACACATGAAGCCCCACAGAGCTGTAAATGCTGTAGTATGTATGCCAGGCCTGCATGTGGCGCTTTGACGCTCCCTTATAAAGACACCAAAAACAGGGGAGAAGACACGGAGCGTGCACATAAAGCATGCATGCTGTTTGTTTTTAATAAAGCTTCATTTGAATAAGTATACTGTACATTACAATGCAAACAATCATGGAAACAGAGAAGAAAACCAGGGTGACTCAGGAAAGAAAATAAAAGAACGATGACAAAGACAAGTGACAGTTGGACTATGACATCATCGTTTTCCCAGAAGTTGCACATTGATGTTTACACAAAAATGCAAAGCTGGCATTTTGAGATTTTTAGACTCTGGGACTTTTTTTTTCGTGCACAAGACAGTTTTTGTGTGGATAAGAATCCGTTTCAGAAGAATCCAATCAGTTTTGGACTTTTTATTTATTTATTTTTTACTTTTGGGTATTTGAAAGATTTTTCTGCTGTATTTCCATGAACAGATTAGGCCAATCAGACACTTGCAGGCGTGAACATGAGCGTGGATGGTTGTTTGTCTCTATGTGTGGCCCTGTGATGGACTGAGTGGTGCCGAGTTAGGCCCCAGCGACCCCGCGCACCCTCAGTGGAGGATAAAGCAGTAGAAGGTGAATGAGTGAGAGTTTGTGTCAGTTTCCTGTTTTATTTTGTACTTCTTCCTGTTGCGTGTGCCTTGACCTGTTGTCCCTCCCTCTTTGATTGTTGGCTCCGCCCTGATGTGATTCACCTGTGGTCAGTTATCACCACGTGTTCTGCCACGTGCTGCTGCTCCTGTTTCGACTCTGCGTGTTTCAAGGTATGTTTGTGTTTCGCTTCATGTTCTATTGTGTTTTACCCTCATCCGCTGCTGCTTGCATGGTTTTTTTTCTACCGCTTTTGTTTAGATTTAGTTTTATATGTGACTGCTTCTGTTTCACTATCAACTCAATTCCATTTTATTTGTATAGTGCCAAATCACAACATCTCAAGGCTCTGTACATAGAGCCAAAACCTTCACAATATTACAGAGAGAAAAGAAACCCAAAAGTTCACACAATGAGCAAACACACACAAATAAAACTCCCTTTTAAAGGGAAGAAATCTCTGACAGTCCTTGCTTTTCATGACCCCATCAGTCGTGTAGTTTATAAAAGACGTAATGTCAAAAAACTTACTTCAGTTGAACTGAACAACAAACCATATTTACCTCAACCTTAAGTCAACAAGAAATAGTTGATTTAATAAATTCTTATTCTCAAATGATTAAAGTAGGGCTGCAGCTATCGAATATTTTGGTATTCGAGTATTCTATCGAATATTCCATCGAGTAATCTGATAAAACATACTTTTATCCTATTCCTATTCGCTTTGCTGCGTTTGCTCATTTTTGCACTATTCACTGTCTTCAGTCCCGGCGTCTGCCATTCTGTACTAAACTGTCCACACACGTTCCCCAAAGCCAAAGCCCGCTTCCGTCTTCTTCCGCTTTGTAGGTGACGCATAGCCCGCGATGTAAGCACGTTGTGTCACACTAAAAAGAATCCGTGCGAAACGTGACCTTTAAATTGAATGAAACGAGGCTTCGAGGCGGAGGAAATTCCTCGATCATTGTTTGAAATCGAGTTACTCGAGGAATCGTTGCAGCCCCAGATTAAAGGCAGCTGGATTCGGGATTCCTCAAACAGTTTCAGGTTTTACTGCATATGACGCATATTACTGGGGTTTTTTCCTCACAGGGGTCATAGTTTATTTAAAACAAACTGTTTAAAAGTGTAAGTCAGTTTGCTCCATGACACAGTGGCAGTGGCGGTACTGCCTCTTTACTGCCCCTAACTGCTCATGTGAGTGTTGCATCTAGAATACTGCACGTGTGACTGCACCATTGTCTGTGATGCACCATTCTCTTTGACGAAATGTCAAAAAAAAAAAAAGAGTTTATCAGCGAGTGCGTTTACTGCAGAATCGACCGCATCATTAAACAACCGCGCTACTTGTTGTTTTGACACCTGGTTTAAAATAAATGTGGGAGATTACTTATTGAAAGAGATGTTTGTTATCTGCTTAATATTGTGCCGTTGAGCTCTGCATTTCTCCTGACACACATTATAAGCGCTGTGCTCTTGCAATATTCAACTTGCATTAGTTTAAATAAAACCCATAAAGAAACCAGACAAAGTGATTTACAAGCTTCATAATCTTCTTAACAGTTTATTTTTCCTCCGTTGTAACCAAGTCTTGCAAGGTGACCCGACGCTTTCTAGAGAGGCTGCATCTTTGTAGTTTGCTTTAATAAAAAGTATTTAAGCAAATTAAAGATGTGTGTATTTCTTGTTACTAATTCTGTCCCTTATGTCATAAACAAATACGACAAAAGTGTTCTTTAATGGTTTCCAAGTTGTAAAAGTCTGACCTCAAAAATTCAGAGTTCCGACTACAAAGTGGAACACAGCATTAGTCGAGGCTTGTCTTTTTCTCTTTTTGTTTGTTTCCTTGCATATTCCTGCGACTTCTTGACCTCTCCTGATGTGTTTTAATATTTTTTATGGTGTTTGTGCTTGCAAACAATATACTATACTGTATATTCAGCATAGGTTGTTAAAACACATAGCAAATTTTACCATTAGTCCCATTTTTGACAGGCATTTTGCTCATTTTTGTATCTACTCCCATATGTGAAAAAGGAGTCCCACACCACAGACTAAATTTACATATATATATATATATATATATAAATGTCCTGATTACAGCATATTTGATGAGCTTTGTGTAATCAGCTCATCACAGCTTTTATCACAGATAAAGTAGGGGAAATGTAGACATCCATCTTTGTTAAATAAAGTAAAAATAAGAAAAAGACCTGATATAATCTTTTGGCCTTTGTATTTGCTGGTAAATGGAGGTGATTTTTCTTTTTTTTATTTATTTTCCAGCCACAGATTCACAAGAAATGAAGAACATGACCTCTGCAATTATCACAAATTAAAAGAAGCAAAGGCAACACCGGTCCCATGTATAATGAGACACGGTAACTATGGTGATAAATGACAGAAAATTAATTAGAATTTTGGTGAATACTTGGTAAACATCTCATTTTTATTGATGAAATTACCTTCAGACCACTGCACAGACATTTCTCCTGAAATGTCTGTGCACATAGTTATTAGGATACAATTATACTTTATTAGTGTCTTAACAGGGAAAATCGGAATTAACCAAAGCATATAGTACAGGGAAAAATAGAAAAAATTACATATTAGCATGATAGAAAATATAACAATATATAAACAATGCAAGCAATTGTTAAATGTATTATGAAAAAAATAATGTTGCAATGGAAAATATCATTGACAAACAAGTTTATACAAAATTAAAGGAGTTGCAACAAATTTTTGCTGTTTTTTATCCTCAAATTCTGACTTTTGTCTCAGAATTCGGGCTTTCTTTTAAATTTAGTTTAAAAAAAATGTTCCTGATCCACTTTAGACCCGTTTCTTCACATCACTGATGACATACAAATACATGTCAGAAACACACATACACACCAGGATGGAACAGGGATGTCGGACAAAGCCGATGTCTGCTCTGTGTGTTTCTCTGTCTAAACTCCTGTGCTGAAAGCTGCTCTGCCCTGTATGACTGACAATTCATCAACCGACGGCGTTCCTGAGAGATTAAGACGCTGTACGCTTGCTGAGCAGAGCTGCACCAACACATCAGGAATGTACCAGTAAAAAAAAAAAAGAAAAAGAAAAGAAAACAGTGGGAAAATTAAACCTCCCATATATCAGAGAGCCAAAATCAAGACAGAGGTAGAGGCAGAAGAATATGTTTGTATGTTTTTGCTACCTGCACTGGCTCAGCTGAGTGCGTGTGTCAGAGGAAGAGGAGGGGGATTATATGCGGATTATGTTCGGTGTGTGTGTGTGTGTTTGTGTGTGTGTAGTGTGGTGCCTGTGTTTGTACGAGAGAGAAAGAGTCAGATTCTCTGAGTCTCTGAGTTGATGAATGGGAGTTTGGGCATTTGTGTGCAAATCTGCACAAAGTAAAGGTCTGCACAAGTGTGTGCCCGTCGGTGTGTATTTGTCTTCCAAAGGAGTGTGATGGTATCAATTAATCAATGTGTGCGTGCGTGTGCGTGTATTACTCTCCTGTGTGGATGTGATTTAAAAATTTCAAGCAAAAACACATTTTATTACTAGAATTCTTTTTCTTTTTACCCATTAGTGGTGAACATACACAAGGTGGACACAGGAGCAGTGGGCAGCAGGTATCATTGCCCGGTGCCTTGCTCATGAACCCCTAACCCTTCACTTGTCCCGGGATTTCAACCAATGACCCTTCGGTCAAGCCCATTTCACTGCCACTTGCCCGTTTATGAAACCCTGTCTGTATGTGGTTTTAGTAGGTCCACGTTCTCCTACGTGTGTGTTCTTGTCCTTGTCAGGACCGGTAGTTCTCACAGAGACCAAAACCTGGTCCTGATGAGGCAGAACTGGTTAATTTTATGACTAAAATTTGAATTGTGGTTGGGGATAATTCTTTGTTTAGTCTAAACGAATTAAAATCAATGTCAGGTCCTAAGAAGAATAGCCATACAAACCCTGTGTGAGTGCTTGTTTTGGTGATTCAGAACCAGTAGTCTTCATGGAGACTAAAGCCTGGTCCTAACACGGTAGAACTTCAGTCGGAGGCTCTGGTTAAAATAACAAACATGTGAACTTAAGTCAGGTCAGAGGTTTGATCTAAACTGGTTAAGGAGGCCAATGTTTCCCAAACCTTTTCAGAGAACTACTATAATTTCAATTTGATAAACACGTTTTTTTCCATGAGATGTTTGATAAATAAATCAAAAATGTATTTAATGCTTGGTATTTAAAATATAAACACACAAACCTGAACTAAAGGGTAAGGAAAATCATGCAAATGTTTGGGGACCCAAAAGATGTGTCCCGCGACCCATCAGTGGGTCTCCACCCAGTGTATGAGAATCACAGGCTTAGGCTGTCCATGAATGAATAGAAGCCAATGCACTGTTCTCGTAAGAACAGCTGCACAGACGTGTGTGTGTGTGTGTGTGTGTGTGTGTCTTGGTGAGCATGTATGTAGAAGTCCAGCCTCCTCTGCATGGATTCATGTCACGCTTCTGTTGGCTGAAAGAAAACGTTTCATCTATAATCACCCCTTCATCTTCCATGGATGGAGGTGTGTGTGTGTGTGTGTGTGTGCGTGTGCATGTGCATGTGTGTGTGCACGTGTGTGTGTTCTTGTACTTGCTGCAGAGTGAGGACCAAAAATCGTTTAAACACCTACAGCATGAGGACATTTTGACAAAGTGAGGATATTTTGGCTAGTCCTCACTTTTTTTCACCCCATAAAAGTGCTTTTTCAGGGTTAAGACCTGGTTTTAGGGTTAGAATTGGGTTTAGGTTAGGGTTACGGTTAGGCATCTAGTTGTGATGGTTAAGGTTAGGGTAAGAGGCTAGAGAATGCATTATGTCTATGAGGGTCCTCACTTTGATAGAAGCGCAAACATTTTTGTGTGTTTGTTGCTGCATAATGCATCTTTCGCTTTCCTCTAAGTTTTTTTTCTCTATTCAAGTATGAATGCATGTGTGTTGCATAAACACACACATCAGAGGGCTTATTCATGGGCTTCTTCACTCTCTGTGTGTGTGTGTATTGGTGAGTGCATGCTGATGGCTCTTCACTCTTTCATCTCATCAAGTGTTCATCACTCTGTCCTTCATCAATCACACCGTCCAGCCGATCACTCATTAGGCGAAGGTCCTCCTTTTAAATGATAAGATCTGTCCGTGCGCGCGCACACACACACACGCACACACACAATGACGTGGAATGTGATCAGAGCGACTTTCGAGGTATTTGCTCACACGGTGGGGGGCCTCCTGCGTGGCACCTTCACATTATTCCTCCTCTTCATACCACATACCCTCCAGTGCACTGTTGGTCACCAGTACACACACAGAAATGTACACACATGCATGCACCGTTTCCATGGTGATGGATAGGCAGCCATGCGGAATGAGTGCATATTCCCTTGGGACATCTCCTTTGTCCATCTCTCCATCGCTCCCTTTAGTGATGACAAGATGTCTCCTCCCGCCTCTCCTTCCCCTCGGCCTCTGTTCATTATGCATAATGCATGTGTTTCAATTCATAAGCTAAATTTCATCTGCTGTGTTGCAGCACAGGCAGCCTTTGTTCCCAAACTCTTTCCTCCAGATTTTGCCCACTGTGTTTTGCTCTGAACTCTGTTTCAACAAACGCAGCAGAGACTTTGGTCCTGGTGGAGCTGGCTCGTTCCTGTAACAGCCGTCCCTGTTGCAATACATGCAGCCCGACGCGGCTCTGATTGGCAGCTCCTCATTATGACAGACTAAGTGTGGTATGGAGGGAGGGGGCGGGGGGGGGGGGAGCAGATTAGTTGTGAAAAGAGGCCATGATGCGAGAAATGAACCCTTCATTTCCCGTGAATCATCACCAGTTGGCATGTTGGGGCTTCACCGGGCTGGAAAAAGTCCGCACAGCATCGACTATAGACGACGACTACATTCGTCAATGTCCCGCTCTGGAACAGTTTGTTTGGCAGAAAACGATGGATATGGTGTCACGTCATGTGACCTCAGTCTTCTGTCCTTTAAACCAGTGGTCTATAACAATACTATTCAAATTTCAGTGTTTCAGTTTCTGGTTAAATGGACAGTAGTTTGTGTTGCTTTGTGACAATCCACTCACTCCCCACACCAAAGTCCATAGAGAAAATGAGGGATTTTGCAACACAGCTCACCAGATTTGTCCATCCACTGCTGCTTCCATCAGTAAGTAAAAATTTGTTATGTTGTGACTTTGTTTAAAAGCCTTTGTTGTGATTTACCTAAATGACAAAAAAAAGTACCAAATGAGGACGCAGAAGACAACCAGTTGCTGTGTTGCTATGAGGTAAAATAACAGATTTTCTCTATGGAGTTTGGTACGGGAACCAGAACAGTTAACTAACAAACTGTCCAAGCCATGTTTTCATTATAACATAATATGAAGTGATCAATCAACACCTTCTGATATAGCGTTATATATGTTATAGTCTGAATCAAGCAGGGACGTGGTTGGAACGTCATCAGTCACATGGTTTTTCCTCATTTTACAGTTCTAGCACTACTCGGCTACACTCAGTTTGGTATCAGGCACATGGTCTTCCTTGCTTCATAGCACCTCCTCAATGTGGGTGGGGTTGTTGGTGTATTTTTGAGGACAGCAGCCATGTATGCTCGCTGTGATTGTCTTGCCGGTTTTAAAAATGGTGGTTTTTGATTCTTGTGTCAGACATCGCATTCGTGAATCTCCCAACTACTAAAAAAACTCTTCCTGGATCCAGATGGCTCCTTGTTCCATTACACACCTTTTCTGAAAATTTCATAAAAATCCGCCCATAACTTTTTGAGTTATTCTGCTAACAGACAAACCAACGCTGGCAAAAACACCCCCCCCCCTTAAAGTGAGGTAATCAGTTTTTAGATCTGCGTCTGAGCTGCAGCCACAACAAAAAGGAAGCTGTAAGTTTAAAAATCACAAGCATGAAAGACCTTGAGGAACCAGACTCTTGTATAGTTGAATGGCGGGCTTGGTTGGATGAATGAAAACCATTGAGCTCTGACATTTACATTGCTGTTGATTTTGAACGGTTTGGACGGCTTGCACGTCCGTTATGGCTCGGCTCAAGGGGAGAACTTGCCTCATCTGTGGCGGTGGTCACTGTTTTAACGTGTTCTTTCCTTCTTTATGTCGCCCCGCAGGGATTCTGACATGGTTCAAAATAAATCCACATGACAAATCACCAGGTTTTATAGCATGTACTGTAGTCCTGGGTGATGCCGTTCATCTTGTCTCGCTTTGGACTCAATATGTCCTCCAATCTAAATGACCACAGGTCAAATGTCCCTGTTTCCTCTCCTGAAATAGTGCTTCTATGGCGACGGGCGTACCGGACCTTCATCGTTATGGTTACAGTAATAACCATTTACTAGCTGTGGTGCACCAGACATTTGTCATTATGGTTATGATAATGGTTATGGTTATGGAACAATCACAGTTTGGTTATTTTAAGCTAAAATAAGTTTTTTGAAAGTATTTCATTAAGATTAGAGGGCCGTCTTCGTCATGGTCCACCTCAAACCTCAAACACAGACCTTGTTGTGCTTCATACTATGTCATCACTTCCTCAATCACTCCCTTCACAGCAGCCATTAGGTTGTGATAAGCTGATATTTGCTTTTTTGGTCATTTGGTTTCATGACTCATGACCGTTTGGATTCAGATTCTGAATAATTTTGCTGCTTTCCACACAATCCATGCGAAAACACAACATGCTGACTCATTTTTAACTCTGGTCTTATGGTTGTCATGCAGTCATGAGTTTGAGATTTAAAAATGTAGATGTAGCACTTTTTTGTTTTTCTTTCTTTTTTTTTTTTTTTTACCTAAAACTGATGGGACCTTGTGTTGTAATTTATTTAAACTCATCTAAGTTCATCTATCACCCTGCCAAAAAGACAAATAACCTCAGAAACAGAAATAAAACTTGCACTCATCAGGGGAAAATGCAGTTATTTTCCTGCTGAGGCAAAAAGGAGAATCGTCGTTATATGTGCAAATGAATCCGTGTTGTGTTTAAGATATACGAGACGTTTGAAGCCACTGGAGTTTGCTTAGCCAAACTCGCACCACAGTGATTCTGTAACACAGAGACATTTCATATCTGTGGGATAAATCTCACTTATGTTTTGGACATTTTTTTAACCAGATCTCAACTCAGTGAGAGAAAACGGCACCATTATGTGTATTATCAGCTGGGTAATAAATTATACGTAACTGGTAGATGCAACAACATCCCGATAAGAAAACTACTGACATACTGATAAAACAATTCATTTCTGATACTTAAAATCACCAGCCACTTTATTAGGTGCCTGTTTCAACTGCATGTCGACGCAAGTATCTAATCAGCCAATCACGTGGCAGCAACACCATATACTTAGTTATGCGGAGATGTTCGAGATGATCTGCTGAAGTTCAAACTGAGCAACAGAATAAAGAGGAACAAAGGTAAATAAATGTTCTTGGTACCAAAGTATTTCAGAAAACTACTGATTTACGAGGATTTTTCACGTATAACGATCATTAGTTTTTATGGAGAATCACCCAATAAAAGAGAAAAGTATCCAGTGAGTAACAGTTCTCTGTGAGAATATAGCTTGTTAATGTCAGAGGTGAACGGCCAGACTAGATTACAATAGATACATTAAAAAGCTATACTGTTTTTTTTTTTAAACAATCCATTAGTGACATATTTTTTTTAAATATGGTTACATGTATGTGAGTGTGTGTATGTATTTTATGGCAATAAGTATTGTTCTTTGTTATGTTAGTACATTTTTGCAAAACATTTTGGTGATGCAAGTGATACTTTTTGTCACGTTACTTTTTGAGACATATTTTGGTAACATAGCTGACATTTCTTCTTATGTCACAGCAACATGATTTTTGTAACTTTACCTTACAAACGTTTCCGTAAAAACGTGCTTGCACAAGAAACATTTTTTGTAACATGACTAACATTAGTTCACCCATTTTCCTCCTAATTTAAAAAAAAATCAACTGAAGATGGAGCATGGGGTACGCAGACATGTGGAACCATGGAGCAGTAGAAAAACACGCAGTATCCCACTTCTACCACTTCATTTGGTGTCATCTATACCTAATAAAGTGGCATATGAGTGTATATTCAGTCATTTGTTCATCAATATGTCCTGGTGATCAACCAAATAGTTGTTAATATCACTTAAAGTTGTATGTCTCTATTATGCAACACCACCATTATAATCCATATAAGTGCAATATCTTGTGCAATTCCTTTTAAAATGTTTACACTGTAAATATGAACCTAATGTTCCACATATTTTAATTGCTAACTGTCTATACGGCATTCATTGTCTTACTTTTCATTATTTTCCTCTATTGCATATTCATAAAATGCATCACTTTTACTTTTAAACTGTCTTTGCTGCTGTAACACAGTCATTTTTTTACCTTTTTTAGGGACTAATAATGAACTATTTTATCATATCTTACACTGAGATGTTGGAGATATTTCACTGTATACATGAAAAGCATGAGATTGTAAGGAAAAATCTGAGCCTCTAATATCTGACTGACAAACAATTCACCGTACATTTCTGCTTTCAACCGAGCTATGAAGAGACCGATGTTGAGAAAACTTTTGCAGTTCCTTATCTATAAAATCATCAGTCTGTCAACAACCCGACTGTTGGCTGTTTCCAGCAAGTTTCTGTTTTTGTTGCTCAAGCACCCGGCAGCCCTGAAATGTTGTAAGAGTCGTTGAAGGTTGTCACGCCGAGATTGGAACACGAGTGAGGAGGCAGTGGAACAGAAAGCTTGTGCAACGTTTGGCTGGAAACCAACGCTCGGTCAACGTGGTTCACTGGACCGAAGAGACGGTACGAACGTAAAGAGAACTTAGAGAAAGTTAGAAAACAAGATGAGCAGACGGGAACACGGGAGAAGACGACCTTTGGAAAAAAGAGATGTCAAGTTGCACATGACATGCATTTGCTTTGGGGAAAGTAATGAAGTGATGATAAACTTCCTCTTCTGGGATTTAATCACGAAGCACAAGCGCTGTCTGCGATTGTGCAAACAGGACCATCTGTCTCCCTCTTTCACCCTTTTTTTTTTTTTTGCCGAGTCATCACTTGTGAACAAATTACAGTATAGAGCCTGGATTGTTGCACTTCGTCTCATTAGTTGTACACAAAAAAAAAACAAAAAAAAACCTGAATCCGCTGAGTGCCAGTTGGGACCATGTGGTCACCAGCATTGGGGTTTTAACGGGCCCACACTCCCCCGACAGGAAATGTTGAAAATCTGATTACAGATGGGAGAGTTTGGAAGTGATTGCAAAAAAAATATTAAGAAAACATCATCTCAAAACTGAACCACACAATGACTGTCCACCCACATCATGCAACCCCTAATAAATAAGGCTTCATTTTTATTTTGTGAGTATGTATATCTATATTTGTGCGTGTGAGGGAGTGAGAGAGCGAAAGAAAGACCTCCCCCTGCTTCTTTGGCATGTGAAACATTTTGTTCTGCTGTTTTTTTACAAGCCAGGCGTTAAACTGTCAATCAAACACCAGGGAAATACCCGGAATCTTCTTTCCCCATCACAATATAAACACACACACACACAGGTTTGTGCAGCTATAATAATGATTAATAATAATAATAATGCTAATAAAGAACTTTATTTGTATATCACCAAGGCCCAGTTAAGGAAATATGAAGTAAAACAAAAACAACATGGAATAAAATTGCAATACTAGTGGTAATAATAAAGGTTAAAAAGGTATAAAATAATTAAATCGATCAAACATAAAGATTTAGGGTCAAATTACAAAAAGAAACAAGGTCACTTGAATGCCATTCTATTAATAATGGGTTTTAAGTCTTTGTAGGACACGGCATTGACTTATTGACTAACCGTTACCCATTCATTTGGACAGCGTTATCGCTAACCTTAACCATAATCTCAACCTAAACACAATACAAATCTTATTAAACCTGATAAGGACCACGTTTTGGTCTCCATGAGGACTACTGGTCCTGACAAGGTCAGTGTTTATGACAGAAAAGGTCCTTAAGAGTTTTTACCTTATGAAGACACAAACACACATAATATTTAGGTAAATTATATATATATGGTGGAGTCACACACTGGACGGACATTCACTCACACCTATGGACAATTTAGACCTCAGCATGTTTTTTGGACATGTGGGAGGAAACTTAAAAACCTGGACAAAACCCACATGCACACACAGAACATGTAAACTCCACACAAAAAGGCCCGGACCGGGATCCAAACCCGCAACCTTCATGCTGCGAGGCAACAGTGCTAGTCCCGTGCAACACTGTGAGGCCCTGACCATTAGTCACTTAATTCTAATTCTAACCTTAACCTTAACCACAATTCAAATCTTAGCCCTTAAACTTCCACCAGTTCCTCAGAAATGAGGTTCTGCCTCATTAGGACCAGGATTTGGTCTCCATGAGGACTACTGGTGCTGACCAGGTCCAAAAGAGGTAACAAATACAAGAAGACACACACGCGCACACATCGATTCCCCAGGAACCACAGTCGCAGTGGTGGTAGCTGCTCGTCTGCCAAGCTCTTAAAACACACTGAAACCAACCTCTCCACGTCTTTACGGCCTCTCTTATGCACCAGCCTTCTCTTTTTACATCCCTCCCTCGTTTCATCCGTCCACCCATCATTCATCCATCACTCTCTCTCTCGCTCTCTCCCCCTCTACGTCGCTCCTTAAATATCCTCTCTGCTCAGAGACAGGCCGTGTTACGAGGCCAGGCGACTGCTGACTAGATGGGCCGTGATACATCCAGCCTCATGTGGCCTCGCCACCCCAGATTGGCTCGTTGGGAGACATGCCTGTAAATGTAAAATACAGCTTGACATATAGCATGGATCTCTATTACCGCCGCCTTTTTTTTTTTTTTTACAGGCAAAATGAGGTTGTGTGTCGCATGTGTGTGTGTGTGCATTTCTCTTACGTTACAAGGAGGCCAATAAATCAGGCCGAAATTATCTTTAAATTTATCTTCATAAAATATTCATCAAATATTGCAGGAAGCGCGTAAGTTACGCTGCCGCGAGATATAATGTTTGGTCGAACATTAATCCTCACCTAAAGTCTCTGTGTCCACTGGTGACCTACAATAAATTCAAAAGAAATACATTGAAAATGAAGCTTTTTAAAGCACTTTATTTGAGGTTAAATTTATTTTAAGGTCAAATGTGTAAAGCTTTATTGGCAGAAGATCAAATATACCACTCGTACGTATTTTTGTATAAGTGTATAATTTCTTTAAAGCTGGAGGCAGGAGGCAGATTTATTCCAAATAAGTTAATCTGCTCTTTCATCATCCTCCTTTTCCTCACATATAAAGACACTGGTATACTGAAATTAGATTAAGATGGAGCGAGAGATAAGGTAACTCTAATTATTATTATTATTTTGTTATTTGTTTTATTCTCTACAAACTTAGAATTCAAAATTCCTCAGCTCCACTCTGATCACATACCCTGGTTTATGCAGCAGAATAGAGTTTATTTTCCTCCAAGTACCACCAGAGGAAGCTCATGTACCACTGGTTGTACACGTACCGCGGTTTGAGAACCAAAGCTTTACACTTGGCTGTGAGGATTTGCATCTGGATCAACAACTAACATTACTGGATACCCGTATACACCGCTTTTTCAGCCGAAAAAAGGCGGTTTTGGGGAGTTCTTCAGATAAATACTGTACAGTGAAATAAAGCTGCGTACCCCGCAACAAAAAGAAATCGTTATTGCTTCTTGGCCTTGAAAACCTCGTAAAACAGCCAGCGTGTCCATACATCTGAGCACAGGAGAGAGGGAGTATACCTGGGGAGAAAACACAACAGAGAACCTTTGACAAATAAAAGGTGGGAGACAAAGGGGAGAACTAAAAAAGGAGGAAAGCATCACAGGCACCGTGATGGAGAGGAAAAAACATCAATACTGTGTGCATTTAGAGGAAGTGAGTGAGCGAGGGAGAGAAAGACAGAGCCATGGGAGAGAGGCTCCACTGAGAGAGAGAGAGAGAGAGAAAGAGGCTCGAGAATCAAGAGGGGAAGTCTAAATGAGATTATCTGAAAGAAGTCGAAGACAATGAGAGAAGCATTCAGGGAAACAGACAAAAGGAGGAGAGTGGAAGGCTTTCTTCAAACTGAGCGGGAGGAGAGAGCCCAGCCTTGTCAGTGGCGTGCGTTCCGCTCGCACAGAGCTCCAGTTCTGCTTTCAGCGGCCAACATAAAGGCCTCCCGTCTCCATTAATGAGCGAACACGCCAGGATCGACATCGTCGTCTTACCTGCGTGAGCAGTTGAAGCGTCCAAGGTGATGGGGCTGGAAGACACAGTGAGATCGAAACAAAGGGAGAGAAACACAGTAACTCTTACCATGAAGCATAAAGTCAAGACTCTCCTGACAAAATAATGAAATGTTAAAGGACAAGGCTGAGGATATTCTACATTTTATTATTGTTATTAGTCTAAGCGCTCAGTGCTTTTGTGAATCTTTTGACTGCTTTTTATAAAAGCTGTATACTGATGTAGGGGAAGGATTATGGTTTGGGTTGACCCTTGTTGTCATGGTTACACTTGTTGTTTTGCACACAATAATCCAACTACTTCGGCATTCAGCCTCTCTCTTAACTTTTTTTGTTTTACATACCTCACCTGACCTCCCCCGTTGATCGCCATATCAATAGTGGCCACTAGAGGCAGCATTGCAGTAAAACATGTCGGTTCATGTCGACAATAAATATTTGTTACTTGGCCGATTCGGAATTCAAAATGAAGGCCAATTTAATTTCAAAAGTGCAGCGTGTAGGAATTAGTGACATCTAGCGGTAAGATTGCAGATTGCAACAAACAAGATTTGTCAGTTTTAAGGACTTCTTTGCTATGTGGACCAAAGAAGCCAGAAAAGATTCACATTTACGAAGCTGAAAAATCAGAAAGTCCAGGTAACACATACAGTAAATCAGCAGTAATCGCATTTGCCACACGGTAGCTGTCAGTTCAGCCAACATCCATGATGACTGTGCTCCAACTAATGTACAAACCTATCTTTGTGGGGACATTTTGTCTGGGACCCACAACTTTTTTTTCATGGTTAAGACCTGGTTTTAGGGTTAGGATTTGACACTTAAGTGTGATGGTTAGGCGCTAGGGAATACGTTATGTCCTCACTAAGATATAAAAACAAGTTTGTGTGTGTGTGTGTGTGTAGAGTTTTGGTTGGGTCACGTCAACAGACAGCCAGCGACATAATTGCACCTCATTAGCCGTACAGATTGGCGCCTTCCACTCCCTCTCCATTTTCCCCGCTCCGGACGACCCCATAGGACGACTGCCACTGCGAGGAAAGTCATTAACCAATCACAGCGTGGCGTTTGTCACTGGGGGGAAAAATAATGATAATCATAATCCTTATAGGATCTTCCCGGATAACTCATTTATTTCATTTAAAAGCCAAATTACGGTGCTCAAATGCAGCAGAGGCCAAAGAGGCACTCAGAGCCACGCGTCAGAGAGGAACCAGCGACATGTCGTGTCTTCATTAACTGTGCGAGAGGGAACTAAAGACTCGGCACGCAATTAATGCAACATCACAGCACTGGTGTTTATCTCTCGCCCCCATAGACACACACAGAGGGAGAGAGAGAGAGAGAGAGAGAGTGTGTACACTGCTCATTACTCCAGTGCAGGTCTGGTCTCCATGGTCTAGGTGATGTGATGGGGGCTTTGTGAGCAGCCTCCCAGTTGTCTGACACACAAACACACACATTGGCACCTTCCTTCACCTGGTATAAGGGATCCAGATGAGGGAAACCTCTGATTCACCACCTTTTATCTCACACACACACACTGTCTCTGTCTTTCTCTTACACACACACACACACATGCAGTGGAGTCATATCTTGATTAGGCGGCTTAGGTGGTCTCGGGGAAACACACTCGTCTCTGTCTGTCTCCCTTCCTCCCCTTCTCTGGCATGTTGTTATCTCCGGGGTCCAAATGTTTTGAGATATCTTCACACACCTGATGGCAAACAGCCTCAGTTGTCTCACCGGCCTGTCCTCCCTCTAACAGACTCCTGCAGCCTCGACTGGACCCCGGTTACAAAGGGTCGGCAAACGCACTATTTAGCCTTGTTTGTCAAAAATGGAGAGACGGGAAAAGTAAAGGTGAAGGCAGAAGCAAAGGCGGTGAGCTTTAAACAGCCACGGTCCTCTGTGAAATTGGATTTCCGACCGGCTGAGGATATTAATTTACATTTGTAGGTGTGCAGGAAAAGAGCTAAAAGCAGTGCCGTGCTATGAAATTAGTAGCCGGAACAAATAGTACAGTTAAGCCCAAATGGTTTACTGTAAAAATAAAATAATTGTCCTCACTCTTCCAATAATTTTGGAGGGGCTTGCTAATATTTGAACGGCGGCGATAATGTTTCACGTTGTATTTTGTTCACAGTCAAAGCGAGTCAAATGTAAACTGGAATCAGGTCCATCAAAGTAGTTTTACAAATATAAATTTTGTCGCCCATTTTTTTTTTTTAAGTTTTAATGTTTTAAATGTCCTTATTAGTCTCATGCATGTTTACCATTTCACATACCATTTTGATTGTCATTTTTTATAACAAAATATGAAACTAACTAAATTATCATTTCAGTCAAATAGTGTTTCACACATCTCAACTATTGAGGGTTAGGGTTAGGGTTTAACCCTTTAATTTAGTCCTAAGCCATTTAGGACTAAATTGGTTAGGGTTAGAGGGTTAGTCTTAGGACCATTTAGTCCTAAGTTTTTGAAAGAACACACTTATCGAGCCTTTTCCTTTTCCCTAGCGTGTCGTTGCTCTCGTAGAAATCCGCACGGGATCTTGCTCCATGTAGTTTCATGCTGCAGCCACAGGGTGGCAGCTCTAACATGTACCGGAAACAAAGCTGCTGCACGTTAACTCATTTGGAACATTTGAAGGCGTAACAGCTGAATCTGTCGCCTCATTTAGTCGATGGTAATAAAGATAGATTTCATCATTTCTTTATCAACAGTAATGCACATGAATAAAGTCTTAGTTTTAGCCTCGCCGTCGTCTCTCCATGCACAGTTTAATCAAGCTGAGGCCGTAGTCCGACTAAGCCGCAATCGGACAACTTGCCGTGTCCGCGTATACATTTTCTGAGGAGAAATTTAATGGCCGCATACGTCCGATCCCACCTCCGTAGGTGGCGCTGTATCTCTGTATAAGTTGTAGCGCAATTAAAGTTTCCTGTTGACCACAAAAAAAACAATACGCCGAAAAATGAGGTGGACAGTGAGATGGACCGTGCTGTGGTTCTGTATAGTATGTTTCATACATGCTCTACATGCTAATCACGATACAGATTAGTTGAGCATGGTTCTCCTTTTACTTCCATGTCAAAGGCTCAGGGAGGAAACACCAAGTCCGACTCCAGTCCGACAAAGTGTATACTGTACATGCAGGGGTAATCAGACTATGAATCACATTATCCAGGTTCATTAGTCTGACTAAGAGTACATAAGGGCAGCATCAGTGATAATGGTATCACTGCACCTCTATTTAATATACTGTATGATTCTTTAAATAAATTGACTGAGGTCAACAGAGAGAAAGCTTCAGAGAGTAACATGATGTGAATCTGCCTCACTAATGATGCTGTGCAGTGTGTGTGTGTGACAAAAGCAAAGAGATGTCCATATCATGACCAAACTGCAGTCAGTCGATAATAAAGTAAAAAGTTAAAAACCTTCCAGTGCTGAGCACCCACGACGTTACCTCACACAAAGACTTCGTTCGATCAGCCGACAACATAAACCTGTCACAGCGGTGCAGGTTTTACAAACGAACAAGAAAAAAAAAATGCATCTCCTCGCACCGTTTGTGCCGTTAAACATGTAAATGATGACCCCCAGATGTGTAGAAATAGATAATAAGATAAATGAACAGTATGCAAAGCAGACAGAACGGGTTCGGGGGGGACAGCTGAGTTACAGTTATATCGTTTTGGTTTTTTTTGTTTTTTTTTACTGTCATCAAAGGAAAGTTCGCCCCAGAAATTATACACAGGTAAACATTTGTTTGGTT
Source organism: Brachirus orientalis (assembly GCA_016785285.1). Lineage (NCBI taxonomy): Eukaryota > Metazoa > Chordata > Actinopteri > Pleuronectiformes > Soleidae > Brachirus > Brachirus orientalis. Next base: position 1,182,856 of record JAFBJR010000078.1, on the reverse strand, counting down.
GGTCACATGAAATGAGATGATTATTTATGTAGTTTTTGGTATTTGCATTGCAGTAACGTATAATGTACAATGTGCAATAACTGTCATGTTTCACTGCACCTTGTATTTATTTTTTCCATATTTACATTTATGCTCGCTGGTATATTTAAGCTGTGGATATGAATGTGTACATAGACATGGGTGCAGGTGATGTGCGCTTGAGCGATGAGTGTGTGTGACCGCTAAGGGGACGATTGTTTTATTTTTATTGTTCTTACGCTGCTAACATGTTTGCTGCGACTAACGTTCATTGAATGACTTCACTCTTTCTCACCTGCGTTTTACATACTTGCACCAGAAATGTTTACATTTTAATCCACGGGATCCACAAGACCTTCTGGATCTGTACAGAACTTAACCAGCTTATAAACTATTACTGTCTTACTGTACATCACAAAATTCATCCTGTTCATTTCATCTGTTAACGTGTCACTGAGGTATACACATCTGAAATCAAATTAAATGGGATTGTAATTTGGGGCTAAATCCATAATCTCAATCAGACCTGGATGAAACTTAGTCTGATGGTAGAGGGTCTGATCCTGCATACACATACCCAATTTCATTCAGATCTGAGATTATGTATTTATTTATTTATCCCCAGTTTTGCCCGTTAGAAGCGATAGTTCTGTTCTTGAAAATGTTGTACTTTTTTGTGACGTCGTGAGCAGATTCTTACCAAAATTTAATGGGTACATATTTGGGTGATCACCTACCCATTGCAAAAAAAGTTCACATTGATCTGTCAAAAACTATAGACAGGAAGTTGCTAACAGTAGTACAAACAGGATTGGAATTAGGGTTAGGGTTATGGAGATGGGATGGAAGGGTGGGGTGAAACCAGGTCTGTTGGTAAAGTGTCTGATTCTTCATACCAGCACCAACTTTTGTTCAAATTCCATCAATTATGACATAGATATAGATAATTTGTTTTAACAGTTTTGCCCATTTTAATTAATGGGGATTTCTCGAAACTTTCATCATTTTGTGACATCATCAGTGAGTAGATTCTTACCAAAATTTAAGGGCAACATAGTTGGCCGATGAGCTAGCCATTGCAAAAAATTCAGATTGATTCGTCAAAAACTGTAGACAGGAAGTTGCTGAAAGTAGGACCAAAGTACAGGATTAGGATTATGTTAATGGTAGGGCAGGATGGAGTGAACAAGATTTTGTTCAGACCTGACGGTTTTTGACAGAGATATGAGTTTTGTTTTGTTTTTTACAGTTTTGCCCATTAGTAGAAATGGGAATTTCTTGATTTATTTTGTGGGTAGATTCTTACCAAGATTTAAGGGGAACATACATTGGTGATTATCAACCCATCACAAAAAAAAACTGATCCATTAGGCCTGATTCCGTAATGATTACCTTATTATTGTGATTTGCATCTTCTTGTTTCATTAACTTTGTGTTTGCATCGTCTTAATATGGAATATACATGAATTCTTTCAACTCTCACACACCTTTTCCATATTTCAAAACAGAGTATTCTGTCAAAATCATTTTAAAATGCCTATATTCACGTCTATATCAAACATTAATGGCAAATTAGGCAGCAATAATTATCGCTGCTATGTTGGCTGTTTGTAATCACATAATTAAGCAATTACAGGACGCAATAACGCGGGCATGTTTTCATGTGAAGGTATGCGTCAGCTTTCAAGGCTGCGTGAGACTTGATAGACATACAGCTCGTAATTTCACAGGACACAGGAATTAACCTTGACTATCCAACCATAATCCTCACTGTAGGGTACACACACACACACAGCGGTGTGAGACCGTGAGTAAACGAGGGTGAGGAAATTCATGCAGCAACAAGACAGAAAGATGAGTGACATGAGTCCACACACAAACACACACACACACAGTGTTTATGACAGAAAAGGTACTTAAGAGGTAACAAATTCAAGCACATACACAGCTAAATATACACACACTAGTTAGCAGAGCACAAGTCAACTTTGCAGGAGGTGGAAAAATAAAAAACACATAACACAATCATTAATTCATCAAGGACAACTCAAGCACATCAGATGTGTGTGTGTGTGTGTGTGTGTGTTCTTGTATGTGTTGCCGCGTGAGGACCAAAAATCGCATAAACCCTACAGAGTGAGGACATTTTGACAAAGTGTGGACATTTTGGCTGGTCCTCACGTCTTTAAAGGGCTTTTACAGTGTTAAGACGCAGCTGTAGGGTTAGGATTAGAAATGGGTTTAGCTTAGGGTTAGGCACTTAGTTGTGACAGTTTGGATAAGGGGCTAGGGAATGCATTATGTCTGATTTATAAAGATGTAGAAACAAGTTTGTGTGTGTGTGTGTGTGTGTGTGTGTGTGCCCAAAACGATTGCAAGCATATTTCAAAATTAGTTTGAGGAGGATCTGTTTAATTTGTCACCTGACTGGCCGTTGAAAGCCTTCGCTGCTTTTGTAAATACACGTGAACACACTAACATGTTCATGTATGTGCAAGCTCAAGTGGATACACCCACCCACACACACAGGTTTGCACAGCTATTCCTCTTAGGACACTGCACTGACTTGCATCCATTTGAATCGCCGAAACAAGGCTAAACTTACACCTAATCTTAACCATAACCACAATTCTAAACTTAACTTCCTCAGAAATGGGGCTCTGCTTCTTTAGGACCAGGTTTTGGTCTCCATGAGGACTTCAGGGCCTGACAAGGTCAGTGTTTATTCCAGAAGACATCCTAAAGAGGTAACAAATACAACTCTCTATGTATATATATATAAATTCACACTACTTCATCCTCAGTTTTTACCTTCCTGGTTTAGTTATCACACATAAACAATAACACAAAGACACACACACACACAGGAGGAGGTATGTCATATATTCTGGGTCTACAGTGCCGAGGCGTTCAGTAATTGAAAACAGGGCTGAATAATCTGAGAGTATGACAGCCCTGAAAGATTATGTGAACTCAAACATTAACACAATTAAGTGTGTGAGCAGTGGAGTGTGTCGCAGCCTTAGACACTGTCATAATAGTCCCCACAGCACAAAGACAGAGGAATGTGGGCATTTATATGTGTGTGTGTGTGTGAGACGGTGCATGCATGACAGCCAATATCATCACAGGACCATGAAGAAAGACCAGAAGCAAAGCAGTGACTTTGGTTAAAGAGCTCGAATGTTGCGAAAACAAAGAAAAATGCTGCCGCCACTTTAATTTGTTCACAAAGACAGAAACTCAACCAGACCAGAAAACACAGCGATAACAAATAGTCTTATTTTTTTATAACAGTGATCTGGTTGTTAAAGACAGATGCTTTATCTGACAGTGAGCAAATGATTCAATTGTCTCCTGGTGATTCCGCGCCTTAGCAACAGCCGCCGGGTCGTTTCATGGCGACGGCCCAGTTCTGATTTATCTCGCGAGCCGCGCTCAGGTGCTGTTTTGTTAACAGGATTGCAGCCATTTATAACTGTGTTTCATTACTGTACTAAGAGCCAATAAGATGATCACTCACACAGTCGCACACGCAGTCGCACACACAGAGGCGCTAATTCAATCTGCTGACAGCTAAACATGGCAAACAACATCCATTATGGCCCAAAGCTAATTGGTAATGGTGGAGGGAGGATGGGCGGAGGTGAAAGTGGAGGGTTGGGTATCAGGAGCTTGGGGTTTGACGGGGGGGGGGCGTCAATGAGATACACCTCTGGAGAATATTTCCTCTCCTTTCCAACACCTATTTACTGTAATTATTCACCGCAGATAAGCTTATGCTTTTTAGGGATTGGTCAGGTTTTTAAAGGGTGTTTGTATGAGGTACTGACACAAGCACGTGTAGATTTGATTATCTTTTTTCCATTGTTCCCTCAGTATATTAAGAATGTATATATATTTTTTGCATGAAACTTAACGTATCACTCCTCTGCACCAAAGTCCATAGACAAAATCAGCGTTTTAAGCTTACAGGGACTCAGGAGGAGCTAGTGTACTGCTGCCTTATTTGGTACATTTGTGTCACTCGGGTAAGTGCAACTGAATGATTTAAAAGAACTAAATCACAAATTTACACATTTTAATTTACCGGCGGAGGCAGCAGCGGATCAGCAACTCCTGCGTGCCATGATGTAAAATAGCTGTTTTTCTCTAAGGACTTTGGTGGAGGGAGGGGGGCGGTTTACAAAGTGACACAAAGTTCCAATCCAACTTTATTTGTAAAGCACTTTAAAACAACCACAGTGGACCAAAGTGCTGTACAGTATAATAAATAAAAGACACAATAATAATAATAAAAGGCACAGAAGCTCACGAAAGGCAACAAGATCCATCTAAAACAGCTAAAATAAAATTAAAACATAAAACATAAAAATGTAGATAAAAGCAATAGCCAAAATAAACCACAATAAAACAGATAAAATAAAAGATTAATAAAAAACTAAACTGACACTAAATGAAATACAACAGAAATAACATCAGCAACTTGAACAGTGTCAATGAAAAGAGACGAGTTCTAAGAAGAGATTGAAAATCATCTAATGTGCAAGGGCAGATCATTCAGTTTAGGGGCCACAGTGGTGAATACATACTGGTGTTTAGTCTTTGGCAGCAGCTGATCAGCTGACCTGAGTGAGCGGCAAGGTGTATGAAGATGTAGCAGCTCAGAGAGAAGATGTAGCAGCTCATTGAGAGACTTAAAAACAAATAAAAGAATTTTAAAATGAATCCTAAAATGTATGGGCAGCCAGTGGAGTGAAGCTAAAATGTGCTCATATAAAAGGCACGCAGTAACCCCCGCATAAAGTGCATTACAGTAATCCAGCAGAGGGATGACAAAGGCATGGATTACTGTTTCAACAGGCTGTTGAACGGGTGAGATTAAGTAGTTGACTTACTCTTAGGATATTGTAGCGTTAGACAGGTGTAGATTTTATCAGGTTAGTCTTTTGAAATGTGGCTAAAATCCGTTTTTGTTAGGCAGCTATGTTTTTGTCTGTATGCTCTCAGAGATGGTGGCACGTTTGGAGAAATCTTTGTTGAAAACCTCAGTACCTCAAGGCTACGCGGTTGGCGTAGTGGTTAGCACTCTTGCCCTTGCAGCAAGAGGTCCCGGGTTCCCGACCGGGTTGGAACAGCCCTTCTGCATGTAGTTTGCGTGTTCCCCCCATGTGTGTGTGCGTTTGTTTTCTCTTTCTCTCCCACAGTCCAAAAATGACTATGCCATTTGGACACTAAATTGCCCGTAGGTGTGAATGTGAGAATGAATGATTGTCTGTATCTCTGCAGCCCTGTGATGGACTGGCGACCTGTCCAGAGGTCGCCCCATGTCAGCTGGAGTTAGGCACCAGCGACCCCCGCAACCCTCATGTGGAGGATAAAGCGGTAGAAAATAAGTGAGAGAGAGCGTCAATACCTCATCAAAACCTGAACTTTGAAACAGAATAGAGCCTTTTCTTGGTACATCATTCTTTCAATCCCTCATCCTCCTTTTTCCTTCCTCGTCTCCTCTTACCTTTCCTGCCACGAGGTAAAGTAAAAATGAAAATACCTGCCAATACAGCAAACGCATCCATGTGACCAGCAGCAAACAGAAAAAGATGGCATCTTTAGCCCCAGGTGGCATCACACGACTGGTGACATTTAATAATTCCCTCTCTCCCACTTACCCTCACCCTTCTCCCTCCTCCTCCTCCTCCCACCTGACTCACTACTACAATTAGAGATAAATCTTCTCCTGTGGGCAGAAGGAGCAGGTACAGAGAGACAAGGTAGTGATGAATTACCGTCATTCATGCAAAGACAAGATCTTTTAGGATTCCTGGTTTGGGCTCTGTTTATTTACCTCCTTCATTGCACCACATCAGCAGCAGATCGATGGTGGATGAATGGCTGGTGGGGCAGGCAGACCGTCAGACAGATGGGAGTTGCGGGGGAGAAATAAATAACGCCACTCGTGGCGTTTGAGAAGCGGAGAAGGAAAAGAGGGGGGGGGGAGGGGGGGGGGGGGGAATTTTATTTATTTATTTTTATTTTATTTTTTTAAGAAAATGACAGAGAAGAGGGAAGAAAAGGATTTAAATGACCTCGGCAGAGAGGCGGATAAAAAGGTAGAGGCGTGTGGAGAGAGAGAAGAGGCAGGGAGCGATGGATGAGCAGATTTAGAGGGCAGGAGATAAGCAGGCAGACCGTCAGACAGATGGGAGTTGCGGGGGAGAAATAAATAACGCCACTCGTGGCGTTTGAGAAGCGGAGAAGGAAAAGAGGGGGGGGGGAAATTTATTTATTTATTTTTATTTTATTTTTTTAAGAAAATGACAGAGAAGAGGGAAGAAAAGGATTTAAATGTCCTCGGCAGAGAGGCGGATAAAAAGGTAGAGGCGTGTGGAGAGAGAGAAGAGGCAGGGAGCGATGGATGAGCAGATTTAGAGGGCAGGAGATAAGAAGAGAGATAAAAGCGTGGAGGAAGAGGAGGAGGTGGAGGAGGAGGAGGAGGAGGCTGCAGCAGTCTGCAATGTTTACATGCGCCAGTACGTTGTTAAACATGTTTGCTTACTTATGTCATTAACCTGAGCTACTGAACAGACGCACACATACAAACATCCAGAGAGAGTGAGGGTGATGACATGTGACCAAAGCATGTGTTGTAGCAGGTAGCTACGTCCACGTCTCCAGATCCTAATGTTCTAATCCCCTGCCCTAATTAACAAACCTACGCTGTCATAAATCCTAAAATTAAAACATACGCAAACATAAATTAAAAACAATTAATTCATTATTTTTGCACAAAACTGCACATTTGCACTACACGTGTACAGTGTTTATCTGTATACACGTATTCCTTTTTATTCTGACAGTAACAATCATATTTTATATTTTATTCTAATACTTTCTACCTTCTCGAAGGGTTGTCTATATCTTCAAGAACCATGGTTCTCAAACTGTGGTACGTGTACCACCAGTGGTACGTAAGCTTCTTCTATTGGAACTTGAAATACTGTAAACCAGGGTATGTGATCAGAGTGGAGCTGAGGAACTTTATGTAGAAAATGACACAAATATCAAAATAATAAATAATAATAATGAATAAATAAATAAAATAATAATAATTCAAGTCACCTTATTACCAGTGTCTGAGGTATGTGAAGAAGAAGAGGATGATGAGAGAGCAGATTATCTTATTGGGAATAAATCTGCCTCCTGTGAAAAGTCTGCAGCTGACTTTGCTCGGCCTGTGATAATATACCACTTATCATATACCACTATATTTTAACGTTGGTGACATTGGTGTTACTTCAAGAGCTCAATATTTTTTCAGGTGGTACTTGGTATAAAAAGTTTTATTTTATAAAACAGACTTTTATAAAAAAAAAAAATAAAAAATTACTTTATATTTTACTTTTATCTCTTATTTTGTTGTAAAGTGTAAAGAGCTAGACATTTGAGATCATTTTTTAGGGTTTAGGAAACATTTTCTGGCATTTTATGGACCAAACAACAATTATAATTAGTTACATTTGGACCAGCTTGCTGGATTATGCAGTTTGACGTTTTCCCTCACCGTAGCTACAAAAGCAACAAATGGAAAAATGGCTATGAGTGTGAGTGAGATCGAGAGCAGAACATGCTGAAAGTCAGCTTCTGAAAAACACTCACTGTCCTGGAGACCATAGCCTGCATGCCACTTTAAAAGGATACTGATGTTACAGAATGAAATAAAACCGCACTTCAGAGCCTGGACAAGGACAATTTATCAAAGCGTGTCAGAGCTGGGACAAACAAAAATGTGACCTGGCTCTGGTTCGCACGGCTGCCAGTTTTTGTTTTTTTTTTGGGGGGGGGGGGGTTACAGACTTTTGGCCGATTTGGAACTGAAAATCACTTTGGTCCAGATTCATCAAGCGTACCTGAGCCAATGCTGTCGCGACATTCATCACCTGCTGACACATATCTGGCAACCCACCTGTCCAGATTTACACCGCAGCTGGGAGAGGAAACACCTCGCTTAACATTATAAATAGCAGATAAGAGGAAAGTTTTTGTGCCACTCTTGTGCAAGGCCATTATCACTTGAGGCAACTACTTACTTAGCTGTGAAAAAAGTAATAATAACCCACATGTCCAAACAAAAACTCCGTCATGAGCCACAACTTAAATATGTAGCCCGACTACTGAGATGTCTGCGAAACCAGCTTTGCAATATGTCACATGTTAATGGATTTGCCATATTAATTATGTCATGTTTTATACTTTTTTTTAAAGGTCCATTTTGTAACATTTAGGGATCATTTAGTGGCAGTAATTGACTAAGCTGACTTTAAGCTGACTTTTTTGTAGCGAGGGCTTTGCTTTACAGAGGATGTCATCAAAGTAAACAATGGAAATGAAAGGAAATGAAACAACATCCTTTCTGATAATGTGAAGGCCACCATGTGGTGCGTTCCAGTTGTGGTCAGAAGTCAGAGTTTCCTAGATGATTCGGATTTCCAGCTCGGAAAGTGGTAACAACCTCACCAACTCTGACACGGGATTCCAAAATAACGGCCACTCGTGCAAACACTGCTACATTTACTGTTAATTGACTATTTGCTCTGTCTTTTCCTGGTTTTTAATAAGCTCTATGGTAGGTGTCTGCAGAAGCTACCAAGAGTATTTAGCAACAAATGACAGAATTTAGCAGAGGCCGTACACAAAGAAAACCACCACTAAAAGACAACGTAAATGTTTTCAATCTAAATTAGAGATTTTAATCCCTAATGTTACCTTAAAGTGTCCAAATTTTACTTAACAACAACTGACCAGAAGTTTAGAACTAGCCTATATTTTAGCAGAAGTTGTAATTGATTGCACTTCTGTCCTATTTGTTTCACAGTAAATTAGTCGCACACTGTTCAAGTTTTAACATGGAGAGTAATATTGTCAGTGTATTGCTAACAATGGCTAGCCCAAGATATCCATGTTTTTTTTCTTCCCAACTTTCCGACGAGAACCCAGTCAACATGTAATTGGTGGCGTTATTCCCGCTTCTGAGTTCCGATGTAAATAGAACTCACCGTTTTCTTTGACAAACTAGAAAACTCAGGGGTGAATGAGGGAGTCCGCCATTTGTTGCAGTCTTAAGTTTCACCATTAGAGGTCACTAATTCTTACACACTGGACTCTGAAGATTGGAAATGATGGGAGGATTAACGTCCTCCCATCATTCCAACATAATATGTTGAAACAATAATTCAACATATTATGTTGAATTATTGTTGTGTGGACATAGAAAACTAAAGGACACAACAGCTGTTACCAAGGCCTTAAATCTTTTTCTTTCTGATTATATTACTTACATACATGAGTAAAATGGACTTTGCATTTCTCACAGTGCATAGTTTCATAACGACATCACAGCATTTCACACTGAAATTAACTAATCTGACATTATTTCGCTTACCTTTTAAATTAATTTGTGTGAAGTTATCTGTAAGAAAAAAACAGGTTCAGCCAAAGCAAAGGAAAAGTGACTCAATTTAGATAAATAACAAGATAAACCAAGAATTTAATTACACTTTCAACACCAAATATAAAGTGTGGTGGTGGTGATTGAAAGATGTAATGACTAAGAATAAATCAATTGTTTGATTTATTCTTAGTTTAAAATTCCTCCACAAGATTTGCATGATAGCAGTAGAAAGAAGCTGAGGAACTTCACAGCTTCCCCGCTCCACTGGACCCACATTCGGCAGAACTGTTCTCTCAGCCAGCTTCTCCTGCTCTTACACAAGACCTGAACTTTATATTAACAGAATTTTTACCCCAACTGAACAGCCTTGTCTCCACTCCCTCTACTGTCTGTTAGTGGAAAACCTGCCTTGAAAGATCAGGACTGTCGACCCAGAGTCCTCAGAATCAGAAGGTACTACGCATGCTCCCACTCGCCAGGCACTGGCTATAAGATCAAGGCAGCAACGGTTATTTTAGACGTTCATCGTGGCAGAACCGTTGCTGGAGGAAGCGGAAGGAAAAAGAGACGACTGTCTGGCCGAGCGATGGGGCCCACACACGAGAAAAGATTGGACCGTCTTTTTTGGAATGCCAACCAGCATGGACATGACTGCACGGCTTGTGTTCGTCTTCTCCATTGAAAATAAATGCACATGGCCAGGAGAGAGGGTGGAGTGTCAGCGGTGACCTTTTTACAACAGTGAGGATAAAGTGGTAGACAGTGAACGGATGGATGGATGGATGGATGTTTACCGTGGTGTCGTAAAAATATGTTTTCCAAAAAGGGGGAGCTCTGTAGGGAGAGAGAGAGAAAAAAACAACCTTGCAAAGTTCAAAGTTAAATATGGAGTTTGGTTTTTGCAGGAAAACAAAGCCTCCCATTCTCTGAGACATGACTAAGACTGATGTCCATGCTGAGACTACAAACAGATGGATGGCGCACATGAATGCACTCTTCAGTTTCTTTAATGTTGCAGACATCCTCATCATTCAATATGGAGAAATGATCTTCTAAAATGGCCTTGTATTCTTCGAGGCAGCACTGGACTCAGCTGCCGACTCCCGTTACACCTATAAGAGAAACAGGAGGAGAGTCGATGAGATCGTCTTACTCCTGTCCATCGCCTGAGGCTTCGGGTTTTTCTGTGATCCGTGCACCGACTGCATCTTTGTGTACTGGCCTCAGTAATGGGCGGCTCGTGAATGCCAAAGCTGAATACCAGCTTTGTGATGCTCGCGGTGCACAGTGTCGGTTGACACGGTGACACAGAAGGGTTGAGAGGTTGATTAAAATCTGTGGTCAGTTTTGACACTGTATTTCCTCTGTTTAGCAGCCTTCCTGTTGCAATAAATGTTTGCGACTCAGCTTTGACCCAAAACCACTTTAACTCTTGGCCCTTTCTTCCAGTAAATAAATGTGTTTAAGGATTTTGCTGCTGTTGTGAGTTCTGTGCTGGCAGTTATGAAAACCTTACCAATCATCAACTCTCTTTCAATGTATGAATGACTTATTGTTAGGTTTTGAAAAACTCAAGATACATTTAATTAATCAGATATTCTTTTTTTTATTAATGTTACTAAATTTTGAGCCAAGGACTAATCATATCTATTCAGATAGTCACATGACAGCAACTGCATTTAAGCAGCAGATGTCAAGACGACCTGCTGAATTTCTGCTGATCTACTGAGGTTTTCATGCATAACCATGGGTAAGGTTTACTGAGAATGACACAATAAAAGCAGAAATAAATCTTCAGTAAGCAGCACTCACAAAACCCACAAAACCCATTCATTACAACCAAGGTATGAAGAAGAACATCTGTGAATGCTCAAAATCCAGAACCTTGAAGCAGATGAGCTACAGCGGCAGAAGAACATGTCAGGTTCCACCTCTGAGACTTTACAGGTGTCATGTGTACCTAATGAAGTGTTCACTGAGCATAGATTTGTCTGTACTGTACCTGTACTGAATACAAGGGATGGATTCTGCCCGATATCTTTACCAAATACTGATATCACAACCTTGATTACCAACAGATACCTATATCAGATATCTGATGCAGTTGTTTCACATATTTTAGCACAAAGATTAAGCTGCTAACACATTTGTGCTGATGCATCCACTGCCAGGGCATAACCAGCCATTTATAACTTACATATGCTGCATTTCATTTGTTGTAGGAACTTGGAATTTCCATGGTAAGTGGGCGTTCCTAAAAAGGGAACAACCCCCACAACTCGGATTTCCAACTTGGAAACTCGGAGCAAGACAAACACTGCAAATTTTTACCGTTCATAGCAGTTCTTTGCTTGATAGCATATCTATAAGGTCAGTATATGTCCATCTTTGAATTGTGGTGGTTTAAAGACCCCCAGGCCCCCAATGTCCCTCTTTGCCTATGGCCCTCAGAGACTATAGAAAGTATTGAAAGTATTGCTATCAATGGCTAGCCAGAGATACACAGCCTCACACACTTTATTCACACTTGCAGAACTTTAATAAAGCTGATCCAATCATTCATTTCAATTCAGCCTGTGTACAGTGTGATGATGTAGAGCTGGCACGCACAGCAGTGGATGATGCACACACATCGTCCTGCCTTTTACATGGTCTAACCCCGGAGTGGTTTCAATTAATTACTGTGTCAGTGTCCCACATTAACCCACTGGCCAAAAAACAAAGGTTCCTCCGCAAACAAATAAAACCCAGAATAAACCATTGAATTAATTTATTCTTGGGGCGATGGCAAAGTCAAAGCCATGAAAACAGAACCAAACGCTAACCATTATTCGGAGCAGGAGCTTAAGCCATCTGGTTCAAGTTTATATTCCGATGTGCATGTAATTTGTGCTGTAGTTGTTTCCGAGTTCAGTGTAAACACGTTTTAATACACTTTGGGGGGGAAAATAGAGGGAAGACATCAGGAAGGAGTAGAGCGATGTGTTTCTCCCTCTGTCTTTCCCTCCCCCTCTCCAATACTACCGCTATGTTGATGGATAAAGTCGACTCAGCAATATTTCAAGGCATGATAGTGGTGCAAAGGGGGGGGGGGGGGGGGGGGCCTTTCACGACAAAGCAAACAGGCTGCAAGCTGCTTATAGGCTTGTGTTGACAAATGGAGAGGCAGCATTAAGTACAGTCAGAAAATGGCAACGTGAATCCCCCAAAGAATAGGAAGGGGAAAAAAAACAAACTACTTGGTTAGACCATAACCATAACCATATGGCTGGGTGCAACGAAAAATGTCACAAACGCACCCGCACACACACACACAACATACAAATGCATGCAGTCCTTTAAGGAGCCCGAGGCCTAGAGGGAATAATGGTTAGCAACCTGAAAAATGCCCTGATCACAAAAGGCCTCCGACAGTAATAAATGAAATTGCTGAACCACACACATTAATCCACGCCAGTCCTTCTGTGTGTGTCAATACACGTGTGTGTGCGTGTGTGATCTTGTATGGGTATCTTTGTGAGAACCAGGAAACTTAAAAAGCTAAGGACATGAGGACATATTTGGAAAGTGAGATCGTTTTAGCTGGTCCTCACTTTCTGTCGCCCATTAGAGGGGCTTTTTCAGGGTTAATACCTGGTTTCAGGGTGAGGGTTATAATTGGTTTGGGTTTAGGTTATGGTTAGGCATCTAATTGTGATGGTTAAGGTTAGGCTAGGGGGCTAGGGCAGTGTTTCCCAACCCTGGTCCTCGGGGGAACACTGCCCTGCATGTTTTAGATGTTGCCATGCTCCAACGCACCTGATTCAAACGGTCAGCTTGTCATCAAGCTCTGCAAAAGCCTGATAATGACCCATTCATTTGAATCGGGGAATGTATTATGTCTATGAGGGTCCTCCCTGTGAATGCTATACGAATGTGTGTGTGTGAGTGAAAGAGCGTCAGAGAGCGAGGGGCGAGAAAAAAGCTGCGGTATCCCTTGTAACTTAAGAAAGTGAGAGGCGGAAACACACTGTCGAAATTCTCACTCTGTCTTTCCGCCGGGCTAATGTGGGAAACACTGGTCACGTGTGGTTTTCCCTGACAAGCCAGCATAAAAACAGATTAATGACACCACCTGCGTCGAGACTCCTCAAAAACTGGATTGCAACATTAACTGCACTTTGAAATGCTTAAAAACTCGTCCGACTCTCGTCTGTCATCATTAAAGGTAGACCTGGTTTGACGTTACAAAACCACAAAACCTCTTTGGCACACGGTCTTTTTTTTTTTTCTCTCTCTCTCTTACTATTTGCATTCAACAAGCAACAGTTTCTTTTGTCCACGACCACAAATCTTTCCAAACGAAACAAATTTGTTTGACGTGTTGGAAGCAGAACATTCGCGTCTGTCCATTAGACGATAAGACTGATTTGTGCAGTAAATATAAGGCCCTTTTCACACATTATCTCGGGCTAACGTCCAAAGAATTGGGTGGAGACACTGTCCGACATTCAGCGGCGGATCTGTATTGTTTGCAGTGTGTCTGACACTCCTGTTTTGTATATAAGTACAGTTTTTACTATTATTAGTTTTTCACTCACTGTGATTTATCCAGTTTTTCCCGCTGTGTTCTCACTTGGACATCATCCATCTGTCTGTCTGTCTGTCTGAGATGTGTAATGAGAAATTTCATTGTCATCAACACACACAAAATGGCTGGAGCCAGAGCAAAAGAAAAAATAATAAATTAAACCAAATATATATATATATTAAATTACATTTATTTAAAAATTTAAAATTCTAAACCAGACTGGCCTCAGTCATGCTGGTCAACATGGATTCTTATAAGGCCATTCTTTTCTGGGAGTGTCAAGGTGTTTCCAGTACTTTATTATTATTTTTCTTTCATTCTAGTGGCTGTAATTATCCCAACCATAACAAGAGAAAATTCAGCTTTTGAAAAATGATGTGCACCTGTGACCTGTCTCCTAATTACCACACTCTTTGATTCACTGGCAGCGTCTTACTGTGCCACTGACGAGTCCGTGAATTTTACTACAAAGGGACTGTAAAAGGTGGGGGGGGGACAAATCCCATTTTTTAACCTCAGTTATTCGTTATTAAACCCATTCGATGTCTTCTGGATGGAGTCCGGTAGCAGCATGTGTGTGCTATCTTGAATTTCCCGACATATTTGAGGTCATCAAACCCCTCCTCTTCATCAGACATACAGAGAACTTTCGAGGCTTGTCGGCCATATTGCCGTCTTCCTCCTCCCTTTTTTCCCCCTCCACTCTTATCACTTTCTAAACTGTTTACATTTCACACACAACTGTATATGTTTAGTCTCCATTTGGCTCACCTTGTTCGTCCACTCGCTCTCTCTGCCTTTGCTCTTTGTCTCTCTCTCTCTCTCTCTCTCCCAACTGTGTGTATTGGGGTCTGTCTGTGGGGAGTCAGAGGTCATTATTAATCTTGCTAGCTCTCCTAGCTTCAGGCATAACAGCAGGGCAGCATCCATGTGTGTGTGTGTGTGTGTGTTCTTGTACTTGTGGCTTTGTGAGGACCAGAAATGGTAAGAACCATATGGAGTCAGGGCATTTTGGCTGGTCCTCACTTCTTTAAAGGGCTTTTTCAGGGCTAAGACCTGGTTTTAGGGTTAGGTTTAGAATTTAGGTCTAGTTGTGATTGTTAAGGTTAAGGTATGGGGCTGGGGGATGCGTTAAGTTTATGAGTGTCCTCACTTGCAAACATGCATGTGTGTGTGTGTTTGTGTGTACCTGGTAAACCTAAATCTGTTTCCACAGTCACATTATGGGGACTTGTCTTCCTTATGGGGACAAAAATCAAGTCCCCATAATGTAAATTGCAACACTGTAAGTTGAAGACATGTTTTGAAGTTAGGTTAAGGTTAGGGACAGGACACTAGTAATTGTGGTTAAGGTTAATTAATGTAAGTAATTGCAATGTCCTCTGAAGTCATGGAAACCAGTGTGTGTGTGTGTGTGTGTGCGTGTGTGCGGGAAGAGAGTGTCTGTGAATGAGTCAGTTACACTCTTTGAGTAAAGGTGTGGGAGAACATGTTTTTGTGAGTGCACTGTCTGTAAGTCGTTTAAGTGTGTGTGTGTGTGTGTGTGTGTGTGTGTGTGTGTGTGTGTGTGTGTGAGGGAGAGGGAAAGTGCATTTTGCCATGATGGATCATGAGAGACCCACATTCTTAATGCACACTCGCACAAGACAGACACCCATGAGAAATGAAGGGGAGAGAGAGAGAGAGAGAGACAGAGAGGGGGTGAGTGAGCAATGGGGGGGGGGGGGGGGGGGGGGGGGGGGCGGGGGGGGGGGGGGGGGGGGGGGGGTTTGAGAGCGAGAGAGGTGAGGAGGAAACAGAGTGAGTGAGAGAGAGAGTGACCGAGAACGGAGAGGGAGAGCAGGGAGAGTCCCTGTTCCTCCTGAACTCATTAACCGTTGTCCTCTCCGCCCTCCCTCCTGCACTCCCACAATGCCAAGCAGCGGCGTGCATCAATAACGCTGGTGACAGCACGAGGGGTGACGGGTCAGACAAGCAACCGCCGTCTCCCTGGCAACCACCACTATGTCCACCATCGCCACGACAACAATTGCCAAGCACACGCAGGGGGTTTCCCCCCTTCCCCGCTGGCCCAGCTCCCCTCCTGCAGTCGTCACACAGCGAGGGCCGCAGCACCTGCTGCTGCTGGATCAGAAGAAAACTAAATCCACAGCACGGCTCCGGCAAAGGATGAGGCACCGAGGGGAGAAGAGAGAAAGCTGAGTGATCTTGGTTCTGAGGTTAACTGAATGGACAGGAGATTCGGTCTCAGAGGAGGAGGGGTGCTTTCGTGGGGTGTGTGGGGCCCACAGAGCCACTACCTGCACAGAAGACACTGATTTCAAATTTGTAGCCTTCCATTGTTGAGCTGTGTAATTTTGGCCACATTCACATCAGTTTAAACTAAAGGTCCAGTGTGTAACATTTGGGAGGGTTTCACAGAAATGCAAATGGATTTTCTACCCATGAGTGCTGCATGTTTGTACGAGTGTATCATCACTTGAAAATAGAAAGGGAGTTTGGAGTTGTAGCGTTAGAATAAGCCTTTTATTGGTACTATAGACAAGAGCCTTGCCTTACGGAGGCAGTCATCTTGTGCTGTCACGTCTCTACGGCAGCCTGTAAGGACAAACACAAACAAAAAAAGAAAAACTTTCTATCTTTCATGACTATGACCATCACTAAATAATAGTTTAAATACAGACAAACAACAGGCTTGTTGATGATTACATCCTTTTTGGTATGTGAAAGTCACCGTAGTTGGATCTCTATCACTAATGTCACAAATTCTTATAGTTCTAGAATGGCTTGGCTCGGCTTGGATAGTACCTAGTACCTGCTTTGGTGAGGTTCCAAGTGAGCTGAGCTGATTCCACAGTGTGGCGTGGACAGACTGCCGGCCACTGATTGGTCAGAGAGTGTTGTCACTGGAAAAGTCATGAGCATTTAACGAGGACATTTCTAAAATCTCAGTATTTAACAGAGGGGTCTGGTGTTTTTAGCGACAGCACTGCTGAAAGACGGAGATCGTGAGCCCAATCACAACCCGCTCAGCCGTATTTCAGTTCAGTCACTGTGTCAGACGGAGTCTGTGCTCCGGTCACGGGGGGGGAGAACTGAACTAATCTTTTTAAAGAACTAATTCTAATGATTCAGTACAATGAAAAGAACTGCTTCGATCATCACTAGCTTGTGTTTGTGCTACATATAAAACAACGTCACAGCAGTTTCGTGCAGCCGTGCCATGACGACCCCGCCCACGTTGAGGTGGAAATATGAAGTAATGGAAAAGGACGTGCCTAATGCCAAACCAATTAGAATTGAGCTGAGCCAAGCCATGCTAGAACTGTATAGTGGAAAAATTATAATAAAATTAGTATAAATCCTGCTCTAAATATGCTTGTTGTTTGAGTTAATCCAGTGTTTTAAGGCCTTGGAAACAGAGAAACTTGAAAATGCTGCCATCTTTATTTTAGTTTGAAAGCTCCAGGGTGGCGTGTTGGTCTAACTGGTTTAGAAACAATGACGCAGCTACCCGTATCCTCTTCCTGAATGGTTCTTACTGGCCACAACTCAGCTATGAGCTGTGAATGAAAAGCTCCGTCATCACATCAAAATTCATGTTCAACATGCTGTCAGTCTTGTAACAAAAGATCCTGCCCAGGTT
The DNA here is from genome assembly GCA_016785285.1 of Brachirus orientalis. NCBI lineage: Eukaryota > Metazoa > Chordata > Actinopteri > Pleuronectiformes > Soleidae > Brachirus > Brachirus orientalis. The sequence goes on along the minus strand of JAFBJR010000078.1, from coordinate 1,165,174 downwards.
TTTGTTGTACTTTTGTTGCAACAATGAAACAACTGCAGAGGGATCGATCAGCTTCCGGTTTACTTTGGCACACACATGCTCGGTGGACCTGAACGTTTCCTTGACATGCATTTTCACCTGTGTTTGTACTGACTCTGATAACGTCTCCTTCTGAGCTCAAACACTCGTTCAGACAGATCTGAAAAATGCAGTTTTCAAAAAAGAACGTGCATGTAGTTTGAGGTTCAAGATACAGTTAGGAAAAAAATGAGTTTGTTATTGAAATACACGTCATATTTGTTGTTTTATTGACTTGGCAAGTTTTTAGTAATTGTTTAAACCCCATTAGTGTGTGCTGTTTGAAGTGAACAATGTCTGAATTTGCTATATAATGTGAAATGTGTTACTCAAAGTGCTAAAGTCATGGAAAAGCAATTCCCATGTCTACAGAACTCTCTTAGCTCTTTGGTTTTGCAAATCACATCTTACCTCTCTGGGCTGCTCTGAAAATAAAGAAGCTTTGATAAGCTCTGCACTGAGCAAACAGCAAAACTAAAAAAGAAAAAGCATTTGACAAGCTTATAAAAATTCAAAGCCCATTCATCAGGTGCCCAAAAACAGGCTGTATCAATTTGTAGTCGGAATTTGGAATTTCCGAGATTAAGCGCCTTGTGTTGTTCTGTCGATATGTTACTACGCTGTTTGTCTGCGACGAATACCATGTGGATGTAAAGTGAACACAGCATTAATAACAACACTTTGACATGTTGGTTTGTTTTTTATTTCTGCCCCCTGGTGGCAAAGAAACGTATGCAGCTTTGTCACTTTATTGCAAAATTGGGCGCAAACACTGAGAAGGTCCTGTTGTACTGCTACAATCGCACCCGCTGAAAAACTATTCACAATTCGAAAAGAAATCACAATTCGATCAATGCTATAGGAAAAAGTAAGCACCAAGAGCAAAATACAGAATAAGAGGAGGAGAAAGATATAACACACATGAAAAACAGAAAAAGACAGAAAAAATTAGACAAAGAGAGAAATTATGTTTATTTAAATTTTTTACTACGACTTTCTTTAAAAGTTGTATGTTAGGTAAATTAATTTGGACTTTTGGATGGATGGATGGATGGATGGATGGATGGATGGATGGATGGATGGATGGATGGATGGATGGATGGGGCCACAGGCTTTACTCAAACACTAAATCTGATTTAGCTTCCTTGCCTGTTCATCTTTAGCAACATAACTGATTCATTACAAGTTAACGGTGCTGACGCTGCAAATCTGCACATGTGACTGTAGACTGTGTGTGTGTCACCGTGATGACATTTGTTCTGGTATAAACAGTATGTTTACATGACGTTTTAAAAAAAAGTCTGATTATTGTGTTGATCTGACTAAAACTAGACATTTTAAAATAGACGTAAAAATGTCAGTTTGAACTGAGACGGTCCTAAATCATAGTCATAGTGATAGAAATTGTTACCCCCCCAAAAAATAATTAAAATAAAATGAAAGGGGAGATATCGCCACCTAGCATAACGGTGGGACACGAGGTTCATTTAATAAGTTATTTCTGGGCTATGTTTACTGAGAGACGGACACTAGTCCAACTGGACCAATAGTCCTAATGGGGACCAAACCCTATAGTTCACTTCTGAGCCTCTGGTTAAAGTTCGAAGTAAAAGGGTGAAATGGTTACGTTAGTCTGTCCGAATGAATGGAAGAGAGTGCAGTGTCCTTAGAAGAAGAGCCGTGCAAACCTGTGTGTGTTGTACTTTCACCTCTTTAGGACCTTTTCTAGCACTAACACCGACCTTGTCAGGACCGGTCAGTCCTCATGGAGACCAGAGCCTGGTCCTAATGAGGAAGAACCTTATTTCTGAGCAGCTGGTTAAGCTAAGGTTTGAACTGTGGTTATGGTTACATTTAAGGGACCGTGCTTTGTTCAGAACGTCCAAATGAACGGAAGTCAAAGAGGGTCCTTAAAAGAATAGCTATGTGAACCTGCATGTGTGTGTGTGTGTACCTGGTTTTGCAAAAGTTGTGGGGACACAGTCACATTATGGGGATTTGTCTTCTTTATGGGGACAAAAGTCAAGTCCCCAAAATGTAAATGACTACATTTTAAGGTGAAGACATGTTTTAAAGTTAGGTTAAGATTAAGGTTAGGGCACTAGTAATTATTGTTAAGGTTAGAGTTAGTATCCAGGAAATGTATGAAAGTCAATGCAATGTCCTCTGAAGTCATGGAAACCAGAGTGAGTGTGTGTGTGTGTTTTTGTACTTGTATTTGTGAGATATTTACGACCTTTTCTAGCAGCAAACACTGAGGACCAGTAGTCCTCATGGAGACCAAAACCAGACCATAATGAGGCAGACCCTTATTCCTGAAGAACTGGTTAAGCTAAGATTCGAACTGTGGTTAGGTTAAGGTTAGGGTTAAGGCTTTGTTTAGGCTGTCCAGATGAATGGAAGTCAATGCAGTGTCCTAAGAAGAATAGCTGTGCAAACCTGTGTGTGTGTGTGTGCGCGCGCGCGCGCGCGGCTCCTTTATGAAGCGAAAATGAAGAAACAGAGAGACAGACAGACCAAACGTCTCGGGGAAAATTGGCAGTAAAATGAATGGAGGATCTACTGTCGACATATCTCGTAATGTGGGCTTTTCTTTAACGTGTTTCGCGCCGTTAAGAGGAGCGGAACGTCAGATGTGTGTTCGCGCGCCTCTTGATAGACGGGAAGCGGCAGCGCAGCGGCGGCGTCGCGGCAGTCTTGCTGCGCCAGCCTACGGAGCTCGCGTGAGGGATATTTCCTGTCCTCGCGGACGGAAAAACAAGGCGAGCAGAGGCGGAGATGAAGGGGGAGGAGCTTACACCGGCAGTCTGACCAATAAGATAGTGATAGCCTCGCTGGGCGGGATTGGAGCGTGTAGTCTCAACCAATGAGAGCGCTGATGAGCCCCCGTGGTCCCACGTGGGTCCTGAGCTTTGAGCGACAACCACCGGGCTCTGGGCCAATCACAGCCACGCTTGGTGTTAATGTCGCTGCTGATTGGCTGGCCGCTGCTCACCGAGTCCTCCTCCCCCCCCCCGCCCCTCACTCATCACATTCAGCTCGTTTGTTGTTAACCCTTTCCTGCCTCACAGGAAGAAGCCGGAGTCGCTGAGCCCATAAAACACAAACCCGCGCTGTAATGTAACAGCAAAACGTGAATTAATGAATGATTCAGAGGCGGTTTGTTTTTAGAAACGCGATACATCAGTTAATCCCGACTGTTTCTGTGCGTCGCTCCTGACTAAAGTTAAAGAAAAGCGAAGGTAATAATAATAATAATATTAACACAGTGCTGTAAAGTATAGAACACATGGGGCGACCAGAGACAGCAGCGTTTCAAGTACGTGTGTGTGGAGAAAGACCCATAAAGGAGCAAACCTACACATTTTTATCTCCAAATTCTAAAGGTACATTGTGTAAGAAACGCAATGAGTCACACAACAGCCATTACGTGTCATCAACGTGTTAAATTGAAATACGCACTTCTCTGATAGCAATGGTTTGGCCGTAGAGATTTTATTTCATGGCGGAGAGAGTTCTCTTCATGTTTTAGCCTGTTGCGTCATACATACACACAGTAACAAAGCTCGTAGCACTTCAAACCCAGTGAGCTGCAGCTTTAATGTGACCAAACCTTAAAGGCCTCATTACCGCTCTCAGAAATGTCTCAACCGGAGGAGAAGAAAAGGAGACGTGTGTGAAAAATGTACGTGCCTGAAAGTGGAGAGGAATTTTGAAGACAGATGTGGTTGATTTTCACCTAAAAAGGTAAGCAGGTAAGACCTATGTGTATCTGTTTATGTTGTTGTTCAATATACTTTATGGTGTGTTCCACTGAACTCCATCAGAACTCAGAAGTCGGACCTGGGAGTGACGTCACTTACTGACTGTGTTTTAGTCAGCAAGTCGGAAGAGAAACAGACACAACTGCGTCTCATGCTAGCCGTTGTTGGCAATGAATGTCCAGTAGGGGGCCAGTCACGTGAAAAACTGGTGGCTGATATAATCTTAAAAAAAAAATAAAACAATATTTCATCAGGATTATTTGCATTAACTGAATTTGTGATTTCACAGAGTTCCACAATAAAAGTGTTTGTTTTGACATGGATCCATATCAAAATAAAACACTTTTATTTTGACGTGTAAAGAGGCGGGCCGCATGGAATTGATTAGGGGGCCACAAATGGTCCACAGGCCGCTAGTTTGAAACCTCTGCTTTAAATGTTTTGCACAAACAAACAGCGTGGCAACATGCGTACGCTTGACTCGATGTGAAAGATATTAGAAGTGGAATTAACAGTAAAAGTGGCAGAATTTTCTTACTATTGAGAAATTCTTTGTCAGGATTTGGGATGTTGCTCTGACTTTTCGAGTTGAAATCAGACTTGAGAGCGAATTACGAAATTCCAAATAGGAACTACAACTGAAAGGCACCAATAAAATATATTGTGATTTTAAGTTCAGTTACTGACAGATGAAGATTAACCAAATTGTTTTGATGTATATAAAAAAGGAGCATTTGTGACTATCCTACTTTACTTTATTAAAAACTAAGCGACCTGTCGGGCCTTTTCTCCCTCTCCTTCTTTTCTTGCCAAGCTTTTCTTTTTTTGATATTTCTTCGAAAGATGACATGATAGCAAATGTATAATTCACATTATTTGTTCACTCGCTCTCTGCAATCGAAAGCATTCCCAGACTGAACCATTCGGCGCATACAGAGGGGTGAAAAGGCTATTTTTACAGTTTTACAGAAAATGGATGAAAAAAAATGACTACATACATACATGCAGTAAGAACAATAATACAATTATTTTGTCATGTGTTCCTTATGATAAGCTCTTTCTTTCAGTGGTAGGCCCTAGAATTGTCATAACTGCACTCCTCCCCTTTATGGTGCCCCTTTATATGTGTGTGTGTGTGTGTCCCTGACCATAATCAAATCAACATGCAAGAAAACCAATGAGATTAAAAGCACATGATGAATGCACACAGTTAACAGTGAGGTATAACCCACATTCACACATGCAGCCGCCTCTAAAACTGGCTCAGGCTCTGCTTCTGTTTCATGGCAGCAGCCTGCACTGTCACTGCAGATGATTGAAACAGCCTCCCTCCTTTTAATTGCACTGATGTTTTATAGTTGATAAGGCTTCACGTGTTGTTGACGCCTTTCAGTTTCTGCAAAGTATACCCCCCCCCCCCCCCACCACCACCAACACCACCCCCCAAAAAAAGCAAGAGGAGACATTAAAAGCAGCCATTTTAAATAGCACCAAAGTCCTTCCCTCCTACGCTATGCAGTCACACAGGCACCAACAACGTTACACCAAGCATCAATCTTCTCTCTCTGTTTTTAACCCCCCCCCCCCAAAAAAAATATATAGGCAAACGTCCCATAAAGGAGCCAGAGAAGAAGGCTGATGTCGCCGCTTAGTGACGGCTTTTGGTATTACAACTCTCCAGCATGAGGTTGTCCGGCCTGAAATTTAAAAAATTGTAAATTGTAAAATAAAATTAATTGATTTAATTGAATGAAATCCCCTCCAGGAAACACTAATAACATTATATGAATTATAGGCTACCAACAGAAGAACTTCAGTGTAGTGCAAATGTACGAATAGTGGCACCAGAAGTCTGACTATCCTTTGTGTATTCTGTACGTTTTAAAAGTAAGAGGGTAAAAGACTGTGATAAGAGGAGAAATAAATGTCAGATATGATGAAGAAAAGCTGAGGAAAACATGGAAAGATAGAAAAAAAAAATATATAAAAAAAGTGACTACAATAGAAAATTGTAGTTCTCTTTCATTATTTACAATATTCTTATTTGTCCTTAAAAGTTACACAAGTTCCAGCGAGTGTATAGCAACAGGAAAGGCAGGGTTAATTCATGAATTCATTAATTTCTTTGTATATAACGTCTTCTTGTTTTGCAAATCCTTTCTTAATGTCCAACATTTATCAGTGGTTTAATAATTCATTTTTTTGGATTTCTCATTAAACTATAAAGTAATAAATTACTGTGAAATGTAGAATTTTTTATTTATATATTGGTAAATTCATTTATAAATGCATTTATCGCTGGTTTTATTTTGAATTTATTTACCCGGCCAATTATCAATTACTATCTCTCTGATGCTTGTGATCCTTCGTATATATGAATTATGATAGCTCTTATTCTTCAACGTCAATATAAACAGGATCCCCTGAGGGTTCTTTTGCCCGTGGTCCCCACATTTCCTTGAAACGCTCTTGATTTCCAATGATATACATCTATGTATGGATGGACGATAGCTCATTACACGTTTGTTTTTGGAAACAAACGTGAGATGATGGTTTAAAAATGCTCAGAATCTATGTTCAGTTTGTGTGCCAGGTTGTCCATGTATATAATAGAGTATCCTGGTGTGAGGGATACATCTGGGCCCTGCTATAAGTTGATTTTCACTCAAATACATTAACAATTTGGCAGGGAACGAAAGGACAAAACAGGCAGTGAAGTGTAAGGTGGCAGTAAAAGTATATTACAGCTTGTTTTTGCATGATTTTATAAGAGCAACTATCAGTGAAACGCTGATCTCTCCTTCATTTAGTTCCCATCTTGTGGAATTGAAGATGAGAGAATGGGAGGAGGAGGAGAAACACAAATACAGGGGGTGACAGGAGGAAGAAACTGAAGAGGAGTGAAATTGTGTGTATTTGTGGACGTGTGTGTGTGTTTGTGTGCGCGTGTGTGGATAGGAGGGGGGGACACTGTGGCGTACGAGGCAGCACCCTGCAGTCCCAAGTAATGGCAGAATAGAACTTAATAGGGTAGAAAAAGGCTGGAGGCTGTTAACTCAGAAACGGTCATTTTGAATTCCCCATTCTCTCCCTCTGTCGCTCCCTCCTTCTCCTCTTTCCCTCCATCCTTTCTTCCGTGCATGTTCTATGTATATCTTTAACTTGCTTTTCCCATCACCTCTGTGTCATTTACTGATTTCCCCTCCATTTCCCCTCCACCCTTAACCTGCGTCTCCCGCCACTCACCTTTCAGCACCCTCTTCACCTGCTCCTTTCCCTCATCTCCTGTCTCGCATCCTTCCCTCCTCCCTCCCCCCTGCCTCACCCCCCCCCCCCCCCCCTTTCCTCCCCCCGTGTCTCCTTGGAGGAGGTGTAATGATAGCTATTTGAGTGTCATCAGAGGACCGCTGTAATGGCTTCTAAAGTACCATCCCACGGTTGCCACGGTGAACCTGGCACAGCCACGATCCCAGAAGAAGGGGTGGGAAAAGGGTAGCTAGATGGAGAGAGAGAGAGAGAAAGAGAGAGACAGAGAGAGAGAGAGAAACATCTGGCTGGCTGTCGACAGGCGTCACCGTGCCGACGGCAGCAGGAGTGCTGGCACATCAGCAGACGATGACGCAGCCCCCGGGGGCCACAGAGTGCGAGCTAATGATGCGTGGGATAGGATACATATGAGGAGGAAGTACAGTAATAGTGATAATAGTGATACTAATGAAAATAATAGCACTGATAACAATAACTTTATAGACTTTTTTTTTTTTTGATTTGTGAACTGTGTGTGTGATGTTTGAGTGTAAATTTGTGGTTGAACTGAAGAAACAGAGACAGATGTAGGGGGAGACAGTGAGAGCACGCACACGTTCCCATCCTTTCTGTTCTGTTTAAAGAAAGGAGCGAGGAATACATTTGCTAAAGCAGAACATACACTCACCGGCCACTTTATTAGGTACACCCAGTCAGCTGCTTATTTACGTAAATATCTAATCACATGGCAGCAACTAACTGCATGTAGCCATGTTAGTTAGTTAACTTATGGTCAGTCAGTTGTCATTTTATTGTCCTTGTTGTGTCTTCTTTTACTTTTTTTTAAGTGTAATTACACAGTGAGTGAAATTCCCTGTAAGTGCAGTCATACTCATACTTGGCCAATGAAGCTGATTCTGATGTTCGAGCTGAACGTCATTCTCACCTTGTCCACTCTCTTTGTTATTGCACAAGATCACAGCCTAAACACAGTGAAGACTAAGATTATCATTATAGAGTCTTGAATGTATTATTTGATGTTTATTTTTTTATTTTTTTTTTTTATTGAGATAAACCTATGAGTCTGTTTTATGTCGTTGTGTTGATTTCAAAATAAGTCACCGAATCAGAAAATTCCTGTTTCCTTGGTGTTCGTGTAATGACATAGGAAAAGGCTTGGGAAACAGTTACAACACACACGTCAGTGTCTTTGTGTGTGTGTGTGTTTGCGTGTGTGTATGTGTATTTACATGTTTATCACATCTTGGGGAAAAACACAGCAGTTCAAATCTGGGTCAGTGGGGAGTAAATCTTTGGGTGGGTGATGTTTACTATGAACCCTGAGACCCTCAAATGACCCCTCTCTCTATCCATGTGTGCAATGACATGTATATTGCTGTGGGTCAGTGAGTCTTTGTATGTTTATGGCCATTGACAAGCACAAGTGTGTGTGTGTGGTGGTAGATTAGCCAGGTTGGGATGATTGGTTTGAGGATTAGATGGATTCGGGAGCAGACATGTCTGTTTACACTGCAAAGAAGACTTATACGAGGCTGATTGGCGAGGTTTATTACACGCAGCCTCCATATGTTGATTGGCTTGTTACCGTCGCCCTTTACGACACCTGCCAGCGTTGTCCCTTTGCCTTTCTTCCAAATTCGGACGTGAAGTCCGAGTCCTTCAACCTCTCGGACACATTTCACATCAGCTCTGACTCTGAGAGCTTGCAATCAGAGAAGGTGTGTAACTAAATCCCCAGCATAGGTGCGTAAGGGGAGCTGCACTCGGGCAACTGCCCCAAAGACGGGTGGGTGCTCTGGTTACCCGGCCGCTGTTTGTGTGTGTATTGTGTCTACTTACCTGTCTTTATGTATCACATAAGAGGTGAAGTGCAAAACTGAGAGGAGGCAGAGAAAGGCAGGATTATATACATGGCAGGTTAAAGGCACAAATGGAGAGGAAGAAGGAGGAGACGACGGGAGGAACAAGCGACAGGGAGAGGCTTAAGATTACAGAGAAGATCTTCCTTTCTCGCCCAGTTCAGTTGTGATGTGTGACGGTTTATGTTGAGGGGAAGAGTGACGGAGTCCTTCAGTCCACTCTACCATAAAACGTCCAGGATGTTCTTCGTCGCTGATCAAACTCTGGCCTGAGAATCGAGGAACCCGGACTTGGAAGAAGGTGAAGTAGAAGGTCAGAGCGTTGGATGAGATCCGCGGACAGTGGGCAAACAAGAATCCCAGAGAAACCTAGTGTGGATGTGGGACCGAGAGATTGAGTCCTAGCAAGGCAAACAAGAGGAGGCGTGAGGCTGGACAAGAGAACACTGTTCAGCAGGAGCGAGGAAAGTGGCAGATGGTGGACAAATAAAATTAGCAGCCAGTGCGAGAGCTTGTACGAACAACTGATGAGAGATCAAGGTCGCTCCTTTCTAACCTCATTAAAGAGAGGTACGTAGTCGTCGGAGGCTGATCTGGGAGACACGGTCAACAGGAGAGACGTGCGAGAGACAGAAAAGGGAGGGGAGAGGAAGAATTACAAGAGGGCGCATGTTGAAAGAAGCCTCTTAATCTGGGAGCTGGAATTAGAGCCACAGAAACGACGGAGGGGAAGCCACAAAACCACAGTAAGTAAATTAGGAGACTGTGGCTGGAAAAATGTATAATAAAGCTTCAAGGCCGGGGAAGGAATTTGTGGTTAGAGGAGGAGGTGCTTTATATACTGTACTTTAATGAATTGATTTCCTGTCTTTAAAAGCATTTACGTTGCATCGTTCTCCATGACATCAGTCTTTTCCACACCTTTTTTTTTTAGCTTTATTTTACCTTTTAAATCAGATTCTTCAAAAAAAAAAAAACACTCCTGCATTCAGCTTCTTTACCTCACTGGTGTTTTTCCTTGTGTCCCTCCTGAATCCACAGGTGAAGATGCCTGCCAATGGGAATCGACCCTTGAAGTTGCAGTTTGGTCTCATCAACCACGAGGGTCGTTACCTCACAGCTGAGGCCTTTGGCTTCAAGGTACAAGCAGAAAAAATCTAATATGAAGAAAATGGGTATTTGAGTAAAGTAATATCATCTTTAACACTTATTATTTCATGCATAACAATATTTATTAACACATAACTTTTATTAACACTTCCCTTTTGGACATTTTGGACAATGTCTTTAAAGTTAAACTTATCCATTGTCTTGACTAATTGTGGAATATGTCTATGCTATTTCTATGAAACTGTCATGAGAAAAACTGTAAATGTGAAAAATGTTAAAGTGATCTTGATCAAACAAATGTTATACTTTGCAACACATAGGTTGTATGTTGAATTAGTGTGAGTTAGAGGCAACTGGGAAACTTGCAATTAAAAGTACAGATGAGGAAAAACGTCTAAGCAGAATCTATGAAACAATGTACAACTTAAGACTTGGAAAATCTGCAGTGAAATTGAAGTGTGTGGTTTGGCAATTCTAAACTGCGATTCGAAAGGACAAACAACTGACATTTTTAAGGTGAACTTCTATTTCTAAGTTTAACCATCTTGAAATTATTATAGTTAAGCAGCAGTTTGTAATAGAGTCTAGAGCTGCAACTAAGTATTTTTTTCATAATTAATTATTCTGTCATTTTTTTTCTTGATTAGTTGATTCATTTTTAGTGCATAAAATGTCAGAAAACATTTTATCCTGAAACAAAATGATTTAAATTGAACGATTTCTTTGTCAAATGGAGCAAAAAACCCCGAAAAGATTCGCATTTAAGAAGCTGAAAAATCAGAGATTGTTTTAATTAATAAAAAAAAAATCACTCAAACTGATTCATTGACAATCAAAACGGTTAGCGATTAATCGTCGCAGCCCTTGTAGATTCAGTTCGATGTCACTTCTACTTGTTTCACAGGTGAATGCGTCCGCTCCCAGCCTGAAGAAGAAGCAGATATGGACTCTAGAGCAGGACTCCCAGGACTCTCAGGTGATCTACCTGCGCAGCCACCTGGGCCGCTACTTGGCCTCCGACAAGGACGGCAAGGTCACGTGCGAGGCCGACGGCCACAACTCCGACTGCCGTTTCCTCATCGTGGCTCAGTCCGACGGTCGCTGGGCTCTGCAGTCCGAGCAGCACCTCCGCTTCTTTGGTGGATCTCGGGACTACCTGTCCTGCTTCGCCCAGATCATCACAGATGCTGAGCTGTGGGCGGTGCACCTGGCTCTGCACCCGCAGGCCAACCTGCTGTCTGTGGCCCGCAAGCGTTATGCCCACCTGTCCACTGAGGACGGGGAGATTGCGGTGGATATGAACATCCCCTGGGGAGTGGCGGCACTCCTCACCCTCGTCTACCTGGACGGGAAGTACTGCCTGAAAACCTGCGACGGCCGCTTCCTCAGCAACGACGGGAAGCTGTTGACGCAGAGTGCGAGGGCCACAGCGTACACGCTCGAGCTGAAGTGTGGGAAGCTGGCGTTCAAAGACTGTGAGGGCAGGTATTTGTCTCCTATGGGGCCCACGGGCACACTGAGGTCCGGACGCTGCTCCAAGCCGGGTAAAGATGAACTGTTTGACCTGGAGGAGAGTCACCCACAGGTGGTTCTGATGGCGGCTAACGGGCGATATGTCTCCATACGACAAGGTAGGAAAACACCAACACAGTTTCCAGGTTTATGTTCGTATGAATCGCAAATTTTAAAAAGAATTTCAATAAGAAATGCAAATGTATATGTTACACCTTCAATCTGTCATTTTACTTTTATTTACTTCTTGAATTATGTCAAGGAATCCTGTGGTTTCCTGATCAGTCCGCACATACTGCAACACCTGGGGTCCACTGTTTCTGCTATTTTTCAATGGCACTAAAAATGTACAAGTTGCAGTGATGTATTCAATCGCAGGATTCCTAATTGCCATTCTTAAGTCGTTGAATGTTTTTCCATTGCATTTACCTTTTAGCAAAATGCCTACTTGTCCCCCTCCTTCAAAAATCCTTATTTTATTTCAAATTATGTCTCTTTTACTTACATTTGTATGTGTCACTTTCATAGTACAAGGGCATCTTATTCTCCTGCGTTTCTCATGCACCCTCTTACTAAAATGCCAGTTTATTGTTAGATGCTATTCATTACACTACAACAGGGATCTTTTTTAAATAAAAATATCATATTAATACCAGTAAACAACATTCCATTTTGCTAGAAAATGCATAATGACTCCAAAAATACCAAAATCAGATGGATTAAATGGCTTTAATTCACATGTTTTGTTCTTTGCTTTTGCTTACCTTTATGGTAAAAACAAAAAGAAAGAATAATTCCCCCCTTATTGAGCCCTAAAAGGCCCAATTTTCATCTTAAATTTTCAAAAGAGAGACCTGCTCCCCTCCCTTGCCCTTCGTGAAAAACCCCTGTAGTATTATAACTCTCACTTCAGTGAACATACTACATTTGCATCTTTTGTAGTATAAATGAATTTCATGGAGTATATATCTGTACATGTGCCAAAGAAATACCAACAGTGAAGCAAGGGAACAAAACAGAAGCAGAGGATTAAAAATAACAAACAAGCATACAAGTATGAACAAAAAAATCATGATAAATTAAATCAAAGAAAAGCAACAACTCGATAAAAAAAAAAAAAAGCGACCATGTATTTTATCCCCAGCTATTTTTATCTTTAATTTTATGTGTTTCCATTCAGGTTTCTTAATACGCAAATCAAAAAAAGTGCATAAAAACAGACCTATAAAATATTAAAATTACATAAAAACACAAAATTAAATAGACAAAGTTTGTCCTCAGGTGCCACAGAGTGCACATGAGCCTTCATCTGACATATTCTGACCTGCACACATGCATAATGAAGTATAGACCCAGTGAGTACTACTACAACTGTCTCACATACATGTACAGTATACACACACACACACACACACTGTGCAGTGATATGCCTCGAGAAAAGCCAGCGTACGTTTCACAGGAAGTGCATTAACATGTGGATCTGCTGAATATGTAGATGCACATGTTAAGAGAATAGGCCACTCTCCAGTGATTGACAGCTGATAAGAGGGCGCATGGTAATTATGGGTAATGTATTCCTCGCATCAATGTGCGCTGACATCTCATTGGACAGTTGGATGTCATGAGGAAAGCAGGACAGATGAGCAAAGCAGGACAGATGAGGCTGACATCGGAGACTATCAGCCTCATCGGGGAGACCTGAGACCAATGTGTTCGAGGGCTGCAAGTGATTTAGGTCGGACCACCGTCGCTGCTTTGTCTTAACGATTTAGTCAAATGGCAAATGTTTTTGTGCGTTCCGTTATAAGAAAAAAACAAACATAAATGCTATGCATGATGAAAATGAAGCTTTTCCGTGTATTGTGCATCTTTAATGGTCTCATGATTGCACAACGAACTGCGACCATGAGTTCTATATTCAAGCTGGAGTGCGTAACTTTTATATATGTCAATTAATGTAGGATTAAATGTTAAAGTCTATTTTTTCCGATATTTCCACTACAGTGCTTCACTCTTATTTCTCCTTATAGCTTTTTTGTAGGTCTGGTGTCACCCGGTGACATTCCCTCACTCCACACAGGAAGTGATTTGTTTTATGTTTAGACAAATTTTGTAGTAATACTGAATAACACGATGAAGCACAGATTAAACGTTTTAAAAGCCTGGTCGTTCAGCGGTTTGTTGGGATGAGTGCTTCTTTGCCCCAACCCACCACCGCGCTGCTGCTATCATATATACACGCTAGGGGTCAAAAATATCAGTTTGGTGATATTTCATCGTCCTTCCTCGTGTAATACGATAATTGATAATATTAATGTATCAATGTAGCCAGAAAGCTACATTAAGAAATGCTCCATCCACATTCAATACATAGATTTTATGTGAATAAATATAGAAATACTGCACTTTGAACTTTTCACAGATGTGATGTGTTTTCTTCAGTTAGACAGATATCGCAATGTATCACTATATGTTTGTCTTGCAATATATTGATTATCACAAAATCGTCGTATCGTGATATTATTGGTATCGTTGACCATGTATTGCTTACCGTATCATGAGGTACCCTGTGATTCCCACCCCTAGCACACACAAACGCTCCCTCAGTCAGGTCTGATAGTTTTGTCTGACAGAGCCTATTTTCAGAGGTGGAATACTGACATCAACAGGGACAAAGAAAAATCAGAATTCACACACTGCAGCTTTACACGTGGCTACTTTTTCAACCATTATAAAAAGTGGGATAAACACTCCCATATTATTTAAACATTTCATTACCAATAAAATCTGCTTCAGCTAGCAATATTATTAGCAATACTGTGATTGATTCTGACACTTTTATGTCCAAGCAGGTGCTTGTCTTGAAACAGTAAAAGCCTCATTAGAAAATGCAGCAAATGTATCAGAAATTTTTTTTTTCTTTTTTTTTTAAATCAAATTGCATGTCATAAATAGTGATAAATCAAAAAGCCCCCTCAATGCCTCTCAAATGTACTCCCTGGCTTTGCTGGGCAATGTTCGCACTTTATGGTTTTGCCCCCTGCGCCTCACGGAAACAGCTGCTTGTAACAAATACACGCTGTACAGTAATGCACTGTTGATACTGTATTATGTATTTACTCCTCTGTCTTGTGATAGGGCTGTAGGGTTGGGTTATTTGATCAGTATGGAAGCATGACATCACGGCACTGATGGATGACACCTGCTCCACAATAATGGCTTCAAAGTTGTTTCCTCTTAAAAATGACGTAAAGTTTCTTTGATCGGCATAAGAAGTAGAAATAATAGTCATCGTATCGCGTTACCGTGAGTACACTGCAAGTACTTGCTAAGAGATTCAATTGGTGATGGTGGAAAGGATTTGCTGGTCTGATATGAAACTGGATTTGGGGTGGATTAGTCTACAACAGCAGTGCTTGTCAGTGTACTTGGACGTGGCACCCGAGCACAGGCTGCAGATTCGGGTCAAGTTTCTGCAGCGCGGATGTAATTATGTTCAGACATTAGCAGTTTACCCTCTTGTCAAATATTTGTCACTGTCTTTGCTTATAACAGTTTGGTTTATGCAATATTTGTAATCTAAATAGCAAAGTTTAGCTTGCTAATATGCTAACATACAATTGGCTGTTCAACAATGCTAGCTGTTGCTGTGATTGTTCATGATAGATTACCAAATTTAATTTGCAGATTTTAGCATGTTAATATGGTAATGTACAATAAGTTGTTCAACAATGTTCGCTGTTGCTGTGATTGTTCATGATAGACTAAATATGCTATCATGTTAAAATCTATTTTGCTAATGTTAGCATGCTTAGGGTTAGGGTTATATATATATATAGATCTTATATAATAGATCTCATCATATTAAATCTAATTTGTAAATGTTAGCATGCCAATATGCTAGCACATGATTAGAAAATATTAGTGGTTGCTGCGATTGGCTAAAATAGATGACCAAATATGTCATCACTCATCATATTAAATCTAATATGCTAATGTAGAAATAGTTGTGAAAAAAATGTTAGCCGTTGCTGTGATGGGTCATAATAGATAGCTATCTCATCATATCAAATCTGAATTGTAAAGGTTAGCATGCTAGTATGCTAATGCATGATTACTTGTTCAAAAATATTATGTAGCTGTTGCTGTGATTGGCTGTAACAGATGAGCAAATATCTCATCATATCAA